>JBAMMX010000001.1:8514461-9264461 GCA_037126225.1 Dillenia turbinata
GGAATAGTTTTGCTCATAGGGTTTCAATTGTCGGGATGCATATGCTATAACTTTTCCTTTTTGCATTAACACACCCCCTAGTCCTTCTTTTGATGCATCGGTATATATTACAAACCCATCATTTCCTTCAGACAAGGCAAGTATTGGAGCCGTAGTTAATCTCCTTTTTAATTCAAGAAAACTTTGCTCACATTTACTATCCTAGTCAAACTTAGTATTCTTTTGAGTTAGCTTTGTCAATGGTCAGGCTATCCTTGAAAAATCTTGTACAAATCTTCGATAATAACCTGCTAATCCTAAGAAACTTCGTACTTCCGTTACCGTCCTTGGTGTTTTCCATGATAAAATGGATTCAATCTTAGAAGGATCAACGGAAATTCCATCTACTGATATTATGTGACCTAGGAAAGTAAATTTTTTTAACCAAAATTCATATTTGCTAAACTTGGCATACAATTTATTTTCTCTAAGTGTCTGCAACACACAATGTAAATGTTCTTTGTGCTTTTCTTCTGCTTTTGAATATACCAGTATATCATCTATGAAAATTACTACGAAACGGTCTATATATTGATGGAATACTCTGTGCATTAAATCCATGAATGTAGCTGAGGCATTAGTTAATCCAAAAGGCATGACCATAAACCCGTAATGACCATATCGAGTTCTGAAAGCTGTCTTAGGAATATTATCCTTTTTAATCCCCAATTGATAATACCCTTGTCTGAGATCAAACTTGGTGAAGATTTTAGCACCTTGGAGTTGATCAAACAATTCTTCTATCAGAGGCAAGGGATATTTGTTTTTTATTGTAACATTGTTTAGCCATCGATAATCGACACACAATCGCAATGTACCATCTTTTTTCTTAATAAACAACACAGGAGCTCCCCATGGTGATACACTTGGTCGTATAAACCCTCTTTCAAGCAAATCTTGTAACTGTACCTACCTTAAGTTCTTTTAATTCAAGAGGAGTCATTCTATATGGAGCTTTTGATATTGGTCTACTCCTGAACAATATAAATACTGAATTCTATTTCCTTTTCTGGGGGTAATGAAGTTTATTCTTCAGGGAATACATCTGGGTATTCTCTCACTACAGAGATATTCTCAATTTTCTTCTTTTCAATAGGCTGATTCATAAGATAAGCAAGATATCTAATACATCCCTTATAAAGGATTTTTCTAGAGCGTGCCCCAGATATAACAAGATTAGAAAAGAGTTTATTATCTCCCACCAACTTAATCTCAGCTTGTCTTGGGATACAAAGTTTTACTTTCTTTATTCTACAATCTATTTTTGCATGATACCGAGATAACAAATCTATTCCTAGTATCACATCATAATCTTGAATGGGTGTTATTATCAAGTTTGCCAGAAATTCTTTTTTTGCAATATTAATTTTATATGATTTTGCTACAATTTCAGTAGTCATACTACTTCCTATTGGAGTACTTACCTCCAATATGTATGATAATCTTTCAACCTCAACATCTAAGATTTTTATCCAACTAGGAGTAATAAATGAATATGTGGAACCAGGATCAAACAATATCTTAACCTTATAGTTATTGAATATTAGCGTACCTTTCACAACATTAGATGTTTCAGAGATTTTTTCTCTTTCTATAGCAAAAACTCTTCCTTACATCCTGGGTTTATTATTCTGATTGCCTTGTCTTTGACCTTGAGGTAGACTTCTTTTTCCTGCTGTTTTGGGACAATCTTTGATGTAATGTTCATTACTTCCACATCTCATACATTTTCTGGCCTTTAGCCAATAACTATCTTCATCATGTCCCATCTTTTAACAATAATTACAAAAGTCTCTTTGCCCTGCTGGCTTACTAGAACTTCCCATACATTTTTCTTGGCTTTGAGATGCCAAGCCATTAGAACCCCTTTTTATCATCTTTGTCTTTCCTTGAGACCTTCTCTGTTGTTAGTTTGCTGAGGTTGTTCACCTACCAAGTCCCACCCGTCGTTTATTTTTACTATTTTCTACTCGACAAGCCAACTCTATAGCCTTGGAATTATTTTCTATGATAATAGGGGTTAAAGCATCTTGAATCTCCCAACGCAAGCCTCCACTGAAGTGTTTAATTCTATCATCTTCAGTTGATACCAAGGAAGAATCGAACTTTAAAAATTTTGTAAATTTAGTCTCATATTGAGCCACTGTCATATGATTTTATTTGAGAATAAGAAATTCTTCTTCTCATTTTTCTCGTATGTGGCGTGGGAAATACTTTTCATTGAATTCTCTTAAAAAATTTTCCCAAGTACGTGGGATATTATTTTGTCCCCACTTATCCCCACTTATGTGAGATGGTTCGCCACCATTCTCTTGTTATTCCGAATAGTTGATACATGACTAGTTTAACTTTTCATTCATCTGTATAGTTTAATACCATATTTCTCTATTATAAGAATAGTCTACTTATCTCTCCCAGGAGGTCCATTTCTGGAAAAGCCTATCAGTCTCACACGCATTAAGTGGACAAACCTCCTGCCCACAATAATGGGGTGCTACCAATATTTATTTTTATGTTCGACAAAGCCCTTGCTTGCTCAAACAGTCTCCATACATATTGGCTTATATAACAATTATAAATACATACATGATGTAATAGTAGTAAATCATGATAATAGTAGTAAATTAAGAAAAACAGTAGTAAATTATGGTATCAGCCGTAAATCAAGGTAACATTAACAAATCATGATAGTAGTTGTAAATCATGATGATAGTAACAAATCATAGTAACAGAGTCAATTACGGCAAAGTAGTGAATCATAGTAATAGTAGAAATTCACGGTAATAGTATAAAATTATGGAAATAGTACTAAATTATGATAATCACAGAAAAAAATCATAATAGCTATAAAATAAATAGGAATACAAAAAACACTCACTTTAAATATAGACTAAGATCTTTTTGTTTTTTTCCTAACACTCTTCTTCCTTTTTCCTTTCTTTCTTTCTCTTCTTTTCTCTCTTTCCTTCTCTTCTCTCTTTTCTCTCTTCCTCACGGTTTTCTTGATGGTTTGGAATGGAGGAGGATGGGTATTTATAGGATTTAGGTTGTTATGGATCTTTGAAAGTGTTAGGATACTTGTTTCTTATCTAAGGTTATTACTCTTGATGTAAACCAAGTGTTCTTCTATGTGGCAACCATATGAGGTATATATCCTTGATATAAGCCAAGTATCCTTCCATGTGGTTTAACATGTGCGTGACAAGTGTGGTGGACGGTGTTGTCCTTTTGTGGTGGACGGTGTTGTCCTTTTGTGATCTTTATTTAAGTTATATATATATATAGTTCTTTATGTTGATGTAATACTATTTTAATTTATTTACTTGCATGTAAATAAGGAAATACCCCATGTTTGGATTTAATAAAAATAGTTTCTGAATCTAATTCTTTAAGGATAAAAGTCGACTCTCCCTTTCATGAACAAAGTTTGAAAATGCGAATTTTGTTGGGTTTTAGTTTGGTAAGCTAATAATCTAGAAAAATTCTAGAAAATAGGTTTGCATCTAATTTGATCATAAAGAACAATTACCAGGACTTTTCCTTTTTATTTCTTGAATATTTTAGATATTTCATTTTTGGGTACTTAGTTTTCAGTGATCAAACCTGTGTTTTTAACATCCAAACATTTGATTTTGAACTTTTTTCATTTACTTGGGTAGTCTCATTAATTCACAATTGGTAATTATTTTTTTTTGTAATTAAATCAGGGGGTATTTCCTTATTTATTTAAATAAGGAAATACCTTCTGTTTGGATTTAATAAAAATAGTTTCAGAATCTAATTCTTTAAAGATAAAAGTTGACTCTCCCTTTCAAGAACAAAGTTTGAAAATGCGAATTTTGTTAGGTTTTAGTTTGGTAAGTTAATAATCTAGAAAAATTCTAGAAAATAGGTTTTCATCTAATTTGATCATAAAGAACAATTACCATGACTTTTCCTTCTTATTTCCTGAATATTTTAGATATTTCATTTTTCAGTACTTAGTTTTCAGTGATCAAACCTGTGTTTTTAACATCCAAACCTTTGATTTTGAACTTTTTTCATTTATTTGGGTAGTCTCACTAATTCACAATTGGTAATTATTTTTTTGTAATTAAATCAGGGTATGTGACAGAGGAGCTAAATGTGTCACGTCCTGACTCTTGGATTGAACACGCGACAACCACCACGTTACCTCATAATATAGGTAATCCCAACCGTAACCAAGACACTGCAAGACATTCATCGATATCCATCTATTTTTTTTTCAAAAATAATTTAACCATCCAAAATATACCGGTATGCATTTATTGCATCATCAAGGACCATCCCGATCCGTCCTTGCTTCAAAGATGTATGCATTGGGTCAGCCGAGTCGTTCAAATCTAGAAAAATCCATAGAATTTTAAAACAAATCTCTACTCAAGGGATTCATACCATATTCTATCACAAATAAATCTCAAAGAAAATCCAAAGAGATAAAAATAGAGGTCCTCATTTTTAGGGTTATAAACCATTGGTAAATTTCAAATCCATATAAACATAGTACAAAATTAGTTTCCAAAAGTAATTACAAAGTTCGTTTTCCTATTTGAATCCACTAAATATCTTAACCAAAAGAGAACCATTACCCAAAAAAGATCTGACCATTGAAAGTTCTTCAAACCTGGTGCTAGGAAACCTTAAATCTTAACTAAACATCCTCTGTAAAAATGGAAGATGGAGAGGTGAGTACATAAATATTCAGTAAGCAAAGTATAATGATATGGTTGTGATAATAAATAAGGGATAAGTGTAGGAATGTCAAAGCACATACGTCAAACAATTCATTAAATAAACAATAATTTCAAACAATCATGATGATTAAAAGTAATGTATCCACAATTTTATATTTTCTAAAGATCATGGAACCTTTCTAAAGAAATCACTTCCACTAAAGATTTGACCGAACTCGAGTAGAAGTTTGCCAAGAGATTTTCAATCAATTTATTTCACAATATTATATCCCTATTTTTTGGCGTTGAGTCGTATCTCACCGGGGTGCAATCAGATAGTACGATGTGGGAAGTAGAAGGCTGTGTCCACCATTTCTCGCCAATAAACCCCCAACTACGTCATCCTATCAGGTCGCTCCATAGAGGGAATGACTATAATCTTTTATATTACATTAACCATTCTTTTACAATAATTTAAATCTCATTCAATGTGTCATGTTTTCAACAAACGGTTACCAAACCATATTATAACATTCATGAATTAATTATCCAACAACGTGTACCACATTTTCATTTTTAAATATGATAGATACTTATATAATTCAAATTCTTATTTCGGATACCTCACAATCATAAAAATTTATACAAAATCATATAAAATCATTCAAAATTATTTATAAAGAATTTGAAATAATTTTTCTCATTTAAAAATATAACGGTCCGTCCACTTATTTTTTGGGAGGGTGATCACTCCCATTCTATAGCTAATTTGATGTCTATTCCCTCTTTAGTTTCAATTGCCTTGACCTATTACATTCAATGCTTTTCCATTCATAATTACTTATAGGATTAGGGTGATTCAATTTTTTCCAATTTTATAGAAACCCTAATTTTTCGAGATCTATCAATACGTGCATCTTAGTTTATCAATTTTATGCTACTTGCATCAATAAAATATTTCTATTCACATTTGCTCCAAATTTGGATGATTTCACCTACCCTAAGTTCATTTTTTTCAACCCATTCTCCTAAATCTCAATCATAAAATTCAATCTACTAATGAAGAAGTTAAACCCAAGTTTAGGAGAAAAAAATTACCTCAATTTCATGATTGATTCGAATCTTAATCGTTGAGTTACGAAAACCTTAGATTTTCCCCCTTTTTGGTTCAAACCCTAGAATTTTTTTCCCAAATTTATCTCTATCTAAAGGTTTGATTGAGAGTTTGGAAACATTATGAAGTGGGTTTAAAAGAGAGGTAATTGATTTTGGGAGAGATTGAGAGAGAGATAGCAAGAGGAGAGGGAGAGAAAGATGAGAGCTCGTGAGGGAGATTAGATGAATGGATGAAATGGGGCTTGTCCAAGACCCCTTCTTTTTTTTTTTTTTTTTTTTTTTTAAATTGTGGGGATGAAATTACCATCCTACTCTTCCTTAGTGTTAAGTTTCAAACAAGTTTAGATGCCCTTTTTCGTCCAATTGAGGATAAAGGATGATGATGTCCACATGACTACATTTAGGACATGGTATGAGCACTACGGGTTTCTGGTGATACCTTTTGGTTTGACAAATGCTCCTACAGTTTTCATGGATCTCATGAGCGAGTGTTTCATCCTTATCTCGATAAATTCGTCATAGTTTTTATTGACGATATCTTGGTGTATTTCAAGAACGATAGGAACACTTGGAACATTTTCAGATTGTGCTGCAAATTCTCCAAGTGTGAGTTTGGGTTAAGGGGGATTGACTTCTTAGGACACATTGTATCTGGAGATGAGATATTTGTTGACCCGAAGAAACTAGAGGCAATCTTGAAATAGGAGCAACCCAAAAATGTCACTGAGGTGGGGAGTTTTCTTAGATTGGCTAGGTATTACCAGAGATTTGTGGAAGGATTCCCCAAAATCGCGGCTCCATTGTCTAGTTTAACTCAAATGGGAGTTAAATTTGAATGAAATGATAAGTGTGAACAGAGTTTTTAAGAACTCAAAAAGAGATTTACGTTCGCTCCAATACTTATTCTTCCTATTAGCGATGGTGACTATGTGGTTTATAGTGACGCCAACAAACATGGGTTAGGATATGTTTTAATACAAGACGATAAAGTAATTTCTTATACTTCTCGATAATTAAAGAAGTATGATTGAATTATCCCACCTATGACCTAGAGCTAAGAGCAATTGTTTTCGTCTTAAAAATTTGGCGACATTATTTATATGGAGCTACATGCAGAATTTTTACCAACCATAAAAGTTTCAAGTATTTACTTACTTAGAAGGAGTTTAATTCGAGACAACGAAGATGATTGGAGCTAATTAAAAATTATGACTTGGTGATTGACTATCACCTGGGCAAGGCAAATATGGTCGTGGATGTTTTAAGTCGCAAATCTTTTTCTTCTTTATCTCATAGGAGTTCTTATCTCTCATGTTTGGTAGGACTTCGTACACTTGGAGTCAAACTGGCTAATGATGAACATGGTATGCTTTTGGCCAGATTCAAGATGCATTCAAGCTTAGTGGACCGTATTAAGGAGTTCCAAACAACTGATAAGGAACTCAAGGGTATAGTGGAAAAGGTTCATAAGGGTAAAGGTGGTGACTTCTATATTCGGGAGGATGGTATGGTGGTATACGAAAAATAGATTTGTATTCTCAATAATGATGAGATTCGGAGAGCCATACTTGAAGAGACACACTCTTCGGTTTATGCTATGCATCCCAAAAACACAAAAATATACCAAACCATCAAGGAAACCTATTGGTGTCGGGATTGAATTGGGAACTAGATGAGTTTGTGGCAAGGTGCCTGTGTGTCAATAAATCAAGGCCAAACATCAAAAAGCGGTCGGAACAATACAACATTGCCTATACTCGAGTGGAAATGGAACATATAATCATGGATTTCGTGGTCAGATTGCTACGTACTTCGAGCCGACACAATATTATATGGGTGATAATAGATTGGCTCACTAAGTCAGCCCACTTTTTGCCCATTCAGAATTCCTATCCTTTAAAAAGGTTGGTAAGACTCTATATAAATGAGATTGTTTGACTCCACGGGATTCTGGTGTCAATTGTATCGAATTGTGATTCTCGATTTACTTCCTGATTTTAGCCTAAGTTGCGAGAGGCCTTGGGAACTGAACTGAAGTTCAGTATAACTTTTCATCCACATATGGATAGACAGTCATAATGTACTATTCAGATGTCGGAAGACATGTTTAGGGCATGTGTGATGGATTTCTAAGGGAGCTGGGATTGGTACCTTCCGTTGATTGAATTTGTACATAATAATAGCTATCAAGTTAGTATTGGGATGCTACTCTACGAAACTCTCTATGGAAGGAAGTGCCAAATTCTATTGTCTTGGGATGAAGTGGGAGAAAGAAAAATTGGGGATATTGAGTTAATTGAGACAATCATAAAAAAGGTAAAGGTGATTTGGATAAGAATGAAAACAACTCAAGATAGACAAAAGAGTTATGCTGACAAAAGAAGAAAACCTTTGGAATTTCAGGTCGGCGAGGTGGTTTTCTTGAAAATATCACCTTAGGAGAGTGTAACCCGATTCCAAAAAAAAAAAGAAAAGTTGAGCTCTCGTTACGTTATCCCAGTCAAGATTCTTGAAAGGATGGGAGAGGTCGCCCATCGACTAGAACTGCCCCCAGATTTGAAGAAAATCCACGATATATTCCATGTATTCCTGTTAAAGAAATACTTATCGGATCCCTTCCATGTATTAGAAACTCCTTCAGTAGAATTGAATTCAGACTTGAGTTTTAAGGTACGACCAATACAAATCATTGATCGACAACTCAAATAATTAAGAAACAAACAAATTCCTATGGTTAAAGTATTATGGAGGGATAGCCAAGAGGAAGAAGAAACTTGGGAGACCGAAAAATCAATGTAGAAACAACATCCACACCTTTTTGATATATAAATTTTCTATTAAATTTCGAGAATGAAATTTCTTTTAGGGGATTAAGTGTTGTAGTATCGAAAATTCAGAATTAGAAAATTTTTATTTAATTTTTTTGGTAAAATACTAGAAGAAATCATATTATAATTGATTTTGGACTTAGAGTGTAACATCGAAAGATTTGGAGTTTGAAATTTTCAATCTTTTTGTTCTTTTATAGAAACTAGGAAAAATTTTATAATTAAATTAGTAACAGTGTATTGAAAGAGTTGAATGGTTTAGTGATGTAAAACTTTTTGGAGAGTCTTGAGTGCATGGGATCAAATCAACTTAGATGTATGGATGGAGAGACAAGTTGAACTGTAAAATTTGTAAGTTGATTTATGTATTGTAAGTTGATATGTGATTGTAAGATAAATTGACTTGTGAAATTGTAAGTTGATTTGTGTTTGGGAGGATTGTGAGAGACAAGTTTATTTGTAAAGGTGACAAATCAACTTGTGTGAAGAAATGAAAGAGTGACAAATCAACTTGAATAAGGAAATGAAGAAGTAGCAAATCGACTTGTGTAAGGAAATAAGAGAGGCAAATCGACTTGTACAAAGGGACAAGTTGATTTGTATGAGGAAATGAGTGAGCCAAATGGACTTGTAAAATGAGACAAGTTGATTGGAAGAGTGAAGATTATAATCTTTGAGGCTTTGGCATGATAAGTCGATTTGTGCACATAGACAAATCGACTTGCGAAGTGTGCAAAATATGTTTCTAAGGCTGGGTCAAGACAAGTTGATTTGTACCCTTTTACAAGTCGACTTGGTTAGTATTACAAAAGGCAATTATGAGGTTTGGCATTTACAAGTTGATTTGGCCTTAGATGGGGAAAGTTTAAGTCGATTCAATTTCAAAATTGTTAACCGATTTGCTTATATTGCAAGCCGACTTGACCCTTGAACACCTAGACACCCAAGTCATTTTGTGAGGTTTGCAAATCGACTTGTGCACATAAAGAGGCTGCGAAATGACCAAAATGCCATCCATACTCAAATAAAACCTAAAATTCATGAGGGGTAATATGGTAATTTTAGCTATACAATTAATAAAGATTGAATAAACTCCATTTCTTTCATTTGACTCTTTCTTCTTTCTCGAACTCTCATCTCTTTCTCACTCCCGTCCATCTCTCACTCAATCTCACTTAAAATTAATTACTCCTATTAATCTTTCAAAACCTCAATCAAACCTGTAAAAAGGAAGATTTGAGAAAAACTTAGAGTTTGCTCCACAAAGAGAAAAATCTAGGGTTTTTGAAACCCAACAACCAAGGCTCAATTCAACCTCACAATTAAACAAATTTACTCTTCCTAATCTTAGATTTATCTTCCTTATTAGTAGTTTGAAATTTGTTTTTGAGTTTTGAGAAATTTTGTTGAAAATTAAAACTCTAGGGTTTGTAAATGGTAGAAATTGAGAAAAAAATGAGATTGAAAAAAGTTTTATATAGATCCCATGACATGCAAATGATAGAATGAGAACATAGATTCATGAATTTAACAAATTAGGGTTTGTGTTATATTAGGAAAAATTCATAAACCCTAAAAATTGATGAGATTTAATATTAAAATTGTGGTTATTGGTTTAGGATAATCGATTGGAATCCAAGAAGAGATTATATTGGATTTGATTATGGAATTGGAAGTGAATACCCTCTCAAAAAGTGAGTGGATGACTATGTTGCATATGAATAGGAAAATGATTTAAATTATGATTTGAGAAATGAGTTTTAAAATGAAATTTGAAATAAATTTATAATACTTTGTGATTGTGGTGTGTTCAAAAATTGAATTGTTGATAAATCCATGACTCTTTGATTATTCATTAGACTATTTGCATTGTGTTATAATAGAACATTGGTGGTGAATTGTGAATTTGTTTTATTTAGTAAATGAATATGATTTGAATGGTGAATTGAATTTTGTAATATGATGTATGAAATATGAAAAAGGATTATAGTCTAAGTCTTTCCATGGATTGTTGGGGCGATGTGGCAAAGGCTAATTAAAAATTGGATTGGTGGTAGGCAAGATGGAGAGTCTCCTCAAATTGTTCTCATGATAACGTAGTGGCACCTTACGGAACCCTGGGCCAATACCAAAAAAAGGGAATTTTATGAAAAATTGCGAAAAACCTCTTAGTAGAACCTATCAACAGTCATTGGTAGGAAAATTGATTTTGACAAACTTCAAGAATATTGAAAAGAGAATTCAAATTGTTTATTGAATTGAAATTTACAAGTTATGTAGATTTAATCTGAATTTATTTTATGTAATTGATATTATTTATCGTCGTGGAATATATGTTTGGCATATATATTTGGTACCACCACCCTCACCCCTCATTCATATTCATCATGGCTTTATACTTCATTCACTGTTATTTTAATACTCACTTCCCTATCTCTAATTTTTTAAAAGAAACTTAGTTTGGAAGTATAGACTTAGACTAGTGCCAGTTGGAAGAAATCTTTTGGTGACCTTTCATAGGTATTAGATTTGTAAATATTATTTTTGAAAATTATGTTATATGAATCATAGAAAGAATTTTTTTGTATACCACCTTATGTTTGGATTTGGTAAATATTTGCTTGATTTTACTTACACTACAAAAAAAATACCATTTTGCAACGAATTTTGTGACGAATTTTTAAGAAAAATTCGTTGCAAAAACAATTTGTGACAAATTTAGCGACAAATAATTTTTTGTCGCTATCAGCTCGTCGCTAAAAATTGTGACGAAAAATTAAAATTCGTCACAAATTAGCGACGAATTCCGCAATGAACCATGGTTCATCGCTAATCTGTGACAAACCCAAATTTGTTGCAATTTTCATTTTGATCTCAAATTTCGTTGCAAGCATATTGAACAACGAATTTTGCAACAAATATGGATATTTGTATCGAAAATTTAGCAACAAATTTAAAAATTTTGTAACAAAAATCAAATTAAATTCTATAATTTGACCATTCATCCTGTATTCCCTGTTCCTGTTTCTCATTTAACATCATAATAAATTAACAATCAATCAACCAGCTATGTAACAGTATCAACCAACCATCAAACAATACCACCATCAATCAACCATCTAACAACAATATCATCAACAAAACACATGATCAACATCATCAATATTGTCAACATAATCATTTACTAACTATGAAATAACAATAAATAATGTCAACAACAAATACAATACAAAGTGAAAATATTCAAAGATAGTGGTATGCAAAAACCACATTTAAATGTAACCATCAAATAACAAATAGAAATGTCAAGAAACACCACCATCACAATTATCATCACCATCGTCACCAGTATCACCATCAGGAGGATTATTAGAAGAAAACAGAAATGGGGTCATCTGACTTAAACAGGGAGTTAACTGAAAATGTCGCATTATGAAATCCTGGTTTGCGTGTAACTCGCTGATTACGTTCTCATTTTGCCTTTGTTGTGCGTATAATTTTTCAATTTGATTGTCTTTTTGTACTAATAGTTCTTGCATCTGGCTCATCTGGTTGTTCATTTATATCATTTCTTCCCTGACAACTGCTGGAGTGGAAGAGGATTGGCTGTTGATTCTATAAGTCCGGCTCAAAGAGCCCATCCCAAGTACTCTTCCTCCCTTTTTTGCACCACCACTTGCCTCGACCCATAAAGCTATACTATCAACAAATGGCTCAGATGAATCAGCATCATCATTACAGATCGAATTCCGCTGTAGCTCATTATATCTCTCCTGCATTGTCATTACATAATTTCAAATAAAATTTGAGTAACAACATATATAATATCAAAAAAAAAAAAAAAAAACAAAGTGTTCATTTATAGTTTAACAATGTAATCATATAATATAATAATAGATTCAACAAAATAAATTCAAATCAATAATAAAAGTATTTATAAAATAAAGAAAAGTTTTCAAATTAAATACCACAACAGCTCTAGCTCTCTCCCCACTCCAGTTCTTGTCTTTTTTTTTTTTGAAGGTTCGCATGAAAGTCTCTTTAAATGATGGCTGCAATCTCATTTCCATGGCCTAAAAATTTTTTTTAAACATAATGAAATAGTTATAAAATAAAAAAATGACATTTAAAAAAATTTGTGTTTTAATAATATTACCAATCTATTTCTATGCTCATCAATATTGATTGAATCTCCCACATAAATAGCAGACATTTCTCCAGAATTGAAACCTCGATTCTTTTTATTCTGCTCACTTCTCTGTCGACTTTCATTGAATTCCTAGAAATCCAAAATCATGCGCCAATTTTTATCGGTTATGTAATTTGGCTTCCTTCTACTAGTCTTGGCATGACTTAATACCCCTTGAATGTGATGACAACATTTTTTGTTAAAAATTCTTCTTATTTCAAACTCCTCCGCCTCGTCCCAAGTGAACTTTTGCTACAATAAAAAATAAAACAATTAGTTATATTAAAATTATAAATTTAGTTTTATATTTGAACTGAAAGACGTCATTTACCTTGAACTCTCTCTACCATAACTCCTTTGTTTCATCTGGTGTGATTGTGGAAGATAGCCACTTCCCTCCCCAATGGTTGTTCACAATTTGATTAATCTTTTGAACAACATATATAGGATTTGTGAATCTGTTATAATATTACGAATAAAGAATGATAAGTAAATAAGATAATTAAAAAAAATCATATGCTACATAAATAAAAGAATCAATAGTGATAAAATCCAAATTTAATACTTACGAATCTCCACTTGGGGCAATCATCTCTCGCATGTCTTCTCCCTCGACAAGCGAATATTGCACCGAAGGTGCAATCGAAGGGGACGACGACGGTGCAACTGTAGTAGGTAAAGGAGTATGGGAGGGTCTAATTGAAGCGAACTGTGACCCTAAATACTCCGGTCTTTCATCACTACTTCGTCTATGCCCCCACGTCGATACTATCAAATATAAATGTTAACTTTGCAAAGAAAATAAAAATTGTCAACTTTAAAAAAATATTATAGAGTATATAAAAATACTTATCATATTTAAATTAACGCAATATTAGCTTCTCACAAGCCACCAAAAGTAAAAAAATTCGTTTCAAATTATCTATAAAAAAGAAAACAATATATTAACGAACTAAATACAAAAAAAAAAAAACTTGAGCCACTAAATATGAAACAAATTGAGAATTGAAATTAAACAATTAAAAAAAAAACAATCAATATTAGAGTTTTGTTTGAAATAAGTAAAGTCAATAATGAATGAATGGAAAAATTCAAATAAAATAGAAATTATGATGTTTACCAAAAAAAGTCGGAGAAGGCATACGAGAGTCAGTAATCAGTTGAAAAACATGAGCACAGCCACCTCTGTCAGTTTGTCCTCTACCACCATGTTTTTTAAAAGCAAAAAAAAAAAAAAAAAACAATTTCATGTCACATCATTTAGACTTTAATGTATTTTCATTATCAAACGACCAAGGAAAAAACCATATTTTATAATAAAAAAATATATGAAGATATCAAATATTACATTATATGAAGATAAAATTTAATGTTTTAAGAAAAAAATACTTACCGGCCATCAAATCTAAGTCCAAAAATGGTTACAAGATGTAAGCCATTGCTCTTGCAAGATTTAGACTTCCATTGACTCTTCCGGCATGAATAAAACCACCTGCCTTCAGTATCCTACCTTCTCAACCTCAAGATCAGGCACAAGTCAAATAAATAAAGATCACTCCAAACCATGAATTTGGGAAGATCAAACCTGCAAATTGACAAAGACACATGGTTAATAAATTTGAGAAAAAAAATACAAAACATTAATTAGTTTAATTATGTAATTATTAGGAAATTTGTAAAAAAAAAAAAAAAAAAAAAAAAAAACATTAAAAAAAAAACCACAGGGAGGGAGGGCACCCCCTCTGGCGGCGACAGCGCCCAGAGGAAGGGCGCGGCCCTTGTGGCCACGCCTGGGCGCCAGGGGCGCGGCCCTCGCGGCTGCCTGGGCCCTCCCAAATTAGACCTGTCGCCGGATCTGGTCTTCAACAGCCAGATCCAGCGACTGTACCACTGGATCTGGTCTTCCACAGCCAGATCCGGCGGCACTCTCGTCGGATCTGCACGAGAGAGAGAAGAGAGAAGAGAGAGAGGGCTTACCTTGGTTCAGTTGGACATTCGAAGAAAGAAATGAGACATACCAAATGAAGGAAGCAAGCAAAATTTTCTAAGTATGAAAAAATTTTGCGATGAACGTTAAGTTCGTTGTAAATTTTGCGACGAACCTAAGGATTCGTTGCCAATTTGTGACGAACCTGGTTCTTCATGAATTTTGTGACGAACTCAAGGGTTCGTTGCGAATTTTGCGACGAACTCAAGGTTTGTTGCGAATTTTGTGACGAACTCAAGGTTCATTGCAAAATTTTGCGACGAACTCAAGTTTTGTTGTAAATTTTGCAACGAACTTAAGGGTTCATTGTAAATTTTGCGACGAACTCAAGGTTTCATTGCAAAATTTTGCGACGAACTAAATGTTCGTTGCAAATTTCGCGACGAACTCAAGGGTTCGTTGTAAATTTTGCGACGAACACTGGGTTCGTCGCAAATTTTGCGATGAGCTTAATTGTTCATCGCTAATTTGCGATGAACTCAATTTTTGTTGGAAAAGTTGTTGCTAATTGGTAACAAACTTTGGTTTATCGTAAAATTCGTAGCTAAAAGTGTGTTTTTTGTAGTGTTAGGCAACTATTACAAAAATCCTTACTATTACGACGTGAAACTCTATTTAATTTGTTTAAAATTATCTTTTTGCAAGATATTTTGTTTTTATTGAAACATTTGAATTATATTATGAATTTTGAATTATATTTTGAGTTTGTAAATTTGTGTGAATGTTTTGGAATTGATTGAATGGCTGAGATAACTTATGAATGATTTAAATTTATTTATGAAATGATTTAAATATTGAAATGACTTGTGTTATCTCATGACATGAGACGTGGTTCACACGTGTTTCAAGATAATACGATGATTGTTGTGACGAGAGAGTAGAGGCATGACAAAAGCACCATTATGGCTATCTTTTGGATAAGAGACTGTCGTCTTGGAAAGCTGATCAAGGGAGGGAGAGCAATCTTGGGTGCAAGATATTACTGGTGCTATTGCAACATATACCATGCAATCAGTTAACTCCCGATGTTGGTGGCCAATAAAATTGATACTCTAAATCGGGATTTTGTATGGGGTTCGATGGATTCAGGTATTATGAAAATTCCATTGTTGAAATGGGATTCAGCTTGGGGATGTGGCTTAAACATTTGGCAAACAAGGGATATGAACATGGCGCTGCTTGCTAAATGGGGTGGAAACTAGAGAGTGGTGATTTGTGTCTTTTGGTCAGAATTATTTGCTCTGAATGGGGCGGAAACCATTCACCCAGGCTATGAAGAAGTCTTTAAATTCTTACACTTGGTGAATCATCTTAGGAAGTAAGTAGTCCGTTCAAAACTTGTAATCAGTGGTAATCAGACTTCTTTTTGGCATGATAAATGGTTGGGTAACCATACTCTATCTGATGTATGCCCTCACCTGGTAAACACTTCGAATGAGATGAAGATGCTGGAAGACGTTGTGGATCAAAGGTGTAGATGGGATTGGACTCAACTTAGTTGTTTCGAGTAGATGCCCCAGGTGTGATTGTGAGGTAGACAGCACTCTTCATTTGCTTCGAGATTGTGCCTCCTCCAAAGCTAGTTGGACTAGATGGTTTATTGATTCTTGTTTAAAGCATATTTATTCACTACCTCTAAAGGAATGGGTGTTGTATAATCTAAGCAGGAAAAATGTTTTAGTTGAAAATGGGGTGCCTTGGCCTACTTGCTTTTGTTTCATCTACTGGGATCTGTGGAAGCTAAGGAATAGAACAGGTTTTTTAAGCGGATTTTGTATGGCCAGAAAATACTTTTCTCTATATTTGGCCAGCAATTGATGATTTTATAAGTTCAAAGCAAAGTCAATGTGGATGGGGTTGCGCTTTTCAATCCTAGGATGGAGGTTTTTGTAGTGATGAAGTAGGAACTTGGTGTTTAGGTTTTGGTACAAGAATTGGTAGGGGGAATATATTATTAAAAGCCGAACTTTATATCATTTGTTTTAAATTGAAGTTGGTTTAGAACCATGGCTGTCGAAACATTATTGTAGTGTTCGATTCGTTCATGACTGTACCAAAAGTTTTGTTTATAATTCAAAAGAATGATCCTTTATTTCATGTGTTACACGAATGTGAACAGTGGTTACGACAGCAATGGAATTACTTGCTGGTGCATACTTATTAAGAATGTCATGCCCCGATTCTCGGATCGAGCATGCAACAGTCACCGCGTTGTTTCGGTACACGGGTAAAACCTCTCCATATATCGAGACTCCGCAAAGTTACAAAAACAGCACAACAATTCTTCCAATACACCATTCATCAAAAATAGGAAACATCACGTAACAATACACATGCAAGAACCCATCCGGTCCGTCCCTGTACACACGAGCACATATCGGTACATATCGGGGAGTGGATTCCTGTACATACAAGCATATATCAACACACATCGGGGAGTGGGTTCCTGTACATGCGAGCATGCAATATGATCATCCTAACCATTTCAAAGTTCGTAATATAAATAAAGCATTTAACATACAAGAAATCTCAAAATATAGTTGTAAAACTTTACTAGCACTTGCCTGAAGCAATCAAGCTAACATCAGTAAAGTCCAAACGATATGAGATGTATAGAACTTCGTGAAATCAAAAGATTATAACAAATCTCAATATTACAAACCAAATGTCTCACTCAAACAATGAGCTTTTATAAAAAATGGGAATTAAAGAAAATAAACAAGTTCCAAACAACTCCAGCACAAGCCATGTAGGGATTTCATCAATACTTGCTCCTATACATGAAAAAAGTATCGATTAAATCCGTACCAAAAGAATTATACAAGTCTTCCTTTTTATTGATTTCAGTTCAGAGCAAAATAACTATACATCACTATATATATACCTACACAAGTCCGCTAATAGATCTTTCCAAACTCCAATCTTTGTCACAGACCTAGTCTTCCTCTGAAAAATGTTAAAGAGAGGGGTGAGTATTATAAATATTCAGTGAGTGAAGTGCAATGATATGATTATGTGATAAATGAGGGGTGAATGTGGGAGAATCAAAGTATATCTCATAAACATCACTTTATATATATAAAAAGCATTTTCAGTAAATCAAGATAATTCACAAACCATGCATCTACATCAATTATTCTTTCAGAAAATCCTGGGGTCCCATCGAAAACACTTCCGTCCTAGATTTGGCCGAACCCAGACGGAAGCCCGTCAAGGGGTTTTCCATTTCAGTATTTCAAAACACTGTCCCCTTTCTTGTCGTTGGCTCGTACCTCACCGGGGTGCAATCCGAATAGTACGACGTGACAGAGAAGAGGCCGTGTCTACCTCCCTCGCAATAAACCCCACCCACGTCACCCTGTCAGGTCACTCCGTGGAGGGAATGACTATAGCCATTACACTCGTGCACCATCATTTCACAAACATGTCATTTCACAATCGTGTACCATCATTTCTAACAAATAATTATCAATCTCATATCATAGCAATTTATAAAGCAATATCAAATAACATATGGAACACATACATTTATAAATACAGTAGATGCATTCATACTTCATAATTAGTTCAGACACCCCACAATCATAAAATAATATATATAAAACATGTAAAAATCTTTCAAAAATCATTTTCAAAAGAATTAAAACAGTTTTGCTCATTTATAATACAACAGACTATCCACTTATCTTTAGGGAGGGTACCCACTCCCTATTTCCACAATTAATCTAAAATCGACTCTTTTCGAGTCTTCAAAAGGTCAACTTAGACCAATCGACACAAATAATCATCAATTAAGGTTCCATTAAAATGTTTTCAAATTTTTCCCTATTTAAAATAGCCTTAATTAACACAATCACATTTCTAAACTCTCGTTTCATCAATTTAGAATTATTTCCCCTATCAATAATTTTAATTTCTAATATTCCTCAATTTTATCAATTTTCTCCCGAATTTACATAACCTAATTTAATTCATGCCAATTTCAATTCAAATTCCAAGGAAAGCTATACAAATTAATCAAACAAAGCTCTACTACTATCCAAGACATTCTATCATGTTACACAGCCTAATTTATATCAAATTCTAGATTTAACCTTAATAATTTCATACAAAATTTCAGAAAATTACATTTCTTTTGAATCTAACACATTTTCAGAATATATCTACACGCATTCTCAACCTCAATTCACCAAAAATAGTCTGAATATTGAAGGGATTGAAATTTCTCTCACCTAGGGTTTTTCGCAGTTCGTAACCCTCATCGAATGCCTTTCTCAGTTCATTCCGAGACTTGTAAAGCTTCCAATTTGAAGTAAATTTCAGTAATCTAAAGTTATTTACTCAGAAAATTCAAAACCTTAGAGTTAGGGTTAGGAATCAGACCTTACCTATGCAGGGAAAGAATCACAGTTGCAATTAGGGTTTTCGGATGTCCATTGAGCACTGATCTAGGACAGGTTGCCGAAGAGGGATGCTCGCACAGAGCATCGCGCGAGCGAGGGAGAGAACGCAAGGTCTCTGTCGCACGAGAGTGAGAGAGACAGGGGAGTTCTGTCACGCGAGAGAAGAAATAGAGAGAGGGAAACAGAGAGAGGGAGACGGTGGAGATCTCTCTTGCAGCAGTCAGAGATGGAGAGTAGAAGAGAGTGCGACGGAGACAGAGAGAGTGATAGAGAGACTGAGAGATGGTGTGAGAGACTGAGATAGAGAGACTGAGAGACTGAGAGATGGAGAACCGTCGCTTGCGATAGTCGGAGCGTGGCTATGCGCGGCGGAGGAGAGGGAAAGAGAGAGTCGCAGGAGAGAGAGCGAGAGAGTGCGATTGGGAGTGAGAGAAACGAAGGAGGGAGAGAGATTAGGGCTTTTAGCCCTAATCGAATTGGGGAGGGGGAGACGCGGCGTTTTGGGGTAAAACGCTGCGTCTCTCCTCTTTTCTTTTTTTTTATAGTAAATAATAAAAAATATATATATTCATTTATATATTTATTATCACTTCTTTTACTAAATTTTGAATTTCTTAAAAATGAGATTCACTATGAATTGTGGACACGACGTTTTATTTATATCCAAAATTTTTAATTTAATACCCCAAAATCAATAATCAATAAAAATTTAAAATTTTTCTTTATATTATAACGATGTTTAATAATAAAAAAAAAAATTCCTAACACCGGATTTTTGGTGTTACAAAGAAGCCAATTTTTATGTTGATTTTCTTGCTTCTAATGAGCTTTGTTTTTTTTCCGGGGGGGGGGGGGGTTGGGAATCATAGTTTACTCACATCCTATACCAGGTGAGTTTTAAGTCTTTGGAAGAACACTGGATGGGGTCTTATTTATTCTGGAACTTGTTACTGCTGCAAAACTTATGCATAAAATAGGTTAGCAGAAGAACCTTGTCTGCCTGCTGTTTGATAATATTCTGCAATGAAAAGAAGAGTCAAAATACACCCCATTGTCCACACTAATATAGATTATTGGACATGCGAACTTCTAGCAAAATCTAGAAAACCAGCCAGCCTTTTTTTTTTTTTTTTTGTGAATCCTTCTAATTGAGCAATAGATCCAGAACTTTTGACAAAATTGTTATATATAATACAGTTGGACAAGTTCCAATAGTCTTGGAGATTTTGGTATGAGCATAAATTTTGTTTTGGGTTGGTAACCCATTTCAAGTAGTTCTTAGGCATTCATTTTGGGCTTAATGGAGATTGGGGCTCTTCTTTTGCAGGTGGTTTGATCGAGCTTGAAAACTTTGTTGTGTTATTACATGCAATGGCTTCTGCAATAGCACAATGCTCTGCTCAAACTGTATCAAGCCCTTGTAAAGGTATTAAGTTGGAGCCTCCCCATGTTAAAAAAAAAAAAAAAAAAAAAAAAAAAAATGTACTACCCTTGTGGTCAAACTGTTTCCGCAATAGAACATTTTCATGAGTTTTTATTTTTGTGCTTGAATAAAAAATTGTGTTATGGCAATCGCCTACCTCATCATTTTCAGATTTACAATACATGCTCTTCTGTTTCAGAGTAAATAATTTATAAGTTTTAAATCTTATGACAGTAAAACGTTTATTTTATAAACAAAAACAATGACTTACCACTTCAAACTTGGCGGTCAAAAATGGTTGCCTGTGAAACATCCCAGAGGATGAAGATCTATGCACATAAGGAGAAAAGGGGAAAAAAATAGCTTGGATTTCTTCTAGATCACCGCCTGTACTCCCGTTTTGATTGATATTTTCCATGAGAAAAGGTTGTTAAAAATAGATGATATAAGCCTTTATTCATTCTGCTGAAAGTTGACACTTTCCGTAATGTACTAGTGATAATACTGGACCACAAGACAAGGAAGTAGTCCTCAACACTAATTACTACGAACATTTATGGCCGTCGAGCAATTTAGAGTATGCATTTGAATTTCTAACATTGTCTTGTTCAACAAGTTATGGTCTGTTAGCAATTGGGACCACATAGAGGTCGTTCTTTCTTCTGATTGTTGCGCCAAAGCTCTCAGTCATGTCGAGATACTCCTCCTTTGCTCCGTCCGGAAGTTTCCAGTCAAAATGGTACAGCATTTGTGCAAGTGGAAGAAGGACATTTGCAGTACCAAACAACATACCAGGGCACATCCTTCTTCCAGCACCAAATGGGATAAATTCAAAGTCTGTCCCTTTGTAATCAACTGAACTTCCAAGGAACCTCTCGGGGACAAAGCTATCTGCTTCAGCCCAATTTTTGTTGTCCCTTCCGATAGCCCATGCGTTAATTATTACTTTGGTTCTTTCAGGTATAACATATCCATTAATTTCACATTTCTCTTGGCATTCTCTTGGAAGTAGTAATGGTGCAGGAGGGTGCAATCTAAGAGTCTCTTTCATTACCAGCTTAAGATAATTTAGTTCATCAAGTTTTGTTTCATTGACATCGCCTTCTTGACCGAAGACCTTTCTAACCTCTTCTTGCGCCTTTCTTAACGCTTTAGGATTTTTGAGCATTTCTGACATTGCCCATTCTACTGTCGTTGAGGACGTCTCACTTCCGGCAGCAAAAATGTCCTGGGATTTAAAGAGCAAAACTGAAATTATCAGTTTTCTTTTCTTTTAAAATTTGATGAAAACATCAAGCGAAAAGAAGTAAAATAATAAAAAATAATAAAGAAAGCCCATTTTTCTTCTCATACAAGTCGAAGACTAGACTAAAAGAATTTTAAGACTATGACTATGACTATGGCAGTTGTGATTCTTGAAAGCTCATGTTTGAATCAGTACAATAGAACCAAAACTACTAAAACCATATAATATGGACAACATTTTATAACTTTATGCTGTATTCTCTGATACATATCATATGGCTATTTCCAAACCAAGTGTTAAAGTAGAATTGGATAGTCAAAATTGTAGAAAAAATGGTAGATGAACCTTTGATCAAAATCAAAATGCCTTGATGTCCATTCACTTTTGAATGCCTCTAATAGCAGGTGCTTAAGAAACACATGAAACGATTGTCGAGAAAAAAAAAAAGAACTAAAAAGAAGATAAACTAAGAATAACAAACACTGTTAATTATGATCGTGAGTACCAAGCTCAAGTAGAGCCCCTAGTGTTTGTCTCTTCACCATCTTCCCAACTGTCCCTCCTACACTACAATCACCACCACTTCTCTTCCATCCTTTAAACTGTAGATAATATATATATATATTTATATATTTGACTTGGCTGATAGGTATGCACACAAAGATGTGGTGATGTTAATGTACGTACTTTCTAAACAAAAGACTTATTTAAGTATTACAGGATAATAGCTTAGCAAAAATATGAAGTGTTTAAAGTCCTATGAATAAATGACAAAAGGAAGAAACTATCAATTGCTATGTATTAAGTCATGTTTCTATATACTTGATTAAATTGAATTTAAGTATATGTCTGATCAATAATTTCACAAGCCACAATTTGAAACTATCACCTAAATTTTATGACTATTGGGAAAATTGAAATCATGTTGAATATTTATTTTCTGTTTAATGGGTGGATTTGATTTAATTTAGTTTCTAATTATGGAATAATAGGCAGAGGTTGAATAACTTATACTTACAAAAATAACCCCTTTGATGTGATCAGTTGTTAAGGAAAATCCAAGGTCATCTCGCTCCTGAAGTTTTAAGAGGACGTCTACAAGATCTTCATGTGCTTCACCCTCTGTGCCGCTCTTTCGTTTCTTCCTGCTTTCTTTGTGTTCATCAATGATAATTTGGAGTATCCTATCAGATTTCTGATGAGTTTTTTCAATTTTAGGCCTCACTCCACTGATCTTATGGAGCCATTTGAGAGAAGGAAAAACATCAGCAACGCTGAAGCCTGCTCCATCCTCCGTAGTCTCCTTAATAACGGAAATGAAAGCTTCTGTGTCTTTGCTTTTCTTGCCAAAGGCTGCCCTTGTGACAATGTGATTGGTCAAGGTGAAAAGTTTCTCACTAAGATTTATGGCGGACCCCGCATGTGCCGATATGACTGTTATGAGATTCGAGACCTCCTCTTCTCTTATGGATCGGAATGATTGGACACGCTTTGCATTCAAAAGCTCCAACATGCATATTTTTCGCATCTCTCTCCAGTAAGCGCCGTAGGGCGTAAACACAACCCCTTTGAAATCATAAGACATGATGCTTGCAGAAAGAAGGAAAGGCCTGGTGGCAAATACGATGTCATGCGTTTTCATCACTTGTTTAGCTGTTTCTGGGGAGGAAGCAACTACGGCCGAGATTTCACCAAGCTGCAGGTGCATCAACGGGCCATATACCTTAGCCAAGTCACGAAGACGATGATGGGGTGAAGAGCCAACCAGGTTGTGTATGTTTCCCATGATAGGTAGCTTCCATGGAGATGGTGGAAGTTTTGAATTTGGATCGTTGATTTTTGATCTCCTACGTAGTTTTAGAACAACATATATGAAAAATAGGAAACACAGAAGAGTTTGGAGGGATGGGAACTGAAGCTCCATATGAATTTGGACTATGTTCCGGTTTTCTATATGGCTAAAATAAGCGCTTCTGCAAATTTATAATATCTGCCGGCCACCGCCGGTCTTTGGTTTTTGTTTTATTTTTATTTTTATTTTTTTGTTTTTGTTTTATTTATTTATTATTATTATTTTAATATTCATTTCCACCGATGCTTTTCACTACCCTTCAGAATGGTCCGGTAATGCCATGTTTTCTCCATTTAACGTATGGCATGAGATTGTAGTTATTGAATCCCTATTTAACAAATATTGTTTCATGAATAGAAAAATAATAATTATTGAATAAAAATTCAATGATTAATATTCATATGTATATTATTTCAAAAAAAGTTAATAAAATAAAATAAAACTAAATGCCTGTAAGTTTGTGGGTGTCAAAAATCGGGAACTTAAAAGCGGTGTTTGGTCAAAGAGAATGAAAATTAATAACCATATTCAAATTTATATAATTTGTCTGGATTAATAAAATAGAAATATAGAGTTGAAATCTCAAAATAAGTAGTTTATGAAATCTAAGTAAAAATATTGATTCTATGAAACCCATACTATTTTTTATTTTTTATCTTTTTATTTCAATTCTGATTAGCAAATCAAAAGCCCCCTAAATGTATTGATTTGATTAAGAGTCAAATTTCTGAATTTGACCAATCTGGAAGAAGTATTTGTTGTGGCATTAACTTCAAGTTCGTCATCTCGGTGCTTGTAGACTGAGCCTATAAGTTAACTTCCAAGTTCATCTTCTCTGTGCTGGTAGACTAAGCCCATAAACTAGGATTGGATGGACCTGCCCTGGAAGAATCGTTTGCAGCTAATTATTAAAGTTATTTTCCCACGTCATCATCCATTTTCTTGAAGGCTAAGCCGATGGATTTGAATCGCTCTGTTGATTTATTTATTTATTTTTGGTAGCCAGCTGCTTTGATTTGAAACTTCACCCAAAATAAAAAAAAAAAACCTCCAAAAATTAGTGGGTGTCCTGCCCTTGGGGCCAGGTTTGTCAAGATGATGACCACTCCCACTGACTTCGAAATTTCTCCCGCAGAGATTATCCATAGACTAATATTAATCTATTTCTGTTAGTGGAGCAAAAGCTTTGACTGGTATTCCATTATCAAATATTAAATTAAAATCAATTACTTATCTTAATATGAATGAATGAGAGGGTCACAACATTACATAAGTTGACTTGGAAAGACAAGGCACCCTAATTAATCTGCCATCACATGTCGTCATGAAGTTGACCAAAGACTAACTATATTAATTATCTAAGCTAATCCTTTGAAATTATATGTACTTATTTTAGTTATTAATTTTTTAATTACGTATGGACATGTATAATAAAACCCAAAAATATATTAATTAGGAGAAAAGAGATCTTATACATAGAAAATTTAGTGAAATAATAGGATACATCGTTAAAAATCTGAATGCAAAATATCCATAAAAATATGAGTATCAAAAGTTTAGTTGAGAAAATAATTTTAAATAAAAATGAGTGATATATGAGAATTTTCAAACTAGTTGAATTATTATTATCATTGTTATTACTGTTATTGTGATAATTATTGTTATTTTAACTTTTTATGAATAGTTTATATTTATTTTTTTAGTTTTATTTTTTCTATTTTGTTTTCAAATTTTAATTTTGTAGTTTTTTTTCTTTTCTCTTATATTAATCTATCAAATAGTTGATTTTAAAATTTAGAACTAAAATTAAGTGTGTTATTGTTATTGTTTATATGGATAAATTTGTAAAGCATGTATATAAAATTTCTAATTAGATCACGACAATAAGAATGCCTTTTCAAAACAATTTCTAAATTTAAATTTAGGATCTTACTCCTCGGTTGCCAAGAGGTGTAAAAGTCTACATTAACGCGGGTGCACTTATCATGTATACATATGGTAATAATAATAATAATAATAATAATAATAATAATAATAATAATAATAATAATAATAATAATAATATGGGGTGGGTCCACCCATGAGGGTGGACCCGCCCCCTTATGTTTTTGAATTTAAAATAAAAGTGGGAGTGGCCATTGGGCAATCATCCCCTAAACTCTCCGTGCAACTCCTCTCTCTCTCTCTCTCTCTCTCTCTCTCTCTCATAATAGTTTGAACAACTAAAAAGGAAATTATTTTCTCCTTTGAAAAAGGTGATGGGAAGAACAAACAAATATATATATATATAGCACAATGCCACTTTTTGAGAATGAAAATGAAAGAGAAGAGAGAGAATTTACATTGAGAAATAGTAAAGGACTTGATGTTGATCATCAACTATACCAAAGTGATATTTGGATTGTAAATGATAGAGAGTGATTTGATTTTGTGACACCTTCTCGATTACCTTCTCGATTAAAGATACCTAATCATCATAAAAAAATAAGTGATTCTAATTTAATTTCGATTCGAAAATTTCTATGTAAAAATATTTTATTGATTTGTGTGAAAATTTTCATTGATATCAGAACATGTATGGATTGTTTTCTGTCTTATTTGAGTATTTTAAAAATTAAAAATGTTACGCATGATATTAGAGATTCATTAATGACAACTTAAAATTGGTCAAATGAAATGCTCTCGATTTAATGTAGTAACATATCTATGATATGAGGATCTAATCTGTAAAATTTTGCATGCATTTGATGAATATATTAGAAGACATTATAAATTTTAGTCAAAATTTAATGTATTTGTAGTTTTTAAAATATTGTATTTCATGATATAAAATTTATGTAGTTAGATTTGTTTTGAAAAATACTTTCTAACTATATATAGATCATAAAAATAATTAAGAATCGAGAAAAATATGAATATTTAAAGTTTCGATCAAAAACCAAAATTTAAAAGGGAAGACGGTGACCACTCCCGTTGAGTTCGAAATTTCCTCCGCAGAGATTTTCCATAGACTAACGTTAATCCATTCCCGTTAGTGGAGCAAAAGCTTTGACCGGTATTCCATTAGCAAATATTAAATTAAAATCAAATACCATGAATAAGAGACTCACAACATACAACCAAAATGGCCCACATAAGTTGACTTGGAAAGACATAGCAACCTATTTAATCTGCCATCTCAAGTCTTCTTGAAGTTGATCAAAGACTATCTATATTAATTTTCTGACCTAATCCTTCAAAATTATATGTACTAATTTTAGTTATTATTTTTTAATTATATATGAACATATACAATGAAACGTTAAAACGTATTAAATTTTTTATATTTAAAGTCTTGTTCTGTATTAATTATGAGGAACAAGACCTTAAATATAAAAAATTTAATGAAATATTGAGATAAATTATTAAAAATCAGGATACAAGTTATTCATAAAAACATGAATATAAAGATTTTAGTTGAGAAAATAAATTTAAATAAGAATAAGGATATAAGAGAACTCGAACTAATTGAATTATTGTTGTTGTTGTTGTTGTGATTGTTATTGTTATTGTTATTTTAACTTTTTATGAATAATTTATTTTTATTTTTTATTTTTGTTTTCAAATTTTAATTTTATGGGTTTTTTTTTTTATTTTTTCCTATATTGATCTATCAAATGGTTGATTTTAAAATTTATAATTAAAATTCAGTTTGTTATTGTTGTTATTTGTATAGATAAATTTGTTAAGCATATATATAAAATTTCTAATTGGGTCACGACAATAAGAATGCCTTTTTTTTTTATTACACAAAAATTTAAATATGGGATCTAGAGATTGGGAGAGATGGTTGTGATAACTAGACTCTCTTTGGGACTAAGAATGCCTTTTCCAAACAATTTCTAAATTTAAATTTTGGATCTTACTCGGTTGCCAAGAGGTCTAAAAGCCTACATTAGCGTGCGGGTGCACTTATCATGTATATATATATGACACAATAATAATAATAATAATAATAATAATAATAATAATAATAATAATATGCTATCATATTTTGTGGACATTGACTTCTTATTAAGAAACACTCACACACACATATATATGAATGAATTGTACATGCTATGTATGTAAAATTTGAATGGTAAATATATATAAAGATGAATAAAAGAGTATATTTAAAGAAACAGAAAATTTTATGAAGTATAATTCTAAATAGATAGGAGATAAAGAAATATAAAATAAGTATTAAAAGTTTAATAAAATATATATATACATCAAAAATTAATTATAAATACATTATATCTGAATTTAAACATACACTTAGACGGTGACTCGGAACCTGCACATTATTTGTCACCGGCTAATGTAATAATTTATTTAATTTCACCTATAATATTTCTCAGTTATGACTAGATTTTTACATAAAAACTTTTCATAATATAAAAAAATATAAAGTATCCACTCTTCTAATCAAACTTTAAACATTTACTTGGAGAAGAAAGGTAGAACTAAAAAACAATAACCTCCTTTGAATGGCCAATAGGAATGGAACCAAAATGATTTCCATGAATTCTCATGGATGTTCACATGAAATGTTATTTCATACCTACTTCCAATTGTTGAGAACACTTATAATCATTCTTTCCATTTTTGAAATTATAAAACACTGGAATGGTAAATGAAATAAGTTAGATCAAGACAAATTTTAACACCTCGTGAAATGAAATGATCAATTCATAAAAAGGAATAAGAAAAAAAAAAGTGCATCATTTAATAAATGTTGGGCAAAACCCATTTTCAAATATGTGTATAGGTTCTATAATTGAGTCCTTGCAAAAACATTTGAGTGGTAAAGAGTTCTTATTCAAATAAATTTTTAAATATTTAGTGTTCGAATTTTCATGATCACATGTAATTTACCCTTCATGTGAATATCGTGTGACATGCTTAGGGGCCATATGCGTATCCTATTATCTTTCGATTGACATGTGGTGCATCCATGAAATCCAGACACTACTATAAAACCGAGTATTAACGACAAATGAGAATCCGTCTCTAATTAACGACAGAACTGTGATAAATTAGTGATGGATATATTAGCGACGGAATTAGTGACGAAAAAATTCGTTGGAAAAAATTCCGTCGCTAATCCATCAATAAAATTGGCGTGAAATTTTTCGCACAAATTAACGACAAAAAAATCCGTCGAAAATAATTCCGTCGCTAATCTATCAGTAAAATTGGCATGAAATTAGAGCAAAATTTTTCGCGCAAATAAGCGATGGAATTAACGACTAAAATATACATCGAAAATAATTCCGTCAGTAATCCATCGCTAATATTAGCGACGGAATTATTTCTGTGGGTAATCCGTCGTTAAAACTCGTGAAATTTTTTTTTTATTTTTTTTAAATTAGGGTATTGTATTTTTATTAAATATAATTTTATATTTTTTTAAATATAATTTTATATTTTGTATTTTTATTAAATTAGGATATTATTTTTTATTAAATATAATTTTGTATTTTTTTATTAAATTACGATCTTTTTTTATTAAATATAATTTTGTGTTTTTATAAAATTTAATTTTGTGTTTTTATTAAATATAATTTTATATTTTGTATTTTTATTAAATTAGTATTTTTTATTAAATATAATTTTGTATTTTTATTAAATATAGTTTTGTGTTTTTATTAAATATAATTTTGTATTTTGTATTTTAATTAAATTATGGTATTTTTTATTAAATATACTTTTGTATTTTTATTAAATATAATTTTATATTTTGTATTTTTATTATATCGGGGTATTTTTTTATTAAATATAATTTTGTGTTTTTATTAAATATAATTTTGTATTTTTGTTAAAAATAATTTAATATTTTTATTAAATATAATTTTTTATTTTTATTAAATATAATTTTGTGTTTTTAGGGTATTGTTTTTTCATTAAATAAAATTTTATATTTTTATTAAATATAATTTTGTTTTTCGATTAATATAGGCTATTTTGTTTTAAATTGTGAGGATGGGATAGAAAGTAAAGAAGTAAAAGAAAAAAGAACATATAAGTCATTGTGGTATAGTGGTTGAGATAACTCAAAATACGCTTGAGAATCCAGGTTTGAATTTGAGTGAGAGTATTTTTTCAACAAAAAAGCAGGGGCGCGGGCGGGCGGGCGTGTGCAGCGGTGTGCGAGTGCATGCAGAGGGGAGTGCAGCTGCGTGCACCTTGGGTGCATGACATTCAGTAACAGAAAATTTCCGTCGCTAATAAAATCCGTCAGTAATTTGGAATAATTTGAAAAATGTAAAATTAAATTACCGACGGATTATTAGTGATGGAAAATTTTCGTCACTAAAATAATTTCACACTTTTCAAATTATTTCAAATTACTGATAGATTAGCGACTGGTTTTTTTAGTGACGGAAATTTTCTATCGCTTCCGTCGCTAAATTTTTCGACGGAAAATTTTCATCACTAAATTTAGCGAAAGAACTTTCAGCAACAGAATTTTCATCACTAAAAAGTTTTAACGATGAAATTTTGACAATTAGCGACGGATATTTTCGTTGTTGATACCCATTTTTTTAGTAGTGAGAGCATATGCTATTGTTTCGTTTTGGAGTTATTAGTAATATCCACCTTGTAAACCCCGGTCCATGGCAGTATTACATGTTAAGACATGGTAAATTAGGGTCTAGAAGGGATACAACGTACTTATCTTGAAAGGTAGGACCCTAAATTCAGAGAAAAATACAATTGACTCCTTGTTGTTGCTGTTTAGATGTTAAACCTTTTGTGGTTTTTAAAGTGACATTTTATCTTCCGTATTGACAATTTTTGCTATATATGATTTCCTTTGTTTGGTTTTTCTGTGGTGCGAGTCATGCGAAGTCTTTTTATCCACTTATAATTAGAGATAAGACTAGCAATTATAAGTCAATGACTTATAGTTCAATTGAAACCGTTTATTTCTCTTTAGAAGTTTCGAATTTGAATCCCCTTTATATAACACAAAAGAAAAACTAACAACCATAAGAAATTTGAATTAAAAATATGAAATGTGAAATGGAGAGTATGCAACTATAAGATTAGTTGGTGAAATTGAGATTATGAAACGTGAAATATGTGTGTAGTCACTACACATTTCCAAAACAACATTCAAATGCCTGTGGATTTTGAAAATTACCGAATTTGAGATTTTGTTAATTAATTATGCAAATCATTTAAGTGAAAAATATGAAAGTTAAGTGCATAGAAGTAAGAGAACGAAAAATTAATGCAAGTACAGTGAGAAAGGTAAAAGGGTCCGGTTTGAAATTCATCAACTTAATACCAATGGTTTACTTCAATGAATTAATTGATTTTCATTTCTTTCTAGCATTAGCATTAGTGACCAGATTTTCGTTCGATTATGAGATGGTCTCTTTCGAAATACAACTTGTGTACTCCTATTGAGCCTTTATTTATTTTCATGATCATAAGTACTAATACAAACTTGATAATACTGGGTTTAACAGCCCTCGATCAAACAGCCCGTAGCCACAACAGCCCAAATTTTGATGGGCCTACCAAGTTATGATCAAATCTAGAAAAGGCTGAACGATCTCTCGACCACTCGACCTTTGGGATTTTATTGAATCAACCCTTGACACATATAAGACTTGGTTGTAACTACGTGATAAGGAAGGAAATCTTCAACGAATTTAAACCTTTCCAAATTTGATACGGGTTCATTGTAATCTCTTTTAATAAGAAAGTCAATCTCTTAATGATACAAACCTTCACAGGTCTTCACGATCGTAATAGAAACTTTCTTATTTCGAAAGATCTAGAATTTATAAAAAGTCTACCAACACAGTTTCAGTAATCTTAGAAAAGATCTCACACAATCTTTCTACAAAGCAAGTAGTGTTTCGACACCCCCAAGTACATACGATTTACTATAGATGCCTCATATATATATCAAACAGGTAACATGCCAGGAACGCATCTATTTCTCTACATACTACACGCAAAAACTACACAGAGTCCAAACTCTCTCAGTAAGTCTTACCTTCTAAAATCGCTCTTTCTGATTTGAGCGTTGAACCCTCCTTCACTGAAACCTTCGCCGTCGGGTTTTTTACAACTTTCTACATCAAAGATCACTCCAAGAATTCTCACCTACCGGTTCCCCGTTCGAGACAGAAAGGAAATCTTCTGAAATCATTTTTTAGTATCAATAGATTGGCACCGTATGTAGGAAACGACTGACTGACTAGCCCAAAAGTGTTTTACGCCCTATTTCCCTTATCAGCATTCTACTGAAAAGAAAAAGGTCAACGATTGGCTTCAATGATGCTGGCTTACAAGGGGTCGACTCGACTCGACATGACTCCCTCGTCATCACAGCCAAAATAGGCAACTACATCATGAAGAGGATTCTAGTCGACTAGGGGGTAGAATGCAATCTGTTTTATTGAGACGCCTCCTCTCAAATGGGTTTTCAACAAATATATCTTTAACCCCCTGGCGGCTCATTGAAAGGGTTTTCGAATGAGCGACTACACTATGAAGGTGTTATCTCTATTCCCATAACCTTGGGAACACTGTCCAACCACACTTCCACCATGACTTCTTTTAATGTGATCAAGTTTTCGTCCTCATACAATGCCATAATGGGCCAGCCCAGCCTCAAAGATCTAGAAGCACTGTCGAGTACAAAACATATGAAGGTCAAATTTAGAACACTCTTAGATGTCACAACATTCGCTTGCGATCCAGATCCCCAAAATGTCACCATACTGAAGGAAGAGAAGAAGAGTCTCAGTGTAGATACAGTAAAATTCAAAGATAACATGGACTAGTCCACCAACCTGAGCTTCGCGAAGAGGTAATGGAGACCCAAATCACTGATGTCCCAAGCCAAACTGTTCAAATCGGAGCTCGCCTGCCAACTCTCCTTCTAGATTCCCTAATCAAATGCTTACGGTGACATTCCAACATCTTTGTGTGGAAACCTGAGAACATGTCGAGAATACATCCTTTAGTGATTGTATACAAGCTAACGGTGGACCCTAGACACAAACCCGTGAAACAGAAGAAGAGAATATCTGCACTCTCGAATGCCAGCAAGCGATACAAAACCAAGTACGAAAACTACTAGCGGTAAACTTCATTAGAGCAATGAAATATCCCAAATGATTATCTGATGTGGTTATGGTAAAGAAAGCGAATGGTTAACAGAGGATATGTGTCGATTTTACTGACCTTAAAAAAGCATGTACTAAGGACAGTTGTCCCCTTTCAAATATTGACAAACTTATGGACAACTCATCAGAACACCAACTCTTGAATTTTATAGACGTATACTCGGGGTATAACCAGATTCTATAGCCCCCGAGGACGAAGAAAAAATTAGTTTGTTTTTTGGAGTTCGACACCTACTACTATAAAGTCATACCGTTCGGCCTTAAAAATGCCAAAGCAACCTTCTAGCGATTAGCCAACAAAGTTTTTAATGAGCAACTTGGTAGGAATATCATAGTTTACGTGGATGACATGCTCGTCAAAAGTACTAATCGGTACAGTCACGTGGTGGACCTAGAAGAACCAGACATTGGAGTGCTTCAACATGAAGTTGAACCCAGCCACGTGTAACTTCCGGAAATTCCTGGGCTTCTTGATCACTAGCCGAGGGATCAAGACTAACCTAGAGAAGACTCAAGGCATTTTAGATATGGTCTTACCTAGAACACTGAAAGAAATGCAACGTCTCACTGGATGGATTGTGGCCTTGAACTAGTTTATGTCGAAGGACAAAAATACAAACCTTTCTTCGACACTTTGAAGATGTCACGAAGATTTGCATGGGCGCTCAAATATCAGGTGCCTTTTGTCAGACTCAAGGAATATCTCTCGTCACCACCCATACTATCTTGACCCATTCTTGATGAGAAACTCTATCTCTTTTTATCTGTATCTGACCAAGCTCTCTGCTTCATGCTTATAAGGCAGGAGGGTACTGTACAAAAACCTATATACTATGTTAGTCAGGTGCTCTAGGAGTCTCAAATCAACTATAGGCCCATCGAGAAGGTGGCATTTGCTCTTGTTATAACTGCATATTGCATCCAACCCTATTTTCAAACACACACGATCGTGGTGTTAACTAATAAACCCTTGAAGCCCATCTTGCAAAAGAGGGACACTTCAGGCCGCCTTATCAAATGATGCATCGAGCTCAGAGAATTCAATATTGAATATTGGCTGAGACCTGCCATCAAGGGCTAAGCTTTAACAGATTTTGTCCTTGAATGCACCTTCCCAAACCCTGTTAAGCCAATTACCAACAACCTCTCAGAAGTGTAGTCAACCTTACCATGGACTTTACATGCATACGACTCTTCCAATTCTTTAGGGAGTGGAGCAGGACTCATCTTGATAGGTCCTAAAGATTTTAAGGCAGAATATGCACTTCATTTTAACTTCCAAGCCATGAATAATCAAGCCGAATACAAAGCACTCCTGACAAGATAATGGATTGCCACATTATTAGGAACTCGGGAAATTTGAGTCTTCTTTAACGTCGAAAATTCAATATTAGAAAATTTTTATTTAATTTTCAATTTTTCTTTAAAAAATACCGGGAGAAAACGGTTGTAATCAGCTCTGAATTTTGGATGTAATATTGAAAATTTTCAATATTGAATTTTTCAATTTAATATATATATATCCTATAATTATCAAGAGATGACATTCAATTTATTTTTCCATATAAAACTTGAAGCATTAGGTAGCTTGGTGGTGTAATGTCATTTTGGAGAAATGTGAAGTCATGGGTTTAAACCTCCTTGGAGACAAAGGATGAGAGATAAGTGGCCTTGGATGGTGAATAAGTAGCCTTGTGTAGATGAAATTTGTGAGAGGCAAGGGGACTTATGTGGTATCAAGTAGACTTGTCGTTGTAGAAAATGTGAAAGACAAGTAGCCTTGTGTGGTAATGAGTTGACTTGTGTATCTAAGGTATGTGAGAGGGAAGTAGCCTTGTGTAGTGCAAAGGTTGATTTTTGGGTATGAATTTTGAAGGGTGAGGAGTCTCATGGGTTGATTGGGTCACCTCAAGTATAAGAAATAAAGGACAAGTCTTCTTGTGAAGGGCATAAGACGACTTGTGTATGTGATATTAGAGAGTAGGTCACCTTGTGTACAGGAGACGTGACTCAGAGGATTGTGCAGACTAAGGTCCTGAGAGCTTGAAGTCTCGGGTCATCTTGCATGAGAGGAGGAGTCACCTTGGTGTCCTGTAGGGTTAAAGTTCTGAGGCAATGAAATGGCAAGGCACCTTGCTTCTTAACATAGGTCAACTCAAGGCTTAGGAATTATGAAGTTGAGTCACCTTATCCCCCATCAAGTCGCCTTGCCTGTGTTAAAATCTAACTTATAAGGCACCTTGTTCCAAATCGAGTCGTCTTGTCCAATTGAACTTTTTGTTGGTGAGTTGCCTTGCCCAAAAATACAAATCACCTTGCCCAATCGAATCTTCACTAATTGAGATGCAAAATGACTAAAAATGACAACTCAACCCAACTCAAACCCTTGAATTACCAAGGGCAAGATGGTAATTTATCAATTCATTAATATTAGGCTTAATAAAGCCTTAGTTTCCTTCTTCCTTTACTTTATTCATCTTCTGACTCTCATTCTCTCTCCTTCTACGTTTTCTCTCCCCTCACACCTCTCTTGTTTTCTCTCTTAACAATCAATTTTCCCTCCATTTAAACCCACTCAATCAACCTCCAAAATCCTCAATTGACTTATGAGAAGGAGAATTTATGAAAAATCTAGGGTTTGCTCTAACACCGGACAAATTCGAATTATGATATTTAGTTTAAAGGGACTATTAGAAAATTTTTATATTTGAGAAAATGTGGAAGAATGATTATTAGGGACAAGAATGTGAATTCTTCTCATTTAGAATGGTCAGATTTTTTTTTTTAAATACTTAGTCGATGGATTTTAAGATTTTTAAGTTACCGATCGTTAGAGTTCTGATCACCAGAGCTATCGGTTTCTTGGGTCTCAACAATCGGTACTTGGTGGATTTTAATCATTCGATACTCAGAGGAATTTTAGTGTTCGGTAGAAATTTAAGTTCAATGAACATTCTCTCAAATTTTTGGTTTCCCAGTCAATAGTTGATGGTAATCATCTATCGATCGATAATTATGAGACATCCATTGGTATTGTGAAGATAAAGTTCATATCTGTCAGTACTAGGTTCCTAAACTCCTGTTGGTCATTTACTCACCAGTTGGTATTGGAACTCCCATCGATATAATAAGAGCTCATCGGTATATTATGAAACAAATAATTTGACTGTCGGTATATTTTCCTATCATTTTTCAGTACAGAACAATTAGGTCCTATCAGTGAATGGAGGAAGTTGTAATTTTGGGTAGACTTATTATTTTATAATTTTATATGCCCATCGGTATATCCAATCTTTAATGATTATTTTGATACCAATCGGTATTGTGTATCTATGATCGGTAATGTACACCGTCTGTAATGTGAGATTTTCTTTACAACTATTTGGTTGTTTGGTACAATATATATTTCTATATATTCATTCGGTTAACTTTTCAAATTTTATGTTCGGCAAACATCAACAAGCGAATATTTTGCCTTCAATTTATTTTTTCTATTTTATTTTATTTTATTTTAAATTTATTTTATTTTATTTATTAATTTTGGTTAGTAATATCCTTCGATATTGATTTTGAAATAACCGATTGATATAATACTGTGAAACTTCTCCGTTTGGATATTTTAAACCATCTCATCGGTACATATAATACCCATCGGTGATACACCTGCGTAGTCAAATTCTTCTGTCTGTTATTCTCTCCATCGGTGCACATTTTCCTCATCGGTTATCTCTCCCGATCAACTGCAATTGTCTTGCTTGTGTACACTAAAATGCTTTAAGGTTTGCACCAAAGAAGACTTAAACCAATGACTTTGGCTTCTTCCAAAAAAAACAATTACCACTAAGCCATCCAAAATTTCTAATTATATATTACTTCATTTATTATATATATTCCAAATATTAATATTCTAAATTCATTTACATAGATGGCAAATCCCATTTTTAAATTTTCTCTACCCATCGGTAAGTACATTGTCACCAGCTGGACCTAACTCTCAATACTAACTCATAGCCTTGACACTCCCCAAAGTCTGAGAGAAGAGGACATGATTGGGCAATTATGTAATTTAGGAATAAACAATGGCTATTTATCGAATGTGAGAAAATGGGTTAAGAATAAAAAGACAGAAGTGGGGTGAGATTACAGAAGATTTACGTAAACCAACATTATTTTTCTGTCTAAACTATTTTCTTTCCTCTCCCTAAACTCGATCGATCCACTAAAAAAAAAAACCTAAGATTTAAGGTTCTAAATTTCTCATCTAGCACTTCAATAATCAGATTCTAGCTTTAATATTGGAAAACCTTGAAGATTTAGATGCTATCACAAGGAAGAGTAAAGTTCTAGGGTTCGATATAACCCGAACGGGAAAGTATTTTTGGAAACTGAAATTTAGGTAATATTTTTAATTTTAGTTTGGGTTCATTTTTCCTTTTTCATGACTTTGGAGTTATGTTGAAAGTTGATAAAAAAGAATTTGTGGGTTTTGAGTCACCGTACGTGAGAGGAAGATTAGGTATTCAATATTAGGGTTTTAGATTTTCTTGAAAGAATTGATATTGATGATGGTGGATACTTGGTTGTGTCCCTTAGGAGTTGTCGAAAGCTGAATAAGCAGGACGTTCACTACATAGACGTCCAGAACTGACTATCGTTGCTAGTACAGTAAGTGGGACTTTGATACTATGTTTTCGATTAAACCAAACTCATGGATTACAGTTTTTTAAATAACATGTTTCATGGCATTGTAAGCACAGATAGTTCGAACTATGTTTTATAAATATTCTTTTGTGATTCATTGGAGTGTCCCAAATGTTTGATTTGAATATTATGCATCCATGATTTGTAATGAAATGATATTATGCCACTCTTTGAAATCTTGACATGAATTATATGCTACCATTGCATTGACACATTGATTTGAAATGATTTGATGAAATATATTGACACGCGGATTTAATATGAATTAATGATATATGTGGGCCGGATACCTACCTGTGATATGATGATATGATGATATCATTGATGGATTTCCGTAGCTACGAAGGGCTTTGGCAAAGGCACTAATTGTGTCCGGATACGCTTCTGCAGGAGGTATCCCCCAAACGTCATAGTATAGTTGCGCTCGGATGAACCAAATTGGGGTGGACGTGTGTTACGCCATAGTCTAGCTTCGAGTAAGATACTATACTTGATTGTTGGGTATACATATAGACACAGGTTAGCCGGTTGAACCAAATGTGGGGAGGACATGTGTTACGCCACTGTCTAACACTTGGTGATGCCTGTGGACAACGTTGGGGTAGAGAGCTAAATTTTATATACCTGCATATGAAAAACCCCCAATGCGTCCTTCATTGGTCGAGGTAGACCACTGTAGGAAATGTTTTATTGGCAAGTTCTAAATGATTTGGAAATACAAATGGATGCATACTTTGATACTATGATGTGTGATATGTGATCACCTGATTTCTGGAAATGACATGCTTGGTTTTGATATCATTATGGTTTTGAAATGTATTTTGACACTCCATATTCACATTTATTATTGAGAACGTATTGTCGATCATCTCACTCACTGAGTATTTACCCACAATACTCACCCCTCACATTCCTTGATTTCAGAGATAGATTGACAGGAAGACGTGTCGAGAGAGTTCGACATACTTGATTTGTAATGGAAACCTGGGACTTTGGGTATAGTATCAACTATTCTTCCGCAGTGTTGTATTTGATAATGTTGGATGATATATATGTACATTTGAGGTCTATAGAATGACCATTGTATATATTTATTGGGATGACTGTAATTATGTTGTGTAATGTAATTGAAACTCTCAAATGTGTCGTATACTTATGCATTGAGGCAAATGTCTTGCATTTTACATTCTTTACTTGAAAATTTGATATTTGGATAAAAAACAGATTTTATATGGGTGTTGATTGTAGCCTTCATTGCCTCGGTATGCGTGTCTAGTGGTCGCAGTATACGGGGTGACGGGCGACTGTTCACGGCTTTGAATCGAGGATCGGGGCATGATATTTGCTCTATGAAGGGAGAAGTAAGGGTTTTTGAAACCCAATCTTCAAAACTCCATCAAACTCCAAAATAAAAGTAATTTCTCCTTCCTAAATTTGGATTTAAATCTTTATTAGTAAATTGAATTTTATTGTTGAGATTACGAGATTTGGGGAGAGGAATGTGAAATTCGATTTCGGGATTTAGAGCTATGGCATATATATGATGGAATTTGGTAAAAATTGTGAACGAAAATTACACACGCATACTTATAACATGAAATTGATGAGACTAAAACAGAGACTTGTGAATTTCTAGAAATTAGGGTTATGTTAACTTGAGAAAAAAAAAAAAACGAAATACCCTAGCTTTATTAGTGGATTGAATACAAAATTGGTATTTATTGTTTTAGATATAAGATATTGGACTCGATTGAGGAATCAAACCTCATAGTGGATTGATTTGGGAGTATACCCTCTCAAGAGATGAGTGATATTATACTTATACTTAAATAAGAAAAATTATTTATCAAGAATGATTTCATTAAATTTTCTAAATGATTTTCAAATTCTTAGATTTATATATTTTAGTGTGAGTGGAATATCCCAAAGATGGAGTTTGAAATTTCTATACATATGATATGGTTTTATGTTGCATGTGATTTGTCTTGAGGTGAGAGTCTGAATCCCTAACAAATGACTAGTCATTTTTCGTTACGGTACGACTCGACGGAGTGACATGGTGGGACTAATATTAATAGACATGGTGTATAGCCGAACCGACGGTACAATCATGATTGAATAACATGCCGCCTAAATGGCATGGGACAGTTGGTTGCACCACCAACAAAAACCATAACCAACACCAAGGATGGGGACATTTTTAAATGTTAATCATTAAAACCCTTGGTGGTTTCACCCTAAGTTGTGGTAGACTTTTGTTGAGAATATTGATTTTAGGTTTCCCTATGTTTGAAAATGCAAAGTAGTGGATGCACATGAAATCGAATTATGATGATTGTAAATTGTGATGGATTGGAAAAAAAATAATTTGAAATTATTTACATTGAATGAATTTGAAAACACTTTGATGGTTTGACACAACTATGCATTTGATATATCCACTACACAAATTCTTATTTTTTGTACAACTTGTATATCACTTACTGGATATATTTTATACTCACCCTTCCCTTTCTATTTTACAGAGAAAACCTAGTTGAGTCTTATGGATGTTTAAAGTGACTTGAAGAAATTTGTATTGTTGGACGTCATCGGGTAATGAGCCATCTTTTGGTTTAATGTATTTAGTAGACCCAAATAGGAGAAAATTTTTGTACTTATTTTTGAAAACAAATTTTGTACTATATTTAATTATTCTGTGAATTATTTATGGTTTTGTAAATTTAAAATGAGGATCTCCCATTTTATTTTCTTGAATTTTCTTTGGGAATTGTCTTGATGGAAAATTTGATAATGATCATTTGAGTAGGGACTTATTTTAAAAATCTATGGATTATTTGGATTTGAATGGCCGAGTTGGCCAAATTGCATGCATACTTGAACATGGATTGATTGGGTTGATCCTTAATTATGTGATGAATGTATGCTAAATTATTTTTTATGATGAGATTATTTTGAAAATATGATTAGACATCGAAGAAAGTCTTGTGCTATCCTGGTGTACGGGTATGACTTACCTGTATGTCAAGGTAATGCGACGGTTGTTGCGTGCTCGATCTAAGGGTCGGTGCATGACATCTTTACCGACAACAAACTTGTGGTCAAGCAGATCAAGGGGACCTATGATGCAAAAGAATTGATGATGGTGAAGTATTTCCCCAAGTTCGAGGATCTAATGGCCAACTTCAACACTATCAACATACAACAGATCTTCAGATCCGAGAACATGAGAGCAAACACGCTCTCCAAGCTTGCATGTTCAGAATCCGTTGAAACTAGTCGGACCATCTATATCAAGAGCCTCCCATACTCAAGCATAGACGAATCGAAGTAGATCATGGTCGCCAACGGTCCACCAAACTAAAAGGATCCAATTTTTGCCTACCTTTGAAACGGTCGATTACCAGACTCACCATAAGAAACAACGAAAGTCAAGCGCAAAACTACACATTACGCTATTATCGACGGAGAGTTCTATAAAAAATTATTTACTCACCCATACCTCAAGTGTCTGATGCTAGAAGATGGAGATTATGCTCCATGAGAAATTCAAAAAGGAATATACGGCAACCACCTCAGTGCTTGGAGTCCAGAGAATAAGGCCTTACAACAAGGGTACTACTAGCCTCTATGAGGATCGACACGAAGACCTACGTCAAACGTTATGACAAGTGCCAACGCTTTTCTTCAGTTCCTCATCAACCCTCTTTTGACCTCAGTCCCCTCACAAGCCCATGACCATTTGCATAATGCGGTATGGACATATTGAGACCATTCCTACAAACAACTAGACAATAGAAATTTCTTATCGTTACCATCAATTACTTCACCAAGTAGGTAAAAACCGAACCCTTGGCTCAATTAACAGTAGGCAAAATATAAACGTTTGCCTAGACGTCTATCATTACCAAATTCGGCCTACCCCATGTTCTTGTTACTAACAACAGTAAGCAGTTTGATAATAAAAGTTTCAGAGAGTTCTATTACAAACTCAAGATATAACACCGTTTTACCTCTGTCACTTACCCTCAAGCAAATGGCGTTGCCAAAATCATGAACCAAACGATCCTCCAAGGATTCAAGACAGTACTAACTGAAGCCAAGAGCCAATGGGTGAACGAACTTTATAGGATCCTTTGGGCCTACCGAACCACACCCAGAACGACCATAGGGGAAACATCATTCAACCTAAACTACGGGTGCGAAGCAATCTTGCCGGTAGAAATAGGTATTCATTCTTTCCCTGTAGAGCAATATCAGCCAGAAGCAAATAACTTCGTGCTTCACGAGAAGCTATACTTACTATCTGAACTACAAGACGTTGAGTCTGCTCGCATGGCTGCCTACTAACAGCAGATAGCTAGGTATTATAACAAAAAAGTGAAGACCAAAACTTTCAAATCGGGAGATCTAGTTCTCTGTAAAACAGAAGTTACGGGGTAGCGACAACCCGAGGGGAAGCTCACACCAAACTGGGAAGGCGCGTATTGGGTACATTTGGTAGTTCGGCTGGGAACATATTGACTCTGCCATTTAAACAGCTCCACTATACCCAAAACCTGAAACTCACACAACTTGCGGATCTACTACCACTAACCCTTGTTATTTCTCCAGTTTTGACAAATATTCCAATTTATTAGCAATAACACTATTTTTCTTTCTACATGATATTATTAGTCAGGTCCCTACTTTCTTACTTTGCTCAACACAGTAACTATCTCTCGGCTCTTGCCTACATGGGTTCTGCACCTATCCTTAGTCTCTATACGGGATCTAACTTCCTAGCGGGTGACTCCCAACAATCTCTTGACTCTATGCCTACATGGGTTCCGCACCATCCTTAACCTTTACACGAGATCCAACTCCCAATTAGGTGGCTAACTCCCTAGCATGTGGCTAACTCCCACGCAAGCGGTTCCCAACAATCTCTCAGCTCTATGCCTACATGGGTTTTGTATCCATCCTTAACCTCTACATGGGATCTAGCTCCTGAGCGAGTGACTCCAAACAATCTCTCAGCTACATGCCTTACATGGGTTTCACACTCAACTATCTCTCAGCTCCATCTTGTGAGTACCACTCATGGGCTCTCGATTCCCATCACCTCTCATGTAGTTGTCAACCACCTTTCAGCACCACACTTTCTATAGTGTTCCCTCAACCATATGCTACAGTATCTTGCTAGGTTCGTAGGCCGGAGTTATACTTCTGAAGACAAAATGGGATGGGCGAGCAACTAAGTGAAGTTGCTATCTCTGCTCTAACATCCTAGTCGGCCCACTCCAACCTTATTTATTTAGGTCACTATATCGGTTACGTGTTTTAAATATAAATCACCCAGGTTATATACGGATCAGACTCTTCTCTCTTGACAACGGCAAGATTGACAAGTAAGTAATGAAAATTTTATATCAATGTAACATTAGAATACATATTTGAACACAATAGAAGACTTGTGTTTACATATTTATGAATTAATATATATACTGAGTAAATTACACCAAAAAAAAGTCGTGAAATTAGAAAGCACAACTCGAAAGAGAATGCCGATAAATATCTTCATCTTCCTAAACAAATTAGCTCTTTCGGTCCACGCATCTTCCTTCCGATAAAATAGCTTATGCCTTCCTAGACAAATTCGTTGATGAACTTTACGAATCGCATAACTCATATCTAGTATCTAATAAGATATTAAAATTAGAAAAATAGTTAGATGCTAAACAAAAACAGGAAAGGACTTTGTAGCTCACCAAACTACACCTATGTTCCGGTAATTAAGGAGCATAAGAGTAATGATGAACTACAAGAGTCCAGTTAGAACACTCCAGGACAAGCTCACCATAACAACAGACTATGACTTTCCTACTGTCATGATAGAACCTTGTATGCATGGTTCCTTCACTGACGGAGCCCTACACCTATAGCCTTAGCCGCCACATCTCCTTTATACGCCAAACCTGGAAAAGAATAGAAATACACTTAAATCCTTAGAAACACAATCTTTTTCCTAACTCACTCCTCGTGAACAACCTTGCTATATCTTGTCACAACTTGTGATATATATATATATATATATAGAGTAGAAGAATGGAAACCGTAGCATCATAATCCCTTGAAAATTCAAGAAGCGTAAGACATTTAATAACTGCAGAGTGTCTCTAACATTTTCAATTACGACTTTTCCACGAAACCACGACACTTTTGTACCTTTTCAAATCTCCTAATTACTATTGCATTTAATCTACTCCTAATGCTATTTTCTCAAAAGAACATTAGGAGTGGGGGAAAAATAACGATATTAGGCCTAATGGCCCTTGATCAAATAGCCCATAGCTTCTATAGCCCAAATTTTGATGGGCCTACTAGGTTACGAACAAATCTAGAAAAGGTTGAATGATCTCTAGACCCCTCGACCTCTCAATCTTTATCAAATCGACCCTCGACACATATAAGCCTTAGTTGTAACTTTGTGATAAGGAAGGAAATCTTTGGCGAATTTAAACCTTTCCAAATCTAATACAGATTCATTGCAATCTCTTCCAATAAAGAAGTGAATCTCTAAATGATACAAACCTTCACGGGTCTCCACAATCATAATAGGAACTTTCCTATTCTGAAATATCCAGAATCTATAAAAAGTCTACCAATACAATTCCAGTAATCTCAAAAGAGATCTCATATAATCTCTCTACAAGACAAGTAGGGTTTTGAGACCCCCAATCACATACGGTACTCCATACGTGCCACACACACAAACGCACACACACACACACACACACACACATATCAAACAAAGGTAACATGCCAAGTATGCATCTCTCTCTCTACACTTTGCATACAAAAACTACACAGGGTCCAAACTCTCTCAATCTTTCCTTTTAAAACAATTTTTTCTAATTTGAGTATCGGAGCCTTCTTTAGCGGGTTTTTTGTAGGTCTCTGCATCAAAGATCACTCCAAGGATTCTCACTTACCGATTCCCTATTTGAGACAGACTGAAATCATTTTTTGGTATCAACAAAACTTAATAAATTTCATGAGAACCTATTGAAAGTAACAAAGAGAGTGTCCTTATACCAAAGGACTAAACTCTACATCAATTATCTCAATAAACTAGTATGAAGCTTCCATTTCTATAAACTGCTCAACAAGAAGTAGTGGTGCAATCTATTGCTTCGTCACAACTTCCTCTTCTCTAGTGCTACTTGTTCAAGGTCCATCACTACTTCTCTAGGAAGCAACGGTGGTTTCTAGGACTTGATTTCTAATCTTATGTGCAAACAATGTGAAAAGCCAACAGATGTGAAAGCTGGTGGGTAAGGGTGTTAGATCCGTTAATTAAGTCTCAGATTCGAAATTCATGAATAAAAAAAATTATATTAAGAAAACTATCCTTTAAAATGGGGTCAACAAGTGTTTGAATCAAATTAATCAGATAATGACTCCAAATATCTGTTGATATAAAAAAAAATTGTGAAAACACGTATAAATATATGCCTTCCACGTTTTTCAACCAATTTGTAAAAATTTTAGTGTTAATGTATGGACATTGATTGCATTAAAGACGATTTCTCAGGAGTGCTTCAACAAAAAAGAAAAAAGAATGTGTTTTTTGCCTTGTGACTCAAAGAAGCGGGAGATGCCAAACATAACAATATTGAGTTGGAGACTCAAAATAATATTGAACAATGCACCTAAAACCAATGTTATTAGAATCGTACTGTATATCGACTTGTGAATTTTAAAATTATGGTTGAATCGATTCAACCTTGGATTAAAATAGTTGAATCGTTGATATTTTAATATTAATTAAAAATTATATAAAATTAATTTTTGAAATATATATTAATTTTATATTTTTATATAAAAATATTCATTCATTGGTTAAATATATATATATTAATTTAATCTCAAAACATTTCCCTCTCTCTCTTGATTGTATGTCGCATGGGGTCACAACCAATGGACCAAAAGTTCCATGGTCTCTCTCTCTCTCTCTCTCTCTCTCTCTCTCTCTCTGAAGAATACTCCCATCTCTTATCTCCAGAAACATTCTCTCTCTCTCTGTGAAAAATACTTCCATCTCTATCGCTCTCACTTTTTCTCAATCTCTCTCTCTCCCCCCCCCAAAACCCTAATTCCTCCCCTTCTTCCATCCAAAAACCCCTAAATCAAAGAACCTAGTTCTCGACGAGGACACGTAAATGGTAGCGATTGAGTAGATAATCGACCGAGAATTCTTCCTTAGCATCACAAAACTCCAAGATCAAGTCGATTGGCTTGAAATCGTTCGTAGTCATGAACGCTGAAGAGGCAAAATATTGCTGATATGAAGGTAATAAGTCTAAAATCCCTAGTTCTACTTTCTTCACAAGGTTAATTATGCCTATATATGGCAATTCACCTCGTTGAGAGGAGTCAACCACCAAAGAAAAGGGCTGTCAGTTGACAATGGAGGTGGTAAGAAAAAATATGGTAATGGTGGCGGAGTTGATGTCTAGAGAGGGTATGCAATATGAACCACATGAAAAATCATCTAGTTTATTAAAAATCGTGGTTCAAACGATTTATTAGAAAATCGTGGTTGAATCATGTTGACCCACAGTTCAATTAATTAGATTGTTTTTTTCCAAACCATTTTTTTTGAAAAATGGTCTGACCGTGGTTCAAATTACACCGCCTACAACACTTGTGGTTATAAAGGGGGAAAATATTAATATTAAAAATGAAAGTATGAGTTAAGTAAAAACTTAGATGGGAATTTGAAGGGGAAAAAATAGAAGTTCTAAGAATGTGGGCAGTTGATCAATTAATAATGAAATAAATTGGGACCCTATTTTTTTTTTTTGAAAAAAAAAAAAATCTTCTTATAAATTTTTAAATTATAATTATGATAAAAAATATCTAAAATTTTAAGGGCCAAAATTTTGGAGTTCAAGGGGTTCACAAGCTTCATGCAATAGCCGGCCCTGCATCTTGCCTCAATTGACCCTGGGGGCCGCACTTTCTTATGTGCGTTCGGGCTCTTGATTTGCATGTTCATCAGATTTTATGTCCAATAGTATTCTTAAATCATTGAAGTCTTTAAGTGGTCCAATTTTTAAGGACCATGTCAGAGATTTTTGATCCTCGTGTTGTCAATTGTCGCAGGAAGATCTTCTATGTCAGTGTCTGAAGTATGGGTAGAAATTTGGTGCCTTTTTTTCCAAAGGGCTTGGGGCTCATCTTGGGAAACTTTCTATTTTGATTGGGCCAGAGTTATTTATTGTTTCTGTCCCCTCTTTGATTCATTCTTGAATTGGGCTTTTAAATACTGCTATTGGGCTCATATTAGTTCTCCCAATGCCATTTTTGTTAATTGCGTTAGTAAAAGTTTGAATCTTTCTTTAAAGTTTTTTCTCAATCAATTTTACTAGCGTAAAGTTTTTCACCATAAAAATGAAAAATGAAAAATAAATGAAACTAGAAACGAAACATATTTCCAATCTCCCCCCTTTTGGATGTTTTAGCATGGATCTTTTACTTTCAGAATTTGATTTTTTGACTAATGCCTAATTGATTCAGTGGCTAAATACTGGTTTCCCTTAAAAAAGATTTCAAATTTGAGAATTGTGTATAGAGAAAACAGGCACGGGAGAGATTTTTTTTTTGGTTGAAAACGAGACACACAAGAGAAATTCACCACTTAAGACCCAATTCAACTCAAACAGGCACGGTATATAGTTACTAAATACCGGTAGTATATATATATATATATATATATATAATGAATTTAATTTTTTGCTTTGTGTTGATATTATTTAAGCTCCTTTCTTAGTTGATTGAAATGTTAAACCCAATCAATTAATCTTAGTAGTTCCTCCTTTAATATATTGTGAACATTTCCCCGATAATTACAACCAAAGCAGCAAGCAAATGGATTTATTATTATTATTATTATTGGGGATGTATTATTTAAGCATGATTCATCTGTAACTTTGATACCCCCACTTTAACAATGTTGCAAATAAATTGAACCATTTTATGAGCAACTTGACACTCGAGGGCTTCATGTTGGCTCCATTCATTCGTATACTTAGTTAAAACCAATTGAGCAAAAAAAAAAATTAATTTTTGAACTCTTTTATTAAATAAGTTGAGGATAGAAAATTTTAGAATTTGTTTCGATTCAGTTTGTCTAATTAATTAATCGATCCGAATTTAATATATATATTTTTAAAGTTTAATCTTTAAAAAAAAAAAAGAAGAAATGAGACAGTGTGGCACTATTTTAACAAACAAGTAAATATTTTCTAAGACGAACCCATTCAAGTTTGCTTAAAACCATGCCATAAAAAACCTTGGTCTTGTTTCTAAATTGTTGCTAAAAACTATAATACACAAAAACTTCTCGGTATTAACGTTTCAATATTTTTGAAATGTTTTTAATTTCCGAAACGTTTCACCACATTAAATTAATTAATATTTACAAAAAAAAGTCCTTATTTTTTTATATTTACATATTTTTTCATATTTAATTTACTATTTATTTATTTAATTATAATTTATATTTTTTATATTATTTATCTTAATATTAATAATTATATATTTGATTATTTTTTATTTTTATTATAAAATATGATCATTTTATTATTTTCATAAAATAATTAATATTTATATAAAAATCCTTTTTTTTTATATTTATATATTTGTCCACATTTCTATTTTCTATATTTTTATAAAATATCATTTTTTCATAACATTTTATATCCGTTTCGTTTCTCCATTTATGCTTCCATGCAACATAGGCTAAAAGCAGTGGAATGGGTCCCTGCTGATTATTACTTTTGTGCATTGGAAGGCAGAAGTAAGTGAGGCCGCTCGTGAGCTACTCGTGAACTCACCTAGTTCAGGTGTGACCTGACCCACTTGCGTATTTAGTGAGCTTGAACATTACATGATATCATAGACAACAATGTAAGCTCGGACGGTCCAGTAATTTTTAATAATAGACTTAACCTTAAATTTCAACATGCATGGTTCATTTCCTTCCACCCCTTGTTTGAACATTACATTATGACTCTCTTGGCATCATAAATGTGAGAAGGTTCAATTAGTTGAACAATTTGATATTGACATTTACCAACAAAAAGTATTGAACTCATGGATAACGTAAGCTCAGCAACCAATGTGGTTCGAGTTTGACTATTCAATTGGATGATGTGACACATTTTCATGTCGTAATTTTTATTTTATTTTATTTTATTTTTTAGATGGGTCAATTTGGAGCCAAATTAACTCAAATATTTTGGGTCCATTTGGATCAGAGCTTTTCTTTTGGAAGGAAGCTCAATCAATATCATAAATAAGGGAAGAGCAAATTGAAGAGAAAACACACATGCATGACATGATTGCTTCTACAAGTTTTTGGTACTTTTTTGGATGCGACATAGCCCTCGTGATACCCACAGGCTGCCTAGTTGTTTAACCCAGGCAATTTTGTTACGCCACGCTACCATCCCCACACTCAAAACGTTCACCAATGCATTAATCAACCCGAGGGACATTACAAATTTCTCTCAAATATCATTTATTGTAATGCATGAATACCAATAACCCATTATTATAGTTTTTAAGAAACATACAATATTTTACGCTCTCTTTTTCTTTTTTTTAATACAATAAAATATAATCAGATAAGAAAAAAAAATAATAAAAATGAAAATATTTTATCATTTTAATTATTTCTGAAAGACACAGTCTCTCTCTACGTGTATATATATACGTACATTACACACAAACACGCGCGCACACACTTATAGACTTGTACATATTATGCCAAATAAAGAGCATGTAAGGTGGCTACCTAATAGAACAGTCATTTATGGTTTGCTTCAAAGTTTCCGAACATGGATGGCAAGCAATAAATGTTGAGGGGAGGGGTCTCTATCCAAATAAATAGATTTCAACCCAACCAAAACCATTAAAATTGGAGGGGTTTCCATTGTTCCAATTTGATTAGTTGTTGATGCTAACATTCAACAACTTTAACGTTCGATTGGGAAACCTCAACTAATTTATTAGCACTTTTCTTCTTCTCCTTCTTCCACATTCATCATAATAGTTTTAAGACTTTAATTTTTAGATGTCATCAACTCATTTAATTCTACCCAAAATATTCATCATCTTTTTTCTTAGGTATTCAATTGGAGGGGGACAACTTCAACCAAGTCAAATCATTTTTTTTTTCATTTTTTCTCTTTCAAACTTAATATATTTCTTAATAGTGATTTCCAAGGACTTTTTTCCTTCTCTTTCTCTTCAAAAGATTTATTAAAAAGAGAAAATATGAAAATTTTCAAAATTTTAAATCTTCTTCGGGAACCCACCATAATCATCAAAATTTGAATTTTTATAAAACTTTAATCTTTTTTAATAAATAATCAATATTTAATAACTATGTTGAATTTAAATGAATTCAATTCAAATTCAACTAAATTTTTAATGAATAAAATTTTTCTGAGGCCTGTTTTCTGTGCACAGAAAGTCGAACGAAGAGCTTACTTTAATTTCTGATCCCGGAAAGGTTTGATGCTGCAATAATTGACTTCGGAATGCCAATATTTCAACTGATAATCGGTTCGAGTCCCAAAATGAAATTGGCAGAGGATGAGTCCAACAAGAAATCTCAATATTTTTCATCACTCCACCTGCTTTTATTACATTAATCAAACACAAGACAGGTGTCCCTTTAAATATTTACAATGAGTTTGGTCAAAATTACTCCTTTTTTTTTATCTCTACGGAATTATAAAAGAAGATTGTGATTATTCTTATGAGTTTAAGGTGGTATTTAAGAATACTCTAATTACGTAATATACATACATATATACATATATATATATTATAAGAAATACTGTATTTATCAATAAATTATTATTATATTAATATTTTTTACATTAGAAAGTTTAATTAATCTAAGCTGAATCTCACCTTAACTTTCCTAAAATAGGTCTATAGCAAAAATGGCATCACTCAGTCTTTTCACGTGCACTTTTCACTATATGACTTGGTGTTGTAAAGTTTCATCCATTCCATGCAAAAAATGTCGTGAATTCAGGAAATTTCTCATCAGGGGCTTTTTATATATATATAAATAATTTGTGGGGGGTGATATTGTTACAAAATAATTTCTTTTTTGATTCAAAATAAACATAAACTGTCATCCATTATTAACGAAAAAAATTCTTATGTAATCTGCCAATTTCATCTATACGACAATAAATACTAAGATGGCGAAATTATTAGTAATTCATGGACTCATTACTGGTGGTATGTACCTTTCCATTATTACCTAAATAGTAAGTGAGCAAAATGCTCACATTCAATATCCAATCCATAATTATCAATATTCAATCAATATACTTATCAACCATCATTAAAATAATCACCATATAATATGATAGAAATTCTTTATAAATAAGATAAAAATTCCATGTCCTACATATATATATATATATATAATTCATATTTTTAGCTCAAAAATCTTGGAAATGGATTAAATTAAGTCAGAGAGGCAGAGAAGAGTACGGGATGATGATCCAAGTGAAAATTAAAGTTTTTTGCTTGTGGGGGTGTGAGAAAAATCATAATCAGAATAGGTGTGGAAACCATCTCATTAAATCCTCAAGGTAGGTAGAGAACTTAAGAGACATCATAATACGAAATTAAAGTCCATCATTAAATGTTATGTTAGGTACGTGAATGAATTGCTCTATTGAATGCAATATAATGTAGGAAGGCCTTGTTGAAGCAAACCAAAATGGTACATTTAGCTTTCATTTTAGGGGGGGAGGCTTAGGTATATGCCCTTTTCAATCATTTATTCATAGGATACACCTGCAACCAGATTTATTATATTTTTGGGCTACTCTCTTTATATCGAACCGAAAGTCAGTAGATCAAGAACGAGTCAACACCTTCTGATACAGATACTGATGGGGAGTTTGAGCCTCATTATATTTATATAAACAATTAGAAAAATTGTGAAAGTAAGATTTTTGTGAGGTGTAATGTTTGAGATTTTATGGATGTGTGTATTTTCATGACCCCTATATAATAAAAAAAAATAAAGAGATAGTTATTCTTATTATATAATTAATTATTTTTGAGGAAAAAAATATAAATGTAAAAATGATTGAAATTTAATGTTGCGTAAATGAAAAGTCACGGTTTTTTCAATAGATTTTTTTCCCCCTCTCATTTTGGGCTAGACCATACCAGTTCTGAATGGAGCAGGGAAGCTTGCATTATTTATAATGAGAGAGACATATCAAGGGAAAAATATATATATATATATATATATATATATATTATATTTTGGTTGGAAAATCAGGTTTATTACCTTATGGGTGAAAATCATTCTTTGAAAAGGAAATATATAATATATTATTTTGAAAAAGTATTAAATATATGATTTTGAGATTCTGAAGCAAACCTCCATATCTATATATCAAAAGGAGAAATAATAGATCAGAAGGTGATAGGAAGATTCGACCTTTGCATTGTACTTTGGAAAGGGTGTTGTGTGTTTTGAAATCACGAGTGAAGATATGGAAAATCTATTGAAACATAAACATTTTGATCATAAATATTAGCACATAGAATATAGTGAATTTATTAAATTCAGTCACGGTATCTCAAGTTTATGGTCAATTATTGTATCATGATGTCGGATTCACAATTTTTTACCCTTGCCCAGAACCAGTTGGAAAATGAATGAACTCAATCTTTGTATCTATTTACAAATCAAAATTTATATTTGAAAAAAAGAAAGCAATGTAAATATTTTCTCAACTTGGAAAAAAAAAACGTCAAATTCAATTCTCATTATTGTTATTTATTAAGTTTTCGTTTACTTCATATATTTTTTTTAATAATCAATTGATATTTAAAATCATATTTTAATTAATTTAGTACAAGCGTTGTTAGACCAAATTTAGAAAAACTTTCATAATATAGTTTTTTCTATTTTTAAATTTTGAATATGAGATTTAATTAAAATATCTAATACCTTAAGACTGATAGTGTGTTGGTGTTTACTTCATATTATAAAATGCCAAAAAAAAATATTTTTTTATTTAATTTTTTTTTTAATTAAAAAAAAAAAAATACATTCCTTTTTTTTTTCTCCATATTTATATTTTTTTTTTTTTTATAATAAAATATAAAAACCCTTTTTTTTTTTTTAAAAAAAAAAAAAAAAAAAAAAAAAAAAAAAAAAAAAAAAAAAAAAAAAAAAAAAAAAAAAAATTTTTTTAAAAAAAATTTTTTCTTTCCATTAAAAATTTTTTAAAAAAAAAAAAAAAAAAAAAATTTTTTTAAAAAAAGGGTGGGGGGGAAAAAAAATAATAAAAAAAAATTTTTATAAATTTAAAAATTTTAAATTTTTTTAAAAAAAAAATTTTATTATAATAGATTCTATTATTAGTATTTTAATCGATATTTTTTAAATAAGATTTTAGATTTAATTTTATATATAAAAAAATATAATCAAATCTTCTTTAAATTAAATTAAATTTAATTTAATGTTATTATTGAAAGTAAAAAAGAGTTATATAATAAATTATGTATACAAGTCGAGGATGGTTCATTGTGTTTGACTGCAATGAGCTGAGGAGCAGGGAGTGTGCGCTGACTGATTGAATCGAAATGTGTATCCATGGGAAGAAATCATGTTATATACTAAATATTAGTAGTATCTTAATCTTAGAATTAAAATAATAATAAATCCAAAATTATCAAATTGAAGTATCCACTTGGGAGGCCATTCCTAATACTATATAAATATGTAAAATGGATAAAAAAAAATTGAGCTTGATTGTGAAAATTTTTAATGTAAAATATTATTAAATATTATATTTTTTAACTAAAACTTTTTAATTTAAAATAGGAAATATTATTAACAAATAAACACTAGGACCGGGAGTCGGACGAGTAATCCTAAAAGATCAATCGTGAAAGTGGTACGTGATTGTGACGCAAAAATATTCAACACGTGGCGTTCAAAAGCATGCTTTTGCAATCTTGATCCCCGCATTAAATGCAGAGTTGAATCCAAATTTACTTAACCCTATCAATCGTCAATGGTTTAACGATACAAAAGCCTTTTGGTTTTCCCACTCTCTTAATTGCACTCATAAATGCACAACCCCACTCTCTCTCTCTCTCTCTCTCTCTCTGGAATTTATGAAACCAATAGCAATAAGTATCAATTTCAAATGGAAAATATTAATTTTACTCGACCTGTATGTCTGTGGTGACACAAGAGAGGGCAAATCGAGGCCCCGCCAAATGAGGGTCTCTCTTAACCTCCTCTGGAAGAGACTTGCGCAGACAAGTTAATTTTGTTAATCATTTAAGGTATGAGAAGGGACGCAATATCAAAATAAAATAATTTTGTGCATCAAGCGATCGGACGTTTTACAAGAGTGTATCAAAATAAAATAAAAAATCGGTGTTTAAATTAATTTTATGAGAATGAATATTTTGATATTATACTTAAAAATTTAAAAATTTACAAAATCTAAGTAAAATGATAGGTTTTGTTAGAAATTCATATTTGATTCTTAAATAATCATTTACTTTTATACTTACTCAAAATTATCCATTACTCTCTACTCTCACATTTTCTTTTTTTTTTTTTTATAAAATTATTCATTACTTATATATATAAATATATAACTAAATAAATAAATATATATATAATATTTTCATTATTAAATTATTTTTTTTTAATTTTTAAAAAGAATATAAAGTTTATTTGATAAATTCATATAATAATTATTTTTTTTGTTATAAAATTTCTCATTACCCATTACTTGTATAATATTTTTATAAAATTATCTATTATTCATATATATATATGTATATATATAAAAATTAAGCAAATGAAAAAATATAAAATTTTCATTATTAAGTTACTTTCTATTTTTCTTTTATTTTTAAAAAAATATAAAATTTATTTGATAAATTCATATAATATTTATCTTTTTCATTATAAAATTACCCATTACTCATATATATATTAAAAAAATAAACAAGTAAAAAAAATTTATTATTAAGTTATTTTATTTTTATTTTTGAAAAGAATATAAAATTTAATTGATGAATTTATATAATATTTATTTTTTCATTATAAAATTACTCATTACTCATTATTCATACAATTTTTATTACAAAATTACCGATTACTCATATATATATATATATATATATATATATATATATATATATATATATATATATATAAACTAAATAAGTAAAAAAAGTATAAAATTTTCATTTATAAGTTAATTCTTTTTTTTTATTTTTAAAAATGATAAAAAGTTTATTTGATAAATTCATATAATATTTATTTTTTTCATGTGAAATTAATTTCATATAATATTTTAAATTATTTATAATTGTTATTATATATTATATATTAGAGTAAGTAAAATCAAAAAATTATTAATTATTATTAAAAAAACCAAACAGGTGAAAAAAAAAAAAAATAATAAAAAATAAAAACCAAATAGATAAATTGAAATGGTTCCGTCTATTCCAACTTTAGAGTATATAATTTGGATTCTGATTTTGATTCACTTTAGAATATATAATTTGGATTCTGATTTTGATTCCTAAAATTGTATCAAACGGCACCTAATTGTCTACTAACCACTAAATCCAACTAAATTTGCATTTTGTTACTGGTGTGTGTGAATTAATGTTCACACTTTGGATCTACCAAGTACCAACAATTGATACTGGATCTTATCAATGAATTTACTGTCAAACACTTAACTCTTTCTCTCTTAAATTAATCGATCGATTTAGTTGATAATCAATATCAAGATCTTCGGGGTTAATGGAATGCACGTGTACCCACAGACATGACTTGAAAAATTGATCTTTGTAATAGAAAAAAGACTCCAAAATCTAAGCTTTCACCACAAAGAAAAACAAAGGCAATAAAAACCTCTCTTGCACAGAGAGAGAGAGAGAGAGAGAGTAGAATATCAACAAGCAGAAGACATCATAAACTTCCTCTAGATATAGAGATCATGTGGAATTTTCTATACATAACCACCAGGAAAAACAATGTAGCTAACATCGTACAAATTATACTATGAAAATGAGCATTTGTAGTCAAAAAGAAACATAAATATTTCCAATCAGACATTGTAGAACCCTATAACCTTACCCACACCACTCCCATCTACCAACAAAATCATCATCTAGAACCCCAAGTATCCAACCTATTACGATCATTTTCTTTACAAAATTAGAATCATAAATCAACCCCAAAAACCAAATCTCTGAATATACCTCGAAGTGAGTCACATTGATATGTTAAGATCTATTCGAGGCCTTTTTGTAGCCATTGGTGAGGAAATGACTGATTCGCATCGCGGGCATTTAGGATTGTTCCTTGATATGAGCACATATAGCAAGCATTTAGGACAACCCGCTGCAAATAACAATCCCGGGCTCATTGTAGACTTCTCTTCTTCCTCTTCCTTCTCGAGGGTTTCCTTGATTGATGAGGAGGAATGGGAAGAGGGTGATGACTTTGAGAAGGATCGCTTCTTGGCGGACTCTTTCTCTGCTCTTTCAAGGGCTGACTTGACTTTGTCCAGAGTGCAAATGCTTTGGTAATGGGATGATGACGACGACGATGATGGGATTAGAGACAAGTCCAGACTTGTTTCTTCAAATAGATTCAGGGTTTGTTTTGAGGATGGGAAGTTCAAGTCTTGTAATTCTTTTCGGCCTGATGACGATGATGATTGCACTGGAGAATTGCATCTTTGTATATACACCTTCCCTGACTGCACCAATTTTTTTTTTCAAGGAAAGAACATAGACTATGATTAATTAATTTCCATTTCCATTACAAATTGATAATGAAATCCACCAATTTGAGGAATTAAAGAGACAACCCATTCATTGAAGATCATCAGAGATACTAAAAACATAATTATATAAAATAAAGTCAAAATAAAATCTTCAGGGGAGATTGAAGTTTCAGATAATTGAAGACTTGACTTTACTCCAAAAACAATTTATATTACTATTAATTAATGAGAATACAAAATTCATCTCATACCGGATTCAATTAATAATACTGACACGCCCCAACAACAAATTTTAACCCCATGAATTATCCAAATTAATATATATATATATATATATATATGAACAATCTGCAGAAATAAAGAATAAACAGAGACAATGATTTTTATATGGAGCAAAGAATCAAACTTCTAAAGCAATCAATCGAGCAGGAACAACCCAATAACAGAAATCTTCTCTCTCTCTCTCACAACCACACAAACGAATATGGAATTATCAGCAACTAATAATACAGTTATATAGGAAGAGCAGAACATGAGGATGAAATCCAAAGATGATAAACAGAATTGAAATCCTAATCAATCCGGAGATTGAGAAAAAGAAACGAACCTTCAAATCGAGACGCTTTTCAAAACCATTAGGGACTTGCAAATCGAGATCCAATTCCTTGGAATTGACGCCATCGGAAGACGAAGAACAACACCCTAACAAGTCTCTCGTAATCAAACCCTTGGATTGCTCATCCACTCCTACCCCTCCATGCTTCTGTTCTTCTCCACGTCCGTACAATACCCTGACAAGAGAACTCACTTCCGTCGCCATTACTAAGGCTTCGTCGATTCAATTGAGCAACAAGAGAGAGAGAGAGAGACACACAGGGAGAAATGAAATTGAAATGTGAGAGAGGGTGAGAGAGACGAAAGATTTGATTTCATAAATAGGGGATAAATGGAGGCGTAAAAACACTGGCCATAAATGCTAGTATTTTTGAAATTTATTTTACTGATTTGATTGGAAATTTAATTTTTAAAATTAAATTCAAATAATATTTTTATTTATAATACTAATTAATGTAATATATCCAAACCAAATTCAAAAATTCAAGGAAATTAAATAAAATAAATGGACACATTTAATGCACTTTACGCGTCCCATTAATTCCTTTCCCATTTCTCTTTTTATTTTATTCTCCAAATTTTATCATAATGACTTTGTCCCCACTTCTTTTATAACTTTTGTTTCTACTTGTCAAATATATATAAATTTTCCTAGTACAATTTTTATTTATTTATTTATTTCATTTTTTTTTTGTTTGTATTAATCTAGTTAGATATGGTGTTGCTTCGTCTCTTGGGTTCTAAAGTTTTTTCTTTTAGAAATCCTTTTTTTTTTTTATTTAGAATTTTTAGTTATTTATATTTTGTATGTTATCCTATAATTTGCTATCTTAAAATAGAAAATGATCTCTCCATGTGATGTGTTGGAGGATTTAGGAAAAAAAAAATGTTTTTTGTTGGATTTATGTCAAATAATTATATATATATATATAAATGAAATTTTAAAGCATACATTTATCTCACAGTAATGATAAGCTATTTATCTTCTTTATCTTTACACTACTAAATGCTTTCATACAAGTTTAATATAATATGGTATAATTCTTTTTTTTTTCCCCTGAACTGAAATGACTCCATTACCCTTTTCTAATTAGCAAAATAAAGAAGGGTTTAATTGCATTAATTACTATTTTGTATATCATTATCATATTCATTAGAAAAACAATTGTATATGGAAAGGCAAATTTCATTTTAAAAAAATAACTAGGTCTACATTTATAAAAACATTTGATAAAAATGAATAATAAATAGAAAATATTTTTCATTTAATCGAATAAGCTTGATCAATAAACTTATTCGAATAACCAAAAAAAAAAAAAGATATAATAAAATAAAAGAAATACTCTTAATTCTTAACTAATCACATTAATATTTTAGTACATTACTATACTACAAATTATTACACAACGGAGTTGATTTGAATTTAGAAATTAAAAAGGTAGAAACGAGGAAAGAGAATATATATATATATATATATATATATATATTATGATGCAATTATTATTATGGGAAATTAATGAGTCCAATAAATGACTTATTTCCAAAGGGGTGTTTCCAAGTTCCCTAGTCAACCCCAGAAATGGGGTGGGGGGTTCCCTGATTAGGCTGAAGTGGGTAGGTTCCTAAAATAAATTGACTTAAAGGGAATTAAATAAATGCAGAAGTTTGTTTCTTTTTTGGTATATATTAATTGGGTATTGATTGGGGTTTTGAAGAGGTTGTGGGGGAAGCCATTCAACTACAGGACCACCCTCATTCATTGCAGCATTTAATGCTTGAAAAGACCAAGAGCCAGCTCAGCTGGGGGCTTTTCTGCAAGTTCCATTTCTCTTTGGGTCTCTCCTCAATTTCTTCAACTATTGGGGCTCTCAACTCAACAACATTTGGTCCCAAATTCATTTTTCTTCTACAAAGTAAAACCTAGATGCAGAATCTATAAAAACAAGAGGGAGTAGACAAAGACGAATCGCAAATCAACGAATCCTCCTATGAAAAGGACACGAGAACCATAGCCTATTTTAAAAGATACCAAAGGGAGAGCCGCATGATATAGATAAGAGATGAATTTTCAAGAATACCAACAAGAAACCTTCCATCTAGCACTTGGCATTCCCTCTATTATGATAGAAACCATACTTGGTCTTTATGACCTTACCAAATGATTCTAAGCGAAATTTCCAAAATTATTCCCTTACCCAAAAAATTAAAAAAAAAATTGATTTGGATATCACATATTACAAGACCTAATCTATCATCAGGTTTTGACATCCCATCACATCTCACCAAATGTTCTGTCTTCATCAATCCACTCCCAAACAAATAATTCTCTTATCAATTTCTCTATCTTACCCGTTACCCCAACAGGATTTTAAAAACAGAGAGAAGGTGTAAAAGTGACGCCCCGGCAAGAAAAGTTGGTCTAATTTCCTACGGAGTCTATCTATAATAAGACATGTTGAGAATCGCAAAAGATCGTGTGATGGAGGTAGAGTATTCTACTGACTCGAATGAGATGTTGAGTGGCGTGTTGAGTGTAGTGTTCTACTAACTCGAATGAGATGTGTGGGTGGTAGTTCGATTGTCTAACTAACAAATCTACAAAAATTTATCGGAGCATGTTTTACTGGAGAGATTTCGACGTTCAAATTCAAAATCGATTTTCGATATTAAAAACAGACTGAAAAAAGAGGGAGTTTCATAATGCCTTTATGTACTAACTGTTGAATTGAGAGAACATACTTGGCTGATAACATTATAATGCATATATATAGGTTGTCTGTATAAGTCTCATGTGTATTTCGGATATTGAAATCCTAATTTCCTTACGAAACATCTCGAAATTACTAGAGTCTTAGTAAAAGAATTTTAGAAAATTTAGAATCCTATTGATTGAGAAAGTCCAAATTATCAAGGGATTCTTTTCCTTATCAATTAGAGTTCAAAATCTTCTTATTAATTATGGGATATTGTTTCTGCGATTCAAGAAAAAATAAATATTATCTTATCCAGTCAAATAACAATACCAAACACTGAAGGGTGCTGGAATTGATTAGCCAACTATTGAAAGGGATCTGATCGATAGGTGTTGAGAGAGTAAACCGTATCTACCCATCGAAGAGATATATCTCATATTAACGACACGATTTGGTACGTTTTACCTATTGGTCTGTGGGTTTGGAGGATTTCAAACCCTACGATGATAGACTTTTGGATCATACTCCATCACTTGTCCCATCTCCTGGTGTCATAGGAAGGGTTTCAGAAGTAGTATTAAATGGATAATAATTTGAAAAGATGTTAGTGCGGGGCATTAAATGCGATACGTACTGTTTCAGTTCTCATGAATCGTCTCCGAAACATTTTATAAGGTGTGTCGTTTGATTGGTTCACGCACTATCATGTTTTCTTTTCGACAGTTTTAACTTTCGCGTAGAGAGGCAACTCACACGTCAGACTCTTTGAAATTTGCAAGCAATACTTAGAGAAAAAATAAATTAGAAATGGCTAAGGGCTCATTGTCGTGAATTCATCAAGGCATCAACAATATTAAGAGTATTATGATGGAGGATGAATTGCACGGTGTCTATAATGACATGTTCTTAGAGGACGATTATGTCTTTTGGTCGGCTATTGATAAAGATAAGACTAATAGGGTACCGAAAGGCTATGTTTTGATATATAAGTAGTGTGTTAAATACAGTATCAAAGTGTTGTATATGGGAGCAATTACCCGAGTTCTGCTCCATTAGAATATTTTTTTGATAATTTTGACTCCCAATGTTGGAGCTTAGTGATAGCCATGATGTCGTTAATGAGTTTCTGTCATCTCTGCATTAACTTTGGAATCTTGGCATTTGTGTTCTCTCTCAAGAGATATGCTCGCAGGGGTTTTACAAAAGGGTGGTTTTATGCATAGACCAGGTCGGAATCTAACTGGAAAATCTTATGCAAGGAGACCATCGAGAAGAGTTAGATGTACAAGTATTTCTTCATAAAGTTCTTCAATAGGGATTTTATGTCTACACTACCGAAGACCAATGAGGAACCACTTCTTGGATTAAAGACCCTTTAGCCTTCTCACCATTCATGATTCATCTATTCAATCGGTTTTTTTTTTTTTTGTGATATCAAGAAAAGACATTCGGTTAAGACCCTTCTAGATGATGAGATGCTGGCACTGGCTAGCTTATTGTTGGGGAAGAAGACGAAGATTGAAAGACTCCTCTTAGTAGAGAAGAAGAAGAAAAAACTTGTGGATGTTTTCATTTTCCCGGAAGAAGAAGACCTCGAGAAGATAACTACCGACAAGAAGATAAGGCCTGGGTCAAAGAGGGAGGTGATGAAAGCAAGGAGCACGCCTGATGCTGGCACTGATATTGTTCCTATCTCTTCTCTCGTGTGAAAAAAGAGAAAAGTTCAGCTATCAAACTCATCGGGTGAGGTTGTAAGAGAGAATAGGGGACAGGGATCCCCTAGTGCGTAGAGGGCTGTGGAGGCCAAAGATTATGAGTTCGAGATTCAAGGGGATGCGGAGGTTCAGGCAAAGCAATTGGAAAGCAATGAGACAGATAGTGCGAGGGTCGAAAAGAGAGAGGAAGGAGGAGAGGAGGAGGCCGAGGGTTGTGTCCCCAAAGACCCTGAAGGAGAAGAGGAGGAGATAGAGGGACAAGCTACTCGAGACCCTAAAGGTTTCCCTCTGGGGTTGACTGATGAGGGCCATCCTTTGCTGTTCCTTTAACACCCAAGAAGGGCAAGCGAAGGGTGTTTGGGGGATTGCTCTTCCCCTTGTCATTCCTATTTGGTCCTACGACAATCGTAAAGGATAGATGGAAAGGGATACCATAGCGATCAGTATAGGTGATCGTTGATACAGATATGTCGATAGCAGTGAGGCTAGGAGGATAGCTAATCGGATGGAATTCTATCGTTCAGAGTTAGAGCTGAACAAGCTACCTCTCGAGTAGGGTGACGAGGCCATCATGTGCTTGGGGCTTATGGTATGATTACATCAAAAGGTAATTTGTCTGTACTTTTGATTCTCATATATGACCTCTCTCGTTTCGTGCAGACCATTATTTTAGTGGAGTTTCAAAGGCTAAGGACAGAATAAACGATTGATCATCTGAAGCACCAAGCAAACCAGATGGGTGTTGAGATTTCTCGGTTGTAAGATATTCTTTCACAAAGGGAGAGGGAGATTAAGGAGGAAAAAGCATTGGTGGCCACTTTAAATGCCTGGAGATGGAGTGTTTGAAAATTGATTTGGACACGATGCTCTAGCACATGTGAAGTGATTTTCAAGAGAAGTGAAGAACTGGAGGTACAGGCTAGGGCACACAAAGCATGTTTGCAGGCTACGAAGAGATTGGCCGAAGTGCACAGGTGATCCCTTGAGGCTATTGGGCAAAAGATAATCGAGATAGGAGGGACTATCACAAAAACTATCGATCAACATGCACATACCTGGCATAGGCTATCTAAGAGGCTATAGCGTGCTGTGGAGATCATGCGCTGGGCAAGGTTGACGAGTACTATGCCCCTGGATGGTGAGAATGCCAGCCTTAAAGTGCCAAATTCTGAACTTGCACGTGTTCCTATAGGCATGGCTCCTCTTGAAGCAATGGACAAGAATGTTATTGCTGATACATCCCAAGCTAACTTGGAGTCCAGAACATTTCCATCTCCTACTTCTCATTGATCACAATTTTCTATTTTTTTTTTACTCAAGCCTTAGTTTTTTCCTTGTCGACTATGGGTTCTTTTTTGTTTTCTCTTCATTTGTATACCCTTGCACTTTGGTTAATAAAAATTCATGATGGTTTTATCAGTAAGCCATTAGCAAGTGTTTAGACCATTGTATCAGTAGCATGTTTCATTGCGTATAGCCACAAGAGTGGGCCGTGCCTACTCGTCAAGGAGATATATCCCTTGTTGTTGGCACATTCGTTTGGTCGAGAGAGTAGGTCACCCATACCTGTCGGGGAGATATATCCCTTATTGATAACACGTTCGCTCAGTCGAGAGAGTGAATTATGTCTACCCATCGGGGAGATATATCACTTATTGATGGCACGTTCATTTAATCGAGAGAGTGGGCCTTACTTACCTGTCAGGAAAATACATCTCTTGTTGACAACATGTTTGTTCGTTCAGTCGAGAGAGTGGGTCACACCTACCTATTGAGGAGATACATCCCTTATTGATGACATGTTCGTTCAGTCAAGAGAGTGAGTCATGCCTACTTGTCAAGAAAATATATTCCTTATTGACGATATATTTATTCGATCTAGAGAGCGGGTCGTGCCTACCTGTCGGGGAGATATATCCCTTGTTGATGATACATTTGTTCAGTCAAGAGAGTAGTCATGCCTACCCGTTGGGCAAATACATCCCTTATTAACGACATGTTTGTTTGGTCGAGAAAGTACACCGTGCCCACCCGTTGAGGAGATAAATCCTTGTTCATGGCATGTTCATTTGGTCGAGTGGCTACCCGTCAGGGAGATATATCCCCTATAAATGCAACATTCGTTCAATCGAGAGAGCAAGTGTGAGGTTTGGTCACATGCGTTCAGTGTAATCGATTTATTACAAAAGGATCATGATAAAGCAAAGTGTCGCAATAGAGGAAACCATAATGCAATTAGCAAAACAAATAGTAAGTCTAGGTGTCACGAAGTGTTTAATAAGTGACCTAGTGTCATAAACGTAGTAAGGAGAGATTTGAGATTACTTAGAAGGAAGTGCCGGGGATTCCAGATCGTAGGATAGAGTTCCAATACCGATGGAGGTCATGAACTTGACCTTCATATGTTTCGTGCTTAATAGTGCCTCAAAGGCATTTAAGCAGGGCTGACCCATAGTGACATTGTAAATGAGGACAAGTTAACCACACTGAATATTGTTGTAGCTATTGGATAATCGAGTGGAGTCTTGAGGGTGATGGGGAGTGAAATGGTGCTTTTGGGGTATATCCATTTTCTCGAAAGCCCCTTAATTGGCCCAACGTGAGGTTGTAATTGCACCTGAGTGAAACCCATCTGCTGAAAAGCATTTAAATAGCTAGTAACCTAATCCATAAAGATTCTCCTCATTTCATATTGTTCAATTTTTGCGGTTTTAATGAGAGAATCATGTCGGTCCAGATCGACCCCTATCGGATTGTCGTTGTTGAAATCAATCATTGGTCTTTTCTTCTTGGGCTACTTCTCAGCACAGGTGGCAAGGACTTCTTTGGAGGTGAAATTTGGATGGTTCAGTTTTTTTGAAAAATTATGGCCACCATTTGCACTATCTCATTCCATTGTGTATACTCTCGATTGTATTAATGTAGTGTCATTAGGATGTGACTCAGAAGTTTAGGTTCTGAAGGATCATATTCATTCTGCACTTGGAGAATGCTCGTCTTGCTCATTCTCAAGCCTCGTAGTGTATAGGCCTTGAGGAGGGAGTCCTTTTTTCTCTGCACTTAGAAACCTTTGGAGTTGACTGCTCCAAACAAGAAACTCGAGTTCATCCTTTAGCTTTCTACATTAGTCCATCCGATGGCCGTAATCCTGGTGGAAATGATAGTAATGCGTCTTGTCGTTTTTTGAATTGTCTTTTGTGGAGCGAGGGGACCACCTGACGTAAGGTTTATTCAGGATCTAAATCTGAACTTGACTTGGCTCCTCATTCAAAGAAGTTTAGTTGGTAAACCTTCGTTGTTATGGGGGTACTTGATGGGCCCTCTCAGGCGAGGATTGCCAAAGTGATTGATTGCGTTCATTCTAAGATAGTCGGTTCCATCATTTGTCGAGCGCTTCAGTGTCCTCTCCGACAATGTACTTCTCTGCATGAGTATAGAACTCCTGGATGGTAGATGAAAGATTTTTTGTGATGGATGTCTTCATTCCCGATGGCCACAACCTTGTAAGTAATGTCACCAATGTGATGGAATGATTTAAACTTGAGACCTTCATCATCTCATTCTTGAATTTGTCGAGAAAATCCCTCAATGGCTCGTCGTCTCTTTATCACAAAGAGAGGAGGGATGAGAACTTTCTCTTGGCTCTTCTGCTGATCACAAAGTGGATCTCGAACTGTTGCTGAAGTTGAAAAAAACTCTTGATGCTAAAAAGAGGAAGCGAGCTAAACAATGTTAGCTTGTTACCCTTTGAGGTCGTGAGAAGTGCTTTCACATGACCGTATCTGACATGTCTCTCGAGATTATTATAGTCACAAGTGGGATACATGATCTCAGGGATCGGCAGTGACATTGTATCTTTCCATAGGGGTAGAAGTATGTAATGAGGCATTAGTTCTGTAGAAAACTTGGAGTTGAGTGGTGAGAGACTGGTAGCATGTTGAGTGAGTTCATCTGTTGTCGCGTTAAGGAATTCATTTGCTATAATTTTTTCAACTTGTTTCTTTACATCATTAGGGTCGTGTCAGGAAATTATCGAAGGTTCTTATTGGGTTCTGGGCTCGAGCCTTTGTGAACACATGTGACCCGACTCATGGGAGGAAGATTGTGCTTCTGGTTTGAGGGCATGATTAAGATCCTCCAACTGCTCGCTCATGCCCTACAACTTAGATTTAATTCTTTCCATTTGGGGTCAAGTGGCCCTTTCTGGAGAGGTTGGAGCAGGGGATGGAATCAATTGATTTTGTTGGACGATCGGCAGTTGGGTCTCAGGCTAGTTGACAGTGGTAGGAACTTCTATAGGGTCGTTGGTCTACAGGTTGGATGATATTTGTTGGGGTGGCAGTGTGATCTTCCGTCATAGATACGGCTTTGGAAGTGGTTCTGATTTTTCTCTTTGGAGCATGGTCTTTAGCAGAATGGAGTGTGGAATAAGGTTCTTTCTAATCTGTTCCTACAAACGACGTCAATCTATTGGATGTGAGTTTCATTCTACAGATAATGATTCTTTTGACTCAAATGAGGTGAGTGGTTATTGGATTGTCTGGCTGACAAAATCTGTAAAAAACTGTTAGAGGGTGCTCCGATAAGAGAGATTTTGACACTTGAAGCAGAGAGCAGATTTTGAGAATAGAAACAGACTGAAAGAAAGAGGAAGTTTCGTAATATTTTTGTGTGCTAAATGTTGAATAGAGAGAACATACCTGCCTTATGATATTATGATGCATATATATAGTTTCTTGTATGAATTTCTTGTGCATCTGGGGTGTTGAATGCATAGTTTCCTTATCGAAGCGTCCTAAGATTATTGTGATTTAAGGAAAAATGAATATTATCTTAGCTAGTCCAATAATAATACCGAACAACGAAGGGTGTTGAAACTGATCAGCCGGCCACCAAGAGGGATATGATCAATAGGTGCTGAGAAAGTGGACTATGTTTACCCATCGGAGAGATGTATCCCATATTAATGACATGTTTCGGTACGTTTTACCTAATGATCCGTGGGTTTGGAGGATTTCAAATCTTGCGGTAATGGTCTTTTGAGCCATGCTCCATGAGAATGAAAAGGAAAATAAAAACTTAATTATCACTCATAAAGCTTTGCAAAACGTGAACTTTGAGAAATGTAGTTAGTTTATATAATTTCAAAAACCTGTGAATCCTGTAGGTAAAATTTGAGAATTTTTTGTTGTTAATTTATCACTTCTCCTTCCAAGGTTAGAATGAAAAGCAAATATTTAAGTGTCTAATTTAAAAATTCTAGATTTTATTCAGGAGTATCAATTTTTGGTTTACTTTTATAAATTCTCTTATATTATCTTGATTCCACATTCTAAAACGTTCTTTAATTGCACAATAAAATAAGTACAATGAGTGTGAAAATTAAAAATGGTCCCAAATATGATAGATAACACTCTCTCCCTTGACAGTGATTTGAGATGATATGTGCTTCATTTATATCTTTCACTGTGATTATATCATCACACATTTTGATATCATGCTTCATTCGCTTTATATGTTGATATCAATATTATTTGCATGCTATGCATGTTAAGTATGTTATTAGCTCTCCATGTACTTTCTAAGTTTATAATGACATCTTATCCTTATTTTTAGCTGAAAGGAAGACAGAAGATAAAGGATCCCATTTTTGTCTTTGACCCCTTTTGCATCGTACATTGGGTATAATAAAGTTATGTATTATACTTTTTGTGACTGAAACCTATATCTGTGTGTGTTCTTTCGTGTGATATGAGTTTCACTAGATATATAGTTATTGATCAAGGGAGGTTTTATGTACGGTTTGTTTAGTATTATATCCGGATGTTATGAATAGTTATACTATAACGTGACACTACCCGATCAAAATTTAACTTGAACTGGATATGTAATGATTAGGCTTGTTGTAACGTGATACTATTCAATCAAAATTCAACTCAAATTTGAATTCGAACTCCAATTTAATTGTGTTAACCTCGAAAGTTTGATGGGATATCTAAAATTAATTAATTATATTTTTTAAAATAATTTTTATATGTTAAATTATGTTTATAGATATATTTTTTTAAATATATTATATATAACATTATTTGATGACACTTCAAACTCAATCTCGAGTTCGAGAAATACAAGTTTGGGTCACGCTACTTGATAACACTATCCAATGACATTTCGAATTTGAGTTCGTATTCATCTAAATAACACTTGAATCAAGTTCGGATATTGACACTATCCGACTCAACCTGAATATCACAAGAACCATGGTTATGATAGAGATGTGCTTGCCCAGTTGGAGTGCCTTTGATATATTTGTATTTAATTTGTGATCTTATGCTTTTACTGTTTAAAATAGTTATGAATTTTGTTATAAAGAGACCTGTGTTTCTTAATATTGAAATAACTATTAATGTTTTTGTTGTATCGGAAACAATTTTGTCGATTAGAAAATTGTATACACTATCATACAAATAGCTATATTTGTTCCCCCCTAGGACCAAGTCTGGAATTAAAAAAATAATAAAATAAAACCTGTGTACCCACCGTGGTCACTCCCTCTTTTATGTTTTCTGAACAAGGTTGATCCTTGAATATTTAAAATTTTATCTTAATTAATTTTAATTGAATTGTTATCGAATTCGTTACAAGAAAAAAACTTATTTTTTCTATTTATAAAATGATTCAAATTCTAATATAATATCATTTTCGTTACGTCAACCAAACATAGGTGTCACCGTGGCCTCTCTTGCAACCTAATAACAAGTCCTTAAACCAAATAAATAAATAAATAAATATATATATATATATATATATATATAAATTGAAACTCACGAGTTTTATATATCATTTTTATCTCACAAATGTATTTTTTTAGAGATTGTTAAAACATTTAATAAAATTAATTAGACTTAAAAATGTTGAATGGAAGAGGATCTATTAAATATAAAAATAAAATAAAATAAAATGATTCCTTCTCTCCCAAAATCAAAATCCAGGTACTCCACCATTGATTGCCATACCGCGTTCACCTTTGAGCACCAGCATCGACCTTGTCGATTACCACTGTGGGGGAGCTAGATCAAGCTGCAACCTCCACCGTCATTTCCTCTCCAAATTCTCCGGCGGCATTCCGCAACGGCTGAAATTGGCGCCACCAAGAAGTTCTACCCTTGTTCATAAGCAATTGAACGTAATAAAATAAATGTTTCCCTAATTTAACAAACTCAAATTAGGTTTTGGATTTGGGTTTGCGAGTCCCAAGCAACACCATCTTCCTCTCCATCTTTTCTGCAAGAAGTGAGACTGAAGACCAGTAGTGTGAGCCATATCGGAATTCTGACGATCATGGGGGGATAGTAGCATTCGTGATTGCAGAGAGAGAAAGAGAGGCAGATCGGCTTGGATTAGGCCTTAATCATAGAGAGAGAGAGAGAGTCATCGATATTGATTCTACACCAAATAAAACATCTTCTTTGCTATGCATCTTCTTCTTTTCACTGGTTTTGTGTTCATTCAATCCCTTACTGTTTCTTCCTTTCTTCTGTTTTATCTAGTTCTTGGACTCTCTTCTTCACTTCATTGTGCTTCAACCCATTGCTACATTCTGATCTTCAACACCTGACTCAGATTCTACGACTTTGAAATTCCATTGTTAAATTATATTTGCAGAGAGAGCCCCTTTGCTCCAATATCCCACATTGGTCCTGTGCAATGAATAAGAGTGCTCGATCAGCAAGCCTGTGCAAGCACACGTATGCAAGTTTGAGTTTACTCTACTCGTGCATAGCTACAGGCATGCCCACGGGTTCTGGCGGGTCGCCTGGACTATAAGCTTGCATTCTATAATGATTCTAGTTTTCTGCGCCGGTCCTTATCAGAAATGCGGCACGGAAGATTGAAACGATGTTTTTATCACTACAACATATTGTAGCAGGAAACGTGAAAGGGGAGCGAACTACTTTAGATACATTGTAATGTGATGCTCCATGCACGTGTGTTCAGTAATTATGTGGATACAATTTCCCTCCTCTAACATCTTCAGCAGGTTTTGTTAATCTATTTGATCAGAGTCTTCTAATTGTCTTCACATTTGAGACATCTCTGTCTTTGGCACAAGTGGTTGAAATCATTGTTTCTCCTCTATGTGCTGTGTGGATTGGATGTTTATATTCACCTGTCTATTTGATATTATACACACACCCATATAGATCTTTAGATGATATAAGATATCAGAAGTTTCCTTTCGGTAATAAATGTAAGGACCTAAAAATTTGGGTTTGTAAAGGATATAGTACAATCCAAGTTTCAGAAAAATTTTCAATCGATGATTAGCACATAGAAGTGGAGACACCTAAAAGTTTATGAATAAGGGGGAAAAAAAGGAAAGGGAAGAGAGCAATTAGACTTTCTATGAAGATTCGAAATGAATTTTTTACATTCTGATATCTAGAAGCAAATGATAATTTCTTGGGATCTCAAGAAACTACCATGCTGCAGGTTCCGTTAGCTCTCTCCCTCTCTCTAATTGTAAGGGAAATTCTTTGCCTAATTGCCTCTTGTTTCTAAGGTTCATCTGAGTAGTCTGAATAAACTTATTTGTGATTGTTTCAGGTTATCCTAACCTTACCACACTGTTTGTTTTGCAACCTCTCCTCTCCTACCTTTGCTAAATACCCCCCCCCCGGGGGCCAAACACATACAAAAATAATAATGGATTATGCAAGGTGCTACATTTTAGACCTAGCTGGGCTGACTTTTGTTTCTTGGGCTGCTTCTCTAATGAAAATAACCACCTTAATAATGTTTCATGAAACTTGTGATTCCGTTGAGGTTCACAAGGATTGTTTTGGATGAGGATATAATTAAGAACTTATTGGTTAATGACTTGTAAACGTTAAAAACAAATAGGCCCATTTGGGCCCAAGAATTGTGGCCCAAATGGCCCCAAAACACCCAACGGGCTATTATAGCCGTTGGGGCACTCTCTTCCCTTTTTATTTTTTTTATTATTTTTTACTCATTTTTTATTTCTTTCTCTCTCCTCTCATCTTCTATAAATAAGGACTCTCTAATTTTATAAACACAATTTGGAAGACAATCTTTCTTTCAAAATCTCTCTCTTATCTCTTTCTCTATCTTTGTAGTATTTGAAATACTCTTTCTCTTTTATTCTCAATATAAGAAATTCTTTCAATTTTTTAATATTATTCTCTCAATAAATATTCTTTATTTTTCTCTTTTATATTCGATTACATTCTTATCTCTCTTTGTCCGTATTTAAATTTGTGTTCTAAACTTTTGTAAGGCCCATTCACTAGTATGCGATGACATGGAATGTCTAGAAAAATTCTGTCTAGTGACAAATACTTGTCCAAGGAAAGAGGTATTTAAGCGAGGACAGACGAGCTCCACCTCTTTCTTGGGAACTTTCCTGGTGCTTCTATTATGGAACGGTTTGGGTTGAACTTAAGTGAGGATTATAAATTTCTACATGGTATTAGAGCAGAGTTCTATCAGCCTCCTTACAAGAAAGGATACTCATATTGCAAGAGGTTAAACCATACCAAGGAGAAATGTTGGCCTCTTCATCCTCATCTTAAACTAGAGCATTTAAAAGGAAAGAGCAAGGAACACCAAAAGTGGCGCAAAATGTAGCATTGGAAACAACTCTTGAAAACATCACCAAGCTATAAAAACAAGTCGCCAATAATTCTGGTAATTTCTCAAACTCCACTCATTATTCTAAAAATTGGTTAATAGATTCGGGATGTGATTATCACATGGTTAAGGATAAAAAAAAAAGATAAAACGTTTAAAACCCCTTATCAATCATAAAATAGTAAAAGTAGCTAATGGACAAAATTTGAAAGTTAAAAAACTTGGTAAAGTTGAATTTTTTGGAAAAAAATCAAATGCCTTATATGTTCCTAAATTCACCTCCAATTTTATGTCAATTAGTAAGATAACTAAGGACCAAAATTGTAAAGCTATTTTTGATCCTGATACTGTTATTTTTCAGGATCTCAAATCGAATCAAGTGATTGGTAGTGAATCTAGAAAAAACAATTTATATTTTTTGGACCAAGGCAACTGAGCTCATGTAGCATATGAAGGAGATAATCAACTATGGCATGCTAGATTAGGTCACCCAAATGATCAAGTCTTGAAAATGCTTTTTCCAACAAAATTTTGTAAAAATAATCATTGTGAAGCATGTATCTTTGGGAAACAAACCCGAGTATTTTATCCAATTTCGAAAACTATTTATAAAAATATCTTTGATCTTGTGCATTCAGATATATGGACATCTCCTGTTGAATATAGAAGAAGTTTCAAATACTTTATATCTTTTATAGATCATAAATCTAGATACACATGGGTATACATACTTCACACTAAGGCACAAGCTTTTGAAGCATTTCAAAACTTTAATAACTTTATCTTAAAACAATATGATGCTCATATTAAAATACTTAAAACTGATAATGGAGGTGAATACATGAGTAATGAATTCAAAATATATTTAGAAAATAAGGGAATTATTCATCAAACATCTTGCCCTTATACTCCACAACAAAATGGAGTAGCTGAAAGAAAGAATAGACATTTACTAAAAATAGCAAGAACCATGATGTGTTTTACAAATATGCCTAAAATATTTTGGAGTGATGCAATTAGTACAGTTGCATATATAATTAATCGACTTCCCATAAAAATTCTCAAGGGAAAATCTCCTTTAAAGATATTTAGAAAAGAAAAACCATCTTTATCTCATCTTAAAATATTTGGTTGTACATGTTATGCTCATATTCTTTCTTGAATGAGAGAGAAGTTAGAAAGAAAGGGAAGACATTGTATTTTTATAGGCTATGTATCATTTCAAAAAGGATATTTATGCTATGAACCTGAAACTAGTAAAGTCTATAGATCTAAAGATGTAATATTTTTAGAAGATAAATTTTATTTTAAAAAAATAATAAAGATAAAGATTTCATAAAAAGAGACTTATAAACCTTTTTTTTGGGAATTACCAAGAGTTGAAAATAAATCTCCCCAACAAATAATTATAGAACAAAATATGGAATAAGGGAGAGAAGAAGAAAATTTATTAGAAAATGAGGAGCCAAATGAGCAAGGGGAAGAATAAGCTAATGAGGAAATTCTAATGGAACCATCTTCACCGCCTCCTCTACTTAGAAGATCCACTAGGTTAAGACGTCATTCAGAATTGTTAAATAAGGAGATTTATTATAATTCCAAGGTTACATCTCATCCTATTTCTGATTTTTATATAACTAACAATATTTCCTCTAGTCATCAAGAGTTCTTGAATGGTATTGACCAAGTACAGGAACCTTTGAGCTATGAAGAAGCTAATGCTCATTAAGAATGGAGGAAGGCTATGGAAGAAGAATTAGATGCTCTTACCAGGAATCAAATTTGGGAGATTACCACTCTTCCTAAAGGAAAGAAAGCGGTAGGGTGTAAGTGAGTTTATAAGGTCAATTATAAGAGTGATGGAACAATCGACCGTCTCAAAGCAAGACTTATAGCTAAAGGCTTCACCCAGATATATGGAGAGGACTATACCGAAACTTTTACTCCGGTGGTTAAAATGACCACAGTCCGAGTCCTATTGTCTCTCACAACGAATTGGAGTTGGCCAATATTTTAAATGGATGAGAAAAATGCATTCTTGCAAGGAGAATTAGAGGAAGAAGTTTACATGCAACTTCCTGAAGGGCTTGAAGGCAAAAATGAACAAGTATGCAAGCTCAAGGAGGCCATCTATGGTTTGAAACAATCTCCCCGAGTCTGGTATACTAAACTTAGTTCCGCTCTTCTTAGTTATGATTTCTCAAAGTGCAATAGTGACTCATCTTTATTTATAAAATTTTTTAATGAAAAGGTCACGATTGTACTTATCTATGTCGATGACATAATCATAACTAGAAATGACGTAAAACAAATAGATCAAGTTAAAAATTTCCTTAAATCTAAATTTGAAATTAAAGATTTAGAGAAACTAAGATACTTTCTAGGTATAGAACTTGCTTACTCCTCTAAGAGGCTCGTTTTATCCCAAAGAAAGTACACATTTGATCTTTTGCAGGAAACAGGTAAATTGGGAGCTAAACCTGATTGTAGCCCAGTCTCAACCTATGAAGAAGGAACGGATAACGATAAATAATTTGTCGATATTTCTAGATACCAGAGACTTGTTGGAAAGCTCATTTATTTGACGATCACCAAACCAGATATAACATATGCAGTTAGCCGAATTAGCCAGCATATGCATAATCCAAAAATGGGACATTGGAAAGCAGCCGAAAGGATCTTGAGGTATCTAAAGGGTTCTCCTGGACGTGGAATATGGATGAAGTGTAACCGAAGTTCTGAAATCATTGGATATTGTGATGCAGACTGGGCTGGAGATTCTCATGATAGAAGGTCTACAACAGGTTTTTGCATGTTTGTGGGAGGTAATCTAGTGTCTTGGAGAAGCAAGAAACAATCAGTAGTGTCAAGATCTAGTGCAGAAACGGAATATAGAGCTATGACAGCATCAACAAGTGAGATTGTGTGGTTTAAAGTTCTAGTTGAAGATTTAGAGTTCAAGATCTCAATGCCAATTCAGCTTTTTTGTGATAACCAATCGGCTATTCACATTGCATCAAATCCAGTGTTTCATGAGCGGACCAAACATATTGAGGTGGATTGTCATTTTGTTCGGCAAAAGGTTGAAGACAAGACTATAATCACTCCTCATGTAAAAAGCAATAATCAGCTTGCTGATATTTTCATTAAAGGAACTACTACTAGTCATATGAACAATATTCTCAACAAGTAAGGTTCCATCAACATATATTCGCCAAACTTGAGGGGGAGTGTTAAAAACAAATAGGCTCATTTGGGCCCAAAAATTGTGGCCCAAATGGGCCCAAAACACCCAACGGCTATATAGCCGTTGGGAAGTGGACAAAATGTCCACTCCCCCCACTATTCCCTTTTTATTTTTTTTATTATTTTTTACTCATTTTTTATTTCTTTCTCTCTCCTCTCATCTTCTATAAATAGGGAATCTCTTTAATTTTGTAAACACAAACTGGAAGACAATCTCTCTTCCAAAATCTCTCTCCTATCTCTTTCTCTATTTTTGTAGTATTTGAAATAATATTTATCTTTTATTCTCAATAGAAAAAATTCTCTCAATTTTTCAATATTATTCTCTCAATAAATATTCTTTATTTCTCTTTTTTATATTCGATTACATTCTTATCTCTCTTTGTCCATATTTAAATTTGTGCTCTAAATTTTTATAAGGCTCATTTACTAGTATGCGATGGCATGACATGTCTAGAAAAGTTCTGTCTAGTGACAAATACTTGTTCAAGGAAAGAGGTATTTAAGCAAAGACAGACGAGCTCCACCTCTTTCTTGGGAACTTTCCTGGTGCTTCTACTACAGAGCGGTTTGAGTTGAACTTAAGTAATGATTACAAATTTCTACAGTAAACCTGTAAGTACCCCCTGCAGTATTTTGCTCAATCAGAATAAGCTTTTTCAAAAATGTTGATGCCAGCTTGCCGATGTATTGTCGTTCTTCTTGAAGCTTGGTTGTTGGCTCTTGAAGGGTTGGATGTTTTTGTACTTGTATTGACATATTATTTGCCTCAGTATGTTGTATTATTCCTCGGCTAAGACCATGCCAAGTTATTTATTTATTTATTTATTTTAATATGATCACTTGCAGGCTTATCTATGCTGGGGAGCAGCTTGCAGATGGCAAAACAGCTCGGGACTATTAAACATTGAGGGTGGCTCTGTGCTTCATCTTGTGCTTGCATTACGGGGTGGGAGGTTTTAAAATACTAGTGAAATTTTGGTTCTTACCTTTTCTGTGGTGTTATCAAACGAACATGCTGTTCCAAAACATTACGGAATTAATGAGTCATTAAGACACCGTATCTCTGTGCAGTTTTGTGAAAATGAACGCTTCCCTTCTTCCCCAAAACTCACTGGAAGAAAATATTTCGGCTGTTGTATTGGTGAGACCTATCATACTGATCTTTTGTGATGGTTTAATCTTTATTTACTCTTTGGTTAAATGATATACCCACATGTACCAATAATTGGAAGAGCTGTTGCACGTTCACTTTGTACACCACTTTTAGCTAACCGTGCCATCGTTTGGTATACTGCAATGATGGGGTTTATTTTTTTTTATTATTTTTTTTTTTTGGAATTTCTGAGGATGCATGGAGATCTTTACTGCTAATCATTAATATCATAGCATACGGCTCTTTTTACTACCACCTGGTGATGAGATCATGTTGGCCTATGATCTGGCAGGTTTTGATTGGTATCCTTTTACTCCCACCCCGCAGTCATAAGGTGGCCTGTCCATCTAGGCACATGCAAGTGCTGAGCTCGGCTTGTGAATTGGATGGGATTGGGGCACTATGGGCAGGCCCTATTTTGGGCTGGCCCGATGTCCGACCTAGATCTTCTACTGGGACGGTGAGATATATATATATATATATATATATATATATATTTGGTCCGACCATCGATTTTTTAAATTATATTTTGACTAATTTAGTTTAAATATTTACAGGACTCTATTTAGGAGATAACTCTCTTAGCTTAGTTTTTTTTATTCTCAAATTTCAAATATAAGAATTGATTAAGGGATCTATCATCTCATTCTCATTCCACTATACTAATAGTCCGTTGGTGGGATCGTGAGAATATGTTTGCTTAGGATATGACCTTTTTTTTTATGGGTAAATGTGGAAGATGACTATAGTGGTTTGTTTAAGTGTGTGTTAGCATACCAAAAACAGTGCCTTACAGAAAATTTACCCTTACCAATAACAACGGGCCAAAGGGAGATTTCCCAAAAAAAAGGTCAAAAAAATTATGATCAATATGTTTGACCAACGTTGTGTCTGAAACGCAAGAGATTATATAATGCTTTAACCAAAGCCTACTAATCCCCTACTCTTTTTTCCTAGCTAATTGTATCTGCACTAGATCTTTCTAGCTTGAGTCTAGACTTTTATAACTAGAGGATTATCGGTAGTCTTTTAGCAATTAACAACGAATGCAGGACCAGGCACATAGTCCCCACATCGAGGACTGTGGTTGTGTTCTGAGCAAATCACCCCCTTCAAGCAATTTTGGAATTGTTTACGATATCATCACCCCAAAATTTGGTACCAATGTCCACTCGGTCCGACACCCTTTAAACATGATCTCTAATTAGAGTTTTATGAATGACGAAAATAAATGCCTAAAAAATTTTGTTTCTTAACAATATAATCCGACTCGAATCGGATTTAGTTATGTTAGATACCGTGCTTTAGAAAAAAATCACCCCAAAATTTGGTGTTTCAAATGGGAATGGGCTGGAATCACTTGCTGTGATCATGGCCCAACCCATTAGGATTTTTTTTTTTTAATCTGTTTGACAAAAAATCTTTTAAAACATGTTTGGTGAAATTTAATTTTTATTCTGTATAACAAGGACATTTAAGGTTAATCATGATTCAATAACGATGAATCATTTTAAAATGTAATTCATAATTTACTTTTATGACAGATTTTTGTTCGTCATGCTAGTAATAATTAAGCAAAGGCTGGCATTTCTTATCGCATCAACATCATCCCCTTCAAAGAGATAAATTAAAACAGTAACCGTACTTGAACAATTGGGGTGAAACTATAGGAGATTCTGCAAAACCCACTCGGGTTGATGCTGAATCTTAGATCGAATCTATGTTTCCTAAGTGAATATTCGGCCGCTATGACATCTTTTACAATTTTTATTGTAATAAATGAATCCTTTTGGATCTTCTTTATGGATGTCTTTTTTTTTTTTTATTCCCTCACTTTCTTTTTATTTTTGTTGTGATAAATGCATCTTTCAAATTTTTGATCTTTTGAAGATAGGGAGAGATTCGAAGACGCGCTCGGCTTAAGTTGTTTGACAAAAATTTTTGATTTTTTTTTTTTTCCTTTAGCCAAAGATAGAAATAAAAATTAAAGGCCATTTGATTTTGATAAGATGTTTCATTGCTAACCCCATAACATAAGATATTTAATCAAAAGAAATTTTACAAATTGATCAAATACAAATTTTAATCTTTAGATAAGCAATATTTGATTAAAAAAAACATTTTATTTGATTAATCAAATTGCTCAACACTGATAGTTTATTCTTGTGATAAAAATTACAATAACTTAGATTCTTAAAACATACACTCTCACCATTTCAAGGAAGTCTAAAAAGGAAGTTGTGATTCTATTTTAGCTTCTCCTTTATCTATTAAACAACTTCACTTTTGTATTTAATAAGTGAGAATCGATGAGACTTGGTGAAATGTAGTAAGATGATAAAAATTCTTGTCAATAGGAAAAAAATGGTGAAATTTATAATATTCTTACTATATCTCACTGTTAATTAATTTTTATCATCACTTTTTAACTAAGATGGTAAATTTTGGTGAGAATATGTGAGAACATGCATCAAAAGGTAAATATATCCCATTAAGAATGCTAATGAAGTATAATTCATCTAATGAATTATAACTGAATTGCGATTATTGAAATTTATTATTCCAAATTATATCCATACATCTAAATTTCTTAAATATTTTGTCTCTTGCATTAAAAAAAAAAAAAAAAGAATCCTCGTCAACAACTCTAAAAAAATGATACTATATGTGACAGTAGATATGGTTTTAAATTTGGTAATGCATAGGATGTAATTAGGAAATAAAACTAAAAAGGCAAATAACTTATAGTCTTTGTTATAAAATAAGATATCTTTGGAAGATCTCTCTCTAACAAGTCAAACAATAGATCGATTTAAATTAATCAAAATAAAATTTTAGATATAATAAAAAAAATAGAGAAATCATGATAATATTCAAAGATAATCCAAACACCCGTGTGCGGAAGGAAACACTAGTTCACGCATCAAATAGTGGATTCTCACCTCATGATTCGTCACCCATGATGTCATCTCTCTCACTCTTTCTCTCTCTGTCTCTGTCTGCGAGGCCATGAAAAGTGTATTCTATGGTTAGGGAAAATTCTACTTACCAAGAAGAGGGTTAGATGTCAAAGGTTAGGTAGCAAGTGGTAAAAGGCCCTTAATGTTGGTTTCCCTAACTCGAGACTTGGAGAGAGAGAGAGAGAGAGAGCCTCGATAATTATTATGTTTTTTCTGCGTTTCTCAGTCATTAGTTATTTAATATGATTAGACTTTTTCTTAAATGATGGTAGGATTGCATGGGTCATCGCAAAATTTCTAGAGTTGTTAAATTTCATATTAGTATATATTAATCTCTAAGGCCAATGTCCTGGCTGGTGACCTACGCCCTAATAGCATGAGACTTGAGACTCCTCTCACTCAAATTGATGTTACCTTGCCTAAAATAATGAATATAATTCTTTTAAACCTTTTAAAATTTTATTACTCGCGACCCATCTTCTGTAATGAAATTAGGGTTCTGTAATGAAATTTTAATTAGTAAGAAATTTGAATATTATTTCAAAATTATGCACGTAAATTATTTTTATGTTTTTTTTCAAATTTTTATAAGTTAAATTATAAAAGAATTTCTAGGTGGGGACACGTTCAAAGTTGTGGTCGTACAGATTATTGGCCCATTCATGATTGACGATGAATATGCCAAGTAATCATACGAAGACCAAGCGACGCTGGCGAAAGTCAAATGCTGCCATAGATCTTGAGTCATACTTTTGTTTCCTTGTTTTCTAGAAAATCAAAAAGCATTTTCTCACAAGGCAAATGCACGTCAAGCTTCTGGAAACATTGTGATATTGCCAATTCACTCGATGGGTTAAACTTGACAACACATAGCAAGTTTGTTTGGGGTGTAAGGAAGAAAAGTGGATCTATGGTGAAATAAGAGATTACTTTTGAGTTTACATGCGTTGCATCGTTTGAAACCATGTGGAAAAAGAGATTTTTGAAAGTGAAAAGGGATGAAAGTAAAAGAAGGATAAAATAGTACCCCTTCACTTCAGAAAAAAATTCGTTCCATTTTTGAATGAATCGGAGGTATAATAAAATTTTATGAACAAAATCATTCTTTTTTTTTAATTTTATATGATTCAGAGAAAATAATATTTATTTTTTTTCTCATTTCCTTTATTTTTTACTCCAATCAAACAAAATAAAATTAATACTCTTTTCTTTTCCTTTCACTACTACTAAAAAAATAAAAGAAAATGTATTTATTTCTGTTGGATGTGAGTTATGACTCTACAGATACCGACTCTTCATTGACCCGAGCAGTTGCCGTTAAAGAGGTGTAATACCTGTAAAAATCACCAGAGGGTGTTTCGGTGGGAGGTTCCGACGCTCAAATCAGAAAGAGTAGTTTTCGTATGAAATGAAAAATAAATTGAGAGTTCGAAAGAATGATTTCCTGTGATTAGAGTACCCAATGTGTGAGGTTCAGAGAACGTACCTGGACTTAAGAGTTTTGAGAGATCTTATACCTTTCAGAATCGTGCGCCGTTTGGGGGTTTCAACCATATCTTCCTTATCGGACTGATCCAAAAATCTCAGAAATTCAATATTCTGTGTTGATTGCGATTCTTATCCTTTGGGAAATTTTCGTTTTCAAAAGAGATACTTTCCTTGATTAAAAGATCTCAGGAATACCGCTCTGAAATAGGAAACTAGAGTTATTAGGATGTTTTAACATTCCCTTAGAATCGTTAAAAATGTTGGCTATCGATCAGTCGCTCGACCGTGGAGGAGTCTTTAGGAGTTGTTCGGTTGAAGGATTGACATGTGATTGCCCGATCGGGGCTATCACCCTCTGCTTGGTGTACCACGTTCGGTTGGCGGGACGACTGAGGCCCTGTCGTTCGGAAGAATTAGGCGGTTAAGGCCCTTCGGTAGGTTGCCGTGACAATCGTTAGATACCGGTCGGTAGGTGCTCTTTATGGGCTTTTTAAAAATTGACCCTTCCAATTGAACCTTGAACTATGTCTCATCATTTGCTCCTGACTCATAGTCTTCTTGGTAAAAGAAGTGCCATGAGTAACAACTTTTGAAAGAAAAAAAAGGGGGGACCTTTCTTGACTTGGTTTTTGTTGCTTCGGTTTCCGTGAATCGTCTTTTGTACTCTTTATAAGGGTCCAAACTTATCAAAGGATTGTATACTCCGTCAGCTATACTGTTCTTCTAACCCTTCTCTAAAGAACTTTCTTTTACAAAGAAAATGTCGAAAGATCTTTCTCGTCGCAAAGTGTGGATAGCATTCAGAGCACCATGATCAAAGAAAATTTGAGAGAAGTTCAAATGGAAATGTTGCTCGGAAGCGACTTCGAGTTTGTATTGCTAGGTGAGAGGGACAGGGCAAGTCATGCTCCTGAAGATTGTGTCCCAATATATAAGCAGTGTGTGAGGTACGACTTAAAGATCCCATACATGGACCCGCTGGCGGAGGTCCTAAAGTTTTGGAACATTAATCCCTCGTTATTCTTCCCAACCGCTTGGCATTTTATGATTGCCCTAATTTCCTGCTAGGGTTTCTTCACGTCCGCTTCGACTCAGAGATTTTGGGTGCTATCTTCTCTTTGGGGTGATGCAGCTCCAAGGGTTCTACCCGTGGCTGGTATAAACTCCAAACTCACAGGGAGTCTCGCTGGAGGTTATTTTATAGTGAATTTCAAGATAAAAACTGGATGTAGAAATTTTTCTATGTAAGGTTTTTGAACAAAGATCTCATTCCAGTGCTCCAGATGCCAGTCAAGTATCTTTCTTAAACATGATGACCCCTAATATCTTTCGTCATTCTCGTTTTCTACGGGCTGTCACGCGCCATTGTGAGGCACATCATTGGAGTCTTTGGGTAGATTCTTTGATAGAGGATGAAATGTTGCTGTTGTCCGATTTGCTAGTGGGCGAGACAAGGCAGATCACCAAATCTCTCTTACTGGAATGACAGGAAATGGAGTGGGTTGACATTGTGTTAGTCGTAGATGCCTATCTTTTTGATAAAATTTCTACCGAACGAGAAGTGCGGTCGCATGTGAAGAGGGAGGCGTCTGATACTTCTCCCAAGTCCCGGTAGAAAAGGTCTAGGGTTCGAGCTTCTAGCCCACATGTTGAAGAGGAAAAGTAGGCCGGAACTGGAGAGCATGAGCTTTCCCAAGAGCATTCTGAAATGGGGGGAAACCAAACGATGGATTACTTGGGGACCTTTGACGCGCTCATTGAGATTGAAGAGGGAGGTGCCCTCGACGAGGGACTCCTTGAGACGACTGGGAGTACTCCGGCTCAGGATTCACAATGGCGGGAGGAGCCTTCAGTGACACAGATCCCTGTTTCCGTTCCAGGAGAAGGATCGAAACAGTCTCCTCGAGGATACCAGTGTCTCTTGGAAGATATAGTGGATGAATATTGCGTTCCATCGCCTATTCCGGTTGAGTCTGTTAGTGGAGAGGGACGTAACTTTGAAGAAGGATCAGTGGTAGACTTGGTGGGGGATTGTAATTTTAATCTTATTGATCCACAGGCGGCATTTCAACTTGCTAAGCGGTTTGAGTTTCCTCCGGAGCTCGCTCTCTAAACGATGCCTCTGGATTGTATCGACAAAACTATTCATTCTCTTTGCCTTACAGTAAGCTTTCTCCTTGTGAGAGGTAAACTTGATTTTGCTATTTCATGATTCTAACCGATGCATTCCTTTCCAAGTCTTGGCCCTAACCGAACTTCATAGGAAACAGAGGAGGGAGCGCGATAACCAATTTATCCGCATGGGAGACCAAGTGCTGGCTCTACAAAATGCTCTGGAGAACCAAGGCAAGTGCATCGTAGAGGAGAAAAATAAAGAACTTGAGCATCTTCAGGAAGACCTTATTTCGGTCCATGCTCATTGCGAAGAATTGGGAACGGAGGTATGCATTCGAGGAGCGCAATTGAAAGCTGCTGAAACATTAGCTCGTCTCCAGGAGAAATCCCTTTGAAGGGCCGAACAAGAAATGACCGATCTCAAGGCGTCTGCTGTCAGAGACACTGTCAACCTCTAACTTTCTCAGCGCAGGTTGCTCGAACATCTAACGTGTGCCGAAGAGATTCTTCGACAAGTCGGTCAGTACGAGGTTCTGCCCCCTCTCGAGGGATCAGCAGATTCGGATTCGAATTCGGATTCTACCCCTGTCGCTTCCATTGCTTCCTCTGCTCCCTTGTGATTTTGTGAAGAAAATTTTGCTTCATAACTCATTGAAATGTAATGACCTTCGAGAAACTTTTGATTACTTTATCCCATTAATCAGGTGGGGTTGGGGAGATTTACCCTCTTGATGAATGTCCGATTGGTTGAGCCGGGTTGTCCGATATTTGATGTTTGATTTAGAACCTCTAAGGTTAAGGTTGCTTTTACCCGTTTGGAAATATTGGACCCGACATATTAGTTCGAAAGATCTGGACGACTTAGACCCGTTGGCTGATTAAAGGCTTTAGAAGTTAGAGCCGTGTCCGCCCGTTTGGGGAGTTTTATCCCAACTTAACGACACATTCGTTTGAAAGATCTGGACAACTGAAGCCCTTCGGAAGATTAGAATCCTTAGGAGTTAGGAACGTGTCCGCCTGTTCGGGGAGTTTTATCCCAACTTAACGACATATTCGTTCGGAAGGATCTGGGTAACTGAGACCCTTCGAAAGATTAGAATCTTTAGGAGTTAGGACCGTGTTCGTCCGCTCGGGAAGTTTTATCCTAACTTAACGACACATTCGTTCGGAATATCTGGACGACTGAACCCCTTCGGAAGATTATAATCCTTAGGAGTTAGGGCCGTATCCACCTGTTTGGGGAGTTTTATCCTAATTTAACGACACATTCATTCGGAAGATCTGGGTGACTAAGACCCTTCGGAAGATTAGAATCCTTAGGAGCTTGGGTCGTGTCCACCCGTTCGGATAGTTTTATTCTAACTTAATGACACATTCGTTCAGAAAATCTGGGCAACTGAGACCCTTTGGAAGAATAGAATCCTTAGGAGTTAAGGCCGTGTCCGCCGGAGAGTTTTATCCCAACTTAACAACACATTCGTTCGGAAGATCTGGACGATTGAGGCCCTTTGGAAGATTAGAATGGTTGCTCTTCTCCATGAATCATTAAGAATCCCATGCCACATGTCATCAATGAATAATAAGAGAAAATCGAAACCTTATTAAGGAAAAAGCACCGGGAAATCTGGGTTATAGGCTGACAAATGCTAGTGGGCATATAAGGCTCGTGCCAACTGTCTTCACCATGGATTTGGAGGATCATCATTCCTGGTTCATTGTGCGGTGGCCCAGGATCTAGCCCATTGGGTAGTTCGTTTAGCCGTTATGCATTGTGTCTGTCGGGAGAAGGGAGGTTCCTTCTCTCTATACTGATGAACTTCTGTAGTTTACCACTGCGAACTAAGAATTCCAACTCGTCCCTAAGCTTTTTGCACTCATCGATTGTGTGGTCGTAGTCTCGATAGAAATAACAGTACTTGGACTTGTCTTTCTTATGATATTCTTTCGTGGGATGAGGGGGCCACCTGACGTATGATTTCTTTTTTATTTGATATAAAACCCGACTTGGGGTATCGTTCAGCGGAGTGTAAATGCTAAACCTTCGAGTGGGCAGAACTCCTGGTTTGTTTCTCTTCGGAGAGGGTTGACGAGGCGATCGGCTGCGTTCCTTTTTACTGGGACGGTTCTCTCGTTGGTCGAACGCCTTTATTTCTTCTGCCATAATATATTTCTCCGCTCAGGAGTAAAATTCTTAGATGGTCACTGGGGTTTTTTTGTGATAGAGATTTTCATGTCAGAAAAACGTAAGCCCGTTAGGAGGGCAGCTAGTGCGATGTTGTGATCCAAAACAGGGACTTTTAGCATTTTTGTTTTAAATCTTTCCATGAAGTCCCTCAGAGACTCTTCCTTCCCTTGTCGCAACGATAGAAGGGAAGTGGACTTCTGCTTGGCCCCTTGGCTGATTATGAAATGAGTCTCGAACTGCTGTCAGAGTTGGACAAAACTCTTGATACTGAATAGTGGAAGAGAATTAATCCATGCTAGAGCATTTCCCTTTGGAGTGGTGGGGAAGTGGTTACACATCGCTATGTTCGATAATCTCGAGAGATCATAATTGTTATGGAGTGGGCAGTATGGTCAAGAGGATCGGTTGTTCTATCATATCGCTTCATGGGAAGTAATAGAACATCTCTCGGCATCGGTTCTGAGAATATCTTAGAATCAAAGAGTGATTCGCTTGAAAGACGTAGGGGGTCTTCCCCATCCCTAATACCCTTCTTCTTTAGTTCGACAGCCACAAGTTGTTCGACTTGCCTTTTCAAGTCTTCAGGGTCATGCTAAGTAGTTGCTGATGGCTCGAGGTTAGCAGGGAGTTCTCATCTTGGTGGTCGCTTGTACCCGGACTCGGCGACGGTCGAGAGGCCATCCGATGTGAGGTCTTGACTGGGCTCCTCTAATTATTTATTCATTCTTTGGAGCTTTGACTCCAGTCTTTCCACTGGGAGTTGATTAACTTGCTTGGGCCCTAAGGCCATGGCTAGCTGTTTCGGTGCTACAGGTTACAGAATCGGTTCCGGACAGGACGGTCGGGGAGAAAACATATAATTGTGGTTCGAATGGCTGGATGACAGAGGGGCTATAGGCGTGGTGGGCATAGGGGCATACCCTTCCGGAATGGGGGCAGCCTTTGAGGATGCTCTAGTTCTCAGAGGCATGGTTGTTCGAATGACAAAAATTACTCTAGCTTGTTCCCACGGACGGTGCCAATCTGTTAGAGGTGGGTTATGGCTTCACAGATATCGGCTCTTTGTTGACCTGAGTAGTTGCCATCAAAGAGGTGTGATACCTGCAAAAACCGTCGGAGAGTGCTCTGGCGGAGAGATTCTGACGTTCAAGTCAGAAAGAACGGTTTTCATATGAAAGGAAAAATAAACTAAGAGTTCGAGGGAGTGATTCTCTGTAATTAGAGTGCCCAATGTATGAGGCTCAGAGAGCATACCTGGCTTTGAGGGTTTTGAGAGATCTTATACATTTCAGAGCCGTGCAGTGCTTGGGGGTTTCAACCCTACCTTCCTTATCGGACTGATCTAAAAATCTCAGGAATTCAATATTCTGTATTGATTGCGATTCTCATCCTTTGGAAAATTTCTATTTTCAAGAGGGATACTTTCATTGACTGAAAGATCATAGTCTGAAATAGGAAACTAGAGTTATTCGGATGTTTTGACATTCCCTTAGAATCGTTAGAGATGTTGGCTATCGATCAGTCGCTCGTCGTTGAGGAGTCTTCGGGAGTTGTTCGGTTGAAGGATTGACGCGTGATTGCCCGATCGGGGCTATCACCCTTTGCTTGGTGTACCACGTTCGGTTGGCGGGGTGACTGAGACCCTGTCATTCGGAAGAGCTGGGCGGCGAAGACCCTTCGGTAGGTTGCCGTAACAATCGTTAGATACCGGTCGGTAGATGCTCTTTATGGGCTTTTCAAAGATTGACCCTTCCAATTGGGCCTTGAGCTATATCCCATCAATTTCCATCAGATAAAATAAATCTTTCTATTCTCTTCTCCTTTTCCTTGCCCCTCCACGAACTAAGCTTACCCCGACTCAAAATTTTATGGTGACATTTTATGGGGATAGCAGTGCTCGTAGTCACCTTTCGCTCATTCTCTTGGTAGGGTAGCCGTACCATATGCAGCTAGACCTATTGCTCGGGAGAAAACTTCCAAACTCTCAGCAATGTGCTTAAAGCTAATATAATTAACGAGGTATTTTTCATGGCATAATATCCTTTGTGACTTGATGGAACCAAATTGCTTTTCTTCCCTCACCTTGTACTAACTTCCTAAAACATATAAATACCATAAACAAATAAAATAGAAATGTCAAAAACTGACAAAAAACAAGTTAAAAAGTAAAACAAAACAACATGATTTGTTGGAAGAATCTTATGTGGAACTTTGAAACTTATTAAGTATAACATAGTTTAAAATCTTGACAAGTAATTGATTCATAATGTCTGCTGTAATTGTGTTGTTCACGTGGTCACAAAAAATGACAATGATACCATAACCAAAAAAAAAAAAAAAAATGATAGTGATACTTGTATTGGAAGATCATTGAACCCATAGCAACATTATCCCTACCAACAATAATTTAGAGCAACTTTTTTCCTCACTAAGGAAATAATTTCGTTGGAGCTCATATCTTCATACATATGGAAAAGCCTATAATACTATTCTTATGCTTTTCTTTCATCAAATATGGCATTTATTATCGCAATGACGAGCAAAAATTGGCAAAAGAGAAAAGTTTCGATGCCGAATTTATTACTAGAATTAGGAGTAAAAATTGGGAAGCTATCAATCAAAGGGCTTAACACTTACCTTGCTTGTAGATCCGTGAAAAAGAATTGATGGGAATTAGGAAAAACGAATAAAGAGTTCGCCCCAAGGATCGGGCTGATTTGTGTTATAGGCCCTTTGATCAACCTCAAACCCCACCTCACTACACGTAATTTCCTTTAACACAAAAAAAAAATGTTTATAATTACTAGAATTTAAAACCCCCTCCAAAAAAAAAAAAAAGAGGTCAAGTGTGTGCACATATGTTGGAAGTACTAAGAAATATTTAAAATTTAAACAAACTTATAGAATATTAATCCGTACATTTAACCTATTATTTAGCGGAATTGATAGAATATTGATCCCTATATCTAGTATGTTATTTAGCCTAATTGATAGAACACTTACCCCAACGATCAATTATGTATCTAAGCATATATTGTGTGTCCTTTAAAAACAATTCAAGTAATAAAATCTGTCAACTTCCATCATTCCTTTCAAACTCATAACGGTATAATTATAACATAAAATTTATTATTTTGTTGCTATTCTGTATATATAGATATAGAATTTTTTATTTTTTTTAGTTTTTATTCTTTTAATTGTTTTTTGAAAAACTCTGCCACGGCCGGTTCCAATCCCAAATAAAGGAGTAGAATTACGGTAGGCTGATAGCTAGTGAAATTTTTTTTGTCAAATTAAAAATGGGAGCAAATAAAACAAAACATTTGGGGCATTTCTCTCTCAGTGACGTGCTACATCGGATCTCGGATGTAGTGACAACTTACCAAAAAACATTAGGGTGCAAATAAATAAGATAGTTCACCAGGATGTGATTCATTTAGTCACTTCGAATATAGGATTCCTGACCAAAAAATTAAGAGAGATAGGAGAAACAATGAATAGAAGAAAAATTAATATCATGTGTTTTCAAGAAACCAAGTGGATGAGAGAGAAGACCAAAATAATAGAGGCTTATGGGTATAAATTTTGGTATATAGATAAGGATAGAATTAAGAATGGTATAGGAATAATAGTACATAAAGATCTATTAGGGGATATAGTAGAGATGAAAAGAAATAGAGATAGAGTTATGCTCATCAAGTTAGTAAATTAAAAAAATGTAATTAACATAGTTAGTGTGTATACGTCCTAAATAGGTGTAGATGAAATTAGTCAAAAGTAATTTTGGATAAATTTAGATGAATTTATACAAATCATATCGAGTAGATAGAAGTTATTTATTGGATGAGACCTAAATGACATATAGGAGAGAAGAATGAGAGATTTAAAAGTGTACATGGAAACTTTTATTTTGATAGTAGGAACGAAACGGGAAGTACTATTTTAGAGTTCGTTGTAGCATTCGATTTAACACTCGTAAACACATTCTTAAAAAAAAAAAAGAGTCGCATATAGTTAGTTACCTATAAAAATGGGTCAAATGTTGTCAGATAGATTTTTTTCTTACTAAGAGAGGTGATAGAACGACCTGTAAAGATTGCAAGATTAAACCAGACAAGAGTGTAGCGACTCAACACAGACTATTAATTTTGGATACATGAGTGCCTAAACGACAAAAACAGTATCGACCATATATGGAACCAAGAATTAAGCGGTGGAAGCTAAAAGGGGAAAGAGTGACAACTTTTAGAATATAGGTAGAGAGGTTCTTGGAGTATCTAATAGTGTGGCTCCAGTAGGTAAGAGTCATAGTGGTGAAATGAAAAAATATAAACTGCTATCCAACTCAAAAGAGAGTGTTATAAAAACCTTAAAAATGATAGTAGTAGCGAGATCTATGAAAAATATAAAAATATAAAAAAAAAGATATAAAAAAGATTATCCATGAATAAAAAAAAAGTATATAACGAATTATACAAGAGATTGGAGACTCGAGACAAAAAAAGAGAGATCTACAGAACTGCCAAATTAAGGGAAAGGAAGGAAAAAGATCTAAATAATATTAAATGTATTAAAAGTGAAACCAATAGTATAGTAATAAAGAATAAAGACATAAGAAAACAGTAGAGAGAATATTTTAAAATTTTGTTTAATGTTGAGAATACAACAGGTATAGAAAATATCGAGATACCTGTAGAAGAGATTAATAGATATTTTAAACGTAAAATTCGCCCCATGAAATAAAGAAAGCTCTAAAAAGAATGAAAAACAACAAAACCATAGAATTTGATGACATCTCTATTGAAGTGTGGAAATGTTTGAGTAAACTTGACATAATAATATTAATGGTTTTTTTCAATAAAATTTGGTAAATAAATAAAATATCCCAAATATAGAGAGAAAGTATATTTGTTCCGCTGTATAAAAATAAGGGAGACATACAAAATTATGCAAATTATAAAGAAATTAAACTTATGAACCATACGATAAAATTATGAGAGATAGTAATAGAGTATAGATTGAGACGAGAGATAAGTGTGTCTCAAAATGAATTTGGATTTATATCAAGACGATCCATCACCGAAACAATTTACTTACTAAGACGGTTGATGGAGAAATTTAGAGTGTAGATAGAGACCTATATATGGTATTCATTGATCTAGAAAAAGCATATAATAGGGTCTCTAGGGACGTATGGTGGTGGGCATTGATGAAGAAAGAGATTTCGCTGAAATATATTAATCTTATTAGGGATATGTATGAAGGAATTGTGACCAATGTAAGAATTTGCTGGGCTCTGAACGATAACTTCCCTATTAATATTGGGTTCCATTAAGGTTTGACACTAAATCCTATACTATTTGTGATAGTGATATATGAACTCACAAAAAATATTCAAAATGAAATACCATGGTGTATACTTTTCGTAGATGATATAGTTTTAGTTAATAAAATTAGAGAGGGTATCAATACTAAATTTAAGTTGTGGAGGGTCACGTTGGAATCCAGAGCATTTAGATTAAATAGATATAAAACTGAGTATATGAAACATAAATTTAGCAACAAGTATTAGGATAATAAAGAAACGATTAGTTTAGAATGAAAAGAAGTTCTAAAAAGTGAATGATTTAAATATCTTGATTCCATCATCCAAAATGATGACAGTATTGATGAAAATGTGAATAATAGAATTCAAGCGGGTTAGATGAAATAACGAAAAGTATCCGGAATCCTCTGTGATCGCATAATATCATTACATTTAAAGGGAAAATTCTATAGAACCGCAGTAAAACCTATATTATTGTATGACACCGAGTGTTGGACCATTAAATAGTAACAAGAGCAAAAAATGACTGTTACTGAGATGAAAATGTTTAGATGGATGTGTGACAAAATTAGAAAAGATAAAGTTAAAAACGATGAAATACATAATAAGTTAGGAGTTAATTCAATTGCAGATAAAATGAGAAAGTATCATCTGAGGTGGTTTGGCTATATGCAACGAAAACTTAATGACTCACCTGTTAGGAAGACCAAAAATTTAAAAATAGGAAATTTAATAAAACGTAGAAATATACTATTGAAAATTTGGATGCAATGTATCCGCAATAACATGATAAATAGAAATTTATTTGAAAATATAACTTTAAATAGAAATGAGTGGCGTAAGAAAATCCGTATAAATTAAATTAACATTTATTCTTTTTTTTTTCAATTTTCAATTTTTGTCTCTTATATGGTTGATTCCAAATTTTGGGATAGAAAATCTAAATTGTTGTTGTTGTATCATGCACGTATACTCTTATAATTCTCTATATATAATAGAATGCAATGTTCAAAAACATGACAAAATTTATTCTCTCAATAAGATCTCTTTTGACATGGTATTAAAGCCTAATTAAAAAATCTAGCTCTCTCTTTGCGAACTTCAGGCATGTAGTTAGAAAATCTAACCTCCCTTTCTTTACACTGTCACCGCCAAAAAAATTTTCTAACTTTTGTATGCTCTAGACTTGCCTTTTTTGAGAATCCTGTGCATCAAAATAGAGTCTAGTTGATTTCTTTTGGTTCTTCCTCTGTGTATTCGAATCCTAATTGTTTTCTAATAAAAAAAGAATTTAGTTGATTTCTTTCGGATCCTCTTCTTTGTACTTGTCCAAGAAAAAAGGGCTCAAATTTAGTATCAGATCCTTAGACCCACATCTCTGCCATCGTCATTCTCAATTTCTGGTTACCTTAAAAAAAAAAAAAAAAACCGATCGCCTAATCTCAATCACCATCTCCTTTGACTTTTTGTCCAACTTCATCCTCTTTGTCAATCCCTGTTACCATCATCTTTGATTTCACTAATTTTCTCAACAATTGCCACCGGTTTGACCACCATTTGTTTGAATCACCATTAAATCACATTCAGAGTTGGAGTTCTCTGCCTTCAATCCTTCGATTCTTCTTGATTTCGCCATGTTCGTCTCATATTCTACCATTGATTTCACCATCATCATCTCATATTCAAAGTCACCAAAGTGGGAGCGAAGAGTGGGAATGAGAGCAAGAGCGAGAGCACAAAAGCATGATCCGTAAAAGTACACAACCATCTAAAACATCTCAAGAGCATCTATAAATGTAACAATAAAAATATAGCTTACTTATATTTCAATAATTTAATACTAAACTATAAAGTATTTCATTAATAGAACATCAGAATATAGTATATTATATTAATAGAATACCAGATTGTAGTACATTTTATTAACTTTCAAAACTAAACAGGTCAAATTGCTAACACATTCACTTTCCAAAACTTAGGTTACAGTTATATGTCAAATTTTCAATGTATAGACTATTTCAAAAAGAAGCAAAATAGAGTATGTGTATACTCAAGAACACATTCCTTGGCTGACAAAAAAAAACAATCACTTTGTTAATGGCAAAAAACAAAAATCTAGCTCCTTGAAGCCGTCAGAAACTGTAGCTTATCTTTTTTTGCCTTTTTCCTTGAGAGGATCTTGCATCTTGCTATACATCACTTGGAGATGTCAATATACTAAATGGATCTTCACAATACAGCAATGCATGCTTCCTCTGTTCTGCGGATTGCATATCAAATCCTAAATTGTCATCATCAATAAAGCAATCCCAATTTTTGTAAGACCTTGCATAATTTTCTCTATAGCATGACAACAAACGAGGATTATAGTGAACAAATACAAGATTTTAAGCTTGATGAGAATTCAGCCAACTCCTCTCAATGCTATGTATGTACCCATAAGTACTCCACACCCTTTCAGCGCAAGATGTGTTACAACAACACTTTGATAACCAATGAGCTTAATTGTGGGGCAGCTGCATCATATAAATTCACTATTGCAGGCATTTTTTCTCTATCTTGCATACTTGGGGACGAGCAAAAAATCTCATATTACAAACAAGTCACTTATTGTTATGCATTTTCACTTAAAATGTGTTTATGAAAATGTTAAGTAGTAAATTACCTTTGGAGGTTGTAGTTGACAAAAACTACAATTTTTCATGAAAAAGTCACCTCAAATGCATTTTCACCTAAAATGCATCCACAAAGTCATTTATTGTTATACATTTTCACCTAAAATGCATTTTCACCGATTTATTGTTGTTCATGAAAATCCAGCTCCTTTGATGCATTGTTATGCAAAAACTCCCATATTGTTATGAATTTTACATGAAAGTATTGCATTTTCACTCCCATTTTTTTCCCTATCTTATTGTTATAGTCCAAGATATTATTAGAAAGAGAACCTTCACTTTGAAATATTTCTTCAGACTGATTGTTATGCATTTTCACCTAAATTGTATTAAAAAATAAAGTTTAATAATCGAAGTAGTTTTAATAAAGAGAAGAACTTATAGAGAAAAAGCTTTTCACAAAGAAAAAACTCCAACAAAAATATATATAACAGTTGAAAGTTAAAATTGATGACTAATAAATAAAATAGATTTAATGATTTTCATGAAAATTTTTAAAAAATATATATAGAGAGATTAATCTGTATAAATTACCTTTGGGTGGTTGTAGTTGACTGCATAAAAAACTGTCGTTCTTATCACTTGGGTGGAGATGCCAATTTTATAACTTGGGTGAAGATCTATGAAGATCTATGAAGTCTGGAGAAGATTCTGGAGAGTGTTTAAGTGGAGATGAAGGTGAGAAAGCCCTAGAATAACCAGCGACAAAAAATCAATAGTCAATCATCTTATTAATTATTCTTTATTTTTTTAATATGTAATTATAAATTATAAATTTACTAATATACACTTTATTTTATGACTTGTTAAAAAACAAGATAAGTTGACAACTTAGTAATTTTGAGTAAATAAGTCTAATTCATAAATTACATCCTTACAAATCGTGAATTCTATATCGTTAAATACGTGTTTTGACAACTTCGAATTCGTGAACTAAAATGAATACAATTCGCGAATTTAAAATCTTCAATTCCCGAATTCGTTTTGAATCCAAACTGTACTCTAAAATTCATGAATTGGACTACAATTTGATACCTATTTAGACGAATTCTATGACTAAACTCATATTCTTCTTTGACCACACCTCAGCCTGTTACTTGCATTTATGAAGTCTAGTTTGCGATTGGAGTTTGTCGTTGTTCAACTCCCTCATTGCTCGCCGCCAATTACTAGCCCAGACATCATAATCATTCTCAGTACCATCAATACAAACCACCATCATCATCGTCATCACCGATCACCACCACTGCAAGTCAATTTCTCAAAACCTAACTTTGTCATCCCCTCTTGAAAGCTATAGTCTTTACTCTCTCAAGAAAATTCAAAACAAAAAATCAAAAAGCATAAAAAAAACCATCAAAAACTCAAAAAAAAAAAATCATATGAAAATATCAACAAAAAAAAATCTCCAATTTCATCACCACCGGTGTAGCCTCCCTTAAAAGTTTTCAATTGTGTAAGCCTTCTCCCTCCTAAATCTCCTGGCACCAAACAACAATGATCCACCTACCTATTGTTCCTTTTCTCATGCTTATGGTGGTGGACAACCACAACACCACCAAAATCATGACAGAAACTGCAATCATGATCATAATAATAACAGGCATAGATGAGATTATGATTATAACCAAGGATGGCAAAATGTACAATATCGGTATGGTTCAACAATTAAAAATTCTGGATCATGGTTTGGGCCTTCTCCAGCACCTTTTTGGGGTACCCAAACCCCTATTTGGCCTATTGGAGGCCTACCCATCAACACAATTGGTCCCAGTCTGCTAGGCAGTGCACCAAGGGCTTTGGTTCGTGGGACAAATCAACTTAAACTACCTAGTTTGTAGCATCCACAAGGCCTGCAACTTTTTTGGACTACTTTGCATGCTTTTAGGCCTTCCTATCAGCCCACAGACATAGTCTAATAACTCAACTCTTTGTCTCTTCAGTAGCTACTCAGCAATTAGTGGTATCTTGACTATAGGTAATCTTTATACTATTTTTAATAAGAATAATATTTTGCATGTTTTTTTTTTTTTTTTGGTAATGGAACCCTCTTCCTTTTTTTTATGCAAGAAACACTTACCTAAACACATCTTCCTCTCCTCTCAATCTTAAAAATGTGTTAGTTACACCTGATATCATTAAAATCTCATTTCTATGTGCCAATCTACAAAAGATAACTCTTACTCTATAGAATTTGATCCATTTAATTTCTTTGTGAAAGATCTTCAGACGAAACAAAACACTCTTAGGTGCAATAGTTTGGGAGATCTCTATCCAGTAATTTCTTCTCCTACTTATTCTCTATCCACTACTTTGATACTCTCTTTCTCCACTACTTTGCATAGATGTCTTGGTTATCTTAGTTCACTTACCTTTCATTACTTATTATCACAAAATTTAAGTACCTATAATAAAAATACTTCCTATACTTTTTGCAATATTTGTCAATTAGGGAAGCGCACTAGACTTTATTTTCTACCTCACAATCTATGAGTTTTACCCCCTTTGATATTATCCATTCTGACCTTTGGACATCACCTATACCTGGTAAAAGTGGTTTTCAATATTATTTATTTTTTCTCGATGATTTCTTTCACTTTGTCTGGGTATATCCTCTGCGTACTAAATTTTATGTCTTTGAAAAATTCCTCCACTTTTGTTCTTTTGTTCGCACACAATTTAACAATGAAATCAAAATGTTTCAATATGACAATGATATAGAGCTCAATAACTCATCTTTCGTCACTTTGTTTGTCAATCATGGCATCTCCTACCGCTTCTCTTGCCTAGACACTTCACAATAAAATGGTAAAGTTGAACAAATATTATGCAGTATCAATGATGTTGTTCGTACTCTTCTTTTTCAAATCTCTATACCACCATTGTATTAGGTAAAAGCATTGCACATGGCTGTACATCTATTTGATATATGTCCTGTTGAGTAAAATAGATTTTAATGATAATTAGGGATAACAAAAATTGATTAATGATAATTATTTGAAGTTATATATATATATATATATATATATATATATAAGAATTATATAAGTTGGATTTTGAATAAGCAAGTCGACCTGCACAGTACAAGAATCGACATGTACATCTATAGTACACAAACTTAACCTAGTATATCAATTTGCACATTGACTAAGTCGACTCATCAAGTAACCAAGTTGACCTCACCCTAGCTCTAAGTTGACCAATAATTCAAAAATATAAAATTTGACTAAGTGTAAAACATATTCAGTCGACCTGAGTTATACACAAGTTAATCTGAGAAATATAGGTCTCAAAATCCTATCTTTGCATATAATCAAGTCAACCTACCCAATGGACAAGTCGACCCAAGCCTAAACCACAGAGTGGACCCATACTTAATGTAAGTAGACTTGTCAAAACCTGCCTCAAAAACTGAGTTTGTAATATAAGGAAGTCGATTCACTATGAAAATAAGTTGACCCGAGGTACTCACAGAAAGAAATTGGGTCAACCTAAACCCTAGACCATGTTAACCTAACTTTAATCATAAGCCCAAGACTAATCAACCTAATTTGAATACAAATGAGTCAACCTAAGAAAGTGACGAGTTGATTTGAACATTTGTTTTCAAATTTTTTTTGAGTATAGAAAATCACAAGTCGACCTGAGAAAATCATCAAGCCAACTTGTTAATTCATCATCACAGAAGTTCACTCTGCAATTTACCCAAGCCGACCTAACCATTATTCAAGTTGACATGAAAGCACGAAGAATCTATACCGAGTCGACCTGGCCCAAGGGTAAATAGGCACACAAGTTGACTCAGTTATTAGCCAAGTGGATTTGAAAAATCAAGGTAAAAAAAACTAGTATCTGTAACTTAAGTGAGTCGACCCAAGGTTAGAACCAGTCAACCTAAGACTAGGATATGTTGACTCAACAAATTTGTAAGCCAACCTACATTTCTTACAAAATGACCCACGAGCAAGACAAGTAGACTTACCTCTCTCAAACAAATATATACAAGTCAACCCATGCACATATCGAGTCGACTTGAGTAGTTAAAAATTATAAAGGAAAGTTAACCTTACTATTTGACAAGTCGACTCGAATATTTCAAAATTTAAAAATAAGTTGACTTAGAGTGTCAAGAAGTTAACCATATGTGAATAACGTCCATATGCGTAGAAAAGTTATCACGAATTAAATGAAAAGCTCACCAACCTCACCAAATTCTGCGATGCATTTAATGGACTTTAATGGCTAAATCACCTTCTCTGAGTATAAATATGATGGAAAGATGATGAAGAACTTCACTTTTGCAACATTAATCAAGTGTCTAAAGCCAAATCCATACTCTGTTTTTTATCTTCTTTTACTATATTATTTTTGGGATTGTAACGATTATATTAGAAGTCTGTAACTTCATTTTGTGTTTCGATTTCACTCCATATCTGTTATAAAAAGATCAGAAGTTTGGTCTTCTGAATCTTAGAACTGAGTGTGTCGAGTGAAAAGTTTTTTGGTTTGCTTGCTCTGGAAAAAGCGAGTGGTAAGTTTTTGGGGAGATACTTGTAAGTTTTACTAGCACCCAAGAAGCTGGTTTGTGTACTCTTTTACTATAATAATGGATTAAAAAATTTAGGTAAAATCTAGGAGTGGATGTAAACCAAAAAGGTGGAACCACCTATTCTTTTCTCTTCTGTTTTTATTTTCATAAATTAATTCTATTTTTTATTTAAAAGTCTTAGGAAAAGATCAAAATTATTAGACAACATATTCGCCCACTCTAAGTTATCACATTTAGTGTCAACATTCACCATAAAAAACTTTCCAATCAAACACCATTTCAAACTCTTTTTCACAAACCATCACTTTATACTCACTTTTGTATTTTTAGGTATCTGTGTTACCCAAACATATCCCATACAATCCATCACAAATTAGCTCACTCCAGGCCATGTATATTCCTCGGCTATTCACCACATCATCACGACTATAAATGTCTTGACCTCACCATCAAAAAGATAATCATCTCTCACCATGTTACATTTGATGAGCAGAAATTTCCTTTTTCATCATAGCATACACCCAAAACCACTTTCTATAATTTCATTGATCCCATCGATAACACGCCTTCTCTTTTTCTTCGCCATGTCCTTAGCTTGTCATCCTTTCCTATCCCCATGACATCTCAACCATCATCTCCTGTCTCAATGAACTCTCCAACTTCCTCTCTTTCATCGTACTCCACACCTACATCATCACCCTCACCTAGTCCCCCCACTCCCTCTCCTCCTCCTCATCATCACACGGTCATATGTAGTCAACTACCATATTCAAACCAATGCAATCGCTTTCCCTTCATATTCACACTTTCACTTCCATTCCTTATAGTCACAAACAAGCTCTTCAGGGTCCAAATTAGCAAAGAACCATGCTTGAGAAATATTCTGGTCTTATTAAAAATGATACTTGGATCTTGTTCCCCAGCCTTTCAGAGTTAATATTGTCAATTCTTAGTGGATCTTTAGGGATAAGTTTGATTCAAAAGGTAATCTTATATGCCATAAGGCTCGTTTGGTCACTATTGGTAGTTTTCAATAGGTTGGTCTGGATTATGATGAAACTTTGAGTCTTGTGGTTAAACCAACTACTGTCCGCAAGGTTTTGAGCTTGGTAGTCTCTAGATCTTGGCCCATCTAATAGTTGGATGTACAAAATGCTTTTTTACATGGATATCATTGGGAGACAATCTATATGTGACAACGGATTATGTTTGCCATCTTAAAAAGTCTCTCTATGGACTCAAACAGGCTTCACAAGCATGGTACCAGTGGTTTGCTACTTTTATAACCTTCATTGGCTCTATAAGTTTTCAATCTAATACATCTCTCTTTGTGCATTATCAAGGTATAGATACAACCATTCTCCTTCTATATATTGACAATATCATCATGACTGCATCATCTATTACTCTTCTACATTTTATTGCTACCTCTTTAGATAAAGAGTTTCATATGATTGATATGGGGTCGTTACACTACTCTCTAGGTAACTTAGTGTCTCACACAAAGAATGGATTATTTCTTTCACAACGAAAATATGCTCTAGAGATTTTAGAACGAGCTAAAATGGGCTCCTAGAACATTTCTATCACTCTTGTGGATACAGAAGCCAAGTTATCTACTTGTAATGGGCCTTCAATCTCCAATCTATCTCCTTATCAAAGTCTCAGTAGGGCTCTTCAGTTTCTCACATTTACCAGACCTGATATTACTTATATAGTTCAACAAGTGTGCCTCTTTATGCATGATCCCTGAGAGCCTCACTTTCGAGCCCTCAAGCGTATTATACGATACATTCATGACACACTTGATAATGATTTGTAGCTCTACTCCTCGTCTAGCAATGGATTGATTGCTTATTCAGATGCAGATTGAGGTGGTAGTCTCAAAGCAAAACATTCCACCTCTGACTGGGGGTGAGAAAAAAAATCCGAGTATTCGAATATCCAAGATATTCGATCCGAATTTGATATAAAAATATCTTACAGATCGGATAAAAAAAACAGATCTATTCAATTCTGATAGTACTCTTCTTGGATACGGATACAAATCAGCATATTCAGTATCCATAAATATTCGATCTAATCCAATAAGAGTAAATAACATATTGTAGTCGACTGGTTGCAAAAACAAACTAACTGAGTAGCTTTAACAAGCTGCCAGTTGAACGACTGCAAAAACTTGCCAACCGAATAGCTTTAATAAGCCACCTGGATGATCGACTACAAGAACCAGCTTGACTAGCAATGCAAAGAAGTACTCAACCAACTGAGTAGAAGACTCAACCAATCAAGCAAGGAATTAGTTGGTTGCCCACCTAGTCAGCTGTCTGTCCATTTAGTCAACTGGCTGTCCACTTCTCCCATTCAACTGAATAGCCAATCAATCAACCATTTTTTGATGTTATTATATAATCTGGATAAAATGTATTATATTCTGTGTTTTAATATTGTTTTAGTTCACTTGGATGATTAAATTTTAGTTATTAAATTGAGTTTAATTTTAGTAAAAATAAAACTTAAATTAAGTTTTTTGGATACAAGTAATCTGATATATCCGATCCATATTTTTAAATATCCATTCTATCAGATACTATTCTATGTGGATACAGATTCGGATCGCAAAATTCAATATCCGAAATATTTGAATCGAATCAAATAATGGGCATTCGGATTGGATATCAGGTCCGTGTCAACCCTACCACTGACTACTGTCTTTTTTGGTAGTAACTTAATTTCCTGATCCTCCAAATGTTAAGCTACTATTTCCCATTTTAATGTTGAAGCAGGGTATCATGGTGTTGCCAATATAGTAGCTAAGACCTATTGGCTACACAACCTTCTTCTTGAGCTTCACTATCTTTTGTCTAGAGTTACTTTGGTCTACTGTGATAATGTCAGTGTTATTTATTTGTCAAATACTCTGGTCAAATATCGCATCAAACACATTGAATTAAATATACATTTTGTCTGAGAAAGGTAGCCTCGGGACAAATCAAAGTATTTCATATGCTCTCTGGTTATCAGTATGTCGACATCTTTACAAAAGGTATACCTTCATCAATTTTCCTTGATTTCCAATCCAGTCTGAGCATCCAACCTCCTCTCCCTCTGACTCCAAGAGTATAATAGAATATTGATACTCACATTTAGCCTATTATTTAGCCTAATTGATAAAATATTGACCCCTATATCTAACCTATTATTTGTTCCAATTGATAAAACACTTATCCAAAGATCAATCATGTATTTGACCATGTATTGTGTATATGTATACTCTTATAATTCTCTAGTAGAATGCAATTATTTAAAGGTAAGTCAAAATTTATCCTCTCAATAAACTCTCTTCTCACTAAGAGAGAGAGAGAGATAGGAGTAATAGTTATTAGAAAGATAATTCATAAAGGAAAAAATGGCATATATACCCAAAAAATAAAGGAATAGACAAGAGAAAAGGGTATATATAAAGTTTAGTTGGGATTTGGAAGTATTTAAAAATGTGTGTAATACCTGCGTTACCCCTTATACGAGATCTTATATAAAAGTAAAATAAAAATAAAATGGGGCACTTTTGTCCTAAAAAGCAAAAGTAATCAATATTGGGTCCTCTCCTCTTTATCTAATATTTGTTATTACCTCGTGTTAACGTGCGGGGTGTTAACGTGCGGGGTGCTCATAAGATGTGAATCGTATTTTTTCGTTATACAAATATTTGTTAAATTTATAATTAACTCAATATCTGAACTAAATTATTGTTCAAATCAGTAAAAAGTATGACGTATATCAGAAGTAGGAAAAAAAGAGTCTAACCATTGGAATCCTAAAAAAGATCAACGATTGACCATTTGTGCGGTCAAAAAACAAAAGGGGAAAAATCTATGCTATAAAAGACTCAAGAGGAAAAAAAGGTTAGAAAAAAAAGTAAGGATCTGAATCAAAAGAATTAAAAAAAAGGCGGTTTAAAATTAAAGGAACAACTATATGGAGGGCTAAAAAACCAGAAAGGGAAAAACCTATGATCAAAAAAGATGAAAGATTAAAGTGAAAAAAAAAAATTGGTCAAAAAAAGAATAAGGGCCTGGATAAGCGGGCCAAAAAAGGAAAAAAATTTATATTTAAAAAAGATGAATGACTTAAAGGAAAAAATTTGGATCACAAAATAAAAAGAGCAATGACCTGAATAAAAAAAAAACTGTGGTTTAAAAACAATTGGATGATTATTTGTGAGACTAAAAAGACAAAAGGGAAAAAACCTGTATCCAAAAAAGATGATGGACTTAAGAGAGAGAGAGGGGAAAAAAAAAAAAGCTAAGTTAAAAACTAAAAAGAACTAAAACCTAAATGAAAAAAATAAAAAATTATAGTTTAAAAATAAAAGAACGGTCATTCGTGGAATCAAAAAAATAAAAGGAAAAAATCTATATTTTAAAAAGATGAAAGAGTTAAGTGAAAAAATGGGTAAACAAAGTGCGAAGGATCTTAATGAAAAAAAAAAAAAACAAAGGGTGATCTTCAAAAGACGAAGAATTTAAGCGAGAAAAAAAAGGTTGAAAAAGTGTAAGGATTTGAGAAAAAAAGTATAGTCACAAATCCATAAAAAGTAGAAGGAACTCATTAAAAAAATGTGAAAAAAGAATAAAAAAGTGTTAAAATTTGAATGAAAAAAGAAAATGTGATTTCAAAAAAATGAAGAATCTAAGTTAAAAAAAGCATTTAAAAACCATAAGGGATTGAATTTAAAAAAGGTATGGTCACGATTTAAAAAAAGTACAAGAACTTAAATAATAAAAAGATAGTGTGGTTAAAAAAAAAAGAAAGATTTAAACGAAAAATGAATAAAAAAAGTGTAAAACTTTGAATAAAAAATAAAAAAAAAAATTATAGTGGGATTTCAAAAATACGAGACAACAACGAAGAACGTGCGAGAAGTTGAGTGAACACTAAGCACTTTGGCGCTTTATATATACAGGTAAGGTATATATTCACGTCGCTGCTGATTAGGGTTTCGCCTTAAATTTTTTTTTTCCACCGACTTTAATAAAATTTCTCAGCATGTAGAAAACCATGTTCGCTATCATCAACTTGTCAAATCAGTGCATTCTCCTGTTCCGGTACAATGGCCACCACAACACACGAATTCCAACCATGAAAACCCAACTCCAGCCCCCACCACAAACACAAGGAAACCAACGTGTAAGCTCCTCAATCCTCATACTCACCTCTTCCTGAGATTTTTCGTTTTTTTTTTTTTTTTTTTTTTTTTTTACTCCCCCTCTTTCTTCTCTCAAATACCGCATGAAGACACAGACTATGTGAAAACATCGGAGGGAACAAATCTGAAAGTTATTCTTGGACATTTCTCCATGACAAACCTCAACCATGTTTTCCTCTATTTTTCTACAAAACCCCACTTTCTCTCAGCAGTAGGTCGCCTTTTCTCGGCAACTCCACTGCAATTTTCTTCAATCAGACCCATATACTTCACAATTTTAGCAAAACTCACAAAAGAATTGGGGTTAAATCGTCGCTTAACTCCGTGATTACCACTGGTAATGTAATTGCCGCCGCTGCAGCCACCGGTTCCGGCTCAGCTGATGCCGCTGTGACTTCGGCTCTCACTCACGTGGCGGTCACCGCCGTGACAATTGCTTAGGGTGCTTGTCTCTCTACTATGGTTGATTTCTTGTGGCCTAAAGTGGAGAAGCAGCCTGGTAAACCCTATAAAACCCTGATGCTTTTAATCTGGTAATTCGTACCCTTAACTATGAAGTATAATGCTAATGTTTTGTAAAGTTTACAATTGGTAAGTTCAGTCTATTATTCGTTAGTACATGTGGCTGAGAAAGAGATGTTAACCATTGACCTCCTAGTTTTTGAACAGATCATTGATTTGATTCAATGTGCCCAAATTTTAAATTAAATGTGCCGAACGTACAATTAAGTGGCAAAGAGATTTTACTCAAGTATCATATTAGATTATGACACGTATATTTTCATAATTTTTCAGGATCCTTACCTAAACAAGTAATATATATTCCCCGCAAAAGAAGAAGATAATTTAATCATTATGCTAAATAACAAGAAATAGTTTCGGAGTCCTTTGTTGGATTGATCGACCATAGGCAAAAACTCTCCTCTCTTCTCAGTCTCAATCCCTCGATGGGCGGCAACCCTCTTCTTCTTAAAAGATGAGTGAAAGGAGGAGAGAGAGAGAGAGAGAAGAGTGAAAGAAGAGAGAAGCAGTGAATATTGAAAGAGCAAGGAAGAGAGGGAGATAATAGAGAAAAAAAATCAATGGATAGTCAGTCTATTGAAATAGGGTGTTAAGTTTTTTAACTAAGTTTCGAATTCAAAATTTAGAAATAAAAAAGATTATACTGGGAGAGTTGTTCTTAAATAGAACTCCGATAGATATTCAAATCAGATTATTCAGAATATGAGTTTAAATACCAGTAGTTTGATAAGAAGAGAGAGAAGAGAGAGGCCTCCGAGGGGGAGTTTAATGACAAAATAGTCATTTCACCTTCCAGTGAAATGGTAATTTACCCCAAACAATTGCTGTTTCAAAGTTTCTGATGAACCATCAAAAGATCCTATTTTAACACCCTTTGCAACAATTATGGCTCGTGGAATTTGTTGTTCTCCCTAGATCTTCATGACTCAATCCTTGATTCTCAATTTCTTGGCATGCTTATCGTTCATATTTCACACAAATGACATACCAATCTTGAAGTTCGCTAAAGAATCATATGAGTTCCAAAATCTTGGCTCACCGGGAGAAAATGGTCTTGAGTAGAAATGGGCAATTAATCAAAGCTCAGTGTGTTTGTAGATATATGAAGAGCTATTATAATCCATAGTAGTTAATGAACTCTATCTAGCTGCAATTGTATTTTTTTTAAAAATAAAATTGGAAAAATATTATATTCTGCTTATGTGAGAGCCCAAAAACCAGATTAAAAAAAGAATGATCAAAAGGAATTCAATGAAAATACATCCACTCCAAAGTTCTTTCCGATTCTATATATTCTTAATTCATTGAACAACCTAATCTTTTTTTTTGGGGGGGGGGGAGAGGAGGGACTTAGCAAAATGGAGGATTCTTTGTATCGTGGAAAAAGTGAACGTTGTTGGTTGTATTGTATTCTTAATATTTACTTATATAATTACGAATGTAAATACACAACATTTGGAAGTACACCATAACTCTTATAAGATTTAAGTTCCATTAATACATCAGATAAATATTAACACACTGTATATTCGTATGATATTTGAAGAATAACTTATAGCAATCTGTAACATCTGATATCTAAATTAATAATGCCTTTAGGGTAATGCTAAGCGGGAGTACGCTGGCGTTATATTACAATAAGTCGCTATAATGGTAATGTCTTAGCTACATTTTCTTCTTAAGCTTGATGAACCTTACTAAGAGAAGTGTTCATCTTAGTCAAGTTAATGAGAACATTTTGTAGGGAGAGAACATTTAATATTCAAATAGATGAGATTCTTCATCTCCTACTAATCTTAGTGATAAGGCATGAATTAGTCTTGTACCTTTTAGGTCTGTAATGGATTGCATTCTCTAACTTCCTTTTGTGTTTGGAACTTAGAACGTGTTTCATTTTTATTTTTTTTTGGGGTCTTTTATCACCATTTTTTGAGCCTAAAAATAACCATTTGGGCAAGAGAATAATTGTGAGAGAATAAAATCTGAATTGTAGCCAGGTAATGATTGTAAATCCTATTATAGCAAAATTCTTTATGAATTTAAAGCAAATAATAGAGGAAGCTTAAAACCCCAAAAGAGGTATAGTATATGATAATTATAGGAAAAATGGAAGTCCAAGTGCAAAATTAGTACTAGTCTCTTTCTTTTAGTATCAAGGTTAAATTTGAGTTCCGTCGCAAAAAGCAAAAAAAAAAAAAAAAAAAAGAAGAACTAATAATTAATTCCATTTCAAGAGATTTTAGAGTACTTAAATTCGAACTATAGTCTCTTTAAATCAATGACGGATAATGGAGTAAATATTAAAATATATGATTATTAGCTGTTATCATCATAATGGTCTTGCCTTTAATGCGAAGGGTATCGCTAATATGATCATTGCCTCAATTACATGATTGAGTTTAGAATTTTATGATAAAATTTGAGTACAAAATTTTAACATTAATTATGAGAGCAGCCCTTTGTCTATTTGAGTGTATTTTCAACTTGGAATTATATATATATATATAAAAAAAAAAAAATCTTTACAAATAGGACTAAGGTGTATTTTATCACATGATGTACATGAAATCTGATACGTGCACGAACCAAATTTAGAAACTTTTAAAATTGAACATAATTGCCCTTTTTTCTTTTTCTTCTTTTTTTTGTGGAATTTTGTTTTCCTCATATGGCAATATTTTAGAAAAAGTAGTTAGGGGAATTCTTAGATTAATCCACTAATCTACACTTTTACTTGAATGTGCAATGATCATTTTTTTGCTATATATATGGTGACATGTATAACTTAATATGTACATGTCACCAAATTGTGATAATTTATCACTAGCATAATTAAAAAAAAGGACTATTTTTAGAATATTATTTTCAAGAGATTAAGATCCCATGAACCCAAATATATATATATATATATATATATATATTGAAATAATCTTAATATCAAGCAAAATGCACAAAAAGGAAATGTACAAATATTATATTTTCCTCTAATAAGGGAGGTGTTCAAAATTGGTCATATTAGCAAATTCAACATCCAACGTATTATCCTCTAATGTAGTGGGGGTCATTATGATGAGTCATGTTAATAACAAACGGTAAATCCCAAAAAATCACAATATCGCAAAAGAGACCTATCAAAATAAATAAAAACACCCATAGAATCACATATTAAATATCAATATTTAATGTGAGATTAAGAAATAACATTTGAAATGTCAGTGGCGTGGACCTCGTGGCCACGTCCTCACCTATAAATAGAGAGAGAAAAGTTTGACATGAAGCTTAACCCTTCCGAGAATTTTCAAAATTCTGTCTGTGTGCTGGTGTAGTTGTGAGAGATTTGGAGTGGGGTGAGAGAGAGAGAGAGAGAGAGAGAATGATGATGAGAAGAGGACGTGCTCCATGTTGTGACAAGGACCGGGTGAAGAGAGGACCATGGAGTCCTGCAGAGGATATCTTACTTATCAGTCACATTCAGAAGCATGGTCATGACAATTGGAGGGCTCTTCCCAAACTAGCAGGTCTCTCTCTCTCTCTCTCTCTCTCTCTCTCTATATGTTCTATTGGGGATATGGTTTTCTCATTTGCGGCTTGATTTTTCTCAAAAGAATGAATCTCCGATGAAGTAATGGTATTCCATTGCCATGGATGGATTTATTTTATCTCTGTTTCATTTCATTCAATTTTTACATACATCGTTCTTTTATTTTCTTTGTTTTTCCCCTTGTTCTGATAACTTTTCAATCAATTTTTTTAACCATAAAAGCAAGACAAGAATTTTTTTTTTTTTTTTTTTTTTTTTTTTTGTCCTGATGGAACTCTTAACTAATCAAGTTGTATGTAAGTCCAAGGCACCTTATGGTCAATTTCTTCAATCCCCACCCACGAAGTATTGGCTAACAAACCAAATCAATATTTTACAAATTAAATCCAGAGTTACCCAAAAGCTTCATCAATTGGCTTCGTCTCCTTCATTTCTTTCCCAGTAATTATAGTGAATATTTTCTTGATTTACTGGCCAAATGAGAATTTTTCTTTTTTTTTTTTGGAAAAGTTTTTCTCTTTGGCAAATGAATTCTTGTTTTTTCAATGTGCATTCCCATTTAAGGCCTAAACTTTCATATCATTTCCATAACACGAAGTTATAATTCAAGTGTCACATTCTATTCGGCTTTCATTTTGTCCAAATGATTTTTGTCATCTCAATTATTTATAAACTAATATATTTGTTTGCATGAGATTTTTTTTTTTTTTTTTTTTTTTTGAAATGACTGTCTATCATATTATATATAGAGGCTAGGCCTCGACATTGTTGTAAATGAATAGTAGTTTACGCTGGTGCTGGCTTTTGGGTGGGCCTCATGTCAAAAACGTTTGAACTAAAAGAAAGAAAATATTCTTCATAAGGGTTCAATCATGTGAGATCATGAAATGGAAAATGGTGAAAAATAAGGGAAAAAAAATTTGTCCACTTGTAGGCACATAAACTAGAAGCCAATGTTTCATACTTCATACTCATTGGTAATTTCTTTTTGTTCCTTTTTCAGGGCTGCAGCGATGTGGGAAGAGCTGCCGCCTGAGGTGGATTAACTACCTGCGCCCTGACGTTAAGCGCGGGAACTTTACTCCTGATGAAGAAGAGACCATCATAAGGCTTCATAAAACCTTGGGAAACAAGTAAAGTCTTTTTAAATATTATATCAATGCGAGTGAATTTTCCTTTTGAATTTTTTTTTAACTTTTTTTGGGGGGGGGGGGGTAGGTGGTCCAAAATCGCTTCTCATCTGCCAGGGAGGACAGACAATGAGATCAAGAATGTTTGGAACACCCATCTGAAGAAGAGGTTGGCTTGTGGGGCCGGGAATCATCAGCCAAAAGTTGGGACTCCAAGTGTTTTAGTGATTCCCCCCACCTCTTCATCTTCCTCCAACTCCGACTCACCATTTTATGAGCAAAAGCCTGTGCTAGGACTTCGAGGAGCTCAAGCAGCAACTCAAGGAGTGTTTGGCAACAATATCAGTATTCCTAATGAAGCAGATCTGTTTGAGACCCAACCGGGAACACCAATTAAAGTGATCAACCAACTTGGTCTTCAAGATGAAATCAAGGAGAATTCGAGTTCATCTTGTGTCACCTCCTGTGTTTCAAGCATCGGGAACCCTGAAGAGCCAATGCTGTTTTTCGATTACTTCAAAGGACAGCCATATGGACCTCCAATTCACAACATGGAAGGGAATCAGGTTAATTACTATGAAGTGCCAAATGAGGCATCTCAGATGCCACCGTGTCAAGCTGAAGATTCGAAGGAGGCAATTCAGGTGCTGCCACATGAACCTGAATATGATTATTGGAACATGTTCGACAACATGGCTGCTGCAAATCAAGTCAATGATCCTGTCCCGGTTAATTGTTTCGAGACTTCTTGTCCCTTTTGGAACATTGGAGGAGAAGCCTATGATGGTGATGATGAGAGGAAGTGGTTCCAATTTTTGGAGGAGGAGCTTGGGCTTGAGCCTGCAGCTGGGACTCATCAGGAGAAGCAGCAGGAGAAATTTTTCAAGGATTCTGCAGCTGATCAGCTCGTCCCCCAAACATCGACCAGTGCCAGAAGGCTGTTTTGAAGGAACATGTTTTGGGTTTAGATAGGGGTATTCATCCATCCCATCACATATATCTCTAGGTCTGACTAGTTTTCTATTTCTCTTTCTTTTTATTTCTTTCTTTTTTCTCTTTTTTTCCTTTCTCTCAGTTAACATTGGCACCATCCATCTTATGCCATACTACCCAAAAAATTAAAATTATAAAAAATAAGAGAAGACGAAAAACAATTTAACGGACATTGATGACTCCATATTATTATTATTATTATTATTATTATTATTATTATGCATTAAAGAACTTGAAAATGGCTTGCTTTAAGGGTGTTCATATATTTCTCAACAACCTTAGGCATCGGATGTAACAACCACTTTGTCTTTGTTGTGATCATTTGATTATTTCTATTTTTATATTTACAAATTTTGGTGATCAATTTGGAGAAGTCATTGTTGATTGATGGGAAATGTGTTTTTCTAGCGACAGCCCCAACCAAATATTCAAGTGGGTTGTTAATGTTGCCAAACTCACTTCCGTAAAGGTTTGAAAATTTAGCTCTCTCAACGACCCCACTCCCACCACACATCATAAAGAGTTTATTTCTTTAGATGTACTTGACTTTTAAACGCAGCACACCAATGTATTAATTAAATATACCAATATGATCAAAGCCTGCCCCGTCAAAAAGTTGCTAAAAGTAAGATTATATTGAAAATGAATCAGCAAGCCACGCCACATTTTGTGTGTGTGTGTGTGTGTTAGAGAGAGAGAGAGAGAGAGTGTGTGCGCGTGTGAGAGAGATGTTGACATGTGATGGGACATTATCCAACGCCCATTTCAAATAATCAATACTTGAAAGAATTACACATGAGGTCTATAAAAGACGACTACTAATTGATGGGTGAGTACAGTCTAATATTATCAAACGATTATTTTCTATGGCTATTTAGCTAATCTACTAAAAGCCTTACTCACATCATCTCCCGAACAATAGGGACTTAATCGTCCCGCCTATCGAATGAGATTTGTAGAATGAGATTTACCTCTCGGATTAGATACTCAGTCATTGATCCACCGAATGAGTAAGCCCCGAAGGCTCCATATTGGCCAAACGATCGACTAAAAGTCGACGGCCTTATAAATCCTAAGAAAATATCAGAGCGCCCAACGACATTGATTCCCTGCTTAAAAACGATATCTCCAGGATCTTACGAATAAGGAAAATTTTCATACGATAAAAATCGTGATCATTTCGGAATATTAAACTCCTAAAATTTCTGAATCATTTCCATAAAAAAAGTAAGGTTATAACGCCCCGAAAACATACGATTCTATCAGATATAAGATTCCCTCAAACTTTCTAAATCAGGTACGCTCTCTTGGTCTTACACATTAGGCACGCTAGTCATAGGGAACTTCTCCCACTCGAAATTCTCAGTCTGTTTCTTTACATTCGAAAACCGTTTTTTCTGACTTGAATGTCGGAGTTCTTTCCGCCAGAACACCCTCCGGCGGTCTTTGCAGGTTTCATATCCCATTGACGGCAACCGTTCGAGTCATTCAAAAAGTCGATATCTGTAGAGTCACAACCTATCTCCAATAGATTGGCGCTGTCTGTGGAAAACAGACCAAAACCACCACCTTTGTAAGACCAACAAGTCAAGTACACAATCATGCCTCCAAAGAGAAGAACCAGGATAATTTCGAAAGGCGCTCCCACTGTAGACGGGCACACCGTGACAGCCTCTGAAGCCGCCCTTCTTGTGGCGCCCGATCACTCCATTCGTGATCGTGTGGTCTCCCTCGACCATCTCATCCAGAGCAAATCCTACAACATGCGATTCAAGAATAGTCGATCGTGACCCATGCACCAGAACAAGTTAGTCATCCCCAAATGGAAAGACTGGAGTCAAAACTTCAAAATATGAGCAAACAACTAGAAGGACTCAGTCGAGCCTTTAGGCCAGACGGCCACTCATCCGTAGTGGATTTTGGACATGAACGTCCCCCGCGACAAGTGTCTCATGTGAACTATGAACTATCAGTGACCTCTCGTCACAACCCTGAGGATCTGAAAAAACAAATCGAACAACTTATAGCCGTCGAGTTTAAAAAAGTAGACACGAAGAGGGACGAAAACCCCCTTGGTCGAGAGAGTTGATAACATCTAAAGTTTCCTATCGATCGTTGAGTTTAAGTCGTTTTGATCTTATCGAACGTACGTGTCTTCAAAATAGGATGGAACTCCCCAAACTGGTGGACACAACTCTAACATCCAAAGTTTCCTATCGAACGTTGGGTCTAAATCGCTCTGATCTTACCGAACGTACGTATCTTCAAAATGAGATGGAACTCTCCAAACTGGTGAACACGACTCTAACATCTAAAGTTTTCTATCGAACGTTGGATCTAAATCGCCCTGATCTTACCGAACATACGGGTCATCAAAATGGGATGGAACTCTCCGAACAGGTGGACACGACCCTAACATCTAAAGTTTCCTATCGAACGTTGGACCTAAGTCACCCTGATCTTACCAAACGTATGTGTCATCAAAATGGGATGGAACTCCCTGAACGGGTGGACACAGTCCTAACATCTAAAGTTTCATATCGAAAGTTGGGTCTAAGTCAGCCCTGATCTTACCGAACGTACGTGTCATCAAAATGGGATGAAACTCCCCTAACGGTTGGATACGGCCCTAACATTTAAAGTTTTCTATCGAACATTAGGGTTAAGTCGCCCTGATCTTACCGAACATACGTGTTATCAAAATGGGAAGAAATTTCCCGAACGGGTGGACACGGTCATAACATCTAAAGTTTCTTATCGAACGTTGGACCTAATTGTCCTGATCTTATCGAACGAACATATCATGAAAATGGGATGGAACTCCCCGAACAGATAAACAAGGCCCTCCTATCTATAGTTTCCTATCGAGCGAACGAATCATGGGACCCCCTGAATGGGACGTGGTATTCTAAAGGTCTCCTTTGCGAAAGATCATTACACTTCGATAGAGTATTAGACAAATAGTTCGAACAATACTCTTGGGCAATTAAGAAAATCTTTTCATCACCAAATCAATACAAAATTACATAGGGTTAGAAGGAATAACAGAGGTCGTATAGGTGGGGTTCTGATCCGTTATTACTCTCTCGACAGACCCCTCAAGAAGAGGTAGAGCCTCATATCGGCCGACCTGTCGAAGAATCTCCTCGACGCATCTCAAACGCTCGAGCAATCTTCGTTAAGAAAGCTGGAGGTCAGCAGCATCTCTAGCAACAGACACCTTGAGGTCAGCCATCTCTAGCTCGGCATTTTGAAGAGATTCCTCCCGGAGATGAACTAACGTCTTGGTAGCCACTAATTTCGCTTCACGGACGTGCGCCTCGGCCTCTAACTTCTCATAACGCTCTTGGGACAAGACCAAATCCGTCTGATCACGTTCGATCTGCTTGTCCTTTTCCCCTTCAGTGTTCTTTTCTTTGTTCTTCAGAGCATCTTTCAGTACCATCACTTGGTTGCTCAAACGAACAAGTCACCCCTCGGACTTTTTCCTCTGTTGCCTTTGGAATTCGATCAAGGCCGCAGTCTGGGAAGAAATCCACTTGACAATCAGAATTATGTAATAACAAATAAGAATAGAGTTCGAACGAAAGAACACTTACCGTCAGACAGGGAGAGTGGATAGCCTTATTAATATGATCCAAAGACATTGTCTGGAGCGCGAGTTCAGGGCGAAACTCGAACCGCTCGGCCAACTGTAGTACCTCTCGCGGATCGATAAAATTATGCTGACGGTCCCCCACACAGACCGCAACTGACCCTTCCTCTAGAGCATCCTCCTGCCCGTTAAAGATCTCAACCAGAATAGGAGGCGGAATGTCAGCCTCATCTGCCCCATCATGTAAGAAATATTGAGATACTTGAGGAGACCGTTAGGACGCTTCTCCCAAAACAGAAGTAGAAACGTTTTGCCCCATCGAAGCTTCTTCTTGTAACCGTGATTCTGAGGCAGAGCGCTCTCCCTCACCTCAGGGATTTCTTTGCCCAGAACATTCCCCTCACTGTCTCTGATTGGCGTACCAACGATCGTCGCCAAAGTAGTCGATTGGCCCTCCCTTGCTTCAACATGCTCCTGAGGGAACTCATGTTCTCCATTTTCTGCTAATCCCTCCTCGCTAGCAGGCAGGCCAGACGATCGAACCCTTGATCTTTTCAATCGAGTCTCAGGAGAAGTATCAGCCGTCTTCCTCTTTGCATTCGGTCGCACCTCCCGCTTGGTCAAAACATCCTCTAGAAGGAAAGCATTCACAGATGGCAGAGAATCGACCAAGTCCTTCTTCTTCTGCTCTAGTAGAAGAGGTCTGGTGATCTGCCTTGGCTCGTCCACCAGTAGGCCAGACAACAGCAACCGCAAAAAGCGAAAGTAACGAAACAGGTTCGGGACTTTTATATTCAATAAAGTTGCTTAATCAGCTCCCGGAAGTACCTGAAGAAGACTCTTGTTCAAAAATCTCACGTAGAAGGACTTTTGCATCCAGCGCTTGTCTTGAGACTCACTTTAAAAAGAATTTTCAGCGAGACTCCCGATGGGTCTGCAGTTTATACCAGCCGCAGGAGGAACCTTGGGCCCTGCATTGTACCAAGGAAAAAAGGGCCCTCAGAATCTCCAAATCAAAATGAATATGAAAAAACCCTAACAAAGAATTCAGGACAATCACAAAACGCCAAACATTGAGAATGAACAACGAAAGGTGGATATTCTAATATCTCAGGACCTCTGCTAGGGGACCCGTGTATGGGACCCTCAAACCGTACTTCACACTTTGCTTATACATCGGGACACAGCCCTCAGGGGCACGATTCGTCTGGTCCTCTTTGCTGGGCAACACCAATTCAAAGTCAATTTCGAGTGACATGTTTCTCCAGACTTCTTGCAATTCCTTTTTGGTCATCGTGCTCCGTACAGTATCTATGCCTCGTGACGAAAGAGAACCTTTCGACATTTTCTCAAAGAAAGCTTTTCACAAAGAATCAAGAGAATGGCAGAAAAGAAATATAGAATATGTAATACCCTGACAAATGTGTATCCTTATAATGCGTACAGAAGACGAGTCCCGAAAATCGAAGCGACAAAGTCTCGTGTCTCTTTCGATGACCATACTTTCTGCCGTCTTTCCCAAGAAAAAATGCCATGAGTCAGGGGCAAATGATGGGATATAGCCCAACGCCCATTTCAAAGGGTCAGAGTTTGAAAGGCCTACACATGAGACCCACAAAGGATGATTATCAACCGATGGGCGATTACAGTTTAATATTATTGAACGATTACTCTCTATGGCTATTCAACTAATCTACCGAAGGGCCTTAATCGCTCCACCTCCCGAATGATAGGGTCTTAGTCGCCCCGCCTATCGAACGAGATTTTCCGAGTGGGATTTACCTCCCCGATCGAATACTCAACCATTGATCCACCAAATGAGTAAGTCCCGAAGGCTCCACATTGGTCAAACGATCGACCGAAGGCCGACAGCCTTATTGATCCTAAGGAAAGATTAGAGTGCCCAACAACTTTGATTCCCAGCATAAGAACGATATCTCCAAGATCTTACGGATAAGGAATATTCTCATACGATAAAGATCGTAATCATTTCAGAATATAGAACTCCCGAGATTTTAGGATCGTTTTCATAAGGAAAGTAGGGTTATAACGCCCCGAAAGCATATGACTCTATCAAATATATGATTCCCTCAAACCCTCCAAATTAGATACGTTCTCTCGGCTTTACACATTGGACACATTAGTCACATGGAACCTCTTCCTCTCTAAACTTTTAGTCTGTTTCTTTCTATTCGAAAACCGTTTTTTTTTGCTTCAGCATTTGAGTCTCCTCTCCGGATCACCCTCCAGTGGTCTTTGCAGGTTTCATATTCCATCGATTGCAACCGTTCGAGTTATTCAAGAAGTCGGTATCTGTGGAGCCACAACTCACCTCCAACACTATGTAATGTGTGTCCTTGTTTTCGGGACAGTTCAGTGATCACAGTTCTCCTCCTCTAACTCCATGATCCAGAATTCGAATCTCTTAGTAACTAAAAAAATATATATATGTCCTTGTTTTCGTGGAATTGAAGTTCGATAACTGACGCACGCACTTGCACACGTACAAAAGGCAAAAAAATCAATTGACTAAACTGGTCGATAAGGGTGTTTGGTTTCTTAACCAAATCTTATTTAAGACTTAATAATAGAATAAAATTAGATTAAAAGAGTTATTCTTAAAATAAATTCGATAATAGTCAAATCATATTAGTCAGAGTATGACGTCGATCATCGATAATATACCAAAAAAGAAGAAAAGAAATGGAAAAGAAAAACACAAAACAAAACTCTTTCAACTTTTCTAGTTAAATCTCAATTAACGATGCTCAACGGATGAGAGGCAATATGGCAAGTGAACATATTTCATAAACATTTTGCACCATATATAGTATTTGTTGTCGCCCTTACGTTACTGGGTTGATATAGCGAGACTGAGAATTACAAGACACTTCAAAAAACGCAGGTAATAGTGAAGTATTTTTGCTGACACAAATCACAAACAAGGTGAGCGACATCAATCGCGACGTTGAACACCCCGTTCCAAAAAATTTATGACGAAAATGTATCGGCATCACCAAGGTTAACGAGACATCTTGCGGCACTTTATTCATCGTAAACAAATGGTAAACCATAGCACAATGTTTTTAAATCGAATCGGTGAATTGGTAAATTTAAAAAATTATTTTTTTTTTTTTAAAAAATTTTTTTAAGATAATATTATCATGATATCATATATATAACTTATATATTATATATTTTAAAATAAAATAAAATTTATATATCTTTATAAAAAAATAAATTTATTCTATCAAAAATACTAGTTATAATGAAAAATCGGTTAGACCAATCATCAATTTATCGGTTTAATCGATTTTAAACAATTTTGATCAGATTTGATTTTATTCAATTTAATAATAAAAATCAAACTAAACTATAGAACGATTCCGATTAAACCGATCAAATTAATCAATCCGATCCGATTTTAAAAACATTGCTACAGTCACATCATGATTGGCTAGCATTGCAAAGTTAGTGACCACATTGTGTGGTAATCTACGTCACAACATGAACAGCACAGTCGTCGCTAATTGCATCCGGGAACGCATAGCCAAAATCAGCAACACACAATGCATCACAAATAGTGTTGCAGTTTTGAAGGAGTTGATTCGTCTCTCTGAGCGTCTCCGGTAGTGTCGCCATTGTTGGCATTGCTAGGTATCTTAAAAAAATTATTTACAATATGTTGTATTTATAATTATTAATTTAATATATTTGAAAAAATTATATGAAAATATAAAATATAAAATTATTATTAAAACAATATATAGGCCTTCAGCATAATGTAAACAAACATATATTTTATCATATATATGAAATATCCCAATAAATATCTTTTCTTTTCTTTTACTTTCATAAATTTTAGATACTTTTTCGGAATCTTAAAGACCAAAGTTTTTAATTTTTACACTTCTATTAAGATTTTGTAAGGCTGAAAAAAGTTAAAAGACCGAATTACCAAAGTTTTTAAATAGCTAAAATTTTCAAATAATATAATAGTGGTCACAATTTTTTTAGGGAAAAAAATAAGTAAGAACAACTGTAAAATTTTACAATTGATAAAAGAGTACAGCAACCTTGTAATGACTTACCAATGGATAATTATATACTAATTCAACCATGATTACAACGACAATGCTGAAAAGGATCATCTAGGGCTAATTACAAGTCAAAAATGGAAAAAATAGTTCTGATCTCCATCTTTATCTGTATTTATATCATTGGTTGGATATTTTAATGGTCCACGTATCAAAATAGGATCGGTCATATGAAAGGAGGGAGTTATTTATTTTGTTAACTACACATTGATGATCTGTGCATATAAAAGAAAATCCTAAGAAAAATTGTGCTCTAACCCAAAGTAAATTTTTTTTCTCACCAAATTCTGTCAAAATTAAAAAGGGAGAAACGTAGATTTCTTTTAATTAATCGTTGTTATTGGGATTTCATCATGGATCAAGATATGTTTTTCTCTCTAATTATATTTTTGTAAAAATCATATAGTTTGAAAATCTTGGCACGATGATTATGCAAATATTAGCGGTTTTGTTTATATTTTAGAGAAATTATACTTATATTTGGTATTGGAGCATGATTACAGAACTTATGATTTTTCATTAGTGATTATTTATTTTTTCTTTAATTATTTATTTAGATATGGATCGGATGAATTGATAAAAAGTTTTAAAGCTTAGATCTAGAATGGATGAATTAATAAAACTTTATCTTTCTTTGAAAGAATAAAAGAATTTTAAAAAAAATTAAATTAAAGAAGTCAAAATAGAATGATATTCCCGTTTGAACAATTTGTCCCTATTTATGAAGAAAGAGAGATTCTCTCTCATCTCTTATATGGATTTAAATAAATAAAAAAAATCATGAGAAATTTTTAAATTCAAATGTAGATAATGGTTATCTTCATGGGAAGTTTTTCCCATGTTTAAAAGAATAGGATTCCACGTTTGATAACCTTTTTTCACATTTTATGGAATAAGTGAATAAAATATTTTTAAATAATAATAATAAATAAATACATTTAAAGAAGTTGGGATAGAGTCCACCCAAAGAGCTCCAAAACTTAAAGTCCCAAAATAATTAAAGTTGGGCTTTTAGCCTACTACAAGCATATAGCAGTTGAAATTCTTAGACCATAAACCTATTAAAGAGAATTCTGGATATTAAAATAAATAAATAATAATAATAAAATAAAATGACTATAAAGTGTTGGCATCGTGTTGGATAAAACCTTTTTAAATAATAATAATAAATAAATAAATACATTATAGAAGTTGGGATTAAAATCTATCCAAAAGATCCAAAATTTAAAATTCCAAAATAATTAAAGTTGGGCTTTTTTAGCCTACTACAAGCATAGCCCAGTGGAAAATCTTGGACTATATACCTATTAAAGAAAATTCTGGGTATTAAAAGAAATAAAAATAAGAACAACAATAAAATAAAAGGACTATAAAGTATTGGTATCGTGACTTGAACCTTGACCCAAAGTTACACCACTACATAGACTACATAACCACTAGCCCAGAGTTCTGACCTAGATGATCATTAAGTGGACCACATAAAAAATCGGGTCTGGTTGACCCCACCCGATTCAATCTTGACTTGTTGACCCATAGCCAATAGTTGAACGTTGACCGTTGACTATAAAAAATAATTAAATAAATAAATAAATAAAATAATGGATCGAGACTAAAAGTTTAATATCTATTAAATTATATATTATTATTTATTTAATTTAATATCTATATTACGAATAATTTGTTAATCACCAAAGTGGCCAAATTAAAATGTTCCCATAGATTCCAAATTAAATAAAATTCAATTATCCATGATTCTGTAATACTACTAATGAGATGACATAATGATGAGATTTTCTTTGTAATGGATAAATTGAAGTTCATTGATTATAAAATATTTAAGAATCACTCAAATGTTGATTAGTTATTTTATAATCATGAATATGAACATGACAACGATTAATTGATATATTTGGTTAGATATGTTTAGTATATCCAAAGATTGCAAACATGTGTGACTTAAATATATTTAATTGCCAATTATGTGAAATTTAAATAATAGTAATGAGCATCAATTATGATTATTATCATACATTATTGGATCACCCAAAAAAGAACTTCAATATACGCTGATGTTTATATAAATATTATCTGAATCCGTATTACGTCTTTATTTTATAACTCAAAATATTAATATATGAGCATTTTTACCCATTTGCAGTATTTGTCCATATTTCTTTTCATTCGCAAGATTCGTCTATTAAGAAGTTCAATGGACTTAATTTTCCTGAATGGTCTGAACAAGTTCAGTTTCACTTAGGTGTTTCAAATCTTGATTTAGCACTCTTATTTGAAAAGCTTACTGCTATTACAAACACTAGCAGTACTGAATTGAAATCTTTCAATAAAGTTTGGGAAAGATCAAACAACTAAGTTTAATATTCATGTGAGTGACAATAGTAATGAACATCAAATCAACGATTCCTAAAACTGACAGTGCTAAGGAATTTATGAAATTTATGTAAAGTATGTCTCAATTTGAAAGTACTGATAAGTTAGTTGCTAGGATATTGATGGGAATGTTAACCACCATGAAGTTTGATGATTCTCATACAATATATGAACATGTTATTGATATGATAAATATAGCAACAAAATTGGAATCTATGGAATTGAAAGAAAATGAAAGTTTCCTTATGACATTTATCGTGAATTCCTTGTCTCATCAATATAGTTCATTCCAAATAAACTATAACACTATAAAGGACAAATGAAATATGTCAGAATTGCAAACTTTGCTTATTCAAGAGGAAACAAGACTTAAAATGTAAGAAAATCACTTAGTTAATCTCATAGGTCATTCAGGAGCTAGAAATAAACTAGGAAAGAAGAATCAAAAGGGCAATAAAGGATCATTAAACGTTGATGAGTCTATAAGAGGGAATATAAAAGGGATATGTGTCATTTTTGTAGAAAGCCTGGACACCACAAAAAAGACTACCTGAAACGTAAAGTATGGTTTGAAAGTAAAGATAATCCTAGTGCTTTCGTATTTTTCGAATCAAATTTGGCAAAAGTTTCTCATAATACATGGTGGATTAATTTTGTTTGTACCACTCATATTTTTAATATGATACAAGGGTTTCTTATGACTTAAGCCATAAATGCAAATGAAAATTTTATACTTATGGGGAATGGAGACAAAGATTCAGTTAAAATTATTGGAACTTATCGTTTGATTTTAAATACCGGATATCATTTAGATCTTTTCCAAACTCTTTATGTTCTTTTTATTTCTCGTAATTTAATTTCTTTATCAAAACTTGATACAGTTCGATACTATTTTAAATTTGAGTAGTTTTTTTTTTTTTAAATAACCATTTCATTTGTTCTGGTATTAATTGTAATGGTTTATATCGATTAAAACTTGATAGTCTTTTTATTGAAATGCTATTGACTTTGCATCATAATATTGGTACTAAACGTGATTTAATGAATGAAAGTGTAGCTTGTTTGTGACATAAGTGTTTGGGTCATATATCCAAAGAAAGAATACAAAGATTAGTAAAGAGTAAAATCTTTCCGGATTTGGATTTTACTAATCTTGATATTTGTGTGGATTGTATTAAAAGAAAGCACACAAAATACACACTTAAGAAAATGACCACAAGAAGCACACAACTCCTTGAACTTATGCACACCGATATATATGGATCTTTTGATGTTACATCTTTTAGTGGAAAAAAGTATTTTATTATCTTCATTGATAATTTTTCACGTTATGGAGATGTCTATTTGTTACATGAGAAATCTCATTCAATTGCCTTAAAGGTATTTATTACTAAAATTAAAAGACAATTAGACAAAAAAGTGAAAATTACAAGATCTGATAAAGGAGGTGAATATTATAAAAAGTATGATGAATTTGGACAATATCTTAGTCCATTTGCTAAATTCCTTGAAAAACATAGCATCTCAATACACAATGTCAGGTACACCAGAACAAAATAGTGTTGCAAAAAGACGTAATCATACTTTAATGGATATGGTTAGGAGTATGTTAAATTATTCTTCTTTACCCTTGTTGTTATAGATATATATACTCTAAAAATTGTCATATAAAACAGGGTTTCTAGTAAGATAGTTCCAAAGACTTCTTTTAAACTGTGGACGGAAGGAAACCTAGTTTAAGGCATTTTCATATTTGAATTTGCCCTACAAAAGTAAAAGTTTATAATCCACATAAAAAGAAACTGGATTAAAAAATCATCAGTGATTTCTTCATTAGTTACCTAAAAAAATCGAAAGGGTATAGTTTTATTGTCTTAATCATAGTATAAGGATCATTAAAACTGGAAATGTGAGGTTCATTGAAAATGATGAGATCAATAAGAGTATGGAGCCGCTTAAAGTGAAAATTTTAAAAGTTAGGATTGAAATTTCTTTACCTAAAACTTCTTCTCAAGTTGTTGTTTCTACATTTGTTAAAAATTTTGACAACTTGCAAGAACAATAAATAAATAATAAAACACTCCGCAACAAAACTATTATCAATGAAAAAGTGGTGGATGAACCATGTGAGTTAGTATTAAGAAGATCTGAAAGACAAAGAAGGTCTGTTATCTCTGATGATTATGTGGTTTATTTACAAGAGTCAGAATGTAACTTGAGAATTGATAATGATCCAATTTCATTTTTACAATCTGTTAAAAGTAATGATTCTATTAAGTGATTAGATACCATGAAAGAAGAGTTGAAATCAATAGATCATAATAAAGTCTGGGATCTTGTTGGATTGCCTGAAGGATGTAAAAGAGTTGGGTATAAAAATGGATCTTTAAGAACAAACACGACTCCAACAAAATATCAAATGGCACAAAGTTAAGCTTGTTGCCAAAGATTTCACTCAGAAAGATGATGTTGATTATAAAAGAAACATTTCTCCTGTTCTAAAAAGGACTCGTTTAGAATCATTATAACATTGATAGCTCACTATGATTTAGAGTTTCATCCAATAGATATGAAAATCACTTTTCGAATAGGAATTTAGATGAAAAAGTTTATATGGATCAACCCAAGAGTTTTGTCATTAAGGGAAAGAAACACATGGCATGTAAATTTAAAAAATCAATATACGAACTTAAACAACCTTCCTGATAATGGTATATTAAGTTCAATGATACCATCACTTCTTTTGGACTTAAAGAGAACATTGTGGATCAATATATATATATCTGAACGTCAATAGGAGTAAGTTTATAATTCTGATTCTATATATTAATGATATTTTGCTTGCTACTAATAATTTTGGTTTATTATGTGAGATTAAGAAATTTCTTTCTAAGAACCTTGATCTGAAAGATATAGATAAAGCATTTTATGTGATTGGGATTGAAATATTCTGTGACAGAACATAAAGATTGTTAGGATTGCGTTAAAAAGCACTTCTAGAGATTGAAGATGGAAAAAGGATCTACAAGTGTTGTTTCAATTCAGAAAGGAGACAAATTGAGCCTTATGCAATACCTGAAGAACGAATTGGAACACAAAGAAATGTAATGGATTCCTTATACTTCTATTATTAGTAGCTTGATATATACTCAAACTTGTACCAAATCGGACATAAGTTTTCCCATAGGAATGCTAGGCAGGTATTAAATTAATTCAGAATTGGATCATTGGAAAGCTACAAAGAAAGTTTTAAGATATTTGTAAGAAATAAAAGATTATGTTGGATGTATGGATATGAGAAAATCCACATTTGGCTATTTATTTCTTTTGGCTGAAGGAGTAGTTTCATGGAAGAGTACAGAATAGTCAGTTATCGCTGCATCTACCATGGAGGCTGAATTTGTGGCATGCTTTAATGCCACTGTTCATAGATTATGGTTGTAGAACTCTATTTCAGGATTTGGAATTGTTAAAAGTATTGCCGAACCACTGAAAATTTATTGTAATAATGTCACAGTAATATTCTTTTCTAAAAACGACAAGTATTGAAAAAGGTACTAAACACATAGAATTAAAATACTTTGTTGTTAAAGAAAAAGATCAGAAACAAAGAGTATCAATTGAATACATTAGTTAAAATCTCATGATTGCGGATCCATTAATGGAAAGGTTGCCACCAAAGACATTTAATGAACATATGGAAAAAATGGATATTATTGGAAACCATTATTGACATTATAATGATATTTTATATTCTTTATATATTTAACACTCTAAGCTTAACTAATTTATGTTTTTAACATTTTAATACATCATGTTTATCATATTAGATGTTGTAAATATATGAATGAATTATGTTACTATAACAAGATTTATCTCTGACAAAGACATTATAGTTGGACTATTTTGGTATATCTCATATTAAGTAGAAAACTAATATTGTGGTACATGGAAAGGACTATATTGATTCAATGACATATGACCACTATGATCCTTATTAATTTCTCACTTAATATTGATTTATGGTTTGAACAATAGAATAAAAGGTTTTGGTTACAATTTGCGCATTATGTTTTATTGCTAAATGAAAATGATGAATAGTGTCACATGGACCAAGTGGGAGAACGTTGGATATTTTAATGGTCCACGTGTCAAAATAGGATTGGTCATATAAAAGAAGGGAGTTTTTTTTTTTTTTTTGGTTAATTTCACATTAACGGTATGTGCATATAAAAGAAAACCTTAAGGAAACTGGTTCTCTCTCTAATCCCACGTAAGGTTTTTTTTCTCACTATCAATAAGAGATTCTATCAAAATTAAAGAGGGATAAAGAGAGATAAACATAGATTTCTTTCAATTGCTCGTTATTGTTTGGATTTCATCATGGAACAAGGCATGTTTTCTCTCTAATTATATCTTTGTAAAAATTATATAGTTCAAAAATCTTGGCATGATGATTATGCAAATATTACGGTCTTGTTTATATCTTAGAGAAAGTATACTTACATCATTTGTGTGAGAGTGATCTTCATCTGTACCTTTTATCTTGTCATCACAATCAGTAAACACATAGATCAGTTTATCAAATAAGATCTCAAAGAGTAGGAACACCCTGGAGAATAGGTTCATGCATACTGATTGCCTTCTCCTGCTAATATGAAGTTTTCTCTTCTTCCCAGCATTGCTGAATTCTTTTCATGGGAATTTTGTTTTGCAAACAACCCCCCAATTAGCCCTCTCACACTTTAGACTATCATAAGGTGCATAGTATACTTGAATAGTTTCATAGTTAAAACAAAGGGATCACAAACCCTACATTGTCTTTTCTAATTTACTTTGACTAATTTGCATACCAGATTTACTCTTATTCCTTTATTACAGTAAAAACATTGACACTTAAATAACATGACTTATATTGGTAGGCCATTGTACTCTATTCATGTAATTTCATCTAATCTTCTGTAAAACTCCTTGTTAAACAATATCACACATACACCATAGCTCATCATGGCCTTGTCCTCTCCAACACACTGAGTATGAAACTTATACCCATTTATAAGGTATTTTGGCAAAGGCTTTACCTTACTGTCTCGAAGCTAGATAAAATAGGATCTCATTCCCAACCTATTTTTTAATATCAGCATAAATCTAAAGAAGTATACAACATTAATTATGTCCCTTTCTAAACCTGTTAGAGATGAGTTTTGATTCCACAAATCTGTCTCCTTGTGACTCGGATAGGTACTCAATAAAGAGGTTTGAAACTTACAAATGACCGTCAGAGGGTGCTCCGATGAGGGAGGCTCCGATATTTAAGTCAGAAAAAATGGTTTTCAAAAGGAATGAAACAGGCTGAGAGAAGAAGGGGGGACGGATCTCCCTTTGATTTGTGTGTTGAGTGTAAAATCAATAGAATTTACCTGACTTCGATATATCGAAGTCTTTTATATGGAGTGCTACAAGAGCCATGTGCATTCGAGGCGTTACAACCTAATTTTCTTATGAGAAGATCTAAAAATTTTGGAGCTCAAACGTCAAAGATTTGAAATCATTATCATTTAAGAAGTTGGATTATACTGAAAGATTCTTTCCCTTATCGATTAGATTCTTAAGAGTTTCTTTCTTTATCCGCAAGATACATTTTGTACTTAGATAAGAAACAAAAGTTATTATGAGATTCGTTTTAATATTGTCTTTGGTCAATAAAAACCGTAGTTATCGGTCCCTTAAGAAGCTGTTAGTCATCGGTCGATTGTAGAGAGGGACAAGTATTGGAGAGCACCAAATACTTCCGTAGATCAACTGCTTAGACCTCGTCGAGAGTTAGTCGAATAGTGAATAGGATATCATAAATGATAGTTCTTCTCAATGGGTCGGGGCGACATGGCCTATTCATGGAGATAAATCTCATCGGTAGAGCAGGACAATACATACCCATTATGTTTAAACATATTGAAACTTTTGAATGGGGTCCCATCAAAACCCTTTGGGATATGGTCCTATCATTTGCCCCCGATTTGTGATGTCGTTTCGTGAGAAAGACACCATGAGTAGTAGCCATTGGAAAATGAAAAGTCTTTTACTACACGTGTTGCTTTGCATTTCATGAACCATCTCTATGTTCCTTATAAATTTTTCTTAGAAGAGAATTTGGTGTTTCCTCTTTCTCGTGCTTGTTTTTCCTTCTGTTGAACTGTCATAATACACAAGAGATATTCAGCAAGAGAAATGGCAAGAGACTCTACTCTTCAAAGCACTAACGATATTAGGAGCATTTTTTCAAAGTAAGAACTCCAAGAAATACAAACCGCCATGTTGATAGGTGACGATTACACACTATTGTCAGCCACAAATGAGGACAGACCAAATAAAGCGCCAAAGGGCTATGTTCCGATATACAAGCAGATGGTGTTGTTCGGCTTGAGGGTACCATATACTGGCCCGCTGAGGTGTTGCATCATTAGAACATATTCCCAACTTTGTTGACTCCCAGCGCTTGGCGCCTTATTGTTGTTGTGATCTCCCTGCTAGGGTTCTATCGCCTCGCATTGATTTTGAAATTTTGGTAGCCTTTTTTTCTCGAGTAAGGTACATAAAGAATGGCTCGACCCGAGATTGGTATAATCTACAAATCCGTCCAGAATCCAACTGGGATTTTCGTTACAGAGAACCCACTAGTAGCAACTAGATGCACAAGTATTTGTTTGTAGAATTCAAGGACAAGAACTTGGTGTCGGCACTCCCCAGCGCTGATGGGAAGCCTTCGCTCGGGTTACAATCTTTAAACCCTTCATATCACTTTTGTTTCATGCATTCAATCAGTAGTTACTGTAAGTCTACATAAAGGGCCATCTTCATTGACTTCTTGATAGATAACCAAATGCTGTCTCTAGCAGATTTGTTGATAGGAGAAAAAAGGAAGATCGACAAGCCTCTCTTGATCAGTAGGAAAAGGATTGGACTGATCGACGTTTCGGCCTTTATAGACGACACCTTATTGAAGGAGATTACAATTGGCCAAGATTTATCCATAAAGGACTCTTCAAAGGATCGACGAGGAGTCTAAGGCCCAACCTCTGCTAGCACTTCCTTCAAAAAAAATGAGAAAAATTATACAGCTCGAGTCTCCAGCGAGAGGAGGGCATGAAGCAAGCGAGGAAACCAAGGGGCACGTACCCTTAGTTACGTTAAGGCATCTGGGGTTGAGCCGAAAGAGCTTAAATAGGGCTGGTCATTCGCCATCCACCGATGACAAAGGGGTTTCAGCACTGGTCACTTTTTGTTTACAAGCTCGAAGGGGCTCTATCATACGTTGCAGAAGTGAGGGCATCGGGGAGGATAGAGACTCAAGTTGCATCGATTGAGGAACTGTTCGATCCGTCATGTGCTATCCTACTGTAGCCTTCTCATAAGGGAAAACGCAAAGTGTCCAATAGGATTGTCATCCCTCCGTCTGTTCCTATTCAATCCTTTTATGGTGACAAAAGATCGAAGGAGAGAGGAACAGTAGCCATTAGCGCAGGAGACAAACAATACTTAGTTGAATTAGACAGAATAGCCGATCGACTCGACTTTTATCGTTGCGACTTGGAATTACACAGGATGTCCATGGAATAGGCTGGCGGGGCTCTTAAGTCCCTTGGTTTGATGGTATCATCTTTTGAATTCATCTCATTTTGTTTTTTTTTTTTTTTTTTGTCGTTGGTTGATCCAATTCCCCCCTTTTTGCAGACAATGACTCTGGCAGAGTTCTAGGAACGACGGAAGAAACATACAATAGGACGTCTGGAGAAGTACATCAATTAGCTAAATGCTCAGGTCACAACATTGCGAGATGCTCCTAATTACAAGAAGGAGGATGCAGGGGCAGAGGAGGCACTCAAGGCCTCGCTGGCTAAGAATGAGGAGGAAGTAAAGAATCTACAGTGGAACTTGGATTTATGTTAAAGTCATTGCGAGAAGCTAGAGACCGAGGTGTTAGCTCAGTTGCATGAGAATTCTCTTTAGGTAACGGAGCAGAGAGTGGCTAAATCAGAAGAATTTTTGCTTAAAAGTGTCACAACCTTTAGGGGTTCCCAATGCGAGTTGATAAAGAGACTAAAATGTGCAGAATAAATATTCCATCGGTTTAAATTGGATGGAGTTCTGCCTCCGATCAATGGGACTACCAGTCAGGAAGCGATGGATCGAAGTATGATTCCCACCAAGTCGATTGGTATTTCGGCCGAGTCAAGTACAGCCGCAGCGAGGACTTCTTCTCCAGAGATCTTGGCATTTCCCCATGTCCCCCCAAAATCTGTATAACTCTTGTGCTATTGTATCATAACAATTCTTAATGAAGAATTTTTTCGTATTCTTTCATTCAGCATGTGTTAATAATAAGGGATATTCCCTTCATCATTTAGATAGTTTGAATAGACTCACTGGCCACACTCGTTTGTTTTAGACTTTCACATCGGCCCGCCTAAGGGCGTTCCTTACATATGCGTTTCGACAAGTGGCTCTGACTTTCTGATAAGCAACACTTACTAAGATTCAGTGGGATGAGGATGTCTTTTGGTAGGTCAGGGTGACAGAGACTTGTTTGGAGAGATATATTCCTTCGTTAGCTCAATATGACACAAACTCATTCGATGAGATAGATCCCTTTGACAGGTCAGGGCGATAGAGGCTCATTCGGGAAGATAGATTCCTTACATAGGTCAGGACGACCCAAGCCCATTTGGGGAGATAGATCTATTCGGTAGATCAAGGTGATAAAAGCTCATTCGAGGATATAGATCCTTTCAGTAGGTCAGGGTGATAGAGCCCCATTCAGGAAGATAGATCCCTTTGGTAGGTTAAGATGATAGAGACCCGTTCGAGAAGATAGATCCCTTAGGTAAGTCATGGTGACGCAAGCCCGTTCAGGAAGATAGATCCCTTGCTGACGGCATGTTTATTTTCTATAAAGAGCAATCGATAGCAACAGTTCGATAGAATGCAAACAATAAGGTAGTTATGCATGTTCACTGCCAAACGGAAGAATACTACTGCAATGACATAAGAACTACATAAGACAAGTGAAACATACCGTGATGATCACTTCATGGTAAGTACCAAAGGCTCTTGGTCATAAGACAATGTCTAAATCTTGAGTGGAGTTCTGAATTTAACTTTCATGTGTTTCATGTTAGGTAGGGCCTCCAGGCGTTCAAGCCTGGCCTTCTCAAAATATCATTATAGGGTGAGGGAAGGTTGATCACATTGAATATCGTTGTGGCTGTCGCATGGTTTGGCGGCATGCCAAGTGTGATTGGGAGTGAAATGATCCTCTCAGGGTATATCCATTCACCAGAGAGTCCTTTGATTAGACCTATATGGGGTTGGAGATGTGAGGGGCCAAAGCCATTTATTTGAAAGATCCCAGTATAAGAGATTGCACCATGCTCTTTGATCGACAAAAACCCTTCGGATTTCGTATGGCCAATTTTGGCAGTGATAACAAGAGGATCGCGGCAATTTGGATCCACCCTAACTAAGTCTTCATCGTTGAAACCGATAATCAATCGTTTGCCTTTAACCTCTTCGCCAACATGAGTCGTTAGTACCTCTGGTAGAGTGGGAAGATGAACATTAGGTGAGTAGAAGATTGGTGTGACCAAACATTCAGCCTCACTCCCTTGTGAACTATCTGGAGGGCCTAAAACATCCAGTGGGGGATGAGGCGTTCGAGAGGTTCACTCCTCATAGGTTTGGAGGATCACTCCATCTTGACGATTAGTTGGTGGTTGAGCGACCGGTTGATCATCCAGTCCGTTTCGTTGTGGTATTGCCTGTCAATCGGGATTCGGTATGACTCTCCCCTCTTTACTGATGAACCTTTGTAACCTCCCTCTTCGGATCAAGAATTTTAACTTGTCTTTGAGCTTTCTACGGTCGTCAATCATGTGATCGTAATCACGATAGAAGTGACAATACTTGGTCCTGTCTTTCTTGGGATCATCTTCCATGGGTTAGGGAGGCCATCGAATATAAAATTGGTCCCTGATTTAGAGTAGAACTTAACTGAGAGTCTCATTCAAAAGGGTGTAAGCATTGAACCTCCGAGGAGGTGGAGGACCTGGTCAATTTCTCTTTGGTGAGAGCCGTCAAGACGATCGACTACGCTCTCTACTGGACGATCGATTTCTCCTTCAGTCGAAGGCCTCGGCATTTCCGACCGCAATATACTTCTCAACACGAGAGTAAAACTCTTGGATAGTGGAGAGAAGATTCTTCGTGATCGAAGTTTTCCTACCTAAAGGGCACAATCCCGGAAGTGGCACGACCAGTGCGATAGAATGGTTCAAGGCTGGGACTTTCATCATTTATGTTTTAAATTTCTCCAAGAAGTCTCTCAAGAGTTCATCCTCCCTTTGATGTAACGACAGTAAAGAGGTGAATTTTCTCTTCGCTCCCCGACTTATCACAAAGTGGATCTCGAATTACTGTCGAAATTGAGAGAAAGTTTTTATACTCAGTGGCAATAGTGAGTTGAACCATGTTAATGTGTTCTCCTTGAGAGTGGTAGGGAAGTGATTACACATGGTGGCATCCATCATCCCTCGAGATCATCATCGTTACCAAGTACGCTGTGTGGTCACAAGGATTAGTTGTTCCATTATATCTTTCCATGGGGGCAAAAATACGTCAGAGGCATCGATTCCGAAGAGATCTTCAGTTTTAAAGGCGAAGTATTAATAGGGTAAAGGGGGGCTCAGTTTTCTCGAGTGTTAGCCCATTTGAGTTTATCAGCTTCGAGTTTCTCAACTTGTCTCCTTGGATCTTCGAGGTCATGGCGGGAAGTTACCGAGGGCTCATAGTTGAGTTGTGGCATTTGCTATCGAAGTCACACATGCCCAGAGAAAATTGGCCCTCGGGCCTTACGGCGCGACCAAGGCTATTCAACTGATTGCTCATATTATGGATCTTGGACTCTAACATGTCCGTTTGAGATTGACTGACTCATTCTTGGGATACTGACATAGGAGGCATAGCTGGCCATTCCGGAGGTGTAGGTTATGGGACCTGCTCCGAGCGAGGAGGTTGAGCATGAACGAAAGGATTGTCAATGGAGTGAGCGGGTACCATAGGAAAGGCTACGTCAGTGGGGGTAGTAGTATGGCCGTCCATAGAGAGGCAGCCTTCAACGCGGGTTCCGATTTTCCTTTTTGGAGGCGTATCGGTCTGGTGATCTGAATTTTCTCTAATCTGTTCTCACGGATAGCGTCAATTTGTTGGATGTGGGTTTTAACTTCACAGATCTGACTTATTGTGATTCAAACGGGTGCTCAATGAAGAGATTTCAAACCTATAAAAGACCGCCAGATGGTACTCCGATGGGAGAGGTTTGGACGCTCAAGTCAGAAAGAATGGTTTTTGAAGGGAATAGAACAGACTGAGAGAGGAAGGGAAGATGGATCTCCCTATGTGTTGAGTGTAAAGTTAAGAGAACTGACTTGGTTTCGATATATCAAAGGCTTTTGTATGGAGTGTTGCAAGAGTTGTGTACATTCAGGGAGTTACAATCTTAATTTCTTACGAAAAATCCAAAAATTTTTGAATTCAAACGTCAGAAATTTGAAATCATTGTCATTGAAGAATTTGGATTATACGGGGAGATTCTTTCCTTTATTGATCAGATTTTCAAAGGTTTCTTTCCTTATCCGCAAGATATATTTCGTGTTAAGATAAGAAACAAAAGTCGTAAAATTCGTTTAAATATTGTCTTTGGTCAACAAGAACTGTAGTTATCGGTCCCTTAAGAAACTGTTAGTTATTGGTTGAACGTAAAGAATGACAAGTATTCGGGAGTACCAAATACTTTTGTGGATCAACTGCATAGACTTCATCGAGAGTTAGCCGAACAATAAATAGGATATTATAGATGATAGATTTTCTTAGTAGATCAGGGCGACATGACTCATTCAGAGAAATATATCCTATCAATAGAGCGGGATGACACACCTCTATTTGTATTTAAACGTATTGAATCTTTTAAACGGGATCCCATCAGAACCCTTTAGGACATGGTCCCATCAAAACCAATGTGCAAATTTGTCATCACACGCACCTTCCACCTAATTATGAGATAATCCCTCTGAATACTTTAAAACTCAATAATTCCTATTAAGAAAAATTAGTAAAAGAAATCAACTTTTTAGACACAAGTAAACTAAATGTAACGCACACTTACTCATAATATGGTTTCACTTCTGAATATTTAAACAAAACGCATGTATGAGTTTGTCATACCCCTTTATCGTGAAGGTAATTCTCGATATATTTGTCTGCTACTCAACCAAGATAATTGAACATAGAAAATGAACGGTGGGGCACACATCATTTCTCCCTGATCTCCTAAGTGCCATATTGGTTTATAAATTGTTCATAAAAATATGTTTTAACAATTAAAATTTCAAGATGTGCCTTATTGTTACTTTCTTATTCGAATCATGTACATTTTAACAATAGAGGTATTAGACCATATTTGCAAGTTAGTGTTGTTTTGTACGATGAAGTTTTAAAGTTGTCCTTTTAGTAACTTAGTTTTTCTAAATTTATGAATTGAACAATCTAAAATCTTACTCATTCGAATTTCTCTTGTGCCATTTAAGAATAATGGACTCACACCTTTCAATTTATTAGTTACAGGAGAAATTAGACTCGACTATATATATATATATATATATATATATATATATATATATATATTTGGTTACATAAGGGTCGTGATAATCATGGAAATACACGCGTCTACGAAAATTCACGATATCTCAGAATAGACACTAGAACAGGAACTCTTAATCACCAAACTGTCCCCTTGAGGACGGACTCCACTATATATTAACAACTAAGTTTTTATTAGTATTCAAAAAATATATTATCTTTTTTATAATAATTAAATGTTAGGTGTAATGTATGTAATTTTGTAAAGTTGTGAAAAATTGGGAGTCATAAATAGTGTCACGCCCTGATTCTCCCGTCGAGCACGCGATAGTCACCGCGTTATCTTGGCATACGGGAAACATCTCCCCATATATCGGGATAGTGCAAGACATTCAACCTGTTTAAAAAACAATTTAACATCGTCATATTGACCATCCTAGGTTACCCAGTATCAAATATGCATTTTCACACAAGTCAAGAATCATCCTGATCCATTCCTATTTATGCATGCATACAAATTGGCCAACCCGGCCTCTCAAGCAGTTTCCAAACATTTATAAACTATTTTGGCCTTCCAATCAATCCAAAATAGTTCAAAATTCACCATAAAAATTCAAATGTCCAAAATAAAACATTTAAATTCGAAAAAGAAATGTTCAAGTCAAGAAAATACAATTCTTTATCATAAACATACGGATTTCTCAAATACTTGCAATTCAAACAATTTACATTCACTATTCACAATTTTTGGGATATGCCAAAAATATTATTCTACCAAAGACCGTTGGTAGAATCTACCAAGAGATTTTTCACAATTTTCTCAAAATCTCATCTCCTTGGCGTTGGGCCGGAGTTTCATGGGGTGCATCCACATTATCACAGCAGCTTGAGGAGACTCTCCAACCCGCCTACCACCAAACTAAATTAAACAGCCTTAGTCACGTCGTCCCAATGGCCCAGTCCGTGACAAGACCTAGACTATAGTCATTTTTCAACACCTTGTTACCAAATATCCATTTAATAAATCAACTCATGCTCAATTTCAAGGTAAAGCAAACATCTCACAATTCTCATGGCATCCAAACATGATACAGTGCAAATAATTCAATAAATATACTCAAGTCATGGAATTGTTAAATCACATTTCAGGGTACACCAATTTCGCAAAACATTTCGAATAACATTTCAAATGTAATTCAAAATCAGTTTATAAATCACAATTTAAAACAATTTGTTCATTTACATGAGACAGAGTCATCCACTCACCTCTTGAGAGGGTATTCACTCCCTATACATTATCAGTTCTAAGAAGTCTCTTTACAAACTCCAATCGATTCTCCTAAACCAACAACAACAATTTTCGAATCATTTCTCCTCAAATTCAAGAGTTTACAAATTTTTCCTAATTTTATTTAAACCCTAATTTTGAATATTTTCTTGTTCTTGTTCTCATTTTATCAATTTGTCATCATTAGCATCATTCTAAAATTCCTATTCACAATTCTCCTAGATTTTCCTATTTTCAAACAATTTTTTTTCTAATTTTTTCTGAATTAACATAACCCTAATTTCTCCTAATTTTTCCAATCCATGAATGTACATTGTAAATTTCATCAATTGCACGTCATTTATATGTAAAGAATTTCCAATTTCATTTTCCCCAAATTCACTGTTCATAGAATTTCTAGAGTTTCGATGCTCCAACAAGATTTTCATAAATCTCTACAATAAGTTATAATCTATTAATAGAAAGATTAAATCCAAGTTTAAGTTCAAGAAATTACCTTAATTTCGGAATTGAAATGAACTTTGGAAGCTAAGTTTCAAAAACCTAATTTTTCTCCTTAATCAGGCAGCCCTTGATTTTTTTTTTCCTCCTTCAATATCCATTCTCTAAATTATTTGAATTAATTGAAGGTTGGAGGTGTGATTTAATTGATAATTTATTGAGGTGTGGTGGAAGATTGAAGGGAGAGGGCAAAGAAACGAACACAAGGTGTGAAAAGAGAGAGTCGGGAGCGGGGGAGGAAAAGAGAAAAAGAAAAGAAGAAGAAAAAGAAAGAAAAAACAGAGAAGGGAAAGTGTGGGTGGTGGTGGTGGGGCCTACTTTTTTTTTTCATTCATTTCATTTTTTATTTTTTTTTAAATCTTAGTATTACAACACTTGACCCCCCAACAAGAAATTTCGTTCTCAAAATTTAAATTGAAATTCATATCTCAAAAAGGTGGGGGTGTTGTTTTCGCATCAACTATTCAGTCTCCCAAGTCTCCTCTTCCATTTGATTACTTCTCCATAGTACCTTGATCATGGGGATTTGTTTGCGTCTCAATTGATTGATGTGCCGATCAAGGATTTGCACTGGTTGTACTCCAAAACTCAAGTCTGGATTCAATTCTATTGGAGGAGTTTTAATTATATGAGAGGGTTTCAACAAATACTTTTTTAGCATTGAGACATGAAACACAACATAAATTTTCTCTAAGTCCGGAGGTAACTCTAATCAATAGGCCACATTTCCAACCCTCTCAATGATCTTAAACGGCCCAATGTACCTTGGATTCAATTTTCCTCATTTCCGAAATCGGATTACACCTTTCCAAGGTAAAACCTTTAAGAAAACCATGTCTCCGACCTCGAATTCCAAAGGTCTTCTTCTTTTGTCGGCGTAACTCTTCTGTCTATCTTGAGTTGGCTTCATCCTTACCTGAATTACCTTTACTTTTTCTATGGTTACCTCAATTAACTCCACACTTTCAATTTTTCGCTCTCCAACTTCATCCCAATATAGTGGAGTCCAGTATTTTCTTTTGTAAAGAGCTTCTTAAGGAGGCATCTCAATACTAGCTTGATAGCTATTGTTGTATGCAAATTCAATCAACAGTAGATGCCTATCCCAACTCCTTTGAAAGTCCATCACACATACTCTCAACATGTCTTCCAACATCTGAATCGTACGCTCTGACTATCCATCCGTCTGTGGATGAAATGCAGTGCTGAATTTTAACTTAGTGCCCAAGACCTCTTGTAACTTAGGCCAAAATCTGGATGTGAATCGGGGATCATGATCTGATACAATTGACACAAGAACCCCATGAATTAGGACAATCTCACCAATATACAACTTGGCCAACCTTTCCAAGGAATAAGTGTTCTGAATCGGAAAGAAGTGTGCTGATTTGGTAAGCCTGTCAACTATCACCCAAATAGCATTGTGACAGCTCAGAGTGTATAGCAATCCTACCACGAAATCCATGGTGATATGCTCTCATTTCCATTCGGGTATAGGCAAGAGTGGAAGTGTTCCAGCTGGCTTCTAATGTTTGGCCTTGATTTGTTAACACACAAGACACCTTGCCACAAATTTGGCTATTTTCCATTTCAATCCCGACCACCAATAGGTTTCCTAAATGATTTTGTAGATCTTAGTGCTCTTGGGATGTATAGTACAAGCCGAAGAGTGAGCCTCCTCAAGTATAGCCCTTCGAAACTCATCACTCTTGGGGACACAAATCCTTTTCCTATACATCACCATGCCATCCTCTCAGATATGGAAATCACCACCTTCACCTCTATGAACCTTTTCCACTATCCCCTTTAACTCCTCATCAGTGGCTTGGAGCTCTTTAATACGGTCCACTAAGGTTGGTCATATCTCGAATTTGGCCAAAAATGTACTATTATCATTACTGACCAATTCGACTCCCAATGCACAAAGTCCTACTAAGCATGAGAGATATGGACTCCCATGAGCTGAAGAAAAAGATGAGGACTTACGGCTTAAAGCGTCCATAACAACATTTGCCTTGCCTGGGTGATAGTCAATTACCAAGTCATTGTCCTTGATCAGCTCTAATCACCTCCTTTGTCTCAAATTGAGGTCCTTTTGAGTGAGCAAATACTTGAGACTCTTATGGTCAGTGAAAATTCTACATGTGGCTCCATATAAGTAATGTCGCCAAATTTTCAAAATGAAAACAATTGTAGGCCATGGGTAGGGTAATTCAATTCATGCTTCTTCAACTATCGAGAAACATAGGCAATAACTCTATCACTTTGCATTAAAATACATCCTAACCCATATTTACCGGCGTCACTATAAACCACATAGTTACCACCGCTAATTGAAAGGGCATATGAGCCTCTTTTTTAGTTCTTGAAAACTTTTTTACACTTATCACTCCATTCAAATTTAACTCCTTTCCACATCAAACTAAACAACATAGCTGCAATTTTGAAAAAACCCTCTACAAATTTTTGGTAATACCTTGCCAAACTAAAAAAACAACGTACTTTGGTGACATTCTTAGGTGGTTTTCATCTCAGAATTGTTTCTACTTTTTGGGTCAACAAATATCCCTTCCCCGGATACAATATGCCCTAAGAAGCAAATCTCTTTAAGGCAAAACTCACACTTAGAGAACTTGGCATACAGTTGATTCTCTCAAAAAGTTTATAGCACAATCCGAAAATATTCTGAGTGTTCCTCATCATTCTTGGAATACACCAAGATGTCATCAATAAAAACAATGACGAACTTGTCGAGGTAAGAATGGAAGACTCGATTCATGAGGTCCATGGAAGCTGTAGGAGCATTCGTCAAGCCGAATAGCATCACAAAAAATTCATAATTCCCATATCGCGTCCTCAATGCAGTTTTGAAAACATCATCATCCTTTATCCTCAACTGATGATAACCAAACCTCAAATCGATTTTCGAAAAGACACTAGCCCCTTGGAGTTAATCGAATAAGTCATCAATTCTCGACAAAGGGTAATTGTTCTTAATGATCACCTTGTTTAATTGCCGATTGTCGATACACAACCGAAGGGTGCCATCTTTCTTCTTCACAAATAGAACCGAAGCGCCCCAAGGTGAAGTAGTTGGTCGAATGAAACCCTTAACCAACAACTCCTGAAATTGAACCTTTAATTCCTTCAACTTCGCAGGCGTCATCCTATATGGAGGAATTGAAATAGGTATAGTACCGAGAGTTAGATCAATAACAAAATCAAACTCTCAAATCGGAGGTAAACCAGAGAACTAGTCCAGGAAGACACCTTGAAATTCATTCACTACCGAAACATCCATCAACTTTGGACTTCCCTTTGCAGTGTCGATGACGTGAGCTAGGAAAGCCTCACAGCACTTATGCACTAATCTTCGTGCCTCCATTACCGAGATTACACAACTCGGCAAGACTCGTCGTTCACCAATGAATACAAGTGGAGGACATGCAGGTCTATAGAATTCCATTTCCTTAGTAAAACAATTCATTGAAACTCTATGAGGGTGCAGCCAGTCCATACCCAATATTGTATCGAAATCCCTCATTTCCAACGGAATCAAATCCGCTTCGAGAATCTGACCCTCTACTACCACTTCACAGCCTTGTACACGATGTCTCTATTCTATCGTTCTCCCAAAGGAATGATAACCAATAACTCCTCTTCAAGTGGGACCAAAGGTTTATCCGAGTATTTAGCAAATTCTGTGCTCACAAAGGAATTGCTAGACCCCATGTCAATTAAAATACGAGCATTAACTCCAAAAATTTTCATTATACCTATATACAGAGGATAAGGATAAGAATAAGAATTAAATTTTAATTAATTAATTTTTTTTATTTAATCAAACTCCAACAATATTTATAATCCTCAATGTCACCGAAGCAATTATTAAACATCAAAATCATTTTCAAATACTTTAATATCAAACAATATCTCTAATATACCTCAAGTTTAAAATCATATAATCATGTATTCAAATCTCATAAGCATTAAGTTCAAAATCTAGAAAATTTATCTGTAATTACGTTGGGGTTGTTTTAGGCATCCTTATTGGTCATTACATAAATTCTAGTCTGAGTCCTTGGTTGTGGACATTGTGTTGGAGCAGCTACTGTGTTGCTCCTAGTTCCTGTCTGTGGTGTGACATTTAGAGGTGGGGTATTAGCTTGGCTGCCTCTGGATCCGCTAGGACAGTCTTGACTAACTTGTGTTCCTCGTCCCAATTCCGGACAAGTATTGCGAAGATGGCCTTCTTTTCTACATTGATAGCACAATTTAGGTGCTTGACAAGCCCCAAAGTGGAATTTGTTACAATTTCTACATTTCTCCTTTCTATTCCCCGTTGATTTGCTTCCCGAGGATGCATTAAGAACAGGATTATCAATTTGAGACATGTGATGGCCTTGAGGAATGCCAACTAGTCTAGTGACGAAGCTCCACCGTAGGAACCTGTGTTCCTAGTCTGTTTTGAACTTTGGCCCGATGTATGATCGGACCTTCTCTTCTTTTTCTGCCCTTCCCTTGTTCTTCCTCTTTCTTCAACCATTTTCTCAACCTTTAGAGTTAACTCCAAAACATCTTTATACGTATGGGACGAGGTTATTGACATCTTTTCCTGGATGGACAATTTTAGGCCTTTTTCAAATTTGAAGTGCAGGTACTCATCCGAAGTCACCAACTCTGGAACAAAAGTGGACAGTCTCCTCAACTCTATTTCATATTCTGCCACCGACTTGCTGCCTTGGTGGAAATGAAGAAATTCCTTCCTCTTCAAATCCCGGTGGAATCAAGTGTAGTATTTCTCATCGAATTCTCTAAGGAATTCACTCCATGAAATGGGCATTGGAGATCTCTCTTTGATGCTATCCCACCAAGCTCTAGCATCTTCATCCAAGAGCTTTACAGCTACTAAAAGTTTCAACTCATCGTCTAACCTCATGTCGGATACCGTTTCCCAAACCCGATTAATCCAGTTCTTAGCCACCATGGCATCACTTATCCCCGTAAAGGTGACACACCTAAGTTGTCGGACTTCTTTAATTAACTTGGACAATTCAAAGGTTTGACGGGTGATTGGAGTAGCCACTGAAGTAGGAGGAGTAGCTGGTTCTACTAGGGGAGTAAATGGAATAGTTGGCCTTGGTGAAGAATGAAGTGGCGCTTGACGTGAGACTTGAAGACGGGTGCCATAATTATTCCACCACTCGGTCCATTGTTGGAGAATATCGAGTGGCGATAGAGGAATCTCAGTTGAGGATGCCAGGTGAACATTAGTTCCAACAAAAGGAGAAGAAAGAGCACGCGATGACGATCCATCCTCATGCTTGGAAGGAGGAAGGTCACTAATGTTCCCCATTCTTTGTCTAGGTGGCATGATTTTGATTCTTATAAGAAGAGACACTATTGTTAGCTCCCTAAATTTGGAATTGAGGTAGGTATTTAACCCCCTAAAAATAAAATTAATTTTAGTCCTTAAGAATCCATGGAAGGTTTTTGCACATCTTTTTGAAAAATCTCTTTTAAATTTGAAATTTCAAAAAGAAAAATATTTCAAAGTCTTTGGAAAACCATTGGAGACATTTGGAAATATTTCAAACCTTTAAAATATTTAAAAATCATGAACCTAAACTCTGATACTAAAAAAATTGTCACGTCCCGACTCTCCTGTCGAGCACGCGACAACCGTCTCGTTATCTCGGCATACGAGTATCATCTCCCCATATATCGGGATAGTGCAAGGCATTCAACCTGTTTGAAAAACAATTTAACATCGTCATATTGACCATCCCAAGTCACTTAGTATCAAACATATATTTTCACACAAGTCAATGATCATCCCAATCCATTCATGTACATACATGCATACAAATTGGCCAACCCAGCCTCCCAAGCAATTTCCAAACATTTATAAGCCACCCCGGCCTTCCAATCAATCCAAAATAGTTCAAAATTCACCATAAAAGTCTAAATGTCCCAAATAAAACATTTAAATTCAGAAAAGAAATGTCCAAGTCAAGAAAATCAATTCTTTATCATAAATATACAGATTTCTCAAATACTTTTCCAGAGAAAGCTAAACAAGTATTTAATAAATCCAATCAAAAATAAAATGTACAAGATTTCCCTTTTTCTATGAACCATTCTACCATCATTAAAAATAAGGCCTCCATCACATATACCTAGCTATGTCCAGCAAAATCTTTGTCAATTTGGCTCCAAATATAAAGTCCACTGTTTAAATATCGTCTAAAAATTTAAGAGAGAGGGGGTGAATATTTTCAATACCTAGTGAGTAAAGTGCAATGGCATGCAACATATAAATGAGGTGTGAAAATGAATATAATAAACAATCACATATTAAATGCATTTGCAGAAATCGAAAACATTTATATTAAACAAGTTCAATTTAAACAACCATGACTCATATATGCAATTCAAACAATTTACATTCATTATTTACAATTTTGGGATATGCCGAAAATATTATTCTACCAATGGCCACTGGTAGAATCCACCAAGAGATTTTTCATAATTTTCTCAAAATCTCATCTCCTTGGCGTTGGCCCGGAACTCCGTGGGGTGCATCCACGTTATCACGGCAACCTAAGGAGACTCTCCAATCCGCCAACCAACAAGCTAAATTAAACAGTCTTAGCCACGCCACTCCGATGGCCCAGTCCATGATAAGACTTAGACTATAGTCATTTTTCAGCATCTTGTTATTAAATATCCATTTAATAAATCAAATCATACTCAATTTCAAGGTAAAGCAAATATCTCACAATTCTTATAGTATCCAAATATGATACAGTGCAAATAATTCAATAAACATACTCGAGTCATGGAATTATTAAATCACATTTCAGGACACACCAATTTCACAAAAACATTTCGAATGACATTTCAAATGTAATTCAAAATCAGTTTATAAATCACAATTTAAAACAATTTGTTCATTTATATGAAACAGAGTCATCCACTCACCTCTCGGGAGGATATTCACTATCTATACATTATCAGTTCCAAGAAGTCTCTTTTCAAACTCCAATCGATTCTCCTAAATCAACAACAACAATTTTCGTATCATTTCTTCTCAAATTCAAGAGTTTACAAATTTTCTCTAATTTTATTTAAACCCTAATTTCGAATATTTTCTTATTCTAATTCTCATTTTATCAATTTGTCATCATTATCATTCTAAAATTCCTATTCACAATTATCCTAGATTTTCCTATTTTCAAACAATTTTTTTTCTAATTTTTTCCGAATTAACATAACTCTAATTTCTCCTAATTTTTCCAATTCATGAATGTACATTGTAAATTTCATCAATTGCATCTCATTTATATATAAATAGAATTTCCAATTTCATTTTCCCCAAATTCACTATTCATAGAATTTCTAGGGTTTCGATACACCAACAAGATTTTCATAAATCTCTACAATAAGCTATAATTTACTAATTGAAAGATTAAAACCAAGTTTAAGGTCAAGAAATTACCTCAATTTCGGAATTAGAATGAACTTTGGGAGCTAAATTTCAAAAACCTAATTTTTTTTCTTAATCAGGCACCTTGATTTGTTTTTTTTTTTTTTTTTTTTCTCATTTAATGTCTGTTCTCTGAGTTGTTTGAATTAATTGAAAGTTGAAGGTGTGATTTAATTGAGAATTTATTGAGGTGTGGTGGGAGATTGACGGGAGAGGGCAAAGAGACGAACACTCGGCATGAAAAGAAAAAAGTCGGGAGCAGGGGAGGAAAAGAGAGAAAGAAAAGAAGAAGAAAAAGAAAGAAAAAAAATAGAAGGGAAAGTGTGGGCAGTGGCGGTGAGGACCACTTTTTTTTTTTCATACATTTTATTTTTTTATTTATTTTTTTTTAAATCTTGGTATTACAAATAGTATTAAAAAGAGTGGATACGTTAGAAAATTAAAACATTAATGTGCATTGTTATCCATTTCATCTCTCGTTGCGATGCTAAAACCAAATGCAAAAGGGCCTATTTTTTCCTAAAAGGTTTGATGGGTGATATTTTAGACACACCAGGATCAACGGATTACTATCATGTTTTAGCTTATTAAATTAATGACTCCGGAAGAAGGCACGTGTGAACAAAAATCGAAGATTGCGGCAAAATAGGGCAGAAAACGGTGCGATCGCGGTGGGACTCGAACCCACGATCTCCCGCTCCGGAGGCGAGCGCCTTATCCATTAGGCCACGCGATCAGTTCGCCGCTTGCCTCGACTTGGTTTCTCCACCTTCTTTTAGATCTTTAAGTTATTAATTATTTGATTCTGTATGACGCAGAGATTATTCAAAAATTTTTTAAACTTTGATATAAATTTTTTTTAGCCATGTTTTTTTTTTTTAATTTTATATTTAATAATTTTTTTGTGTATACGATTTCTTTTATAAACATGCAACATGCTGAGTATCTTTCATAATTACCCTTATCTACACCATCCTATTACCTTTAATAATGAGAAGAGAGCAGCGTTGAAATGGAGTGCAACACCTCTGAACAATTAATAGCAAATTCAAACAATATAAATAGGCATAAAATAAACATTATAACTAAAACAATCTGGCTATCTATTAAGGGGTGCAATCTATGAACAATATAACAAGAAATAGTATGCAACCCAGTAGGTACTGTTCATAAAACATTACTATTTACCAAGGAAATATGAAATTGGCATAACAAAACCTCACACATGGCATTTAACATGGGAAGAGTTGAATAATCTTTGAAGTAAATCCTATATACAATATATGTGAAAGTATAGAAGTAGAACCCATATGTTTTCGAGCACTCACAAAATTTTTTGTTGTTTTATTGTCATTATAAATTACATTTAACACATTAAATTGTGATTAAGTGTCCAGTTAACTGCATGTTATTAACAACTCATTGTTACATTTCTCGTGACACTAAAAAAAATAAGAATTTAGCGACGAATTTTAACAACAAAAAATATTCGTCGTAAATATGCGATAAAATTAGCGACAAAAAAGAGTATCGTCCCAAATTAGTCACGATTTTAGTAACAAAAAAATTTTTATCGCAAATTTAGCAACAAAAAAAATTTTCGTTACAAAAGTCGTCGCTAATTTGTAACGAAAAATTTTTTACGCAAAATTCGTTGCAAATTTACGACAAAAAAAATTTGTTACAAAATTTGCAACGAATTTCAAAATTTATCGCTAAATTTGCAACGAATTAAAAATTCGTCCCTAAATTTGTGAGGAGTAAATTATTCGTCCCTAAATTTATGACAAATTTAACCATTCGTCCCTAAATTTGGGACGAATAAAAATTTCATCCCAAAATTTGGGACGAAATAGAAATTCATCCCTAAATTTGAGATGAATTCGCTTATTCGTCTCAAAATTTTGAGACGAATTTCCCAATTCGTCCAAACATTTTACGACGAATTTCTCAATTCATCCCTAAATTTGGGACGAAAACGAATTTGTCCCTAAATTTGCGACAAATTTGAAATTCGTCGCAAATTTAGAGACAAATATTTATATTCATCGCAAAAAATTCAATTATTTGTCACTAAATTTGTTGTCAATTAGCAACAAATATAACATTTGTGGCAAAATTCGTCGCTAAAATTTATTTTTCGCTCACTTTTTTAATTACTTTTATTAGTAACATTTTCTAAAATTAAAAAACGATTTGTAAACGGTGATATATACTGATAGCATAGAGAATCTTAAGATGTTCAAAAAATCAATAACTTTTAACAAAAAATAGTTCATTAATTTTCTGTTTATATAAAAGAATGATAATATAGTGTAATCTTTTGAATTAGTACATTCATCTTTTGTTTATTCAAATGTTTCATATAATGATGAAAATATACATTCATTTTAGCCAAAATCTTATAAATTTGTTTAAGTATTCGATTCACTAAATTAAGAGTTAAAGTAGAAATACTTGTTAATTAATGATCAATATAATAAATGTTTTCTATAATTATATCATAGTATGCAAATATTGTTAATAGTTTGTCTATTTAGTTTCTATTTTAGTACATTTAATGAGTTTTTTGTCACAAAGTATAAGTATCGTTGTTAAATTTGTTGCAAATTGTAAAGTAAAAAATTATTCGTTACTCAATTCGTTGCAAATTGCGACGAAAATATATATTTATCGCAAATTTAGCAACGAAAACATTCTTTTGTCGCATATTGTAACGATGGAAAAATACTTTCGTCGCTGATTCAGGGACGATTTTTTTTTCATCCCTGATTCAGGGACGAATTTCTTTTTCATCGCTGATTCAGGGACGAATTTCTTTTTTCGTCCCAGATTCAGGGACGAATTTCTTTTTCGTCCCTGATTTGCAACGAATTTAAGGATAAAAAGTTTTTGTCCCTAATTTCAATATATTCCTTCACTTAGCCAATTTATTTCTTTATTATCTCTCTCTCTCGTTTTGTTCATTTTCGAATAGCCGCGAAGAAGGTTCTGCGAAGGGATGACGGGAGGGATATCGGATCTGCGATGGTAATAGGTAATCTCTCTCTCTCTCTCTCTCTCTGTCGGAACTGGGTTGTAGATGGCAAATTCGGCGGCTAGCCGCCGATCTAAGCTGTAAAAGGCAGATCTGGCGGCCAAGCCGTCGGATCTGCCCTTAGCGGGCCAGCCGCGGCAAGGGGCTGCCGCCCCTCCACAGGCCCCTGCGCTGCCCAGCCGCTGGCCCTTGCGCCTTCACGCATGGCCCATGGGGCTGGGCCCTTGCACAGCCCGGCCTGACCAGGCACATTGGTCTGGGCCCGACCCGACCCGTCATTGCCACTATGAATAATTTTAGCTTTTAAATTTTTTGACAAATGTTATTTAAAAAAATATTTTTATAATATTGTTTTAATAATATATTAGTTATTTATAAATGTTTTTTATGTGTCAAGGTTTGCGATTCTCGAATATTTGGATTGGAAACTGTTGCTGCTGTTAATATCTGAGCCCATCGATGAATTATTATCTGGTGGTGAGGAATGTTTTAATTTGTACTGTAATGATTGAAAAATAAAATTATGTTAATTTGTATGTTTGTATTGTTTTTATTTCTATATTAATTTATTTTTATTGTATTTAGTGGTTGATTTAATGAGGTTACTGGATTTTTTAATTTTAATTTTTTTATAAAATTGGAATCGAAAGTGTTGATAATTGATTAGGTGAAACATTATGTTAACAATCATCAGCAATTTATAATAAATCTTATTTCGATTAGTTAAATGATCGATGTTGTTAAATATTCAATATTTTATACTTTATTTGATTATATGATATTATTTAATGTTATTGTAATAAATTAGTTAATTTGTTTGATATTAATTAAGTTTATAATTTTATTTTTTATTATATTAAATTTTTGTGAAATTAAGGTTAGTATTATTGATGATGTTGAGTTTTGTAAAATTAACGTTACTTTTATAATATTTAATTTATACAATGAAATTAACGTTAAATTTTTATGTAATTAATGTTATTATTTATTGTTATATCAACTTAGTTGGGATTAATGATATTATTATTGATGATTTAGTAGTTTTTTTAGTAATTTTTATTAATTTTTTAAAAATTTTAAATTTGGAGACAGGGAAAATGCAAAACGAAAGAAGTTAGATGTATAAAAAGAATTTATCTGATCGTCGGGGTTTAACTGATGAGTTTATTTTTGGGTTAGAACAATTTTTAGATTTTGCTTGTAGTTATGTTGATTTTATGGATGGGAATAAGCTAAGGTGTCCATGTAGAAAGTGTCGTAATTGTAAATTTTTGTAGTGTGATAAAGTTAGAAAACATCTTTGTAGATTTGGTTTTACCCCGAATTATTATAATTGGACATGTCATAGTGAACCGTTCATTTCTGATGAGGAGTATGGACGAAACAAACAATTCTCAGTTAGTGGGGATCAGAGCTATTATGATCAATTAAATCCATATCAGAAGATGGTAATTGATGCAGCGGGTCTGAATTTTGTTCCCGAACCAAGCGCTGCAAGTTCTAGCTTTTCTCCAACATTTGAACAGAGGTATACTAGTTATGCATCACCATTGGAAGACGTAGAAGTACCAGGTGTTGATGAAAATGTGAATAATGAATCATCTCTCCAATTTCAGGAAGTGTTAAAAGCTGCAGATGAACTTTTGTGGACTGGTTGTGATGGCCACACTAAACTATCTCTAACCGCAAGACTGTTGAATGTCAAGGCAGAGCATAATGTGTCTGAAGATTGTTTTAATGATTTTGTTCAAGTTATTGGAGAAGTATTGTCGCATGATCACATTATACCCAATGATTTCTATAGTATGAAAAAGTTGGTGAAAGAACTAGGTCTTTCGGTGGAAAGAATTGATGTTTGCAGAGATACTTGTATGCTATATTGGGGAGATGATAAAGATGCAAATTTTTGTAAATTTTGTAATCAATGTAGATACAAGAGCATTAAGAGGTCGGGTCGTAATCAGCAACGTAAATCATACAAACAAATGTTTTATTTACCTTTAACTCCTAGGTTACAAAGGCTTTATGCATCTGAGACCACTGCTAAACAATGACCTGGCATGCAAATCATGAAACAGAAGAGGGGTTAATATGTCATCCTTCAGATGCAAAGGCATGGAAATATTTTGATAGAACATATCCTGAGTTTGCGGGAGAGACTCGAAATATTAGATTAGGTCTCTGTGCTGATAGGTTTACTCCATTTGGCAAATCAGGAAGAACTTATTCTTGTTGGCCAGTTATCTTAACTCCGTATAATCTTTCACCTGGTATGTGCATGAAGACACCGTATATGTTTTTAACATTGGTCGTGCCTAGCTCGCAAAATCCGAAAAAGTTAATAGATGTTTACATGCAACAATTGATTGCGGAGTTGAAATAACTATGGGATGAAGGTGTTCTTACATATGATGTTCATTCTAATCAAATGTTTGTAATGAAGGCTGCTCTTCTTTAGACCATAAATGACTTTCCGGCCTATGGTATATTATCGGGCTAGAGTACCGCTGGAATTTTAGGATGTCCAATATGTATGAAGAGATCAAAATCATTCAGATTGAAACATGGGAAGAAAGCGAATTATTTTGATTGTCATAGACAATTTTTACTGTTAACTCATAAATTCAGAAGGAATAAAGAAGAATTCACTAAGAATAGAATTGAAAGAACACCTCCTCTATTGAGATTAACCGGTGAACAAATCTGGCATAGAGTTCTTAACTTTTCATCTGTTATTAAAGAGCCACATGGTACAACATATGGCTATGGTCATTCGCATAAATAGACTAAACGGAGTATATTTTAGGATTTACCATATTGGAAGAGTCATTTGGTTCATCATAATCTCGATGTAATATATATCAAGAAGAATGTCTTTGATAATCTGATAAATACAGTGATGAATATCACTGAAAAAACGAAAGATAACTTGAATGCAAAAAAATATATGCAAGTCATTTGTAAACGACCCACTCTTGATGTCGATGAAAGTAGTAAGGGACCAAAACCGAAGGCAGTTTATATATTGAATAAGGATCAGAGACGGATTGTTTGTGAATGGTTGAAATCATTGAGATTTCCTGATGGTTATGTCTCAAATCTTGGAAGATGTGTCGATTTGAAGGAATGTAAGTTGATTGGTTTGAAAAGCCATGATTGTCATATATTTATGGAAAGACTAATTCCTATTGCTTTTAAGGAACTCTTACCAAATTTTGTATAGGGTGCCATTACGGAATTAAGCATTTTCCTTCATGATATTTGCTCGACAATGTTGAGATATTCACACATGGAGATGTTAGAGAGAGAGATTCCAATCATTTTATGTAATTTAGAAAGGATATTTCCATCGTCATTTTTTGATTCCTAGAACATCTTTTGGTTCACTTGCCATATGAGGCGAAAGTTGAAGATCCTATCCAATTTCGATTGATGTATCCATTTGAAATATGAGTTTTTCATCTTTTATATTTCGTTAACAATGCATATAAAATTACTAATTTCATTACATATAATTTTTTAATACATTTGGTTTTATTACAATTAGATTCCTATATCATTTGAAGAAGAAAGTGAAAAATAAGGCACGTGTTGAAGTCTCTATTATTAATGCATACATTGTGGAGGAAGTAACAACGTTTGCATCATATTATTTTGAACCTCACGTTCAATACAAGAGGCGGAGAGTGGGAAGAAATGATGAGGGTCTTGTTGATCCCAATTTGAAGTCATTCTCAATTTTTAACTACCTTGGTCGACCAAGTGAACCATGTAAGCGTAGATACTTAACTGGTCAAGAATGGTGGGCAGCCCACACATATATTTTACTGAACTGTCCAGAAGTAACGCAATATTTCGAGTTAGTATATATTTTCTATTTTATGTATTTCTTATGTCGTAAATTGTTTGTGTTAAAATTTATTTTCTTTGATGGTAGGATTTTTCAAAACGTATATTTTGAACTTTCGACACATGAGTTTGATCGTTTCTGCAATGAAGAATTTGCATCAAGGTTCAAAAAATATGTAAGTAGACCATAAATTATTTAAATATTTACTTTAAAACATATTAACATATTTATTTGACTTTAGGTCCATGATAATCAAGCTCAAGTTGAGCAAGAATTGTTAATCCATCTGTCATGGGGTCCAAAATCAATGAGTATGAATTTGGCCAGCATATTTCATAAACGGGTATAATTTTCATACTGAAAAATATGGAATGGGGAAAACGATAATGAATAGTGGGGTTTATATTCAGTTATCCAATGTGGTGGAGGTCAAAATGATTTTTATGGTTTGTTGGATGTAATCGTAGAGGTAGAGTAATCTGGTCCAGAATTACGGTTGTTTTATTTATGTGTCACTGGTTTGACCCTGTCAAAGGGATGAAGGTGCATCCACAATTTAATTTGGTTGAAATAAATCATAAGAAATTGTATAAGATATATGAACCATTTGTGTTGGCACAATAAGCGATTCAAGTATTTTATGCTTCATATCCTAGTTTGAAACGTGATAAAATTGAGTGGTATGTTGTTTATAAAACGAAAACACGGAAAAATTTGAGAAACATTGGGAAGACATAGCATATCAACAAGAGTAAGTTGTCAATACATTTCAAATCGAGGAATATAATATTCCAACGTTACGAGATCCCAGCGGAGTAGTGATAGATGTAGATGCAAATGAAATTCATGAAGAAGATGATAAAGAATCTAATTTTGAGACAGATGATAAGGATGAGGATGAGGATGAAGATGTTGATGATAATGATATTGAAGAGTCTAATTTTGAGACACATGATAAGTGTAAGGATGACAATGAGGATTTTGATTTTTTATGACGGGTAAGTTTTGTTCTCTTAATATAATAAAAATCGGATATTTATCTTGATATATGATAATCTATTTTTTTAGTGGGTAAGCTAGTTTAGTTTTAATTACAAATTTCGTTACTCAATTTGTTGTCTATTTACTGTTTTATTTTTAAATTTATATATTTGATTTGTTAATGTACTATCTTTTTTTTATAGGCATTAGAGAAGATTTCTTGACATATTGGTGCCTTGTTTCATCGTATTTAATTTGCCAAATTAAATATGGTAAGTTTATTCATGCTCTTCATTATTCATCTGATGAACATGCAATTTTTATTTTTTTTATTTTTGTTAATAATATATTATGGTTGACAGTTTCGACGTGGAGGCCATAGAAGAAATTCTGATGGAAGATCATGCTCTTCACCATCGCAGTCCGCTTCAACACCTTCGCAATCTCATTCCCTCGCCGGCAATGTACCTTCGCCTCCCTTTCTATTGCAGGCCCTTCGCATTCTCAACAAATGGCTAGTAATGTACTTTCATCAGTCCCTTCGGTGGAACACTCATATGCAGAGAGGGAAGACAATCAAGAGTTGATAGCCCTTTACGGAGATTCGTAAATACTAAATTTTAAAATTTCAGATGTATTATTTCTTTTATTTATAAAACAAATTATTCTTTTAACTATCTAGTTTATTTAACATTGTTTGTTTGAAACTTTATGATAGATTTATAAATTCTATACATGTTATTCACGAACTTAATAGAATAGTGAATAACCATTGGGGAAAGACTTTGATGACTTACACAAGTACTTCAAAAGAAACAAAAGAGCTATGGTGGAGCGAGTTTAAGATAAGTTATCTCAATCAGTTTATATATGAAATTAAGTTAATAGCTTTATAATTTGTTGGTTTTTGTCCATTGCAGCGAGTATTCACTTGAGACGAGACTGAAGAGTTAGAAGTAAGAAGGATTTTCAAGAAAAAATGTGACGATCACATCCGACACGTTCTAAATCATGCGAAGAGACACGAAAAAAAGCCAAACTATATCACCGAGCAAAATTGGGGCATGATTGTGAATTTTTTGGAATCGGAGGAGAGCAAACGAAGGAGTGAGCAAAATAAAAAAAAAAAACGAGCTTATAATTCAGGGGAATCGTCTGCGACGTATGCGAGAGATTCGATCAATATCGGTGAACATAGAAATAGATTGGTAATTTTATACAAACACTAATTTTTTAATCTAATTTAAACTATTTCATTATTTCTAACAGTGTTTTTTATTTTAGGCCAAGGAAACGGGGACTAAGCCTTCATTCATAGATATTTTCACGTGTACATTTCAGAAAAAAAACAAGACTTGAAGGGGGAGAAAGTTAGAGTAATTAAGGTTTGTAATTTTAAAACTTACAATTATTTAATAAATATTTTCAATATTGATTTGAACATATTATGTTGAACATATCATAACAATGTAGGAAAATGAATTTATTAGGTTAGTCTCTCCCAAATTTATTTTTATTGTTGACTTGATTTCTTTGATTTCTAATGAATTACTTGATAAAAAAAATTTTTTTTTTTCAGAACTTTCAACTTATTCAATATTAATATGAATGTTCATAATTTATATTCTATATAGTCTCATGATTTATATTACTAATTTTTTTATTTTCCTTCATATATATATATATATATATATATATATATATATATATATATATATATATATATATATATAGATCTAATCAAGATTATATGTGCTTGTATTATATTGTTATTGTAAATTTATATTAATTTTTCTCATAACAATACAGGAGAAATATGATGAACTATTACGCAGAAGTTCGAATGCTAGTAATGATGCTGGCGGATCTGAGTCACCTGTTAATAACATGAATACATGACTCGAGGTGATTGGTGGAGCAAAAGGGGGTTGAGTAGTTGGGCTAGGTTCTTTGAGCAGAACTTATAAATTCGCTGGTTCATCTTCTTCCACCCTGCCATCAGTCAGGATAGAAATAAATCAATTGAATCAAGAGGTGAGCCATTTGAAAGACTTACTGCTGCAAAGAGATCAGGAATTCAATGAATTTCAAGCAAAGCACACACAAGAAATGAACGAATTCCGCACGCAGCAAATGTTAATCATGTAGCATCTTCAGTTAGCCTACGCTTCAAGTCAAATTTCTCATTCTATTTCTCCTCCTGAGAATGCTCGCGATGGTGATGAATGTGATGATTTTTTCGATGATAATGATGATGATGATGATGGAGGTCATGCTTGAGATTGTGTACTGTTATTTGACTGTTACATTTTGATATTCGTTTCATTGATTTTCTTGGTTATGTATGGTTATTAATATTTTAACATTTAGACTTGATGTTGTTTTTATCTTTGATATTACTATTATGATTTCTTGTTTAATTTTTAACTTATTGATCTTATTGAATAGTTAGTTATATTGATGAGTATAGATAGCTGAAATTTGATATTAAAAACGATTTGGATGATTAGTTGTTGATGAGGTTGGATGAACAGGTATAAAAACAGATTATATAGGGAAAAATTGTCCAAATATGCCAATAAAATTTATATTTGTCGCAAAAATACAAATTCGTCCCAAAATTTGTTCCTGAAAACGTCGTAAAAATACAAATTCGTCGCAAAATTTGTTCCTGAAAACTACGCTCATCACAAATTTCGTTGCTAAAATTGAATTAGAGTGACCTGTAAAATTTGTTTAGCTTCGAATTTTGCAATGAAAAAACATTCGTCGCAAATTTACTACAAATTCTGCGACGAGTTCTTTTCATTCCTAATTTGCCACGAATCTAATTTTCGTTGCAAAATTTGTGACGAAAAAATTTTCGTCGTAAATTTACGACGAAAATTAGATTCGTGGCAAATCTGCGACAAAAAAAATTTCATAGCAAATTTGTGACGAATTATTTTTCATTGGTAATTTGCGACGAATAACTTATTCGTTGCAAAATTTGCAACAAATATTTTTTCGTCGCAAAATTTGTAATGAATAATAAATACGTTGCAAATTTGTGACAAAAAAAATTTTCGTTGCAAATTTTGTAATGAAAAATTGTGACGAAAATTTTTTTTGTTACAAATTTTAAACAAATATTTTTTCGTGGCTAAATTCATCGCAAATTTGCGACGAATTTAACTACAAAAAAAAATATTTGTTGAAAATTTTTGTGACGAATAATTAATTTTTCATCCCAAAATTTTGCAACGACTTATTAGTAACAAAAAAAAAAATTTGTTACAAAATTCGTTATAAATTTGTTTTGGGATGAATTTTTCTTACAAATTTGTCGTAAATTTTGTCACAAATTGATGTTTTTTTTTGTAGTGTGATAAATTGTTTATGTTGTAAGATTTCAAAGAATTAGAATAACAATACCTCGTACGAACAAGCATATCCTTTGCAATTGTGTATTATCTTTTCTCCCTTCTCTGATTCGATTTCGTTCGATTGTATCTCTTTGTATCAAAAAAATATATATATTCATTTTGACACCTCTTTTATGAATATTTAGATCAAGTGCAGCTAAACGTTGATATATATATATATATATATATATATATATTTATGAGTAATAATATGAGAAAATAACAATATAGTAGATGATTTTAGTTATATTTTTATCAAATAAATTATTAAGAAAACAGTATATTATGTTTATGTGTGTGTGTGGGTGATCAAATTTTAGCCGATATTTAGAATTAAAACAAGAACTTTCTGAAATAAAAAGTAAAGTTATTTATAAATTTATATAGGAAATTAAGTCAATAAATGAATAAAACGGTATACTTTGGAAATTGTGCGAAGATGGGAGAGATAATACAGAATTTTTGTGGGATTGCATTTTCTAGCCCTAAATCCTAAATATTTTATAAATGGAGGTCTTGCCTAAACATAGCGAGAGGTAGGTCTTAAAGTGTGATTGCCCTCTTTAATTGTTGAAATTAAGTTACTACCACCCCTTCTTAATTATATATTGATTATTATGAATATTCCTGCCCTCTTATTATTCCCATAACCACACCTTCCACAAAATAATATTAATTAGATCAAAATAAAATTTCAAGAAAAAAAATATGATTTTTCTCAAGTTAAAACTTTTTTTTCACTAAAAAAAAGTTTAAAATGATCATTTTAAAAAAAAAAAAATTACTTTTAGAATGATAAATTTACACAAAAAAAGCACTTATTTTCCTTAGCTTAAGAAGTAAAATTAGGGGGGGGAGTGAAACAGGGTGTGAATTTAACATGTATTTAGGCAATATTACCCTCACCTAACAAAGTCAATTAAACCAGTGACATAATAACTGTGTTTGGAAGTTCTGAATAGAAAAAAAAAATATATATATATATATATATAAGAGAAAAGAAAAAAAATTTATAATTTTCTCTTTATTTTGTTTGAAAATTTTTGAAATATTAAAAATATTTAATTCTAATATTTTTTATTCTCTTTATTTCTTTTTATTTTTAAGAAAGAAAAAATTTAAAATTTGGAAAGATCTCAAATCTTTTTAAATCTTTTTTTTCTCGTATCTAAACTTTCAAAAGAAAGAAAAATCATGATTTTTTCTATTAATCCTTTTTTCTCTTCAAATCTAAACATTACAAAATTAATTAATTAAAGAAGGGTATTTTTGGATTAAAAGAAGAAAGGCCTTTTCCTTTTAACTGTAACCGCCCCTTCATAAAAAGGAGTGGCTTATTTGTAGGAGAGGATTAACTGCCTCGCAAACCTCCTCCTATTTATCCACCCAGTCAGGCAAGACTATATACTGATGTGGCCTAATATGATTGATTAACATTGTGTTTATCAAAGATCGGCGTCACACCAGATTACTCCTACCATCCTCCCCATATCTTGCGCCCAGTTTCTTGTAACTGCATCACTCCCCCCCCCCAAAAAAAAAAAATAATAACTGCTCCCTCTCTCTCTCTCTCTCTCTCTCTCTCTCTCTCTATACAAGTGTGCAGTAAGAAAGAAAAAGGAGCAGTTGGATAAAGGTGGTTTCTGTTGGGGCCAGTCTACTTTGATTCAAAAGTCTTGAAGACACACACACACCCGCTTTCACTCTCTCTGACACACTCTGAATTGGTTCTTATTTTGCTACAAACGACAGTTAGAAGCAATGACAAGTGCAGCATTTGAGCAAATGCAAGCAGAGCTACTAGCAGAAGAGCTCCTAGGCGGCTATGGAAACACGTACTCAAACTCCTGCATGGACCCAGTTAACATTGCCTTTGCTTTCGACTACTCCAACGTTAACATGAACATCAACGACTTTTTCTCATCTCCCGACATGGCCATTATCTCCCATTCCTCCTCCTACGATGTCCAACAACTTCCATATGATCAAATTCCTCATTTTGATCATTCAGACTTCAATCCTGCATACCCTTTTCCCAAACGCCAACGATGCTTTTTCGAAAACGCCAACACTTTCGTTCCCAGTTACTACACCTTCCAGGTTCCAGAATTTTCACCACCCGAGTTGGTGATTCCATCGCCTGCAGGACTATACAAGGTTGGTGTTGAAAGTGAGAGTGAGGGTGGGAAGCAGAAGACGAGTAGTGCACTAGTGTCTGCGCAAAGCATAGCGGCCAGGGAGAGGAGAAAGAAGATAACAGACAAGACACAAGAGTTGGGAAAGCTTGTACCCGGTGGCCACAAGATGAATACTGCAGAGATGCTGCAGGCTGCTTTTAAGTATGTCAAGTTCTTGCAAGCCCAACTTGGAATTCTTCAGTCAGTAACCTCGCTCTCTCATCAGGTAATTTATTTATTTTAAAGGAAAGTTATTTAACTCAAATTTTATGTTGGTTGTGACCCAAGAGCCATCAAAACTCAGAAAATCGTATTTAGCTCAGAGAAGATATAACATTAAACTATTCCAATAATTTAGATGATGGGCAAAAAAGTTTCTAACACTAGTTGCTAAAATTTTGATCCTACTTGTACTGCTTCATGATATTTTTATAAATTCACATTAAATTTCAGATAGATTCTACTATATTATTCTTTAATTTAGCCTATTATTTTTAACTACTAGAAGTCAATTTTATTTAATAAGTTTAAGGGGACTAAATTTATGCAGGAAAGCAAGAGTGAACATGGATACAAGCCAGAGGAATTGCAAGTGCTACTTGGGTCACCAACAATCCAAGAGAAGCTTTACGTAGAGGAGAGGTGCTTGATTCCAAATGATTCCATCCAAGTTTTAATGCATCATCAAGATATCAAATCTAATCCCTCTATTTCAGACCCTTTGAAAATGTTGACCTAATTGTAGGATTTTGCATGAGGGGATAAATATGGTATGCAAGAATCATTCTTGTTCCTTATTTATCTCTTGTACTTTTCTTTAGCATTCCCCACTTTCTCGTTGGGTTAATTACTTCCAAGTTTATTTGTTTCAATTGTATTTCTTTTGTTGTTTAAATGCAAAATTTTTATTTTTTATTTTTTACTAAATATCTTTTGTTAATCAAGTTGATCGGCATAGCTTTTCTGGAATGCCGAGGTAATATTAGCTGCACAGAATTGGCTCAAAGACATTTTTCATTTTTACCAGAATAATGCCATCAGTGGGTTTGGGATATATACGTAGGAGGAAAGCCATCTCATATATTGGAGAGTCAATCACAATTTGTTCCCCCCCCCCCTCCAAAAAAGGAAGAAAAGAAGAAGAATAGTACCTAATCTTCTCCTTCTACTAAAACATGTGGGTTGGCTGAATAAATGCGAATCAAAGTCTGTTCGCTTTTAACACATTTGGCTCCATTGAAAAAGAAACAAGGCGTTGCAGTGATTGAAAATATATCAGCATTGTTTCCCTAAAATAATAAAATCTTTTTTTTTTTTAAAAGAAAATAAAGAGGAAAGATAGCTATTTAAGCATATAAATATACTATCAACAGCTTTTCCTCATTATAAAAAAAAAAAAAAAAAAAAAAAAAAAAAAAAAAAACCTCAATAATTTTGGCATAACAATTTGTAACTTTTTCGTATTACATTTTTCTCTTAAATTTACTTTTTCGCATCGCATGTAGAGTACCCTTCTTGACTGTAAAATGATCTAACAGTTAACAATTGTCATTTGCTTTTTTTTTTTTTTCTTTTTCATTTTAGTTTGTTTTTATCTTAACAAAACCAATGATAGACACCAACAACGTTAATTAGGGCATAAAACACTTGAGTTTGGGTACAATAAAATAATTATTTGTTGTATCTTAGAGCATATGATACAGACACAAGACAACCAACATGACATGTCTTAAAGTAAAAATATTTATGGTATTATAAATTATATAATGGTTTACTATATGGTGTCCTGACACTTGAATTTGGATATAAGACAAAGTAATTTAGTATTTGTCATCGCATAAAACATAAAGATAAAGTGTAATCAATGACATGTTCTGATCAATGACATGTTTTTCTTTTGTTTACATCCAGTGATCTTGATCCTAATTAAATCTAATTTGAGTTTACTATCGGATTTATTAAGAAACGAACTCTCTCAATATTTATTTATTTTTTTCATTTCTAAAACTCAAATTTAAAAATTTGATTTAAAAATTTCAATAACCAAGTGCAATTTGATTCATGTATGCATGTAAAAATCTTTATGGTATTGTGAGTTTATATAGTATTCCAACGCATTCCTCCCATTTCTTCCGGAGGTAGTTTTCAAACTGTTCCCTCTCTCCCTCTCTCTCTCTCATATGCAGTATTGATGTAGAACCTAACCTAGAGAATGCAGTTTATAGTCTTGCAAGTACAACCCATATTATAGCTTAATCTTTCTTTAAAATTTTTGATAATTATATTAGATCTAATTAAATTTAATTTAAATTAAATGAAGACAAAACTCTCTTAACATTTATTTTTTTTACATAAGATTCAAACCTAAAAACTTATTTAAAAAATACTGATATTCAATCATTGGACCAATGACCAATCAGGCATTGATATGTTATAGCTTAACTAAGCCGAACAGCCAAACCTGGTCTCAGTGTCAGTCTCAATCTCACAAAGATCTCGAAATCAAAGCCCAAATATTTCTTACCAATATTCTGCTTTTGATTTCAGGAGAGGTATTAGAAAAATAGCAAACCACATCCAATTATCTAATTCCCAGTAGGACCTCTTTAACCAAACAACTCTTTTTTTTTTTTTTTTTTTGAGAATTGTATACTGAGACTTAAACCCAAACCTATTACAAAGGGAAAGGGGAAACCAAACCTATTACAAAAGGAAAGGGGAAGATGTTACTTGAGTTAAAACTCATTGGGCTAAACCAAACAACTCCTTTACTCAGTGCTGCTCAATTCTTTTAACAGTAGATTTCATAAGGTTCAAAACCAAAAGCCTTACCGCATGATGGCAACCATTCCCATACCAACGGCGCAGATGAATTCTATCTGGAATTTTCCATTGAATTCCAATTCAAACAATTTTTCTGCTTTTATTGAAGATGATCTTGCATATATAAAGTTTCCACATCAGACAAAAATGCCACTGAAGTAAAAACGCCCAAGACATCAAATTTGTACCAGGTACAAGGGCTTCTTTAGGCCTATGGTCTCCAACTATTGAACAGGCTTTCGTTAAACTCTCAACATACAGCCATCAAACTTCTTACGATTCTGGAACAGCATTTTCTGAAGTGGAGACAGGTGTGTCACCTTCTGCTCCCCACTCAGTCCAAGACCCGTCATAGACAGGAACATCAATTTTCCCAAGTCGATGTAGACCCTGAAAAGTCGTGACATGAATTTTTGGCTATTCAGAAAATTTGCTAGAAAGCCATTTTGATTGTTATTCCAAGAGGCGATATTAGGGGGAGAAAAAAAATCAAATAATAAAATAACACCAACCACACACACACAAAAACAAGTGCTTGAAGAAAATATTAGACATAAGCGTGTTATAGCAGAAGGCAGAATCCAATTCCAAATATTGACAACAATATTCAAATGAGAATAGGAGAGGAATTCACCAGAGCAAGGATACAGGCAGTCACTCCAGTACCACATGAGGTTACAACAGGACTGTCCGATGAGATGCCTGCAATAAAATGTATCCTATAGTGTTATGATGAGATTTGGCCAGGATAAATCAGAAAATTCAACCTTGAATTCAATCCAAGAGCGGATATGAAAAAATAAATAATAATAATAATAATAATAATGAAATGAAAAGGTGTTGGTGATGTTACAGGGTATACCACTTCATCTTATCAAAAAATGAATTACAACTTACTCATTCCAGGCCCATGTTTTACACAGTATACTTTACATCATTGATTTTAAGACTGTAAAAAAATCAAGTTGCGGTAGATCTTGCCAATGCAACATTTATTGATGATCTAAATTGAAAAATCTAATAGACCCCTGTCCCTTGCTGCAAAGTTCAACAAATAATGGTAGTGTGCACCAACTTGTTAGCTGACCTAATAACTGACAGGCGTTCACCTGTATAGCATGTTAAAAGAGGTATAAAAGAAAGAAGAATACCTTCTTGGTCAAATCTTTTCTTTAATTCATCAGCAGGCAAGAGAGTCTGAGAAGAATCCAACATCTGCAAGAGACAAAACGAGGTAGCACATTACTGATTATTTTAGAATATGACTGTAATTGTACAGACAGGACAAACAAAAGAAACTATAGAGGAATTTCAAAATAACCAAGAAAAACCTGCCCTTTACAGGTTTGAAGCCTATTATGCAATTTATCAGTCAAAACAATCAATGTAGTTATGCAAATTGAAATCTCAGTAACTTCCTAAGCAAGATCCTATTAAGTTTGAATTATATAACTTTCTTATCTGCGAAGTTTGAATTAAATTCAACTGCTAAATCTCTATCATGTGATAATGGAAGACTTGTATGATTGTGCAAATGTTTGTACCCCCACACTTTTTGCCAGCTTAAGAGTTGAATTTTCTGAACATCTTCCCAGGTCCTAGAAAAGGAATCAAAATGTGTAATAGGATAAGGGATTCTCTTTCACCTGAGCAAAAGGTATGCATTTGCTGCCAGGAACATGTCCGCTCCTTATTCCCTTTCGAGGCTCTGGAGCCACACCATCAAATCTGCAAGAAATACAAATTTCCCAGAGATTTAGAAACACATTCTTTTTATAGTCTCATTGGAAAAAAAATGCTAAACCGGTCTCAAACTTCATATTGCCTCTAAAAAACTCCACATACCATCAACAAGGAGCTCATTCTGCATATTACATATGGCTATTGACAACCATCGGATTCAACTTCAACTACTTTTAACTTATCTTCTTATTTCAATACTTTCAATAGTTGACATATCAGTTTTACAATAGGAATTACAGCCAACAAGAAAGTGATGTGTGACATGAAAGTGTCAGTTAAGTGCATGACATACATAGCAAAGTGAGAATTATCAAGCATCGGGGGCAAATGTAGTAATTTAAATTCAGAAAATCTAAAACTACAAATTTTTTGCTTAGATTTGTATAGTTATTAAGTTTTTATGCCTACATTTGCTAATTAAAATGATTGATGCAAGGAGGACAAAAAATTAATGTTCAGCTGTTTAACATAAAATGATCAAAGACCAAAAATTTTTTATCCATAAAATATACTCTAGATATTTGACGTAAATTATATTAAAAGTTGGAAAATAAATAAATAAATAAACTACAGTTTGTTGGTTCTGTGATTTGTAATATAGTGTTGAAACTAACTGGGATATTAATAATTTACACGAATTTAGTATTAATGTATAGAAGTCCTTTTATTTTATTTTTTTGCCTTCTCTGCAGGAAGATATAGGTCTAACATGCCACATGCGCAACAATTGAATTCCACATTAACAAAAATTGATCCACATAGGAGACCACCTTTAGCTCCAGTAAAACAGGTACTTAATTAAATAAATAAATTACACACTTGAGGCACTCAGTTAACCAAAGAATAAATAGAGGTCCTCAATTGAGAAATTGTCCATAGGAGAGGTCCTCAATATGTAATTTATCCCCCAAAAAATTAAATTTCCAAATTAATATCAAATGCAAGAAAAAACATAAACCTAAAAATAAAAAATAAAACATCACTTTTTTGAAAGTCTAAAAGGCCCTAATATAATAATACAGAATATGCCACTTGTAATTAATCACATATTAAATAGAACATGTTAGTGCAAAGCAAATCTATTTAATGGAACTATTTCTTGGGATCACATGCTATATATCCTTCATCTTGAGTGTTGATTTGGAATATAATAAGTTTTATTCAAGATGGAGGTAGAAAACAGATTATCCATGATTTCCTGATGCAACAAGTACCAAAATGATGAAAATCATAGTTGATTGGCATGTGCCTCCATGAAATTTCACTTAGTCAAAGTTTCAAAATGAAGGATGTTTCCCCTCAAAATCAATATTCGATTTGCCATATTGTAATGAGCACAAAAGGGGAGATCATTTAATGCTACCTATTCAATAAGAAATTCGCAATTTGACAGGAACAAAATAAATATAATGGCATCACAATAAGATATCTTCATCAAAGTTAGGACATTCACTTTTCAAAGGGGTATTATTTAAACCAATCCCAATATACCCTCCATAAAATAACAAACAAATATGTAAAAGTTGAAAGATTATTTTAACGGTTCAAAACATACCGCACCTAGAGGAAGAGAATGTCAAAGTGGAAAATTGGCCTACATATACTTAACATACTGATCAACAAATGTATGAGAAAAGACCAAGTAAATGATTTCTTTAAATAGTAATTTTTCATTTTTCACCTTCCCATAAACCCATCCATCTCTTATGTGGTCTCATTTGACAGATTTTTCTGCATTGGCAGTTTACATTTTACATTTCCTACTTTAGCCAAAAATTTATGCGAGGTTTATATTAAACACAAAAAGTACAGAAGTAAGGACTTATTAAATGTAACAGTAAAAAAATAAATAAATAAAAGCTGTAAGGTACCTGGCTTTAGATCGAGCATCTATGTGCTGATGAGTCTTATCCTCAATATTTTTCCTAACCTGAAAATATTGAAGTTATAAGATTAAACCATTGAGAGAAGTATTTCCAAGCAAGAAATCCTCACATATTGTTTATGGAACTTCTATAGCTCTAGGGCTAATTAAGTGACTCAATTAGCTGGATTGATCCCACATGCTTAAATCAAATTGAATGCAAAGAATTCTTTAAGATCCATAAGCTGAGAATTGAGCTCTTTACATCAAAATGCTACTGCATGAGTAAGTTTCAATGATGGATATTTTTCTAACAAGTGCTCAATCAGGTAAGTTCACTTTTGCATCCATTTTATAGATAACAAATCATACAAAACAACTTTTCCTATTTTCTATTTTTAACTGCAAACATCCACTCATAAGAACCCTATATGCACCATTGCTTGATTGCACCTGTAAAATGAGAACAAATACAAGAGCCCGTAGCTTAGTCAATAATCAACAGATCGTTATAATTTTTTTTTTTTTTTTGGGTCTTGACCAACCGGTATCTAGTTTACCCGACTAATCAATTCGAGCACTATAGGACTCAATTTAAGAACTGATTCTCCTAACGTCTGTTTTTCTATTCCCAAGATTCGAACTCAGGACCTTGGTTATGGGAGTCTAGTGCCCTACCAATAGACTCACAGGATGTTGGTGGATCATTATAATTTTGACAAGCAGAAGATGAAGACAGCTGAAAGTAACTTTATTCAACTCACTAATCTCAATCTCAGCTACCATTTTGGAGCTAAGACAAAGATATAATTTGAATATAATCCACAAAATTTGCTTTCAATCATTAATGTTTCAGCAAACCTTTAAACTTAAATTCCTGCCTCTTAAATGCAAAAATTTAGTTGAAATTCAATAGTGAGGTTCATAACAACTAGGTCAGATTGCTCAGTAATGATAATGTGCAAGACCAAGCACAAAGTGAGATTTTGATATGGCAGCAACTTGGCAGAAGTGATGCATGTAACACTGACCACACAGAAACTTGGATTTAAAAAGTAAAGAAATTAATTGTTTTGGTTCTTTGTCATAAATGCTTATAAAGCATTTTTTTCACTTGTTTATTCATATGCAACAGATAAGTCAAGGTTGCAATTTTTTTCCCCCTAAAATCTGGTCACTATTACATTCACCAACTTTGCCAAATCACTGAAATATTAAAGATACCACAGCCATTTCTTTCCATCACATATGTGCATGTTACTCAGTAGACCCAGGTGATGCAAAATTATGTTGCAATTAAAACATTACAAATAAGTTCAAATTTTCTTGAAGCTTTAAGGACTATCAAATATACAAATAATCAGGAAGCACCTGTTCGAGTGTCCAGACAAGATGTGGCTGAAACTTGGTATGAAAAGTAATGGGTCCAACCTGCAAACAGAAATCCTTTATTGTAAGCAACAGTATGAAGATTTAAACAAAATTAAAACATACAAAAAGGATAAATTATCAGCATGTTAGTTTCTACGGAATAACCAGACTTCCCTGTTCATTATTATAGTTTTGTGCAGAGCCTCATAAAAAATTAAAAAGAACAGGAGTATCCAATTGACATAGTCCCCAACAAACTTGGATACTGCTGTGTAATGACAAGAGAAAAGGATATCGATCCACATAAAAAGAAAAATAAAAATAAAAATAAAAAATCATCCTAACAGGGACGTATATTTGCTAATAGTCACCCTCAATTAGCAACCAAATACTAGGAAACCAACTTAAGCTGCAGAAACCTATCAAGCCAGGTGCTCTATCACTACACACATTCCCATTATGTATAAATGAATCCAATCATCCTTGATACTTTTTCTTAGAGATACCCTAAAAATAACTGAGATCCCATCAATGGCCAGAGAAAACTTAATATCATTCTTCCCCTCAAAACTAAGCCTCCACTAAAGCAAGTTTCTAATAATGTCGCCTAAACAAATAAGATGGTCAAATAAGAATTTGCATGAAAAATTTCCTTAGTTCTAAAGGCCAAATTCAACAAGCAAGACTAGAAAAAAGAATACCTAATATGAACCAAGAGAACAATCAAAAGACCAAAGGAGAAGATTAGAGGAAGTTATGATGATCAGAATTTATAAGAAAGTTTCACAAAAACAACCTTTTCAATTTACCTTGCGACTTCTTTCAAAAAATAAAAAGCTCATTATGGTTTTACTGGCTTTCCCTCTGGCACATTGTTTGCTTTTTTTTTTTTTTTTTTTTTTTTTTTGCTTTCACTATTGCCACTTTCCTCCATGGTCACACTCACAAAAATGGAAATAGAAAAGGATTCTTTCCATCTGGATACAATCCCCAACCACTATTCTAAATATCATCAAATTGGTTTTTATCCATTTCACACGATACAAAAACATATAAATTAATACATTACACCTATATAATAGCATATTCTTCAAATACTCTCAGAAATTTGGCCATATGGATTATTATTTGTTCCTATTACACATATTTGCAGGTAGAGGTAAAGATCCTTCACCGTGCATAAGCAAGCCATTTTAAATTCGTGATTATATTCTCTCACCTTACATTCAGCTAAAGGCCTCGGCTACCCCCAACTTTTCAGCAATGCACTCAATCTAAATTGTCTCTCATCAAATTAAAACATCAGCAAAACATTGCATATTGCTAAAGCCAACTCAAGCCCCCCCAATAAACCACTGGTATATTCAACACGCTATTGTCATGTATAAACAATTCATTATTCATTTTCTATTAAATGTTTGCAAAACTCAACATATAAAGCAACTTTATACAGATAAACCTTACAATTGTTAGAGTTTTATATTAACGATAACTATGCGAAAGCCCCTCAAATATCTCATAAATATTCAACATTCATCTTGTGTGTGTATGTGATACATCAAGTATCAAGTCTTTACTGTCATCCAATTACATGTTCAAAATTGATCAGCTAACATTCTGGACCATGCACTATAAAATTATTTTATAGACTAATGTTCTTTATAGATATTAGTGCACCTTTTTGCTTTAAGAGGAAGAACCAGAGAAGCATATGCAGGAATAGGAAAAATAAAACTTACAGCTTGTCCCTGGTACACTTTCTCTATTGCTTCACTGGCAGCACTAGCTTTCAAAATAGCATCACTGGAAGCACTCGATTCAACATCATATCCTGAAGCGCGCCATCTTGGCAGGCCTCCATCCAACACCCAGACTTTATCATGCCCAAAGACTCGGAACATCCTTTCCATGTCATCAGAAAATGAGGGCATGAATGCTTCCACTCAGCAAAAAAGCATCACAAGGTTCAACATTGTGTTAGAAATGGATCTAAATCTAAAACTCACCACCAAACACGGGCTGCACTAAAAATTCCCTTTCCATCATAAACAACAACTCCGTCTTTATTCTCTATTCCAAGGGCCGATACAGCTGCAGCAAAAGCTTCCTCAGACGGCAACATGTGAGGCAACTGTTCAAATAACATATAAATGAACCTCCCATAAGGCACATGAAGATAGATGATGTAGTCAATGAAGATCAGTATTGTAGCCAGCAGCCAATAAGTTGACTCGTAGGGACTAAGAGGCCGTTTGGGATTGCTTAAAAAATACTACTTATAAGCACTTAGTGCTTATAAGCAACTTTTTAACTTATAAGTCTATTTTAACTTTTTTAAAAAAATAAATTGTTATCTGTTTAGATAAATGTTACTTAAAAGTAATTAACTGTTTAGTAAAATGAGTAATCATAAACTATATAAAATAAGAAAAGACCATAATAGGTATAAAATGTGATATGATTGTAATTTTTGTTAAATACAAAAGGATAAAAATGTATTTTAACTTATTTTAGTTGTGCTTAAAAGCACCAAAATGAAAAGGCTGGTAGGAGGAGCTTATTATTTTGTTAACTTATAAACATTTTTTGAACTTATAAGCACTTTTACAAATTTTAATTATTAAACGGTTATAATTTTAGTTTTGCCTTATAAGCTCGTCAACCAGCTTATAAGCAATTCCAAACACCCTCTAAGTTAGTCATAGAGCTAGAAAACTGATTAATTATCAGGAGAATTTAACTGTATCACACTTGTAGGAAATTAATGTCTTTAATCATTCAAGAAACCTTATTAACTAAAAGCGATTTTTGAGCTCTTTGTCATATCCCAACTTTACCAGGTAACATGAAGACAATCTACTAATAAAAAACAAGATATGAATATAAATAAATGAAAGAAATTATCCCCACCTTTGATGTTTGATCTGATATTCCATCCACGTCAAAGAAAAGGGCACCAGGAATGTGAGCAACCTGTACGATCCCAAAAATTTAGCAGAAGTGTGTTCAAATTGATCAAACTGATCATAAAAGGGGGCATCAGCAGAAGTGTTGATGAGGTTGAGCAGGTATGGCAAAACTAATCAAGCTTGTGAAAGAAATTGCTCCAAATGATTCTTTCATAAAATAAGATAAGAGAAAACTGAGTTCTAACCCAAACAGGGCTTTTTATTCCAATTAAAAACACATCTTTCAGACCCTCTTATATAACATTACTGACCTCCACATGCAATAGCGAATTCTCTTAGAACAGAAATTATAATACACCAATTTAGACAGCTTAAGCTTGTCAATCAAAATGGTTATTTCCCAAGAGCAGTACCTGATACTCTTGAATTGGGTTCCTTTGCTCATCTGGCATATACCATGATGCATCCAGCACCTAAAAGCCCAAAATGAAACAAGCATCACATTTCAAATTTTAACAAGATCTTAAAAATGATGTGGCAACTATCAACCAACAAAATCAATTGCAAAATGCATCCTAGTCCAAGAAAATGGTTCAAGAACAATACTTTACATTTGAACCAGCAAGATTAGGTACTATGAATAAACAAATCTTGTTGAGTTGCAGCGACTAGATCACCAAGGGACAGATCCCAGCCACTCAAAAACCTATCTCTTTTGCCTGGATGGTTAAAGCTTTTTGAGGAAACACAAGATTTGTACATATAAAGTATAAAAGATCATAAGAATATCATTTTTAGCTTCTATGTGGGCAATTCTATCACTTCATAAATAAGGAGTGATTGTTTGGATCCAGACTCATCACAATTAAAAAGTTTCTTTCATCTTTTTCCCCCCCTGTTTTGCTGGTTCACTAAGGTCTATATAACCAACAGAACCATGATCAAATCCAAATAATGATCAGAAAATAAAATTCTAGAAACACATTACAAGTGCACAAAGACTATTCTGAAGAAACAAAGAATCACTCAAGAAGACTTTCAAAAGGAACATGGTTCAACCACCATGCATTCATGTCTTCTCTGCCATATCCCAACCCCAAAGTCAGAAATTCCCATCCAAGCATTCAACAGTGAACATGGTCAAGTGATGGTTCATACTCTTTTAAGCTCAGAAACTTCTCCTCCCCTACATACACCATCCAAATAAACATTGTGCTCAAAATGATACCAGGCCAGCTAGTTTGACCAGTTGAACAGTAGAAACAACACATTTTCTAGACTGAGAAACCCCAGAACGGGTCTCTTAGAAAGTTGATAATATTTCTCAATAGGTGATCCAGTATCTCGACTGCAGGAATTAGAGAGCTGCTGATATATTGCATAAAATGGACTTCAATACTATTTTAAAAAGAACCAAATACAAAGGTTTAGACAGGTCTTTTAATTTCAAGAAAGTCTCTCAAACTTTTTTGATAGAGAAAAATAATTAAAAAAAGGAAAAAGAAAAATCTCAGCCTCTATGTCTCTCACATGGCAAAATTAAAACTTCTCCTCAGCTCTCTGGGTTTCACATTCTGCCACTGCAAGCCAATCTGCAGCGGCTCTCTTCCTGCCTCCTACTAGCAACCATATCTCTCTCTTTGGTTTTCACTGCTGGAGACAATTGGAGAACCTGGGGCGAGTTTACAAATGTTGCAGACAGGTTTGCATCTACATTTTATGCCTTTATAATCTGTAGTTTTTTTTTTTCTTAAGTTGATGAAGAATAGAAAAATATGTATGAACTCTCTACAATCTGATTTACATCTCTTTTCCCTTTTATCTACCCTTTGTATGCATTTAATTACATCACCCACTCTTTTCTTTCTGCGTCATGGCACGAGCAGCAAGCAGGTACAAACGGGCTTCATTATTTCATCTCAAGATTAAAGATACACTCTCTGACCTTATGATTTGCTTGGCCTCCATTTAATTTTAGTTAACTGCTTGCAAAAAGAGGCAGCTTCATTCCACAACTACATCAAAAGAATTGAAATGTGTATATATATACACATGAGTGCGTGTGTTTGTGATTCTCACAATCACTAGCACAGATAAAACTGTATCCCAATAAACCTATTGCCCAAGATTTTGGTGGCCCTTCAGGTTCTAGAAAACATCAATAGAATGCCTAGATACACACACTTGTTCAAGATTTTCAAGATATCAATATATTCATTACAGAGGATTAAACACCAGTATCTTTTGATAGTCATATGCCATATGCAGAAATATGGTGACAATTTAGTTGCATAATGCCTTAAGCTTCTCAGTTCTCACATTGAGATTTACCACTGCTTCTGCCCAAAACACTTGCATTTTTGTCTATTGAGAAGTGGTGATGAGATCTTGATCAGTAAAAAGTGTTCCTTAGTGCTGATCATTAAAATAAAAGGGGGGGGAACTACTCTCAAAAGATATTACCTCCTAATAGAACATTAATTTCCTATGTGTAAACAACTAGGTATTTTATTATTAATTTTCACAATCTTTAGTAGTCTAAAGTACCACTGAGATGGTTTTAGATTGTGGTAAATGCAAAATACAGATTGATATAGCTGATCCCAACTTATTTGGAACTAAGGCTGAGTTAAGCTAAGGATATGGTGCTAATGGCATTAAGCAATGGTTGGACCATAGTTTTGCTAGGGCACTCTTTCTGGTTTACGTCTGAATCTGATTTAATTACCTAAACCTTTCCAAAACATTTTAAATCAATTATCTTATCACAACACCCCCTATTTCCTCTTTCTCAATTCTTTCAAGGAGTGATACTTCTTAGAACTTCCATTTATTTTCCACTCACGTGCTGATATAGAGGTTCATAAATTTATTTCTTTGAATGACTTGCCGCCATTCCATGTTTCTTCCAACCCTGACAGTAGGATCTAGAATCTTGAGGATCCCAGATGCATCTCCAGAATTTTTTTTTTTTTTTTTTTTTTTTTTTGGGATAGAACATCTCCAGCAAATTTTTTCTTTAATCATATATTTCAGAAACCTAACAACACATCCACATCAAAAAGCTTCACTTCAAACAGATGCAGAGTTATAGGAGAAGCCTAGAATGAAATGTGTCAAAGGAACAGTGCCTACTATGATGCGAGATAGAAGTATTATTCCAACAAGCTACATTTCTATCCACCTTAATCATGGTCATGATTATGACCATGGTTGCAGTAACAAACATAACGCAATTTGGTGCTACTGCGAAATTACTCATCAAGGACGAGAGTCATTGATCTTGTCACAGTGGTGGCATAGGCATGGCAACCTTTTCCACAGGCCTGTCATGGCCCATCATGGCCATAATGATTGCATGTTTGTCAAATCAAAGCCATAATAACCTGTCACAGCTACAATGGCTATTACAGCCTCATCTTGGGCTGTAATATTTGTGATATGGCCAAAACTATGAGGAACAGAATTTGTGGCATAGCAGCTGACAGCTGATATCTAAATCCATGTCCCCCACATAGACCAGTACAGGAGATCTGAATGTTGTACAGCACATGTCCTGAGATCCAACTTCCGATTGAATATATATAGCAAAAACAAAAAAAAAAGTCTCGTCATCCAACAACTTTCCAATTAGACAACCACATGAAAAATTGCAATCTGTAAGAACAATTGTGTCCCAATTAGAGTTCAGCAAGATTTCATAGCAACCTAGGGGAGAGAAAAAAAATGATAGCAGATCTTATAAATTAACAAATACAAGCTAATTAGGTGCAAAGTACTAGAAGCTTTTTAGGAGAAAAAGTAGCTAGTTAAATAGCCGATCCCATTGGAGAACTTAATCTCACCAAGATTGGCTAGCAAAACAGTTAAATCTATTGGATACTAAATAGGAGCTACATATCAAAATTAGTAGGTAATCCAAGTTCAATAACAATCAGGCATTCCTAACAACCTTGAAAGTGTGGAATATAAGATTTTGGAATCATGCAGATGCCTGCATCTTCGCATGGAAAACCACCATTGAGGCTTTTAATCTCTGAGTCTATAATGACTGCCTTACTTGTACCTCAATGATACAACATCTTGCACCATTGCAATTTAATAAAAGAGGTCTATGTTTTTGTTCATATAGGCACATGACAGCTAAGGTAAGCTTAACATCAACAAATTTAAGACAAAGCAAAAGGACTCCAACACTTTGGAAGAAGTTAGCACTTAATGTTGTATTCTGCTCTTCTCATCCACAAAAACTAAACAAAATTATAGTCATAGTTGGCTGGGTCAGCCAGCCACCCCCCAATGGAATTGCAATCTGGGTGAGCAACCCAATTCAAGGTGCATTCTCAACCCAGAGCATTGTTATAAGCATCCCAAAATTTAAATGTCTAATTTCAATTTTTTGACTCCATTAATTAGTATAAATCACCCTGAATTCCAACACATGTTAGAGAATATCACACAACATTAATAGCCTATTTTTTGTATCAATTAGCAATAAGAAACAAGTATTAATTAGCAATAAGAAACAAGACCTTGCTTTTGAGTTTGCAAAGGACTCTCTTTTTCAAGAATCTCTACATAATCTGTCGCTTGATATTTATTAAGAGTGATAAACATCTCCTATAATCTCTATGTAGTTAGGAGTCCTATTTAATCCTGTTTCCTTTTCCCAAAAGGATTGAAAATTAAATCCTTCAAATTTATCGTATTAAGATTTGAGTTTTCGAATTTTATGTTTTAATTTTGGGTTTGATGAGGATTGTTTCTTTTTTCTAAACATTTCTTACTCTTTGAATTTTTAGAGGTTAAAAACATGTTTGTGGCTACATACATACACAAGATACATATGAATGACCCATACTATAACTCCCAACCATACAATCTAAAATAGCAATTCAAAGAAGCCGATGCACTACCTCATGCTGTAGAAAGTGGTGTACCATGTACCAGAACCCATCCCACATTCCATAGCATACTGCAAACCAGGTAACCGTGATTATAGTTATAGTCACCATGGGATGGCCATAGTTGAATAGTAAAACCTAGGGTTCATAACTTTATCTCCATGTATGAGCATGCTTTAACATTTGCAAGCATAACAACAGCAATCTAGTTTTACCGGTAACAAGCTGCAGTGTGTACCTTCATATCAGGCTCTCTAAGGTTAGAATGGAGCCAATCAACAGAAACTACAGGTTCACTTGTAGACATGGTCTGTGTGGAAAAAGAAGCTTTTGAGCCAAGATCGGAGGAAGCCACAGGAGAACAAACAAAACTACGAGCTCCAAAAACCAAGTGGACAGGGTCGGTACGTCTTTGAAATGGGCTCTTCTGCAAATAGAAGAAAAGTGCAAAGATAATCAATGATTCAACAACAGTCAGAGAGAGACCAGGATTATAAAGCTTCCCAAATTCAATTGGTAGTATAAAACCTCATAGTACAAGGATAACATAAATTGAATGGACCCAATCACTCGAAAACCACATTGACGATTTCTTTATATCATTAATGCCAAAATTTAACTTCAAAATTCAGACTAAGAATTGCAGCCACAGCAACAGGGACTCAAATCAATTCAACATAATAAACAAAAACTAATTAATTATTAATAAAAAACTGTAGATTCTAGAAATTGAAATCCTCATAAAAGTTCGCTTGGCAGATTCCCAAAAAGAGAGAGAGAGAGAGTTAAGTATTGATTGAACCAGACCAGAAAACACAAGTCTTTTGCTGAACAGCGAAACAATTGGTCGAAATTCAATTACCAATAAGTCAATATACTCCAGAATCAAACAAACCCATCAACAAAAACAAAACCCCAGAAAGCAAAACCAACCAAATCAAGCAAAAGACTGAAACTCGCACCAAAATCAAGTTGAAAATCACAGAGTAGGGAAAAAACCGCAGTAAGCAAAAAGGGATTTTGAATAGATTGAACAGAAGAAAATTGTTGAGCTTACATTGAAGAGAGTTACAAGGAGTTGGTGAGGCTGCCTGGGAGAAGCAGAAGAAAACAAACGACGACCAAAGAGTGCTGTTCTTGTCAGAAGGGCAGATGCCATTTAGTCAGGGCATACGAATTTCTACGCTTGTTTCGATTTTTCACAAGTGCCCTGTTATTCTGATATCCGAAATGATTCGAAATCGATGTTTTTGATAGAAAACCAGGGCTTCCCTCTCCTTTTATGCTACCATCCCAGCAGAGATGAACTCTTCCTCTATATGCGAAGAGAGAGAGAGAAATGGGCGGGTCGAACCGCCGGTTTGCGGCTTGCGGGTTGAGAAAGAAACCCCTTTTAAAGGTTTTTCCATCACCCATGATCTTTGGCCTATTGCCAAATTATCCCAAAATTTTAAATTTTACAATATTCTGTTTCAAATTTTAAATTTTCACAAGGTTAGCCTATTTATCTATTTTCCCTAAACAGATTTTTCAAGCACCCATCAAAAAATAAGGTGATATTATTTTAAAAATTCTAATCTAAAAAATAATTAATTAGGTGGTATTTGGTATTATTGTGATTTTTTTTTTCGGGGAGTATTATCCATTGAATGTAACATTAGAAAAAATATGTTATCTATTTTTCTAAACGCTAAAATATAGTTTTAGATTTTTAATTTTTTTCCATACTCAACTCGTCATTTCTTCTTCCTCACTTTGTGTCTCTCACTCACGTCCTTCTCTCACAAGTTAACAAAAGCTTTCTCTGCATTAAATTTATATCACATGAATAGAAATTTGAGTATGACTCCAAAAATTGTAAAAACCAGCACATGTAAAAGTGTTGATCTTTTTCCTAGCCAAGAGAGTGGCGCATTGATTGCTTCATGTGCAGAAACCCAATTGCTTCCCATGTCCCACTTTTGTATATTGTATGTACTGCTTCTTAATGATCTTAAAATAGGAATTAGTTTTATAGTTACCCTCATACACTTATGCTTTTTAGTGTTTTTTTTTTTTAATGTTTTTGTTATACTTGGTCATACTCATATTTTCTAATATTTTATGATTTAATTTAAATTCCAAACAAATATATCTTTCTTTTTATGTATATTTATGTCGTGAAGTTAATAATTTAACGCGCATGTATTTCTATTATTTTTAAAAAAAAAAAACAATATTTGATGTAGTTGATTATTAACCGGTTTGAAAGAAAATACAATTTTTGGTATTTTAGAAAAGAAAACTAAAACCATGGTACCAAATGCCATTTTAATAATTTTTATAGAATTATGTTACCAAGTAATAATCGAATTCCCTTTAATATCATCACACATTAATGAAAAAATAGTGTTATTGAGTTTTAAAAAAAATAATTTAATGATCATGATTTTTTATTTTAATTAATTTGATAATTTTTTATTTAAATCTGGATATAATAAAAAAAAGAAAGCAGAATTTATCATGTCAAATGACATTTGATGGCTTCAGTACCAGATCAAGTTGGTTTCTACGAGAGAAAAAATGCATGTAATTGAGTGATGCCCGTGAAAAGACTCAAAGCCACTGTTCGAAATCTGATAAAGTTTGAGTTAGGAGGCAAAATTGATATAGTTACCCAACAGAAAAACCAAAGGAGTTCTTTTAATTTCGAAAATGTATTCTACTATTCTATTTTTCTAACTGGCATGACTCAATAGACAATGGGATAAAACTAAATGGGTGAAAACTTGAAAAGTAGTTTATGAATAATTTTAATTGCATTTTTCTCTGAATACGAAATTTTAAGTTCAAGATATATTAAGATGACTTGTGTTTGATTTCAAAAGGGTAACATTTTTAAATTTCTTTCAGATTTGAAATTTTTTTCTCCTTTTATTACAAATTGAAAATAAATTAATAAACAAAAACATTAGTAATAACATAATCAACTCAAAGTATCTGCCTCCTATCCTCATTTGTTGGCTATTGAAGATGATAACAAGAGTGATCATTTCTAATTGAGAAAACCACTATTGACATGGATTCAATTAAACTAGGAAAAATCAACGGTCAAATAGATATTTTTCTACACTAATTGAAAGATTTCAATTATAAAATAGAAGGGATTATTTGTTCACATACTTGCTTTTTAATATAAAGAAGCAACAATAAACTTAAACTGAATGTGGATTTATTGATGAAAGAATTGTGGATTTAATAGGTTTTATCACAGTGTTTGAAAGGAGAGGATTCAAATGAATGATCACGAACACTAATATGTTATGAACTGACCCAAGAAAGTGGACAACAAGTGTAGTGGAAGCCATTGATATCCAAATAATCAGAAAATAGAATGTAGATAGAACCAAGAAGAAAGGGTGGGCAGCTTCAATCGAGGAAAACAACAGTATAGGGTGTTGGTGATATTGATAGAATATAAGTTATAGTATATAATAGAGAAAAGATTAAGGGAAAAAGAAGTAGACAAAGGGGTTTACAGAGAAGGGAGAGGAGAACCAACAACAATTTCCATTTTATGCCTTCATCTTGCACCATTCTAGATATATGTAAATTCTCTTAAATAGTTAATCAACTGTCCTAACTATTCAATTAACATTGGTTATAAAGCTCAACTAATCTAATAGAGTACTTTTGAATTTCTGTTGTTGGTTGTTATACATTTCCCCCCTTTGAAGATATCTTTATCCTCAATGATAGAAAATCAAGAACTAGGACTTCACGAAACTCATCAATTTTAAACCAAGGCTTGTATTGTATTAAGAAATAAGATAATTGAGATGAATAACAGGTCTAACTTGAGTTGCAGGAAGAGTATTAGTAAGAGAGAGAGAGGAGAGATATGAGAGAGAATGACAAGCTGAAAGAGACCAGTGAGGAGGCCAACCTATTGCAAAGAAACAATAACAAGGTCCAACAAAACTCGAACATGGAAGTTAATCACACAAAGTAATCATTTAGGGACATGCTTATGGGCCAGTCAAGTGAAGGTGGGAGGGTAAAGATGGATGAAGATAAGGAGTCAGACTCAGAATTTGAAGAGCATTTAAAGAATGAAGAATCTTCTGTCCAGCATGGGCAAATGCCAATCATCCAAGTTTCAAACGTGAAGCTAAAGGAATTGTAGAAACCATGGAAGAAATCCTTGATAATCAAACTGTTAGGCAAGAATATTGGAAATCAATTAATAAACTTAATGATTCACACAATGTGGAGAAGTGAGGGTACTATGGAACTGCTAGACCTAGGAGGAGGCTTCTTCTTAGTCAAATTTGGAATGAAACATGACTATTATCATGCGTGAACTGGAGGACTGTGGATAATCCACAACCACTACCTCACTGTGAGGAAATGGTACCCATGGTTCCAAACCCAATTAGCAAAAATTATTTCCATAGTGGTATGGGTCCATCTCCCAATCAAGTTCTTTGAAGGAGAAATTCTATTAGAAATTAGAAAAGTTTTAGGAAAACCCATTAAAATAGACGAGAACATCGCTAATACTTTAAGGGGGGAAGTTTGCCCTAGTATGCTTCGAGGTGGATCTAAGCAAGCCTCTGATTTTTAGGGTTTGTCTAAGGAACGGAGTATAGAGCGTTGAATATAAGGGGATCCACACCATATGCTTCATTTGCAAAAGAGTTGGCCACAATAGTGAGAACTGTGAGGAATTAGGGAGGACAGAAGAAGTCAGGAATCATAACTTACGATCTCCGAAGATGGGAAAATTCTGATGAGAAACAAAGAAGAAAGAGACGAGGGGTTAGGGCTATTGATGCTTGTGACCAAAAAATAGAGATTACCAAAATTGAGCAACCAAAATGAAAGAAGAAGTAAAGAGGAACAACAAAGTAATAGATATGCTAATCTGGGAAGGTCAACAAGTCCTCGAAAGATGTAACAAATGTATAAAAGGAGGGGGGAGACAGTGAAGACTTCAGTGATGGGACAAAATCTAGGTAGCATATAAGGAAAAGGTAAGAGAAACAATTGGGAAGCTCTCAGAGGAGGAAAAGCTAGGCAAGATATTGACCTAGATCATAGGATAAAGAAGATCGCCTAGGACGAGGAATTGACTTTAAGAGGGTGAAAGAGATAGATTAAGAGAAGCTTCCTAATGAAGGAGAGGTGAGAATTAGTGCTCGTTTGATTGGTTTTTTTTTAGTTTCTTTTCTCCTTTTAAGGAGAAACAGAAATTAATAGTTTTTCAAATAAAGTTAAAAATTGTTTGGTATTTTTAACTTTTAAACTGCTTATATACTTCTTTTTATAAATTAATTAATTGACAAAACAATTTTATAAACTCTATTGTTTAATAAAATTATCATAAAGGACATACAAATAAAATATAATTTTTTTCTCACCATCAATTGATTAAAAATTGATATATCAACATTTTAAAAATAAAATATATAAATATTAATAGTTAAAATAAAAATAAATTAATTATTTTGCTAAACAATTAAAACAAACATTTATAAATATAAATCATTTTTATATAATATAAAAAATTAAAAAATTTGAAAATAACATAAATCATTTATTTATATTTTCCATCAATGCAGCTGTTATTTGATTGCGAACTCTATTCATATAATTATCACTCACTTCTCTTCTATAAATAGATGAATCCATTTCTTTATTGATATTTCTTTATTCTTTAAACTCTGAAGTGTAATATAGGTTACGATCGTATCTATCAAACTCCTCGTCTTTGCCATAATTTTGAATGAAGTTATAGAGTGCTGCTATTACAACAATTATCTTCTCTTGTTTCACCAACGGAAATGGCTTCATATCCTTTAAAATATGCCACATATTCTTCCAAACTCTAATCGTTCGTTCTACGACATTTCTCAAAGAAGAATGTGCATGGTTAAATATTTCTTGTTCACCTTGTGGCTAGCGACATCCTCTAAAATCAAGAATGTGATATCTCTCGACTTTGTATGATGCTAGATACCATTTCATGTTAGGATATCCAATATCCACTACATAATATTTATCTACAAAACATAATAATATATTCGATCATTAGTTAATTAAAAAAAAACATTTCAATATTTATATAAGATATAAATAAAATTGTACCTTTTGGTAGATGAGGGAACACACTTTTCATTTTTTTCAAGTACAATAGAAAGAATTCTGCTATCATATACGATACCAAGCCAACCAACAACAATAAAAGTAAATAAAATGTCAAAATTGCACACTACCATGACATTATGAGTTGAAACTCCCTTTCAACCAATGAAACGAATTTGATTATTGGTATGAGGAATAGCAGGTATATGTGTACCACCTATAGCACCAATGTATCCTTTAAAATAAGGTCAATATCTACTATCATTTTTAATTTTGTCGGGAACTTCTTTAAATTCAAAATATGGAGTTGTTATGACTTCCTTGGCTAACAAACATAAAGCCTTTAAAACTTTAGCAAATTTTTTATTTATTGTCTCCCCCGATTTTCCAAATTTATTTTAAACATTACGATTTGTTTGACTGTGTCCACAAGTCCAAAGAAATATAGCGATTACATATAATTCTGTCATCTCTTTAGATGGTCATAACCATCCATTGGTTTTCAATAAATCTGTAAGTTTTAGTATACTATGTGATTCTATTTTAAACATTTTATAACTTTCACCTGAAGTGGTAATAGTTTCCCAAACCCAATTCCAGCCATTAGAGTAAATGAAACTATTACCTTGTTTTAATAAATATTTCGTATGATATGCTCCTGCTATTACAACTGCTTCATAAAGTATTTAAAAAAATTTTGCTTGTTTCTTTTTTTTTTTACAACTCCTCGCGATGATATAATATCATTACAATCCATCTGTATAAGAATACCAAAATACATAAATTAACCCAAATATTTATATCATAATAAATATATTAATGTATATCAAGAGCATCTACATAAATGACAACTAAAAATTTCTCAATACAACATCAAGCAAATAAACATATGCTAATATAATATGTAATCAAATAACAAGCAAATGTATGTTTCCCCTTTAATTTTCTATAACATGTAATCAATTAGATTATTGGTTAAAATAAATTCTCAAAGAGAATTGAAGGGGTGTGCAAAATCAAAGAAGGTTATAATCCTACAACTTGGATGTTGGAAGTTACAACAGTAGCACATGAAGTGACTAGGCATTGATTTTGCTAAAATTTACAAAAATTCTGCTAATATAATATGAAGCAAATAAACATGAGTCTTTATAACAAAAAAATATGGACAGGAAGTGACTAGGCATTGATAATAGCACAGTCTTTCAATACAACATCTAGCAAATAAACATAAGCTAATATAATACGAAGTTCAAATTTTGAATAACAAAAATCAAATCAAGTCCTAAACATCTAAAGTCTTTATAGTTTTGCTTTTTCTAAATTATAATTATACATAAACCAATCTAACTTGTCTTCTGCATATGGCAAAGACATAAGAGTAACTCTACTTTTGTCAGCTTGAATCAAATTTATAGCTCAACCAAATTACTCTCTAGTCAATGCCTTCTCCTTTCAAAGATTTCAATTCTTTAATGCATTCTGGAATTGAATACTGTCCAATGACAATAGATGTCGCTGATATTTCAGTAGCTTCATTTGTGTTATGACTTTCTGCAACATCGGCAATTCGGCTTATTGTTTGTCTCATACTTTCTGTTGTCCCAATCTCTTTTTTACCATTTGGCATTTTTTTCCCCATATCTTCTGACATTATTCTTTTTCTCTTGACTTGATTATTTGAAACAAGGCTAAAATCTTCATCTACAATAAAATCTTCATTATTAAGTTCAAAACCATCTTCTTGCATAATTGGATTAACACTTTCACCATTGTCCTCATTTGAGATACTCATCGCTGGCGTCCATACTTGTTGACTTGTTACTACTATTTCTCAAAATATGAATTCTAATTCATCATGATGTTCTAGCCCATTATAGTGAAATTTAGCATATTTTGGATTTTCCTATACCATCATAAAAAACAAATATGAATAAAATACAAACCTAAAAATGCATTATAATATACAATAGGCGAAAATATGAAATTATAAATAATTACCTTTATTTTGGCTTCCCACCATGTATCATTAGCTTCAATGGTTTAGGTCTCATGGTTCCACCTCAAACCTGTCTCTTTTCCCTTTAATTATAGTCATTTTGTCCATTCACCCTTTAAGCTATCTATCCTATTTTTCAATTGTTTTGTACTATAGTTTTTATTAGCACGAGTATTAAAATTCTTGAAAACAACCTCCCATCTCTTAGCTCTAAATGAAACTCCTGATTTTCTAGTCCTACGGATCTCATCCATGCATACTTGAAGTATGATTTTAGTAATATTGAAATCTCACTTAGCATTATTTATTTGTTTTTCAAAAATTTCGCTCTGTGGTATATGCATTTGTCCACTAGCTATAACTGCTATATATAAAACAATCTTAATATTTTTAAAAAATCTTGTGCACAAGGAAAACCACAGAGCACATGCATAGCAAATTGAGAAGAAAATCTAAATGCACAGCAAATGCACGCAACAACAACATAAAAGGTTACTGCAAATTCATTGGGAAAAAGAGTCTTGTCAATATCATTCCAAAACACTGGTATTTCAATCTCATCAAGGTCGAAAGCTCTTCCAAACCACATCAAATATATATAAATAATGGAATACATAAGGATGCATCTATCAACATGGGGGCAAGAGAGAGAGAGTTCAAATTATGGCAAGAGTAATCTAAAAGAATGTCATAGACCCATTTCTTCCTTAGGTAAATTCAAAAACTCACAACCAAAATCGATGGGACAGAAAAATTCCAATCCCTAATCTATCCAATTCCAATAATTACAAACCCAGAAACAGAAGCCAATAATAAAACAGAGAGCAATACCAATAGAAAAACAACAACAAAAAACTTCATGAGAAAGAGACAGAGAATTGCAATCATAATGAGAGTAATCTCTAAGTAGGTCATAGATTTATTTTGACTAAAAAATTCAAAAATCACATTCAAGATTAATGAGAGAGAAAATCTCAATCTCAGATCTATCAAATTATAGAATTTGCAAACCCAAAAATAGAAGCTAACAATGAAGAAACAATAGGATGTGATTTTTAAACAATGAAATTATAATCATATTTAAGTTAAAGAGAAAAAACCTTAAGCATGGAAAAAAACCTAATAAGAGAGAGAAAATTATAATTGGATAGAAAATTCTAATAATTCTGCCAAGTATCTCATTGTTGACGTGATTTTTGAAGCATCTATATAGGATTTTCTCTATGAGAGAGAAAAAACCTCATGAGAGAGAGAAAATTATAACCATGGCAAGAGTAACCTGCCAAGTATCTCATAGACCCATTGCTTCCTTGGTAGGTAAATTCAAAAAAAAAAAAAAAAAAAAAAAAAAAAAAAAAAACCTAAGAAACACAGAATAGAAACAATATTCTGTCAATAAAAAGTATTCTTCTGATAAGAAATAGAAATAACCCTCAAAATAGAAACATTAAGCAACTCCTTATAGTACCCATTGAAAGCAAAACAAACCACATAAGTCAAGGAGGGAGGGAGGGAGGGGGAGAGAGAGAGAGAGAGTAGAGCTCTGACCTGAATGGAATCGTTGATTAGGGCAAACATGAGAGGAGTCGTAAACGGGATAGAGGGGAGAGAATAGAGAGGAGCTAGGAGCCTTATAAAGAGAAGCTTACAGAACAAAAAAAAAAAAAGAAAATAGGGCATAGGGGAGAGTGGGAGCGTATGAAAGGGATAGAAGTGGAATTTCCCTTTTGAAATAGGAGTATAACCGAGATTAAAAAAAAAAAAATTGAACCTCCATAAAAGTTGGCGTGCTTTTGAAAAGGAGAAGCAAAAGCTCTTTAAAGGAGCTTTTGCTGAAACTCTTTTTTCTTTGTTTTTCTTCTTTAAAAAAAAAAACTCTTTTTTTAAAGAGCTTTTAAAAAAGTGTTGTTTGGTAGGGTTTCTCATTATAAGAAGAAGATAAACTAAAAAAAATCATGTCAAATGGGCACTTAGTGGGCTATATTTAGGGGGGCCTCAACAAATGGGCCGAGAAAACTAAATCTCATAAAGAGGGAACGAGTGAGGAGAGTTCGTTTAGGCCATTTAATGGGGAATGGACTTCTAATAAACCGAGAAACCCAAAGCTGAAGAGTATAAATATGGAATGGACGCCCAATACTCAAAGCCTCTTAATCTCAAGCAGGGAAGGAGCGGCCTCTTTCGACCCAGGAGATGAAGATTCCATTTTAAATTCAATTATCACTAAAACCTCTCTTAGGATTGAGCAGGGAACTAAAGGTATGGAGGGAAGAATAGATTGGCTTCAAAGGGAAAATAGAGAAAAAGACAATGAGAAAGAGAGAATCGAGGGAATGGAGTGTGATGGTTACTAGTAGGGACCAACTTCTTCTCTCCAAATTTTTCTCAATGAATTTTAAAATCATTACTTGGAATTGTCAAGGAATTGGCAATGCAAATTTCAAAAGAGTTCATAAAGAGTTGGTGAGATCTCAAAATCCAGAGATTCTCTATTTACTAAAGACTAAAGATTTCTCAAATAAATACCCAAACTTCCTTACAAAACAAGGTCTAGAAGAAGATTTTGTAGTGGAGACGGATGGATTTTGTGGAGGTCTTTGGCTAAAATGGGACAAAAGTAAAGTGGACATTCAGATTGTCAAGCATCCCTATCAATAGGTTCATGTCAGTATAAGTGAAGAGAATATTAAATGGTGGCTAACTTGTGTATATGTTCAACTCTATGAGCAAGACAAGGAATCCTTCCGGAGGGATATTCAGTGGATTTCGAGTGAAGTTCAAGATCCTTGGTTTATAATGGGGGATTTCAATGACTTTGGGTGCATTGATGAAACAACTGATAAAAGCAGAAGAGTCTGGACAAAAGGCTCTAAATTTAGGGAAAGATGGGCTAACTGCAACCTTCAAGACATCAAAATGCAGGGTTTTAATTTCACTTGGACTAGAAGACAAGAGGGGAGGACTATCTTACAGTAAAAACTTGATAGAATTATAGACAACCTAGAAGCTAAATTTGCCTTTCCAGAAATGAAAGCTATAAATCTCCTATGTCTTTATGGAGATCACAACCCTATAATACTCCTCACAAGGTTGACAAGTCCTTCTAAGTTGGGCAAGAAACCTTTCAGATATGAAGTTGCTTGGTTGTTTTACCCAGAATTTGGAGAGGTCTTCAAGAGAGCTTGGTATAGTGGAGATGGTTTCCTACTACCAACAATAAAGAACACAGTCGGAGAGCTGAAACAGTGGAACAAATTGGTCTTTGGGAATATCTTTAGGAGGAAAAAAAGACTTGAAGCCACGTTACAAGGGATTCAAGCTGCAAAGCATTAAAATCACTCAAACAATCTTTAGAGATTGGAAAAGGAGCTTTTATCTGAATACAACAAAGTCTTGGAGCAAAAATAAATCTTTTGGTATAAAAAATAAAGACTAAATTGGATCATTAAGAGAGATAGAAACACCAAATTTTATCATATAACCACTAAAGTTTAGAGACAAGGTAATAGAATAACAGCTCTTCAGATTGAGGGAGTGTGGTGCACTAATCAAGATAGCATGAACTAGCATGTTAGAAGGGACTTCATGGACCTATCTAAGAGCAAGGAGGTTGTCCAAACAAGTGCTAAATTCGGGAGTCTTATTAAGAAGATAGAAGTGACTTATCATGGTGCTTTGATCCAAGAAGCGAATAAGGAAGAGGTGAAGCAGGCTATTCACTCTATGCAAGGCCTTAAAGCTCTAGGGTCAGATGGGCTACAACATGTTTTCTACCAAAATCAATGGACAGTGGTCAATAATTCCTAGTGCAAATTTGTCAATGCAACTATGAAGGAAGGGTATTTTTGCCTAGAACTTGTTAATGCTTACATAGTCTTAATTCCTAAAAGTGAAATATTAAAATGGTGAATGACTTGAGACCTATTAGCTTACTAAACACAGCCTACAAAGTTTTATCCAAAATTCTTGTGCAAAGATTGAGGCCCCTACTGCAAGAATTGATTGGTCTCCCCCAATGAAGTTTTCTCCCTGGTAAAGGGACGTCAGAAAACATAGTGGTAATGTAAGAAGTCATTCATTCCCTGTACAAGTCTAAGAGCAAGAAGAATGCAATCATCATAAAAGTGGACTTGAGGAAAGCTTATGATAATTTCAGTTTGTAGTATTTAGGAAAAATCTTGTTGGATTTTAATCTTCCTTTGCTTCTCATCAAGTTAATAATGTTCATGTGTCCTGTGGGGAAGTTTCCATCATTTGGAATGGGGAGGTTTTCCCCCAATGAAAACAGGGTAGGGATTAAGACAAGAAGATCCCCTGTCTCCTTACCTTTTTCATTTTAGTGATGGAGAGATTATCATATATGATTCAAGAGAAGATTTGAAAAGGAAGATAGAAGCCCCCTAAAAATGAAGAGAAATAACCCCTAATTTCTCACCTCTTCTTTGCTAATAATTTACTTTTGTTTGGGGAAGTTGAGCATTTAAACCTAAACATTGTCTTAGAGTGCCTTAAGGAGTTCTCTAAGAAAAGTGGATTAGAGGTAAACCCAAATAAGTCCAGGATTTGGTTCTCTCCAAGGACTCCTTGGATCACAAAAAGCTCTCGCATAGCTGTGAGCAAATTCATGCCATCAAAAGATACAGGCAATTATCTTGGAGGTCCCAATTATCCACAAGAGGGTGAGAAGAGACATCTATCACCATTTGGCAAAGAAGGTCCAAGGAAAGCTCAACGGATGGAAAGCCAAAGTCCTAAGTGTGACAGGGAGAAGGGCCCTCATTCAAGTTGTGAATACAACTATCTCGATGTACACCATGCAAATAGCTTGGATTCCAAATGAGACATGCAACAAATTGGATAAGTTCAATAGAGACTTCCTTTGAGATAATAAAGAGGGTGAACGAAAAATTCATTTGGCGAATTAAGAAATTGTTTGCAAGCCTAAATTAAGGGGTGGTTTGGAGTTGCGAACGATGAGAGAGAGCAATCTTACTATGCTTGCCAGGTTAGCATGGTTGATAATCAAGGGAGAGGACTCTCTGTGGGGCCAAATCCTTAAAGCAAAGTATACCAAAAACAACAATTTTTTGGACTGCAAGGGAGGAGTAGGAGCCTCAAATGTGTGGAGAGACATCCTTAATAATAGGAAATGCCTAAGGGAGGGAATTGAATAGAGAGTGAAGAGTAGTAAAAGTATTGATTTTTAGAGAGATAAGTGAGTCGGGGATGGGAAGCTTGCTGACCATGCCCTACAACCCCACTAAAAGACCTCCCTTCTTTCAAAGTTGCTGATTGTATTGATAAAGAAGGCAAGTGAAAGGTTCAGCAGCTCTATGATTGGGTGAGGGTAGAGAAGGTTGAGGAAATTATAAGACTCTGATCCCTAAAAGGGAAGGAGGAGAAGACTCTCAAATTTGGAGAGTTTGAAAAAATGGAAGTTTCACAATATTGAGTGCTTATAACCTCATGAAAAGGAGTCTGTATAATGATGACCAGGGAGAAGAAGATTGAAGATGGATTTGGAGAGCCCAAAGTCCAAAAAAAGTAAAATTCTTTATGTGGATGGTTGCTTTGGGAAAATGCTTAGCTAATGTGAAAAGGAGGAAAAGAGGCCTAACCGAAGATGACACTTGCCCACGGTATGGGAATTGCCAGAATCCTTGTTGCATACTCTCAGAGACTACAAAGATTCTAAGACCACATGGATGTTGATATAGTCGGGCATCGAAAGGGAGGAAAGCTTCTAGGATAATGGGCAGCTGGTTGCGAAGAGGGTTGGAAGGCAGACATGTTACCTTTCAAGTCCAAAATTGCACCTCCTTTTCTGCGATCACCTAGATTCTTCGAAAGAGAAGATGCACTCTAGTGATGGATAACAAAAGAGAGTACAACCAGACTATAAGGAGAAGAATTCAAAATATTTGCAAAGAGTAGGCTGCAGCTTTTTCAGGTCTTAACAATGGATTGAGAATATCAATATTTGGATGTCGTCAAAACCCCCAGATAGAGAAAAAATCAAACTTAATGTTGACAGCGCAGTCTCTGTTACTTCCAAAAAAAGCTAGCACTAGTGGTCTACTAAGAGGAGATGATGGAAACTGGATTTGAGGCTATATGATTAATATTGGTTAGTGTATGTTCTGACACTGAGTCGTGAGAGCTAAGAGAAGGCCTACACCTTTTTAGGAAGATGAACATCAAGCAAGTCCAGGTTGTAGTGGATTGCATGGCCCTGATTCATCTTTTGGAAGGGGGAAAGAAGATAATCATCCCTTACACCTCACTGTTTTGGAATGCAAAGACATAATGGAGGAGCTAGCTATTTCGAAAGTGTCTCATGTTTTTAGAGAAATGAATAGGTGTGTCAATTGCCTTGCTAACGTGGAGGAATCTACTCCCTTTGGAATTATGATCCTGGAGGCCCCCCCAAAAGCTTATCAAGTTATTTGTAGAGGATAAAGAAGGTGTGGGGTGCCTAGAAGTTGTTCTCACAGAGCTAGTATGTTTGGTCTTGCATGCCTGTAGGGCTACCTAAGGTTTTGTTGTCTTGTTGTTTTTGTTTTCTTGTCTTTCTTTGTTTCCCTTCCAACACAAAAAAAAAAAAAAAAAACAAGAAGAGTAGTGGAAGAAAAACTAAGATGATGGAGATTGAGAGAAAATTTTCTTAAATTATTTTCTGGTAAAGGACTTTTCTTAGTGAACCCTAATTTTTCAATCCTTGGAGGGTTTTCCCTAATGAATATAGGAAGCTCAATCTTGGGTGGATTAGAAACTAACCCATGAGAAACTAAGTCTTCCTTGATTATTTGAGAGTCTCCGTTTGTTCTCAATTTACTTTCAGTTGGTATAGATAGCAATGATGAGTTCAAGATTTGATCATTAATGGGTTCTTCATTCTTGTCTTGTTGAGTTGCTTTCAAGAGAATAGAAATCTTGGCTTCTCTATTGGTCATAAATGTTTCTATTCTTTGATTTTTCTTGTTAACCTTATGGTGGAGTTTTTTAACCTCATTTGCCAATTATTATATTTTGGCATCTTATTAATTGGGTTATTTTTTGTACTAGGTTTCTTTTATATTTTTCAACATCCTACTAAGGTTCACGGGCTCTGATACCAATATTTTATGAACCGACCCAAAAAAGTAGACAATAAGTGTAGTGATGATATCTGTTGGTATCCAAATAACCGGGACATAAAGTGTGAAGATAACCAAGATGAGAAGGTGGGTAGCTTCAATCAAGGAAGATAATAGTGCCGAGTGTTGGTGATATTGATAGAATGTAAGTTGCAGTATGTGATAGAGAAGAGATTAAGGGAGAAAGAAGTAAAGAGAGAGGGAGAAGACATAAAATAGAGAAGGGAGAGGAGAACCAACAACAATTTCCATTTCATGCCTTCTTCTTGCACCATTTTGGATATATGTACAATTTCTTAGGTAGTTAATCAACTATCCTAACTATCCAACTAACATTGGTTACAAAATTCAACTAATCTAACAGAGTACTTTTGAATTTCTGTCGCTGGTTGTAGTTTTTTATATTAAATGGATCAAAAACTTATTTGACTATCCATGTAGATAATTTTTACCTGATTTTATAAATCAATTAAAAAAAGAAAATCTTTTGTCCTATTTCTACTAAAGATCTATATTTGTCTTTTTTTTCCCCGAAATTTCTCTCTCTTTTCTAATTTTTCCTTTTTCCACTTCATTTGCATTCAATTTCCACTTTATAATTGTCTCAGAAGCACTAAAAAGTTAATTTTCTTTTTTTTTTCCAAGATTTTGATGATATTTTACTCTTTCCATATTTGTTAATTTCTTGGGGTTGTTTTCTCTTTCTCCTTTCATTGCCTATAAAGTTGGGATTTTTTTGGATGAATTTAAAGATTGAGAAGGTAGTTTTCTCATTCTTCTTTCATATGTGTGTGTTATGTCTTTCTTCTTTCACAGCAAAAGACAAATAGTTCCTTATTCTTTTCCCTTGGCCGATTTTGTTTCAATGAATCTTTCTCCTTTCAGATCTTATATATATCTTTCTATTAGATTCATTATATATTTCTAGAATAAAATTGATATATATATATATATATATATATATATATATATTATCTATCATATTTCATAAAAGCAGTAGAAGTAAATAATAACACGAACATGAAAAATAGGAATGAACATAAATATATTTAATTTTGTAAGAAAAATAAAATAGATAAACAATAATGCTCAATTTAATTTTTCTTTAATCTGATTTGTTGGTGTTATGCTTGCAATTTCCATGATTCTTAAATCTTCAAACACAAGGTTTTCCCTAATCTTAATTGCGATCACACAAATATTCTATTTGAGCACATCAAATTGGATATTAACTCTCTTTGTGGATAGAAAACTTAATTCTTTGTAGCCATAATTCTCTTGTTAATTAGAATTAAAGAATAATATATTCATAGAGTGAGTAGTAATAAACTCAATATCAAATTATAGTATTTAAAACAAAAGGTAACACTTAGGTTTGTTAATTCTCAAAATTACAAAATCAAGTATAAAGTTTCAAAATTTATAAAATAGGAGGGCTAATTTTTGAAATTCAAAATCAAGAAAGGAAGTTTCAGAAATTATAAATCAGAATACAAAAATTTTTGAAAAAGTATTGAAAATTTTGCAATCTAGTGCTAAAATTCTCTCTCTGCATCATTATTTATTTTTAATTAATCTAACATAGAGATTATATCATGTTGAGTAAGTAATTAATATTAACAGAATTTTAAAATAGAGAAGATGTTGATAACATATTTATTTTGATTTCAAAATAATTATAACATAATCTACTAATTTAGTAGTTGAATAAAAATTATTTTAACTCTAATTTTCACTAAATAATTATAGTTATGCTCTAAAATAAATAATATATTATTTATAGAAATCAACAAAAATTATTTATTATTTGTACTTGATATATATTTATTTTAACTAGATCATATGCTCGCGCTTACACTACGGGTTGTCTTAAAGAAGAAGTATATAAGTTAAATAGAATAGTGACTTGCCTAATTGTGATATAAAATTGATTTTTACAAATCAATAATTTCTTGTTTCTGCCACAGAAGTGGAACTCCCTACAACATCCATAAGACACTATTTTTCTTGTTCCTACCATAAGAGGAAAAGAAATGGACTTTGATTACCATGATTCTATTAAGGATAAGATATAGATTACTGAGAAAAAGTGAAGGCACATTAGTAAGGAAAAGAAAAAAGTATTAAACATAAAAATAAAAAGACATCACATGAAGGGGAACTTAGCAGTGAACTCTCAATCTGCCTCTGGGTTTTCCTTGGCGCTCTAAAAGCTGGAAGGAATGCAATTGGCTCCTCTCCAACCAAAATCCTCCTAGTAACTTCCCAATGCAGGCACGACCGAGGAGGCAAGCATGAAGGCTTTTGGGTCTTTCTCTATCCTGGATTAAGAAGGCACAGACATGAAAACTCCTATGTAGTTGGACTCTCCATCACCATTGTTTAATGGGGGAGGAGGGGCTTTGACTGATCATGTGACGGGTTCAAATAGGCGAAGGGAAACCTAGTCCCTATTGTCTGGAACGATGACAACATCTTTTTGTGTATAGGGAAGCTTTGATTCCATGGTTATAGAAAGGTTTACTAACACCTCAATGGAAGGTGGTGTGCTACTGGTCAAACACTCATCTGTAGGCGAGGGAAGGCAACTTCTGTCTTCTGAAGGGGATAACATCGGTATAAGAAGGAGGCCAGAAGATGGTTTCAACGGCCAGAAAAGAAGTCCCAATGAGATGGTGGTTGATAGAGGTTTTCTGGACCTCTAGATATGCTATTCTACAGTTTTTTTCTTATTATTTATGTCTCCGAATCTTAAAATTATTGATTGAAATGTGGGCGGAAATAAAAGTCTCCATTGTCATCATGTTACTAAGGAGATTATTAGAGTTCATAATCCAGATATTATATATCTAACGAAGACTAAAAATAGCTCTCAAAGGAGCCTAAATTTTTTTAGTCGTCATGGCTATGATAAAGAATATGTGGTTTCAGCTTTGGGGTTCAGATAAGGGCTTTGCTTAGTTTGGAGATTTGGAGTAAGTGATTTTGAAGTGCTATTTATTACAAATCAATTGATTTACTGCAAGGTGCGTGTTGATAATCTTGTTTGGTTTTTCACATTTGTGTATATTCAACCTGACAGAGGGAATAAGATTGAGGCATGGTAGGATTTGCATAATTTAGCAAAATTTATAGATAATGCATGGTTTGTGTTAGGAGATTTTAACGATATTACAGGATTGTAAGCGATGAGCAATAGGAGAGCTCAAGTCCTGGCTAGAGCTCAGAAGTTCAGAAATTATTAGGCTCGGTGTGACCTTCATGATCTTGGAGCCATTGGCAATCTTTATACCTAGGTCCAAAAAAGATATGGTATAGTGGTGCTCAGGGAGTGATTGGATCAAATTTTTGGTAATCAGTTAAGTCATATCAGCTTTCCCAATATGAGAGTGGTTAATTTACCCAGACTTCATGTGAATCAGCAACCCATTTGTCTCCATAATTTCTTAACTTTTGCTCCGCCAAAAGAGAATCGACTGTTTAGATTTGAGGTAGCCTGGTTATATCATCATCAATTTCCTCAGGCTTTTATCGATTTGGAATGGTCATAATCATTTTTCTTGTCCTCTTTAATTTATTCAAGAATCTTCTATAGCCATTTGAGAATGGAACAAGGGGTTTTTAGTAACCTGTTTTTATAGGAAGAGATGTTTGGAGGCCAGGGCATTCAGAATTCTCAAAATTACACCAGCTCACCTTTCTTCGGGGACTTGAATTCTGATTGTTGGAAGAGCACTATAGAATTTTGGATATAGATGAAGTATTTTGGCGCCAGAAATCATGAATTCAATGGTTTTGTTAGGGAGATTGAAATACCAGATTCTATCACATATCGACACTTGTTTGGCGCCATATAAATCGGATAGTACAACAAAAGGTTAACAAGAAATGGTATTTTGATTGGGTTAGCTAAAGTCTTATACGACTTTCTATTTTCAAGAGTTATTTACTAGTACCTCAATTAGTATGTTGAATGGAGATGATGGTGCTTGGCAATGGTAGTGGAGCCTATTGATCATACTTTGTTGTGTCGACCAATTGAGCTATCGAAAGTTAGGACAACAGTTTTTTCAATGAAGGGATTGAAATCCCTAAGGCCAAACAGAATCCAACCTATCTTTTATCAGAAATTTTGGGGTGGAGTTCATTCTATACTATTCCACTTTATTGAGCCTTTAAGGTTGGGTATATTCCTACAGAGTTCTTTTGGGCTTTTATTGCTTTGATTCCGAAAATTGAGCATCCGATTAGCTTAGCGGATTTTGGCCCCATTAGTCTATTGAATACCAGTTATAAGGTCTTGGCAAAAGTTTTGGTCAACTGGCTTTGCCATGTCCTAGAGAAAATGATAGGCCCCTATCAGAGTAGTTTTCTTTTGAGTTGAAATATCCTGGATAACATTATTATCACTCAAAAAATAGTGCATACTATTTCTACTACTCGGGTAAAAGGTGGCACATGGTTTTGAAGATAGATTTGCATTGGGCTTATGACTGTGTAGATTGGTCCTTCCTGGGGTCAACTCTTTAGGACCTTTAGAATTTGATTTGGCTGATTATGTTTGTAGTCACGCATGCCCAGTCCACGCTTTTGTGAAATAGAGAAGTTTTACCTGATTTGGGATTGAGAGAGGGTGATCTGATTCTCCTTATTTGTTCTTACTAATTATGGAGAAATTGTCTTACATGATTCTTAGCAAGGTGGATCAAGGTCTTTGGACTCCTATTAGAGAGGATGATCTGATTCTCCAATTTGGTCTTTGAATTTGAGAATTTGTTGGAAATTTGGGTGTAATTGATCTGTTTATAGCCGAGTTATGGGGAGTTAAGAAGGTCTTCTTCTACTCAAGGCTAAACTTTTCCTAGTAGTTATTGAGTTGGATTCAAAGGACCTAGTTGAGGTGCTGCTGTCAGAGGCTAACCCAAATCACCCAGCATTGCACATGATTCGAAAAGGTGAACAGTTGATGAGACAAGTGCAAGTTCAAGTAGTCCTTTTTTATCCCTCGGGAGGGTAATACATGAGCTGATATTTTAACTTGTTTTGGTCATTTGATGAATCCTGGTATTCATGATTTATTATTCCCTCCTAGGTAGGTTTATCAAGTTTTATTACGTGATATTTGGGGCATATCTTCTTTTAGGGGTTAGTTTTGTCCTGCCCATGTAACAAAAATATATATATGTTAAATAATTTCATTAAATATATCTCTAGAAAAATAAATAATTAAATTTTTAACATTTTTTTAAAAATATATATTTATTCTCTTATGCGGCACTCCATGAGGAAAGGCACAAACTTGCCCCGGATAGGATGTTGGATTGCATGGTCTCCTCCAGAACTTGGCCAGAGCTTGGTACTTACAAACTGAATACAGATGGATCCGTCCTACTGGGAGCAAATTCAGGAAGCATTGGAGACATGATCAGGGATGAATTTGGTCTTTGGATTTGAGAATTTGCTGAAAATTTAGGTGTGATTGATCTGTTTATAGCTGAGTTATGGGGAGTTAGGAAGGTCTTCTTCTACTTAAGGTTAAACTTTTCCTCATAGTTATTGAGTTGGATTCAAAGGACCTAGTTGAGGTGCTGCTATCGGAGGCTAACCTGTATCACCCAACATTGCACATGATTCGAGAAGGTGAACAATTGATGAGACAAGTGCAAGTTCAGGTAGTCCTTTTTATCCCTCGAGAGGGTAACACATGAGTTGATATTTTAACTTGTTTTGGTCTTTCGATGAATTCTGGTATTCAAGATTTGTTATTTCCTCCTAGCGAGGTTTATCAAGTTTTATTGTGTGATATTTGGGGCATAGCTTTCTTTAGGGGTTAGTTTTGTCCTGCCCATGTAATGAATATATATATATATTAAACAATTTTATTAATTATATTTCTAGAAAAATAAATAATTAAATTTTTAACATTTTTTAAAAATAAAAAATATATATACATATTTTCTTATGTGTCACTCCTTACAACCTCCATAACTCACTACTTTTCTTGTTCCTACTAAAGAAGTAGAAGAAAGGGATTTTGACAACTGTACTTCTATGTAAGAATAAGGGACAGGTTACTAAAGAAAAAATGATGCATATTTGTGAGAAGAAAGGAAAAAATATTAAATTTAAAAATAAAAACATTTCTATACCATCTTAATGCATTATATATACTTAATAATATTAAAATTACAACAACTATTAGTCCGTTATTAAATAATTTCAGTAATTATATTTCTAGAAAAATAGATAATTAAATTTTTAATTTTTAAAAAATAAAAATATACTTATTTTCTTATACGGCACTCAGTACAACCTTCATAAGATACTATTTTTCTTTAATGGTATGGATAAGTTGTTATTTTATGTAATATCCGTAATTGAGATTAGATAAATCTAATATACTATTTCAATTATTTAATTATTATGAATTTAATATAAAAATTAGAATATTCTAAAATAGCCAACTTATTTCTCAAGTGTTAAAAATATTTGATATAATACATTAAAATTTGTTTCTAAATAATTAATTAGAACAATCGTGTAGATACATGACATAATCGACATAAATTCTACATTTTATCTACATATCTCAATTAACTAACATTACATATCACATTAAAGTTTTTATGCTCGTAAAAACTCTCTCATAGAATCTCAAAACATATAGTTTTTACTTCACAAATTCAATAATATATACTTAAGATTAAAAGCACATGAACTAAATTTAGTTAAATAATATTTGATTGTAAAGTATAATTCATATATGATAAATATCTAGTTTTATCAATCAATTATAAACTTTTATTTTAAATTAATATAGCCATAAATTGTACTTATTGTATATACCATAAACCCAATCTCTCTCTCTCTCTCTCTCTCTCACACACACACACAAATATATGTATGTAAGTCATTCATATTGAATCAATGGACCATTTTATATGTATAAATAATATGAAAATTGTTTATATACTTAATAATTAAACTAAATATTATCTAAGGAGAAAGAAAATAATATATAATTTTTAGGCATATAAAATAATAAAATTAGTGAAAAGTTAAAATCTAATCTCCACACTTTTTTTTCTTTTATCGCAAAGATTTAAGAGTTTAATTTTATTTTAGGTAATAATTATAAAATATATCTGAATACCAAATTTTAAAAATCAAATTAATACTAAAAAAAACTTTTTTATCGTTTAATTAAAATTTGCAGAGTCTTAAAAAGTTTACATGCAACTAAATTTCAAACAAACATAAAAAAAAAAAAAAAAATAATTAATTAATTAATTAATTATCAGGTTCTGTTAAAATTAATTAGGGTGTGGGCTTTCGAGGAGTAAGGCCGGGAGGGATGGGCAGCGAGAAGAGGTCGAGGGAGGGGAAGCGGGCGAGAAGATCTCCTTCTGTTCCTCAAGGTCCTCTCTCATTCTCTGATCTTCATCTTCAGTTTTACATCTCTTATTGACAGATTGATTCTTTTGATTTTGCTTGCAGAAGAAGAGAGCACAAGAAGCAAAAGACGAAAATCAACTGAACCTTCTGATGACAAGTCCAAGAAAAGAAGCTCTAAACTCAGCTCTTCTCATTCAAAAGGTCCAACATTCTTCTTCAATTTATTGTTTTTTCGATGATACCCACTTCAATTTCATTGTTGGGCTTTCTTTTCTTTTTATTTCTCCTAATTGGTTTGTTGGGCTTTCTTTTCCTTTTATTTCTCCTAATTGGTTTGTTGGGTTTCAATGATTTCAGGTGTTTACTTAATGCAATCTATTTGTTCCTTCTTCATATGTTAGAAATTAAAATAAAAATGAGAGATTTGTCTAATATTGGTTAACATTCACTCCATTTTTGTCGGCTAAATGCAAAGTTGGCCTGCTTTCTGCGAAATTCGTGGGTTTATCTTCATTCAATTGTTGAACATGTTGTAAGTAGCCTAGAATAGTCTCAAAGGTTCTTTCTTCCGCCTTGATTTGGAGAGGTTTACATAATATTTAAAATTCTGTTCTGTTAATGGTGGGTTTTCGCTTAGAATAAGGAATTTGAATTTGAAGAGCTCAACACTTGTATCAGGCTTTAATGGTATGGATGCTTGTTTTGCACTTCTTTGAGGAAGAACTATTGTTGTGGATATGGGCTTGTAGAGTAATGTGTGGGGAGGGGAAGCTTGGGCAAATGGAGGACTAGAATTGTTACATACTCTTGAGGATTTAGCTTGTGGGAAGCATAGGGCACCCTCTTGTATATGGGAGATTAAATCCTAGTCTTTGGGTAAGTCAGGAATTGCAGCCAGGTGACTTCGTCTTTTCCATGGTATGGATATAAAATTATATTATTAGATATTGAACAAACTCCTTACTTGCAATTCTCACTGATTGCTTTTATTTCAAACATTCATTACTGTCCTCATAACTAGCTTTTTGTGAAGGTTTGTTCTGCTTGACTTGAGATTTGATAGTCATTCTTGAGCACAGTATATTGCAATATGCTAACCTGCTGATACTGTCTCAGAAAAGAAGTCGGAGGAGAAGCACAAAATTAAACATCACAAGCGAGATCGGAACTTGGTGAGTTCTTTATCCATGGCTGACTTAAATTGATTTGATCTTTTTTTGGCAAGCAAAATGAACAATTATTCTGAGCTTATAAAACATAGTTTTAAATTGCAGTACTAGTTGCAATACGGATATTGTTTTGGGCTCATATGGGCTTATATTGTAACATAACAAAAATTGGCATGTCAATGAGAAAAGAGGTTTTTCTTTTCTCTAATATCTTTGATTTGTAAGGGTCAACTGGTAAGCGACTTTCTCTAATCTCTCTCTGTCTCCTCACTCGCCATCTCTCTTTCTTTCTAACCAGCTGAAAGACTGAATCCTCTCTTTTTTTCATTTTATATTTTTTTGGTTCTGTGTTGTCGCTTTCTCATTGTAAATTACATATAAATTTTGATTAGGTTTTAGTTAATTTCATCCTCACTATCAATTTTCTTTTTTTAAAATAAAATTTCCAAAAAATTCCCACTGCTTTGCATTAATGGAGTCATGAGTTAGCAAATTCTCAAGAATCCCATTTTTTTTGCATTGTGGGGCAAAACTCTTGATTTTCTTTTCTTGAGTATTCTCTGGCTTTATTTTTAGAGATTACAGTTACTCAATTATTTTGACTACGAGAAATTACATGCTTGGATTCCAATTATGTGTTGATGTCGGTAAGTAATGGTTAGAGGCTGGAGTGGTTTGTGTGAGAATTATGGTTTCATAATGTATAATCGTCAATAATAGGACAATTGTGAATTGTGATCAATAGGGTCAATAGTGGTTTCATACTTTAATTCCAAAAATTGCCTCTATGACCAATAGAGTCAATGGAGGTTCCATGCTTTAATTCCAAAAATTGCCACTGCTTCTCATCAATAGAGTCACTGAGTTAGCAATTTCACATTAGCAATGGCTATTTTGGCCATTATAAGGATGCTTCCATTGGGCATTACTTGTTGCATACAATGGAGAACACATTAATTTAGACTTTAATTTAGACCTCGTTTATTTTAAATTCAGACTTCTTTTTTAACTTTCATGATATGGTTTAGGATGCAATCTGTGGAATGCATACTCAGTGTATGCTTCTTGGACTCTGTACCCACTGAATTTTTTATTTTTTATTTTTAATTTTTTTCCTTTCTCCCCCCAGTTTGCAACCACAGTACCTTACTTGGATGGTAGGATATTTTCAAATTGTAATGTTTCAAAATTCCAACCATCTTCTTTATCTCAAGTTGAGGTCCTTAGGGGAGAAAGGTATTTCGAGCTCTAAAAGTTTGTGAAGAGCTCACACTTCTCTCTGTCGAAATAGTTTGTGAAAACATAATTGTTGCCAACTCGAGATCATGCAACAGGTAGTTTTTCTTATAAAGCTTCAACTGTCCTGAAGTGTACATTAACCGCTCTTTGATAATACACAACCCAAATCGCTTCTTGACTCATCACTGTAAATGTAAAACCCCTTATCACTCCTCAATAATTCCAAAACTACGACATGAGTCAACAATCGTTTGAGATCTATGAAGCTCTGCTTGCATAATTCATCCTAACAAAAAATTGCATTCTTCCTCGTCAACTGTTCAAAAGTGCAGCCAGCTCTACGAATCCTTTGATGAACTTTCTGTAATATTTGGCCAGCTCAAGGACACTCTGAACCTTTGTCGCTTTAGTTGGTTTGGGCCACTCAATTACGGGCTTTATCTTCTTTTGATCCCCAGAGATCCCATCTCTTGACACTACATGAGCCAAGAAAATACCTATTCATAAGAACCTACACTTGCTGAACTTGGCATACAATTGTTCAGATGACAAAATTCTGAACACAATTTGCAAGTGTCCGTCATTTTCCTCCCGACTATGTTAAACAGTCTATGATTGCAAACCAATCAAGTATTATCTGAAAATGAGTTCATCAAGTCCATGAAAACTGTAAAGGTGTTAGTCAAGCTAAACAGCATGACCACAAACTCATAGTGGTCGTACTTTTTACCGACTGATTTATGGTTATTTCCCTCTCGAATCTGTATGAGGTGGTTCCCCCCTGTCATATCTACAACAGATCAAAAAGGTCATTTATTGTGAGAAGTGAGCACTTGTTCTTGATTGTTGTTGTGTTGAACTATCTATATACAATGCACAATTTCATTGCCCAAACACCAACCCCCCCCCCCAAAAAAAAAGGAAAAGAAATCAAGTGTAGCATAATTGATATGGGGTCATAATGGTGTGGTTCATTTGACATCTCTAAACATAACACGCTTTCATGCTAAAGCTTCTTGCAAAATTCTGCCTCAAAACTATTCAATCCAAATTAGGGTATAAGAATTATGAGATTTGCTTGCTTTTGATTTGTTTCGAGTCCCTGGATATATATATGTAATATAGGTATAATTATATTATATTTTGACTTGAACCACACAACAGTTACTTTGATCTTTTTACTTCTATTGCTGGTTGGCTTATTTCCCCTTTTCTTTCTATTTGTTATTATTATTTGTATGAATAGAGGCAGTGTTCCTTCTTTTGATGATATCTGTTGTGGTGTATAGGCTAATGCTGGAGATAATCCCTGCTTAGCTTTTCCAGTTAGTATTATTTGGAAAAACCTTGAGATGAACCATATATTTTGATTTCCTTTATCCTTTTAATTGGCTTGGAATTTGTTATTCGGAGGTCTTGGTTTGTGATTACGATATTTTTTGCTCTAACCAGAAGCATGAGTTTAAGGAGCTGTCCAAGGATGACTATTTCTCTAAAAGTAATGAGTTTGCCACCTGGCTTAAAGAAGAGAAGGATGTGTTCTTTTCAGATCTTTCATCGGATTCAGCACGGGAGTTGTTCTCCCAATTTGTCAAGGCCTGGAACAAGCAAAAACTTGAACCTCGATACTATGAAGGGATTGCCAGTGGACCTAGGTCATCGCACAAGTGGAAAATCAAACAGTAGCTGCTACTGCTAGTATTATTCTGTTTTGCTCCTGTATTTTGCCTTAATTAACAGATGAGTTTTAATATGGAGCTTTGTAGGCATCTTTCCTCTCCAAAACAAGATTCACTCTATAAAGTTAGTTTGTATGTTCAATGATGTAATATGAAAGTAGTCTATTGACATGTTGGGGTCTCTAATGTGTGGCAGCTAATCCATTATATGTATGTTATTACCACCTTTGAGTTTCTTTCTGCTGTTCTTTTCCGGTCTTTTATGACTAACTGAAGATATTGCAAGAGGAAATGTAGGGACAAAGACTAACATGTAGGACTTTTTATACTGCAGCATTCGCAGGGAGTATGGTAGAACATGCTTGAACCCCTTCGAATGGAAAAATTAGATTCAATCAGGATTTAATTCATCCCAAGCAAACATTTTCTCGGAGCATGATCAGATTAGATGACCTGCCATAGCACTTTGAGGATGTGGGAAGATATGAGGGTCTAAATTTTGGTTAGTTTAGGTGTTTTCTTAGGGTAAAAATCATTTTCTCCAGCAACACTGTCATTCTTCTCTCTTTCTTTTTCCTCTATAAAGTGTTTGCTAAAAAAAGAAAGACATGTTATATAGGATTCCTATAAAAAAGAATAAAATTCATAGGGGGCAATGCATGCACATTTTTTTTGCAGAAATCGATGAGAATCACAAAACGATCGAGAGAAAGTTGATAGGAAGGGGGAGGTTTGATTTCAGTCGGAGAAATCGATCGTGAGACAGTTCAAGTCCTAGGTCAGGTCGACGCTCTTATATGTAGAGGGGGTGAGTGATGGAAACTACACAATTGGAAGGCATTGTTCCGTGTCAAAATTAGAAAATTTTTTTCCTTCGGTCGTCATTTTGTCCAAGAGATTGGGAATGCAAAACAAATTATTAAAGATTTTGGGATATTCCCCAAAATATTTGTTATTTCTAATCAAAATTATTTAAATATTATTATTTCTTTTTATCTTTCCTAAACTATCGATTTTACGCTCTTCAAAGTGCAAAATCATGTTTTTGTAATTTTTTTTAATCCATCTTAAAAAAAGAAAAAAAAAAGAAAAGATAGTTTCACACTTTGGTTGTGCACTCTTTGAGCACGAAACTGATTTTGTACTCACAGAGCGCGAAATCATCGTGCTTAAGAAGACTGCAAAACTCATTTCATAGTCTTCCTCCTTTGCAAGCCTTTTTCTCCCTTTGCGAATGAAGGCCTCCTTATGCAGAACCCTAGCCTCCGCCGCTGCCTCTATCACCGCCGACGTTGCCTTCGCCCATCCTCTCTCCTTTCTTCATCCTTTCTTGGTAAGGCATCAAGTGCACTTTGTTTCTTGCTGTCTAAGGTAATTTCCTGTGAATGTGTCCTCTCTTATTTACTGTTTCTTGCAAATGTAGATTAATTTCTTTATCAGCACTTTATTTGTTTGAATTTAAGGTTTGCATAAACCCAAAAAAAAAAAAAAAGATTGTGCATGTAGGAATCTAAGGTTTGCATTTGGTTTAAATTTATGGTTTGCATTAAAACAAAAAAGGAAAAACAGATTGTTATAATATAGGGTCTAGATACTTATTACATTATATTTGTTATATTTGTTAAATCTAGGGTTCGTCTTTCTCTCCACTTTGTTTGTTACGTTAACTCTCTTATTGTTATATTTGTTACATTATATTTATGGCAATCACATTTCTATAAATCAATTAAAATCATTTGTAATTCACTCTAAATTCAGAATGTATTGTAATATAGGGTTTGGTTTATATTTATTGTTAAAACTATGTTGTCAATGCTTTGTTAGAGTTAGTTATAGGATTTGCGTTATATTTGTTGTTAATACTCTGTTGTTGATACTTAGTTAGAATTAATTCTAATTTTTGTATTATAAAAGTTATTAATAATTTATTTGTTATTGCCGTCAATGATAAAAGAAAGCAAATGGGTAGCAACCGTGTGAGGTTAGTGCTTCATTGGGGGTATATTTGGTGGGGCTGAAGATAATTATCAATATAATATGGGTCTAAAAATGAGTATTGTGATTGATAGCACTATTAAATGGTAAGAGTTTATAAAAATTTTGTATTGTAGAAGTGAGATTGATTCTAAGCAATTCAAGCTGAATGTACCATGTAGATATTTTTTTTAGTTTGGTTAGTCTCTTTCTTATTGTGTATAACTAGTGGAGGACGATGAATTCTCATCGGAGGTATTGCCATTTTCCAAATATATCCTGAATTTAACGGTAGTTGAACTATTCTTAGAGTCAGAACCAATTCTGAGTGCACCTTTGGTCCATTTATGGTCGGTTGCTCAAGTTGGGACAAAGAGAATGTGTCAGACATCCCAGATAGCTCATTTGGGACTCAAAATTGTCCTGATTTTGAAAGTGAGACAAATTTTGATTCTTATACAGAGATGTTGAGAAATTGGAATATTGGAGATGAGTGGTTACCGTATGGGACATTTTATTTCAAATGATGTTGTTTTGCGTGATCATTATGAGTCAGGTATAACTATGGCAAATGAGTGCGGCGAACTTAGTACTAGTAAATTGTATAAAGGGCTAGAGATGGATCCTATAGAAGTATTTTTTATGATGAATTAGAGAGTGAAAGCGATGATGAGTATAATGTTGTAGATTAAGAAAATCGGGTCGTGGAAGAGGAAGAGGAAGAGGAAATACCATACTTACACTGTTTGGGGAAAGGAGTTATGATAGTTGATGAGTACAATGACTATGATCGTTCAATATAGATCGATGATCGTACTTTGGAGTTACAAGTTGGGAAGGTTTTCAAATCCAAAGAGAAAGTTTGGATATGAGAAATATGCTATATCTAAGCTTCCCTATTATTATATGTAGAGAGTTTGTGCAGATATGGGCTGTGAGTTTAGGACAGTTGTAGACAGACTACATACTTGCCAATCAATACTGCTCACATATGGTAGCAAATTTCATCCTCCTCCACACAAAAACTATTGACCCCCTCCTTTCACATTGTTGCACAATATTTCATGACTTAATCACCAGCTAGGTAGTTCACGTGATATGTGGGTCCGTAATGAAATAGATTGAAGAAGAATTCAACGTTGCAAAACTTGTGGTGAATACGAGCATAACTGTCATTATTGCCTGAATATAGCCCGTTTACAAGACGGGACAAAACAAGGCTGAAACTTCAATCACATCATATAGTTGTTTTATATTGTATCGTGGAATTATTCCATAACTTATTATTATTGATGTACAACATTTTTTGTAACTTACTGTTTTATGCGTTTATTTTTTTTATTTGATTTAAGAATTTAAAATTTTTATTGTTCTTTAATTTTCTTGTGGTTATAATTATATACTACGCTTGTTTAGAGTTTACCCTAGGTCCATGGGACCTTAGTGTCTTGATTTTATAGTCCATGCACCAATCTCAATCTATACGGAAAACCGAGTGTGATACCCCCTAGAGGTGCGTCATTCCGATCGTGGGTTTTGAGCTATTCGACCCCTTGATATTAGTGTATAGGAGATTTTGTTACGGGTGAATTTTTATAGTCTCTATAGGTATGGACATATTTAGCACAATCATGTACTTATTACCGTGTTTGTGGAGAGATAGAAACAAGATACGTATAACTTTCACCTACCGGTTGATGAGACTACAATTACGTTACAGGATATTTTGATATTTCTTGCCTTGTCTGTTAATGGGGATGCAGTTATTGGGATAGATTATAGTCGCTTTATCGCTAAGTAGCAAGATGTTTGTCGTACTCTCTTGGATTTCTTTCCTAGGCCAAAGGATTTTTTTGAAGATCGTCTTAAATTATGGGCTATCACGGATTTTCTCGATTCACATTCTCTGAATCCAGAGTCAGATGCGACACTAGTGGAATTTCATGCATGTGGTCACATTTATGCAACTGTTGGGTAGTCTTTTTGAGGACCAGTCTGGGTCGCGAGTGAAACTCATATATTTAGAGTTTTTATGAGATCTTAATTACGCCGAATAGTATAGTTGAGGCAGTGTTATCTTTACGACACTTTATAGGGCCATGTGTCAGACTTTTGTTGATGGCGTTAAACAGATTTGTGGTCCTGTCTTATTTATAAATGTATTATATCTCTATTTAATATATTTTTTACTTAATAATATTTTCTCTACATACTAGGTCATTTATTTAATATTTTTTCTCTTATCAGTTTTAGACATGGGAGAGAGTGTCTATGTTTACCTCGATTAGACACCACACCATTAATTTGATATCCTCTGCTCCACACCTGCTTGTCGGCCCTAGAAAATCTCTGTACGTAGTGTTTACTCATTTATTCATATTTTTTCCTCTATTCCTTTGATTTTGTATAATTCAAACTTAATTTTTTTATTTATAAACTATTGGGATGTTTCATGTAGTATATACATACAGAGCAGTTTATCATTTGAATATATCGAGATCAGTTAGATCATATAGGCTTGACTAGGGTGAGTAAATTTCATCTTTGACAAGCACTTCTACCATTATAGATTGAACTAACACTATTTTTCTTCCTTCTTTTTCTCAATTCATGTGGATGCCATATTCATATGTCGACGTGGCGGCATTGCTCGTGTATTGCCTCATCGGTTGCGAAATATGGTGTGCTAGTGTCCCTCTTATTTGTTTTGAGATCGTCGAGTATCATTTCTTTCAGTGGATTTTGAGACAGTTTGGGTTATTGCGGCGTGTTCCTTTACTCGTGTAGATTGACCATGAGTTGCATTGGACTGATCGACGTTGGAAATATGGACGCGATTGAACTAGAGTGCATGTGGTACCCTTACAATTACGGGGTAATTATCGATATCACATCATAGAGGGTGAGAAGACTTTCGGCAAGTCGACGAGGACAACTGACTATATGTCGTGGTATCATCAAATCACCTGCTTATATATTGGCAGTCTCTTGCACCATTATCAGCCTAGATTCTAACCCATAGTGACACAGATGGAGTATCTCGTAAGTCAAAATAAGTTTACTGTTTCAAATTATTTTAATTTTTACATAATATTTCTTTTCTTTTTTTATCATTTGCAGTGTTATGAGATCGAGAATATGCATTTAATAACATTTGACGTACTTGCAGTGGAATGAGTGGATTCTAAAGTTGGACTTCCCAAAGACTCGACTTGGCATGCATTTTAGTTTGTCGGGCATGTGTACGTGAGGATTACCGTTCTTCGACATCGACACAGGTGCGGATGATTATGACGAGCCGACGGAGATACTTGTGTCATCTTCCAATCCAACTTTAACTCTAGTATTTACATAGGATGTTGACGATGCTGCACTAACTGAATCTCCACGACTTCATGTTTTACAAGTGGAGATATCGTCGTTGTCGACATTTCGATAATATTGGTGTGGTTCCATTTTCTAAGGTTGATGAGGGTACACAACTAGATGATATACTTCCACCTCCACCTGGTAGGCCCCTCGTATTCCTCTTAGACGTCAGCCATGACACAATGCTGGGCGATCTCCTTGCGACACTTAATCTAGGTTTAACAATTTATATTTGTTACATTTAAATTTTATAAACATTAATTTTAATTTCTATAATTTTTTTTATTCTCTCTTTCTTGTGATTTCTTAATTTATGTCACTTCAATATTTATAAATAATTTGATTTATGTTGTTTGAATACTTGAGAATTTGGAGATCATGTATGTTTGGTTAAAATTTGGTGGTGTCATGGTTAAAAATATTTGGTTGTTAGTGTTTGTATTAACTATGTTTGGTTGTTGTTGTCTTGTACTGTATAATATGGTTGTTGGTATTTAGAGTATGATTATTTAATATTAGTGTTTTGAAGTATATTTAGTTGGTGATGGTTTTTTGATATTTGGTTGAATATGGTTTATTTGGTAGTGATTTTTTGATATTTGATGTCAAGTAGAGTGATTGTGTTTTGGTATTGGAATGGTGGTTTATTTGACGCTGGAGTAATATTTTATAATGTGTTTGGTCATGTAAAATGATGTTTGGTTATGTAAGATGAGCAAGTAGGGGTGTAAATGGTTCGGTTTGGTTTAATATTCAAATCGAAACGAATTGAAAACCAAAATTTTAAAAAAATTTAAACCAAAAATCGAATTGAATCTAATTTAGTTTAAACCAAACCAAATCGAAAAAATTCGATTCGATTTGGTTTGGTTCCGTTTAAACTGAATTTTTTTTTGTTATATTTTTTTTAGATATAAGGAGATATCATTTATCATTAATGTGTAAAAAACATGAGTTTCCTTTTGTCTTATCCAAATATAATATTTTTAGAACTATTTAGGGTTTAACTTTAAAAATAATTTTAAATTAGTTTAAATTTTAAAATAATATTTTTTTTATTTAAATCATATCAAAAATAATTTTAAAAAAATATTTTTATGAATAATATATTTTTTTAAAATAATATAACTCAATCTATCATTTCAAAATTATAAAAATATAAAAAAAAAATTAATTAAATTAGATTTTTAATATAAAAATATTAAAATAATATTAATTTGGTTTAAATCGAATCGAATCGATTCTAAAAAATAAAATCAAAATCAAATTAAAATAATTTTGATTTAGTTTAGTTTGAATCGAAATTTTTTCTTCTTTAAAAAAAATTTAAATCAAATCAAAAATTTTGATATTTGATTCGATTCGGGTAAATGGTTTAACCAAAACCACTCTCACCCTTATGAGCAACGAGCAAGTGCTGCGGATGGAAGGCAAATAAGTGCGAATTTGATTTCGCGCTCTCATATTACGAAAATGTCTTTTATTTTTTTTTTCAAATGCATTAAAAAAAAGGTTTAATAAAAATGAGAGGGCCAGAGTTACGGTATCGAGAACAATGGATTGAAATTGGGGAAGCCAAACTGGTTTGAGCGATCGATAAGGAATGACCTCGTGTAGTTGGCTCTATCTTTGGATACAAGTGAATTTGAGAACAAGGGAAAGCACGATCCTGCAACTGAAATACTTTATGGATTCTGTTTGCTGCCCAAAAACAGAATTGATCACATAGAAACCAAAGAGTGGAAATATGATTTGCCAATGCTATGAACCGAATTTCACAAGGGACTCAGTTAAAATTTCAAATTCGATGGCTTCACTTCAAACTTGGCTTCTCCAACGTCAACGGGATTCACATGAAATCCTCTCTGTACTCGGACGCTATACAATTCTGCATAAAAAACAGAGCCAATTACGAAGGTCGCTTGGTTCATTCCCATTTAATTTCAAGTGGGTATGGCTCGAATTCATACTTGAATACCCAAATGATCATTTTTTACTCCAAAGTTGCAGATATGGAAAATGCACGTAAAGTGTTTGATAGAATGAGTCACAGAAGTGTTGTGTCTTGGACGGCTTTGTTATCTGGCTACTCTCAGAATGACTCTTTTGAGGACGCACTGATGGTTTTATCTGCAATGCATAGGTGCGGCGTGAAGGCTAATGAGTTCAGTTATGGGAGCGGGTTGAGGGCATGTACTGGAATTAGGTGTTTGGAAAGAGGGAAGCAATTGCAGGGTTGGATTTATAAGTGTGGTTTTTCTGGGAATTTGTTTGTTCAGAGTGCATTGATTGATTTAAATTCCAAGTGTGGGGATATGGAAGATGCTTATCATGTATTCGAGATAATGGCAGAGAGGGATTTGGTTGCATGGAATGCTATGATCGATGGATATGCCTCCCAAGGCTTTATGAGTGATTGCTTCCAGATGTTTCATTTTATGCTAAGTGAAGGTACGATTTGGCATCTATTTGTACTCACTGGACTTCAGTTCTCAAACTATGCTTGTGGGTGCATATAAACCTTTTTCTCTTATTGAACAAAAACTAGAACCCAGAGCATATGCAATGCTCACTTGCTTTTATATTTGATATTTTAAAATTTTTAATGTTTATAAACTTTGTAATTAGCAAATGATTGTATTAACAAGTGATACACTTTTTTAAATTTATACATCAACAAGCCAAATTAACTTTCTTCTCATATCAAGTATAATTGAATATTGTAGCAATTATAACGGGATTTTTAAACACGATGGTCTCTTGTAAGGATCACAAATGTGAAAAGCGAGTTCAATTCTATCCTGGCCTGCATGGGTAGCATGCACTTGACATCTAGTAGTTTTCTTTGTTGTTCAATGTTTCTCAATGAATTCAGGTAAATGCAAATGGTGCACGCCACAGAGAGAATAATCATTTCAATAGACCTTACATTTTAAGTGTAAACTACATAAAACCCCTATTGTTTGATCCATCTGCAGATTGCTACCCATGGTTTTAAACTGGACATTTAACCATCCTATGCTTGGTAGCACGTGACCCCTCTAATGTAAATCAACTAATGGAATCATCACCTACCAATCAAGTGAGGACTCCAAAATTCCCAATTTGAGACTTGAGGAATATGTGTGTCGAAAATTTAATCATTGAATTAGGTTCAAATTGGGATTTTTGAAGTTTTCATGTGATTGGTACATGACAATTCTTATGGTTAATTTATGACTAGGGTATTAAATGCTCAGTGTTAAATACATTGTAGTTATGTGTCAGCTTTTGGACCACAGGGTGATAATATGCAAATGGGTCAAATTTGAGGTGATTTTATTTAGTTTAACCCCACTTTAATGATTGGTAGGTAATTCAATGGGAATTTATATCACTCTAGCTAAGCTATGCGTGCGAGTTAAATCTTTTTATTGCAATAAATCAATTTGTTACCATATAAAATAATTAAATACATTTCTCTGTTAGTTTAGGCTTTTGGAGCAGTTGGTTTTTTCCCATGGTGTTAGAGCAGGAAATCCGGCATTCAAATCCTACCACTCCCTTCTTAATCTATTAAATATTACATGTATTTGGCACTCTTTTATAGCATTTCACAGTTCCATATATATTCAGTAAGAGATTAGATGGGTGGAACAGCGTTTGGGTGTCTCTCTTGTATCCCCTTATACTTTCTCTCCCTTTTAGGATTCCAATATGGGTACAAATAAGATTGAAAAGTTGACAAGAGATTTTCTTTGATCGGGTAGTGGGTTGGCCAAGAAAGAGCTTTTGAAAAATTGGTATTAAGTGTTTAAACCAAAGTTTGAGGGTGGATTGGCTCTCAGTCATGTGGCTTCCAAGAACATCTCTTTTGCCAGCAAACAATTATGGAGATTCGCTCTTAGACCCAATTCTTTTCGCCAATAGGGTTATAAAGAGCAAGTATGGTTTTCGTCAGAATGGATGAGATGCCAATGCTGGTGCAAGAGTTTTTCATTATGGTCCTTGTAAATTTATCTCTCATTTGTACAATATTTTTTTTCCCTTGGTGTCTTTTAAGATTGGTTAAGGTTCTTACATATTATTTTGTGAGGATCCTTGGACTGGGGATTTGTCCCCTTTCTATTTCTTTTCCTTGTCCTTATAGGTTATCTAGAATTCACTTTATCAAAGATTATTATATTTGTGAGGGACAATCGTGCTTTTGGAATTTTCATTTCTTTAGAAATCTTAATGACTGTGAAGCTATTGAGTTTTCTTCTTTAATTTTTCTTCTTCGGGGTGATGAGCCTTTTATTCATCTTCTAAGTACTCTTCCCCAAAGTCATCCTTTTCAGCTAAATAATTTTATTTGGAAGACAAAGATTTTGATTTTGATTTGGTCTATGGTGCTTAATAAAATTAATACCAATGATCTTCTCTAAAAAAGAAGGCATTGTAAGGCTATCTTTCTGAATGTTTGTGTTATGTGCCATACCAGTTTAGATGCTAGACACCACTTATTTTTAAATTGCACTATTGCTTGTGAGTTGAGAAACCACATCTTGTTGTGTGTGACTATGATTGAGTTTGATCTAGAAGTCTTCCCAATTTTTTCCTTGCTATCTTCAGAGATTTTGGAGGGAATAAGGATGCTCGGTTGTTGTGAAAATGCGTGTATTTTGCTATCCCATGGTGTACTTGGGAGAAAAATACAAGAAATTTTCGTAATTAGACTATCAAAGCTCCTCTTTTATGGGACAAAGTTGAGGAATTTTTTTTTTTTTTTTTTTTTTTTTTTTTTTTTTTTTTTTTAATTCTCTGTGGGATGATGCCTTAGAGATTTATAAAAATTATAATTTAGAAACTTCGAATAGGGTTTGCAAAGCAATTGGACATTAGTTTTCTTTGCTTTTTCTTGTTTTGAGCCTTTTTACTTTTAAGGGTTTTATTCTGAGGAATTTTTGTATATTCTTTCTTCATCTAATGCATCATTCTTTTTCTATCAAAATAAATAAATAAATAAATAAAAATTATATGTCTTTCTTCATTAGCTTAAACTTTTGGAGTAGTTAGTTATTTCTCTTTCATGTTGGGGTAATTACTTCTATTTTAGATTCTATAATATTTTATTATTCTTGTTAGTAGCATTTACAGATGAAAGAAAAGGAAATATGCATAGAAAATTAATAAAGTACATGTCAGAAAATTTGCAGAAGTGTATGTCAATATTATTTATTGATATGTAAGTTTAGTGACAATCATTAGGATAAGGAAGAAACAATTAGTTTAGAAGGAAGAGAAGTTTCAAAGAGCGAATGATTTAGATATCTTGGTTCCATCATCCAGAATGATGACAATATAGATGAAGATGTGAATAATATAATTCAAGCAGGTTGGATGAAATGTAGAAAGACATCCGGAGTGTTCTGTGATCGCACGATGCCATTACATCTAAAGGGAAAATTCTATAGAACCGCAGTAAAACCTGTTCTATTGTATGGTATTGAGTGTTGGACCATTAAACAACAACAAGAGCAGAAAATGGCTGTAGCTGAAATGAAAATGCTCAGGTGGATGTGTGGTAAAACTAGAAAAAATAGAATTAGAAACGACGAGATACGTAATAAATTGAGAGTTAGTTCAATTGTAAATAAGATGCGAGAGTGCTGTCTGAGATGGTTCGGGCATGTAAAGCGGAGACCTAAGGATGCACCTGCTAGGAAGACAAAGAACTTAAATATAAGAGATCTTATAAAACGTAAAGGTAGGCCGTTGAAACTTGAATGCAATGCATTCGTAAAGATATGATAATTATGGATTTAGTTGAAGAGATGGTTTTAGATAGGAATGAGTGGCGTAGGAGAATCCACACAAACTAAATCTTTTTTTTTTTTTTTTTTTGGGTTTCGGTATTTGTCTCTTATATGGCCGACTCAAAATTTTGGGATAGAAAGTCTAGGTTGTTGTTGTTGTTGTATCTCAATTTTTTTATATGTAGAGAAACTTATGACTGCTCTTAGAATAATGGCTTTTCATCCATAGTCATGAAAAGAATGTATAGAAATGACTTTTACTTGAATATAAATTTTATTCCTTTTAAAAGTATGTGCTTACATATATTGCATGGAATTTTCATGTTTTTATTGATCACATTTTAGAAAATAGAACCGTGCATTATTTCTAATCAGCAGCTTAGGCAATATATTAAAAGTGATTTTACTAGCAAGTTAGAAAGGAGCAGTGAAACTAAAAGGAGCATTTTATGATGGAATATTGCTGGACTCGGGTTACTCTTGGTCTCTTCCCTTCTTACCTCTCACTATCTTTCGATCACTTCCTCTTTATCACATTTCAATCAATCAATCAATTAGAGCTTTAGTCCCAACAATTGGGGTTGGTTTTGAGAGTGGACGTATATATACGCAACCTTCCCCTTGTATTTTTGCAAAGAGACTGTTTCTACATCTCGAATCCGTGACCTCCAACCGCTGTGCTAAGGTTCGCCTCCTCTTATCACTTTTATTCCAGGGAAATAAAAAGTGGTACAAAAAACTTATGACTAAGTTGATGACTAGGAATGGGGTTAGATTGTAGTGGGTGGTCAGATCAACATCATATGGGAAACTGGTACCATTTTCAAATTTAACTTTGTTGTTAGATTTCAAGAATAATGCATACTCTAATTTTAAGGGCATTTTCATAGGAAAAAAAAATGTCTAATAGGATTTGTTGGAAAGGAACCTAGAGGACCTTGTTGGTTAATTACCGTATGAATAGTTGGCAACGCAAGTGCAATCTGTTTCTGGTTGGTGTGGCTTCAATCTTTCAAATTAACTTTCTAAAAGTATCTCATTCGCTGAATAGTTCCCTCTTGAAGGAAGGTGGTTTGAGTTTATGACGAAATACTGATATATCCCGATATCGGCTGAAAAATCAGCAGAAAAACTAATCAGTATAAACTATAGAGTATTTGCTTTTTATTAGATTGGGTAGCAATCTCTCCCACATGCAGATAAGTGCCACACAGTTCTATTACATTTTCAGCTTTTTTCAGATGTTAATTTTCCCCTATTTTTTTCTGCAAACTTTTGAACACATTCATTGCATACCAGGTTTGCAACCTGATTGTTTCACTCTTGGAAGTGTGATGAAAGCCTTGGCTGGAGGAGGTGATCTCATGAGGGTAGACCAAGTACATTCTTTTATCATCCAAGTTGGTTTTACATCTGACAGGTTTGTAGTTGGATTACTGATTGATGCTTATGCAAAATGTGGAAATTTAAGAAGTGCATCTGATTTATATAAGAGTATAGGAAACAAAGATTTAATATCTTGCACTTCATTGATCAATGGATATGCACGTGAAGGTAACCATTTTGGAGATGCTTTGGACCTATTCTTTCAGATAAATAAAGTGCATGTTGGGTTGGATGATGTTATATTGTGCTCCATGCTTAATTTGTGTGCTGATGTTGCCTCATTAAGTTTAGGAAAGCAAATTCATGCTCTTGGACTGAAATGCCGACCTCACTATGATGTTGCCATGGGAAATGCTCTTGTTGATATGTATGCTAAATCCGGAGATATTGTAAGTGCACATTCCGCTTTTGTTGAAATGGGGAAGAAAAATGTTATTACATGGACATCAATGATTGTTGCATATGCAAGGCATGGCTATGGTGCTAAGGCAATTGCACTGTATAGAGAAATGGAATGCGCGGGGCTGAACCCAAATGAGGTTACATTCTTGGCTCTTCTCTTTGCTTGTAGCCATTCTGGAATGACTAGAGAAGGATGGGAATGCTTTAATAATATGATTGGCAAGTACAATATTTTGCCTAAGACTGAGCATTACACTTGTCTGGTGGATCTTTTTGCACGTGGAGGCATGTTGGAAGAAGCATACAACTTGATGATTAAGATGGAGACTAAGCTCAATTCCTCTGTTTGGGCATCTGTTCTTGGGGCTTGTGACATCTACGGGAATGTGTGTTTAGGAGAAATTGCAGCATTGGAATTATTTAGATTGGAACCAGAGAAGTCTGTTAATTATGTTGTCCTAGCAAGCATATATTGCAGAGCAGGCTTGTGGAACGCGGCTGGGAGGACAAGAAAATTGATGGGAGAGAAGAAAATTGAAAAGAATCCTGGCTGCAGCTTTATTGAATACGGGGACAATACAACACTGCTCTTGTGATCAAGTTGAAACTACAGATGGAGTGCTGATCTGTATTCTTCTTGTGATAAACCTCCTGCAGTTGGCATATTGAAGCAGTTGGATCAGGCATCTGGTCTTCAGTCTTGTATTCCTGCAGTGCATATTATCATTCAGGTATTTAATAATATTATTAATATCTATGGTTTTAATATTTCTTTGCTTTCATGTATTATGTAGGCTAGTTTAGTCACTGAGTACTTGTTTCTTTTCATTTTGCTTCTCACTGTAAATAGGAAACAAGAACACTTGAGAGGCCTTTTTTCTCTTGCTGGGAATATTTCATGTTTTCTTGTCATTATCTGTTGCTACACATGATGACTAACCTCTGTATTCCGCTAGGGTTGCATGAGTTCTTTTCTGATAAATAAAATGACCAAAAAGATTTGATAGGAAAAAAAGTCGTAATAAGAGAAAAAAGATTAATACAAAAGACTTAGAGAGATTAGAGTACAAAGAAGCAACAACGTAGTGAAGAACTGCTTTCCGGTCCTTATTCATGGCCTTTAGACTATAGTCTCGACAGACCCCTGAAGGTTTGACCTAGAAAGAATCACAAGTAAAGACAATCCCATCCCAAAGAAGAGAGGAATAAATAGCCTGACTATTAAAAATTTTAGCATTCCACACTTCCAAAATGCAGTAGGGAGGGCCATGAAAGCACACTCCACAGCAAAGAGGTATATCAACAAATCAGGATTTTTCTAGACGGAAAGCCTACTGATCATTTTTTTTTAATGAATAGGAAAGCCTACCGATCATTATCTCTCTCTCTTTCTCTCTGTGTGTAAATGCACTCCGGTGTAAAAAAAACTGTCAAAAAATTTGCCATTAAATATCAATAATTGTCTGCCCTTTGCTGCTTACTGTTGCATTGTCACCAAAGTACTTGTCCTCTCTCTACAATTTTGTCTCCTTAGGTGTCCATCTGGATCACTCATTGGCATGTCCCTTGAATTCATAATATACCCACTACCCTCCTCCAACCCTTCCTCATTCACTCTCTCTCTCTCTCTCTCTCTCTCTCTCTCTCTGTACTCTCCCTACAATTTTGTCTCTTCATGTATCTATCTGAATAATTAGTTGACACATCACCTGAACTCAAATGCCCACCACTTGCCTCTCTCTCAATTACTTTTGTAGCATCTTAAAAATTACATCTACAATTTTGTCTCCTCTCTCAGTCAGGTGCCTCGGTGAACAACTACTTGACACACCATGTCAACGGATATTCCTGGTATCCACCTCCTCTCTCTCTCTCTCACAATTCTCTTCATGTCTATTCTTTTCTTTCTCAATAAAAAATAAGCATTTCAAACATCAAATTACACAAAAGTAATCTTAACAATGTTACTCTCTACACATCAAAATGGTTAAGCTCACTTTTCTTCGACTCATCTATGAAAGTTAACCTAAGAAATCTACTAAATGAGAGTTTAAAGACAAAGTAAATTTTGGATTTGCGGTATGACATCCTAAAAACAAATAGATAAATAAAATAGAAATAAAAAGGAAAAGATTACTTAAAAAAAAAAATTGGATTGAAGAGAGAGCTGGTTTGCTATGGTTAGCCTAAATTTTAAAGCTCCAGCTGGACAAGAGAATTGAAAAAAAATAATTAATTTTAATTTTCTTTGCTCCCTCTCTCTCTCTTTCTCTCTCTCTATATGCTTATATCGTAATTGATAAGGAATTAGAAAGCGACTCCTTTGGGGGGGAAAAAAATTAACTAGGTGTCATTTTTCAGATTTCTTTAAATCAATGGAGTACTACTTCTAAATTAATTTAATTTTGTAAATCTACAAATTATTATATATACTAAAACAAGCTCCCGTTACATGAACATTCCATGCCAATGCCGGGAGCATGATCAACTTTTTTCTGACTTCTGACTGCATTTATTCAATCTTTCTTTCATGTGTTTGCCTATTGAAGCTCTTAAATACGTGGCTACTTCTCCTTACTCTCCTCACAGTGTCAATTTCTTCTCTTTTGTGGGACACATTTCTATTTTTCTAACTCAGATGTTGGCTCTCTAGTCTTCTTCCTAAGCCAAGCAAAGATCACATTTGTTATGAAGAATGATACTTGATCTTCGCCCTCCCATGCCATATTGGCTATTTTAACAGTATCTCTCTCTCTCTCTCTCTCCCGCCTCCTTCCCTATTCAACCAACATCATGTAGCATAATTCTGTCTCTTACTAGAAAATGTAAGGCCAAGTTTTACTTCCATCAAGCGTTGTTATTTCATCTTACTCTTGTATATATTATGGTTGTGATTTTAGGAGTGAATTTTGACTATTTGGGTAGAAAATGAAAAGCAGATTGATATCAAGTGGAATTTGAATTGATAGAACAGCAGAATGGACAGAAGCACACAATCAGAAGATATTGAAACACGAATTTTTTTTTTTTGGTCTCAGAATTGATTGTGGTGTATGATTAGCGGTAGAGAGAGTGTGGAAGTGGATATGATTTTAGTCTAAGACGGTTTATCTTTGTGAAACAAGAATAGCTGCATCACATTTTTAGAAATCCTAGAGCACCCTTTTGTTAGTAAGAGATTTAATCAATAGAGCCAATCAAGGAATCAACATCAAATTGAGCAAGTCAATTCGGAAATCAAGCGGATTCTATCAATCTACAAGTCAGTTCGGAAATAAAGTGATTCAATCAATTTGCTAGTCAATTAGAAAATCAAGGGATTCTATCAATTTGTTTAATCATACCATGTACATAATTAGACTACCAAAATTAGAATATATATATTAGGAATAAGAGAAGATCACAATTGTAATTTAAAAACTTTTCTGAATTATTTCTGTACAATTTTCTATATATATGGAATAACAAAGGAGAAGAAACTCATTCAGACAAATTGACATGGTATCAGAGACTTCTATCAAAATATTCGTGTCATTGTTTTAGCCCCAGGGGCTCTTGAATATCTTTGGTTCAGTTCTAGGGACTTTAGTGTCCTTGTTTCAGCCCTAGGGGCTCTCGAATATTTGGTCTTCTCCTTTGGTTTTAGTAGTTTTGATCTTGAAATTATTTCCAGATCACATATTGTGGATTTTATTTCGAAGAGTTACAATTTTTACACATTTTTGAGTTCTTTTTTAGATCCTATGACAATAGAAAACTTTTCTGTTCGGTTCAGCGGAAAGAACTATTTGGTTTGGGAGTTTTAATTCAGGATGTATGTCAAAAGCAAAGGACTGTGGGGACATATTGATGTGTCTTCTACTGCACCAAATGACAAAAATGGCCTTGCTACGTGGGAGCAAAAGATGCTCAGATTATTTTTTGGATTCTGGGATCTATTGAGTCACACATGGTTAACAATTTGTGCTCTTTTACAACAGCCAAGGAAATGTGAGAATATTTGAAACGTATTTATAATCAAGACAACAATGTAAAGCGTTTTCAGTTGGAGCTGGACATTGCAAATTACAGTCAGGGTAATCTTTCAATTCAAAAATACTATTCTGACTTTCTTAATTTATGGACAGAACATTCAGCCATTATACATGATAAAGTACCACGAGAGGCACTGTCTGTCCTCAAAGAAGTTTATGATACTAGTTGACGGGATTAGTTTCTCATGAAACTTAGACCAGAATTTGAGGTTACAAGGGCTGTTTTGCTGAATCGAGATCCAATTCCCTCTTTGGACGTGTGTTGGAGAACTACTTCGGGAAGAGCAGTGATTAATTACTCAAGAAGCTATGGTACAAGACAAACTCACCTAAGAGTCTGTAACAGTTGCCTACGCTGCTCAAGGAAAAAGAAAAGGAAGAGATATGAAGCAGATTCAATGCTATTCATGCAAGGATTTTGGGCATATTGCTCAAAATTGCAGCAAAAAATTCTGCAACTATTGCAAACAACGTGGTCACATTATTAAAGAATGTCCAACACGGCCAGAGAATCGTCCAACCAAAGCCTTTCATGCTGCGGTTCATTCATCTTCCTCTACAGAGCCAGCAGATAAGGGTCCCACGACAGCACCTCCGACAGTTTATAATCAAGTTGTCTTGACTCCAGAAATGGTGCAACAAATGATTATCTCAACATTCTCTGCCTTGGGCATTCAAGGTAAGACTAAACCCACTCTTCAACCCTGGTTTGTTGACTCTGCGGCTTCGAATCATATGACTGGTACTTCTGATTATTTGCACAATGTTCGACCCTATTGTGGTGCACAACATATTCAAATTGCGAATTGTAGTTCTCTTCCTATTGCTGCTATTGGTGATATTAATTCATATTTTCGTAATGTGTTTGTGTCCCGTGGACTTTCATCAAGTTTAATTTCGGTTGGTCAATTGGTAGATAACAATTGTAACGTGCATTTCTCTCGTGATGGTTATCTTGTGCAGGATCAGGGGTCTGGGAAAGTGATCGCGAAGGGGCCTAAAGTGGGAAAATTGTTTCCTATACATTTCCTTAGTCATGGTATTTGTTCTTTGGCTTGTGACACTGTAACAAATCTAAATGAGGTCTGGCATAAACGTTTGGGCCATCCTAATTCTCTTGTCCTGTCTCATTGAAACATGGATTCTTGGGCAATAAAAATGAGTCATCTTTATTTTTGATTGCTCTACGTGTAAACTTGCTAAGAGTAAGACTCTATCATTTCCTTCTTCTAGTCATCATGCAGAAAAATGTTTTGATATTATTCATAGTGATGTTTGGGGTGTTTCTCCTGTACTCTTTCATACAAATCACAAATATTTCGTGACATTTATTGATGACCACAGTCAGTTTACTTGGATTTATTTTCTTCACTCTAAAGTTGAGGTCTTTTCCGTGTTTCAAAATTTCTTGACAAATGTTGAGAATCAATTTTCTACTAGTATTAAAATTTTACGATCTGACTCTGGGGGAAAATATATGTCAAATGAATTCCAAGTTTTCTTATAGCGAAAGGTATTATTTCACAACGCTCTTGTCCTTATACACCTCAACAGAATGGTGTAACTGAACATAAAAATCGACATTTGTTGGATGTCACTCGTGCCTTACTACTTGAATCTTCTGTTCCCCCTCGATTTTGGGTTGAGGCCATGTCCACAGTTGTCTATCTGATTAATCGTCTTCCATCTCAAGTCTTGAACTTTGACTCACCATTTTTTTGTCTCTACGACACTCATCCTAGTTATCACACACTTCATACTTTTGGGTGCGTTTGTTTTGTTCACTTACCATCTACTGAACGTCACAAACTTGGTGTCCAAACTGTTAAGTGTGCGTTTTTGGGTTATAGTATCACTCAAAAGGGATTTGTATGTTATGATGCTATTGCTAATCGTCTTCGAACCTCTCGAAATGTGATTTTCTTTGAGAATCACTATTTTTTTCACTCTAATGTGGTCTCTTCTACTACCCCTCCTATACTTCCTCACTTTGATGATGCTTCGTGTCCTATTGAACGTTTCAAACCAGGTGTTGTGTATACGAGACGTAAAACCACTTTAACTCCTTCTAATACTGACCCGCCACCTGAGCTTGTACCTCCGGCACCTCGAAGATCTACACGTGTCTCTCATCTACCAGATAGGTATGGGTTCCCACATACATCTCTTAATGTAATTTTATCGAGCATTCCTGTTCCTACTTGTTATTCTCAGGCAGCCCAACATGCGTGTTAGAAACAAGCAATGCAAGATAAGCTCCAAGTACTTCAAGAAAATCATACATGAGATATTGTTCCATGCCCTCCTGGTGTTAAACCTATTGGCTGTAAGTGGGTATATTCTGTGAAACTGAATTCTGATGTTCTCTTGACCGTCATAAGGCTCGGTTGGTTGCTCTTGGCAATAGGCATGAATATGGGGTGGATTACGATGAAACATTTGCTCCAGTCGCCAAAATGACTACTATCCGAACTATTATTGCTATTGCTGCTTCTAAGGGATGGTCACTTCATCAAATGGACGTTAAAAATGCGTTTCTGCACGGTGATCTTAAGGAAGAAATTTTTATGACTCCTCTTCTAGGCTTATTCTCTTCCTCTTCTGGTGTATGCAAACTTAGACGTTCTCTTTACAGCTTGAAACAAGCACCTGGGCTTGGTTTGAGAAATTTCGTTCTACTTTACTCGGCTTTTCTTTTACCCAGAGCCAGTATGATTCATCTCTGTTCCGTCACAAAACAGCGGATAGTGTTGTTCTTCTTCTTGTCTATGTTGATGATATTGTCATCATTGGCACAGGTAGTGTTTTGATTCAACAGCTTAAACAGCAGCTCCAAACTTCATTTCATATGAAGGATCTTGGTTCTCTCCACTATTTTTTGGGTCTTGAGGTCCGTTCGGATCGGAATGGTATTTTTTTGCATCAACACAAATACACAGAGGACTTGATCTCTTTAGCTGGACTTCAATCTGCTTCTCCTGTTGATACTTCTCTTGAGGTTAATGTGAAATTTAGTCGTGATGAGGGTGGCCTTCTTCCTAATCTTATGATATATCGTCAGTTAGTCGGAAGTCTTAATTATTTACCAATTACACGTCCTGACATTTCTTTCGCTGTTCAGCAAGTCAGTCAGTTTATGCATACCCATCGACACCTTCACTTAGCTGCTGTTCGTCGTATCATTTGCTACCTGAAGGGTACTTCTGGTCGTGGCTTATTCTTTCCTATTGGATCCTCCATTCGATTAATTGGTTACAATGATGCTGATTGGGCAGGCTGCCCTGACACCCGACGCTCTGTTACTGGTTGGTGTATGTTTCTTGGCTCTGCGCTCATTTCTTATAAAAGTAAGAAACAAGCTCGGGTATCCAAATCTTCCACCGAATCGGAATATCGTGTTATGTCTATTGCTTGTTCAGAGATTATTTGGTTTCGCGGTTTATTGACTGAAATTGGATTTTCTCAATCCGACCCCACACCTCTTTATGCAGATAATACTAGTGCTATTCAAATTGCTGCTAATCCTGTTTTTCATGAACGCACTAAGCACATTGAAGTGGATTGTCATTCTATTTGTGAAGCTTTTGAAAATCAGGTTATCTCGCTACTGCATATTACCTCAGATCTTCAACTGACTGATGCCCTTACCAAGGCACTACCTCGGCCTCCTCACCAGTTTCTCATAAACAAATTGATGCTTCTTGATTAGCCACATCAATTTGAGGGGGGATGTTAGTAAGAGATTTAATCAACGGAGCCAATCAAGGAATCAACATCAAATTGAGCAAATAAATTCGGAAATCAAGGGGATTCCATCAATCTACAAGCCAATTCAGAAATAAAGGGATTCCATCAATTTGCTAGTCAATTAGAAAATCAAAGGATTCCATCAATTTGTTTAATCATACCATGTACATAATTAGACTACCAAAATTAGAATATATAGATTAGGAATAAGAGAAAATCACAATTGTAATTTAAAAACTTTCCTGAATTATTTATATACAATTTTCTATATATATGGAATAACAAAGGAGAAGAAAGTCATTCAGACAAATTGACACCTTTGTTTGATTAATGCCTCTTTGTTCTTCTTCACAATCAAAAATAAAAAACCTACAAATTTTTTGCCTTGGACTAAGGCATGCATGACATGAATGTCCCATGGTGCACAATTTCTAGAAAATGCTCCTTTCTTTTCACTGTCTTTGCCAACCAATTGAATATTTCAACACTCAAAATCATTAGTGTTTAGCCCAATGATTTGGCCTGAGAGATGATGTTGTCACATATCACTGGAACTAACAATTCCTTATACCAGGGCGACACCCTTGAAATGAGTGTAATTTATTTGCTTCACAAATATTATACCCAGCTACCTGGTTTTGAGTTGTCTCTAGGTTACTGCCATTTGAAAGTATTTTGGCAAGGAATTGCAGAAATACCTAATGGGATTTATGAATTTTTTGGAGAGATTAATCCTGCTATTCATTTCATCTTTTAGCTGAAATATATTTGAACAATAGAGTGAAGCTCAAAATTTGTGAAAAATAAACCTGCAGGTGAGTTTGAGAATGTGAAGGAACACAAAGTACAGATATGGTCTGAGAATTTAAAAAGCTTAAAAATACCAAAACTAAAACCAAATTATAAGTAAAAAAATGAAATGGACAAAATTCAATTAACTACTGTAGTTGAGTAGCTTCAATTCTTTACAAAATTCTTCCTCCAGGGCAAATGTGAATGATGAACTTGGTGACACAATTGAAGAAGCAATTAATTCAATGTATTTACAGCATTAAAACCCATAATTTTGTGTCTGTGTGCTGTGTGAGAGTAGAATTGAATTTATGGAGTTAAAAGTAAATGACCAGCTTAAATGACCGCGAATATGATGGATGAGCTAAGGCCTCAAATACCACATAGACAAGACAAATGTATTGTGTACCTGCAAGCAAGTGGGGGTATCACCTGCTTGTTCGTAACCATAATAGTCCGTTGATCGAAGAACCGGTTTTTGACCAAGATTATTGAGGCCATGCTTGGAACTTGTGGAGTTTATTTCTAAATCCAAATTTCCTTTCTTGGAATCCAAATAATGTATGAAGTTCATTTCTAACTCCATAAAAAATATTGATTTCCAATTCAGCAACAGAGGTGGATTTCGCAAATGGACTTCACAAGAGTTTGTGGGCTCCACCTAACTTTACTTCTCAAGTACCATTTTATCCTGTTTAACCCTAAAAAGAAGGGAAATGTAAGGGTAATTAAGCAAATAGCAAAATATAGACATGAATTCCATTTTTATTTTTATTGTTCCAAGTGTATGAGTTCAATTGAACTCCACATTTTAATTTTTGACTCCAATCACAGAAGTTCACTGATAAATGAACTCCATGGTTCAATTTATTTCAAATGAACTGAACACATTTTTGGTTCCAAGCGGGGGTGAGTGTGTTAATTTTTATGGCAAGAATGTCCTTGTAGTTTCCTTATTTGTGCTGTCATTGAATTTGTAGAATACAATTGATTTTGCTTTTAACATTTCTAAGATTAATATTAGTATATTAAAAGCGCCAAAACATGAGATGCATAATTAGAGGCATTGAATTAAGAAAAAATGTTGTAGTATCGGTGATCAACTTCAACTTGGGTCCAAGAATAATGCCAATGTGATGTTTCTATCCAGTTTGATTTAAAGGGGATGCCAAAGAATGTTGTATCATGTTTGCAAGGATAGGAGACCACTCCAAGTTGTAGCATCCAATCTATAATCAATGACACTAGTAGAGTTTACAAGTTGGAGCGTCTAGTCTATAATCAATGATGCTAGATTGGTACTGGAAATCATTCCTTAATGGGCTATGGTTTGGATTCCTAGAGATGCCAATGCTCTTGCTCACAAGCTTGCAACATGAGCTACAGCTTCAAGATGGTCAGGTACCTTTTGCTTTGATGTAATTTCTCCTTTTTTTGTAGTGGCTCTTTTTCTTGAGTAGCCAAACAAAAAGATAAAATCTATTTGATTCCAAAGAACTTAGATGAACTTCAAGTCACCATTTTAGAAAGTTAGACTTTTTTTAACCTACAACTTAATTGGACCCAAACCTATGCAATTGAATTTGGTCAATTCTAACATATGTACTTCTAGGGATGAGAATGGGAAAGGCAAGGGAATAGGCCCTACCATCCCTACCCCTTCCTACGGTCTTGGAACATTTCCAAATGGGAAGAGATTTGGTGCCCAATAATCATGCCTACGCAATATATGCGAATCTTGGTTAGTCACTGCCAAATTAAATAAATCTTAAGTTTTATATAATTAAATCTACTTAAAAATGCTAAAAATATCAAGCCACTTATAATGTCAATTGATATCCAATTTATTTACATATCACTAACAATGTGAATAAAATATCAATGCACCTAAAAGTTCAATATTAAAAACACAATTCATTCCAAAATTTGCACTAATTATTTCCAAATGGGAAGAGATTTGGTGCCCAATAATCATGCCTACGCAATATATGCGAATCTTGGTTAGTCACTGCCAAATTAAATAAATCTTAAGTTTTATATAATTAAATCTACTTAAAAATGCTAAAAATATCAAGCCACTTATAATGTCAATTGATATCCAATTTATTTACATATCACTAACAATGTGAATAAAATATCAATGCACCTAAAAGTTCAATATTAAAAACATAATTCATTCCAAAATTTGCACTAATTATTTCCAAATGGGAAGAGATTTGGTGCCCAATAATCATGCCTACGCAATATATGCGAATCTTGATTAGTCACTGCCAAATTAAATAAATCTTAAGTTTTATATAATTAAATCTACTTAAAAATGCTAAAAATATCAAGTCACTTATAATGTCAATTGATATCCAATTTATTTACATATCACTAACAATGTGAATAAAATATCAATGCACCTAAAAGTTCAATATTAAAAACATAATTCATTCCAAAATTTGCACTAATTATAAACATATAAGTTTATTTAATAATAGCAAGGCTCTAACAAGGTAGATTTGGGTAAGCATCAAGGTGGAGAAGACAAAAACCATAATTGCTCTGTAGTCTTTATTTTTGGTTAGAGGACTTTTCTTGAAATTGAGAAATGGTCAATATGTTGACCTAGAACTATTAGGGTTTCAGATGGTTCAGGTAAACTAAAAGTACATAACTTAAAAACCTTTCTGGTCTTAAATCCACATGTAAAATTGTTAATCTAGTTATTTCCTGGGCTGGAGAATCAATGATGGTTTGATCTTTTAGGCTTAATTGGGTTTGGTTTGGTTATATTACAATTTTTTCTGTGCCCTATTAGGCAAACCTCAACTTAAGCACTCCCATCCATCGGTCAAGTTTAGGCCCAGTTAGGTTCCATCCATTGTGTTGATTTATCATGTCTTTATATAATTAGATTAGCAAAAAAAAAAAAAAAGGTCTTTCTATAATTTGGCTTAGGGTAAATACATCCGAAGAATAAATTATTCATCTTCCACTGAATATGCATTTATCTTTTAAAATATTTTCAGCAATAACGTGGACATGGGCTACTCCCAAGTGCTCCTTCAAAACTTGAAGTTGGTTAGACTGCACCCTGAACCCTCTCTATCTTCTCTATTCTTTCTTCTCTATCTCTCTCTCTCTCTCAAAGTTTCAAGACTCCCTAACAATTGCATTGATTAGGAACGGATTCTTGCTTTTTTGCTGTGCTGTTATGTGGGATTACTTCTCTCAGTGATGCCAGAGACTTGTCCTCTTTTACAAACCGATCAGACAATTTTATATGTGCTTCTTCATCTTCAAGACTGGAAAGCATCTTGCCAGGACGAGTCCACTTGTCTCTTATGATTATTACCATGAAGCAGAAGAGATAAATTTGGATGAAGATGACGGAGATGGCTTGCAAGTCCAACTAAAAGGATCTTCCTCTCTCTCTTTCTCTCTCTCTCTTTCCCCCCCTCCAACTTGTATTCCACAATCGCTTCTTTCATGTAGGCCACAGATGTTCTTGAAATGGGTTGATTTCAGCTCCACTTTGAACTTCTCTGTTATGGTATTCAAATATTTGTCATTGTTTACTTATACAATTCATGTCATCGGCTGATTTGGAATGTGCCACATTGATTTACATTTTTTCCTCATTGTTTGTTTAATCTGTCACACAGGGCCATAGTGGTTCTGTTCTTCTGAAACAGAGCAGTAAAACCGGAGAGGTATTTTCTGCCCGGTTTTGACAAAATTGATCTATTGGAGGAACAGATTGAAAAGAGTTGTCCGGTGTAGTATCCTGCACTGTCATTCTGAACCAGAACGGTACCCAATTTCTCCAAGCATTTGCTAGAGAGGCTTCAATGCTCTTGAGACAGTTGCAATGTTATGTAGTAAACTAAGACTTAAAAAGTCTAAGATACTAACTGGCAGCCAGGCACATGTTGGAAAAATGGGTGCCGGGATAATCTGGCACAGGTATCCAAGATCCAAGCATTCCTGCAGACTTGCTGGAGGAGTTGCAAAGGCAGTGTTCTCATCTCTCGGTTTCATCTGCCATCATAGCCATGAGGGGCTATTGCAGAGATCAGTAACCCTAATTCATCAATATCTAATGGAGCCAGCTTTGACTCTCATTACTTTCAGTGCTTGGTCAGTGGCAGAGGCCCACTCCTCTGATCAACAGCTCACGACAAATGAGCAAAACCAGAGGCTTGTCAGGTCTTTGTGTTGGACCTTGCAAAGATTCGTTCATTATCAATAAGCGAGTACCATATTAGAAGTTTGTAACTTGTAAGGTTTAAGTTCACCATTTGGTTTGTTGCCGTTAAGGTCAATAAAAGTTTTGTTTTAGTCATTTTGACCCTTAAACTCTTGTTTCCATTCACTTGAACCCTCCAATCACGCATTACTTTAAACACTGGGAGTGCCATGTTAAGGTAATGCATTTCCTGCTGGTCCAAAAAATATATAAAGTAGGAGTTGGAGGGCAAAGCTGCAGATATAGAAGTTTGTAAGACATTTGCGACCAAAGCCAAACAATATTTCTTTCCCCGTGACCACCTTTTGTATGTGCCTAAATACTAATATATAATTATAGTAATATATATAGTAAGAAGCCCTCCATGGTTTGTTTACTAATAGGATTGTATGCTTTGTTCGTGGGCTTTTAATTTGTCTATATTTATTTTATTCTATTTATAGTATTTTTTAATTACAAAAAAGAAAATTATAAAAAATATAAGTTTTTTAATTGAAAATCAAAAGTTTTATAAGAAAGATTAAGATTATAAGTTTTATTCATCAATCCAAAAAGAATTTGGATTGATGAATAAATTAAAAAGTAAACTAATTAAATTTAATAAATCAATCTAATGGTTTTTTTTTTTCAATGTCTACTATGGTCTTATCTTTTTTTTTTTTTTTAATATATAATCAATAGGTATCCAGAGTTATATTTTGATTAATTCGGTCTAAGTGTTATCGGGCTTAATTTAGAGGAGAATTCTTTCAACGTTATATTTTCTATTTTTAAATTTTGAACGTGAGATTTGGTTGCGGGATTTAATGCCCTTATCCACTGTCTGTTGATCCATTTTGATCTTATCTCATGAACTCGTTAGTGAGAAAAAAGATTGTTATTTCTATTTCTATTTTGTTATTTCTATTTTATTTATCAACTTGGTGTTGTACCTTTATTTTGCTTCTGAAAAAACGAATAATGGATGGCATGATTTGAAATGTGGTTTTAATTGTAGTAATAATATTTTATTTTCTAGTGATTTATAGATTAGATTAAACTAACTTTTGGTTCACCGGTTAACTTTTGAATCAAATTTAAACTTCAAATTTTTTTTAGACTCAAATTCATATTCAAGTTCACAAAAGGACTAACCATGAGTGAAGTTCAAATTCAGATTCAAACTCAAAAGTAAAATTTCATGATATCGAATCCAAACACCATAAAAAAGCATAAAGAAAAGATGGGGTAGAAGCTTACCTGCTGGGGCTGGAATGGGTATAAGATTATCTCTTTTATGGGTATAATAAAACCCCCTTTCAAATTTACCCAATTTTAGTTTTGCTATGGAAAAGTGGAAAAGTGGGTAGAGGTTTTAAAACATCCTTTTTTTTTAATACTAAATACTAATTAAGATCGCAATGATTTGGCTATTTTTGTAAAGTTACATGCCATGCTTCGTTGATATCATCGATACGTTGTTAATTCAATGATAAGAGTACTAAATTCTCTTAACTAAATTTTAAATTTAAATTTTAAAAATAAAAGAATAGATTTTAATAAACTTAACAGTTAGTTCGAATCAAATTAATTAAAACTAATAAATTGATTATCGGATCTTGATTAGGTCAAGAAAAAATATTTTGAAAAATATTTCATATATATATATATATATATTCAGTTATACCACTTAGGAATAGTGTTTGATTCCAAAAAATTGGTAGTGATTTTGGTTCCATGTAGTCAAGGACAAAGTTAGATTTGAGGGCAAGAATCCAATTGACCCTTAAATTTTTTCTTTTTGACATTTTCCTCTTTTTACCCCCGATTGATGTAGGACATGAGGGTCAGTTTTGTCTTGTTCCTGAAGTGGTTCTCTAAATCAAAACGGGAGCCCTTTTATTCCACTGCACGTGTCCGGCCAGCCGACACTAATGGGCCCCTCTTGAAAAAGGTAATTAAGGTTAATCCCTCATTAATTTTATCAAAAGAAGAAGCACAAACAATTGAGGAAATGGTCCTCCCCTAGTACATATATACAAATAATATATACAAACAATTGAATTGATCAAGATTCTAATTTATTACGGTTCAATTCAATAGTCAAACTGTGATCCAATCGTGGTTAGACTATTTAAGTATTAAAATAATATTAAATATTATCTACGATACGATATATATATATACAAATAATTGATGAAAAATTTGGTTAAAAAATTTTAAAATTTATAAAATCTTGCATAAATTAAATAACACCAATTCAGATCTAAATTCATAACCATTAGGATAAGGACTCTAGGTTTAAACATTGATCAAGTGAATAGGGAGAAAAAGTAATAAAAAAATTTGAATTATTATCTGATTTGAATGATTTTACCGATTTACTGATTTTTAGACTAATTTATAATATTTGACAAAGACCCGTTAGGTATCAATTTTTGATTTTTCTGGTGTAACCGGTTAGCACAATTCGATTTTTTAAGCCCCGAGAAATATTCAATTCAAAGAGCAAAAATAAGACCTCCATTGAAAAATTTGTACATTGTGCAGATCTTGAAGAGCTTCCATTTCAATTCAATTCGATGTAAGCAAGAACTGGTCAGAGGGTCATGTGGCAAAGTTCTTCTTGCTATTTCTATTATCCATCTTTTTCTATCTTTATCTGATAAGATATTTTGTTTTCTTTAACCTATAATATTTTTCAACTTCACCAAAAATTATACATGAAACTATAAAATTAATTTCTTTCATAAATATAAGATGGATAGTGTATCAATAAAATTTTATTATTAACATGACTTTCACTGCACAAGAGTTTGTTGTAGAGGTATCCCAAATGCCACCAAAGAGTGGCTCTTTGAAGAATCCGTTGATTGCAAAATATTGAATATTTAATTTAAAAATGGAAAACCAATGAAGATTCTCAGTTGAAAACTCAAGCATAGCACAAGAAGTTATTATTGGGATTAAATCCTAATTCTTATAAAACCTATACATTGACTTTTCTTTGTTAACGTAATGTAAGATTAAGTAGATAAATATATTTTCATATTATTTATGTATATATAAGATCATTTGATTCAATATAAATAATTTATATATGTGATCGGATTGATAATACATATAGTAAACATAAATCATAGTTACATCGGCCTAAAATAAAAGTTTACAGTTGCTCGGTACATTTCATCATGTATAAATTATAATCTAAGTGTCTCTTTTTAATTGTGGATGGTTGATCTTGATTATCGAACAGCTTTGACACAATAATAATTAATGTAGGTAGATAGAATTGAACAAGACACCTAGAATAATTTTCTTAAATATATATGGAAATGAAAATTGGTACCTTATAGCTATGTATAGTTCATCTGCCATTAATCTTTAGTATATAAGGATGAACTAGTGAAGGTAAGGTTATCTATTTTGATATATTATGAATGAAACTATTTATGAGTAAGAATTTTGTATATTGTATATGCAATGTTAGTTAGTTAGAACATGCATATATAATATAAAATCTATACTGATTGTGACAAAAATTGCATGCTTGGTTCACCCTAGTTGATTATACATGAATTAACTTTAGTGATACAACTTTAATTATTGAGTAAAATTTTTTAAATTATAATAATATTATTATAACTAATGGTTTAACAGATTGTTTGGAGGTGGGTTTGCTACAAAGATGAACTGTTTTGTGGACTCGAACAAAAAACTGATACGTCCACTGAGCCTTCATGGATGAAAGACCTGCAAAATGTTTGCTAGAAGTGGTCAAGTGAAGAAAATTCCAATATTCAAGTTAGAAAGAGAAATAAAAGAGAGGTGAACAGACCAAGAAGAGTCTTAGATTTGCCTTGAGTAGTCTCTTAGTAATTTGTGTATGTAGTACGGAAAGAACGTAGCTGTTAGGTCACCCTTGTTTAGTATATGTAGCATATATATGTATGGAAAGTCTCTTACTTAGAGATATAAAAACCCTAGTTATTTTATGAAAAGATCAGTAGAGATATTCCGAGATTACAAGAACTTTAATCAAATATTCTTAACAGATTTAGAATTTTACAGGATTAAGGAAAATTTAAGTTGTTATAGACATTTCTTTTTTTTTTATCAAGCGAGATTACTTCCAATATTAGGGGACATTTAAATTTTGAGTGATCATAATCTTGATTTGTTTGGCGGAGACGTTACTCGTTGGAAGTCTACTTGGTAGTAGTCAAGAGGTTTAACTGGGAGAATTCGACCAAACAGTGGTGAATAGGCTTAAACGAGAGTGTCGACTAAGAATGGCTGAGAGTATTCGACCAAGCACCTGTTCGGTCATCTTGGGTGCTTACCGATAGGCCTCTTTGTGATCTATGGGCTTTGTGGTTATGATCTAGTGGACTTGATAATCTCTGGACTTTATAGTTATGAGTTGTTAGATTCTATACTATCAAATTGTATTATAATTATTTAAGAGTCAAAAGAAATATATTTTTTGTCTCTTGTCCACCTTGAAATTCCGTCAGCATTGATCACTTTCTTGAGATGAGAATATTTTTGTGTTGAATTAATTGGAAAAGAAAAATAATATAGAGAAATAGAGAAATTTATGGCTAAATTATAATTTTCAGAAAGTATCATCATGATTTTATAATTTTAAAAACTTTTTTATCTTGATTTCTTATATCAAAAAATATCTCTTTTATTTTATAATTTCTAAAGTTATCTCTCTATTTTCCAAATCAAATGAGAATGTTATAGAAATTTCAAATGTAATAATAGTAGTAATGCACATGAAAAATACAAAAATGTAAAAAAAAGAGGTAAAAAATATTATCCACGAATCAAAAAGTAATTTATATAACGAACTATACGAAAAACTAGAGATTAAAGATAGAGAAAAAGATATTTATAGAATTGCTAAATTATGGGAGAGAAAAAGGAAAAGACCTAAATAGTGTTTGATATATTAAAAGTGAAACCAATAACATACTTATAAGGAATGAGATTATAAGAAAGTGTTGGAGAGACTATTTTGATAATTTCTTCAACATTAAAAGTATAATAGATGTAGAAAATATTGAAATATTTGTAGAAAAGGTTAATAGAGATTTTAAACGTAAAATTCGTTCCAATGAAGTGAAGGAGGCGTTAAAGAAAATGAAAAATAATAAAGTAAGAGGACCTAATGGAATTCCCATCGAAGTGTGGAAATGTTTAGGTGAATTTGGTATAATAATATTAATGGATATTTTTAACAAAATTTGATAAATCAATAGAATGTCTCAAGTATGGAAGGAAAGTACACTTATGCCACTATATAAGAATAAAGGACACATATAAAATTATTTCAACTGTAGAGAAATTAAACTTATAGTCATACCATGAAATTATGAGATAGAGTAATAAAACATAGATTGAGATTAGAGATAAATTTGTCTCAAAATCAATTTGGATTTATGTCTGAAAAATCCACCACGTCCACTTGTTAAGATATCTGATGGAGATATATAGAGTACAGAAGAGAGATCAACATATGGTATTCATCGATCTAAAAAAAATATATGATAGAGTTCCTCAAGAGGTATTGTGGTGGACGTTAATAAAGAAAGAAATCTCTTTGAAATACATTAATCTCATTAGAGATATATATGAAGTAGCTATAACCAATATAAGAATTTACAGGAGTCTAAGCAATAACTTCTCTATTAACATTTGATTTCATCAACACTCAGCATTAAATCCCATCATTTTTGCAATAGTGATAAACGGAATTACAAAAAACATTCAAAATGAAATACCATAGTGTATACTTTTTACAGATGATATAGTATTGGTGGATGAAATTAAAGAAGATATTAGTGCTAAACTAGAATTATGAAGGATAACACTAGAATCCAAAAAATTTAGATTGACCAGATCAAAAACTAAATATATGAGATGTAGGTTTAGCGGTAATCATCAAGATGATAAAGAAACGATTAGGTTAGATGGACAAATTGTACCAAAGAGCAAATGTTTTAAATATCTCGATTCTATCATTCAAAATAATAGTAATAGATGGAGATGTGAATCATAGAATTCAAGTAGATTAGATGAAATAGAGGAGGGCATCCGAAATCTTTTGCGATCACATGATGTCACTATATTTGAAGGGAAAATTTTATAAAACCACGACAAGACTTACACTATTGTATGACATCGAGTGTTGGACTATTAAACAACAATAAGAATAAAAAATGACGATAGCAGAAATGAGAATATTTAGGTGGATGTGTGACAAAACTAGAAAAGATAGAATTAGAAACAAAGAAATTCATAATAAGTTGAGAATTAGTTTAATTGCAGATAAGATGCAAGAGTGTCGTCTAAGGTGATTTGAGTATATGCAAAAAAGACCCAAAGGCGCACCAGTTAGGAGAATTGAGAATTTAAATATAGGAGATTTAATAAAACGTAGAGGAAGACCATTGAAAATTTGGATACAAATTATTCGTAAGGATGTGATAGTTAAGAGTTTAGATGGACCATAGTTTTGGATAGATTTGAGAGGCGTAGGAGAATCCACATAGATTAAATCAATCTTTTTTTTTTTTCTATATTTCTCTCATATGTCTGATCTTAATTGTTGGGATTAAAATTTAGATTATTGTTGTTGTAAAGTTATCTCTTTTTTTAATAATTTCCATAATTTATTTATCTCATTTTATAATTTTAAAAATTATAGGGACTATTTTATAATTTTAAAAACTATTACTTGGTGTTGGAGGTGGGTTCGACTCTATAGATTTCGATTATATTTGACTTGAACTGTTGCTCCGGGAGATGATTCAAAACCTGCAAAAGTCCATTGAAAAGTGCTTCGGCAAAAGAGGCTCTCACACTCAAGTCAGAAAAAACAGTTTTTAATAGGAGAAAAACAAACTGAGAGAGAGAGAAAGAGAGGGAGATCTAATAGCCCTGTGACTTGTGTGTCAAATGTCTGGTCTTAGAGGACGTACTTGGGATTAGGTGTGCTAAAGGCTTATATACCTGGTTGTCGTAAGAGTTATACATACTTGGGGTGTTACAACTCTGATTTCCTTACAAGGAGGCTCGAAAATCTCAGGATTTTTTTAGTTAAATATTTTTAGGAGATTTAAGATTCTTATCTTATAGGAAGTTTGGTATACGGATAGATTTTTTCCTTTATCGATTGGATTCCTAAAATTTCTTTTCTTATCTGGAGAATGTGTTTTGTATTGACTTAGAAACTAAGACTGATACACGTTTAATCGAATATTTCCTTCAGTCGATGAGAGTAATCGGTTTCTTAACAAGCTGTCGGTCATCGGTTAAAGAAAGAAATATATCAGCTTGGGCTTGCCGAATGCTCCTACCAATCGGCTAAGTTACCATCGTTTAGAATCGACCGAGGGATCAGTTTATGCTTGTTATTCGGGGAGGTAAATCTCTTACCGTTGCCAGTATGAGAGTTTCACCGTGAGCCTTCGAGTTTCCAGGTACTGCTCCAATTGGACTTTGGGGCCATGTCCCATTATTTGCTCCCGACTCATGGTGTCGTTTTGCAAGAAAGACGCTATGAGTGATAACTGTTCATCAGGAATTGGAAAGGGGCTAAGCCTTTAATACAATATGTGTTGTTATGGATCATCCTCTGTACGCTAAGTATGATGTGGAATTGAAACGGGCTATAGGTGAACACCTTTTTTCTTTAATTGTCCTAGTTTCCCAATGATTGTCATGTGTTCCACCTTTTAAACGAGTGATCCCAAAATAAATCCTTCATGGGAAGTTGAAGGGATTTAAGTTTGTCATTTATTGTGCACGATTTTTGTCGATCTGTTCTGTCTGTTCAGTGATTTGCAAAGATTTCCTTCTTCCCTTGCAGCTATAAATAGAGGTCGCCTGACCTTGTATTGCCTCAAAGAAATTAAGTATGTTCTTCTCATTTTGCAAATTCTTTTCTTCTGAGAGTTAGCTTCATTGAGATTTCCTTTGATGAGGGCCTTAGATTGCAAGACTCAATAGCATAGATTGTCTCTGCTAATGCAAGATCTCTTCAAAAATGAAACCGCAAACACGAGATCTCGTCATGTCGTTTGATATTCGGATGCCAAGATGGACTCTGTCAAGGTTCCCGTCGGGGTTGTCAACTTTAGATGGAAGTTTTAGATACGCTCACACTCTAATTTGAGATCATCATCTGGCTCGCATTTCCTCGAGTCGGATGACTAGGGGAGTCGGTTGAGTGTAGTGAGCTGTGGATGACAGAAAGTTTGAATCCTGATGAATTCTCACAGTTTCTTCATGATCATTTTGTACCCTCCTCTACCTGTTTTTCTGCAGTCTTCTTGACCCTGCTAGGCTGCATAAAATTTTGAAATTCTTTCATCCATTTTCTCTTTGTACTGTTTTTGTACTTTTGAGCATTGCCCAATGGCCCCTTTATCTAGGAACAGTGCTGTAATTTTATTATATATTTTTCTTGATGTAATTGGCCTGACTTGGGGACTTGTAAACTACTTCTGTTCATTTAATCTGATGTGCATTCGTTATATGAAAATAAAAGAAGAGTTTTATTTTATTTACTTGTTGATCTCTGTCTTTGATTGAATTTTTACCGATAGCATTAGGGCATTAAGCTGAGTGATGTAATTATCAGAATGATCATGTAATAGGCTCGTTATACGGTAGGAGATATAATCACAAATACAAATGAATGTCGACCGCCTTTGCCTGATCGGTTGGATAGAGTGTACTTAACTCGAAAGTACGTCCCTTTGTTGCTGATTATGTATCGACTGATAGGAATCCGATAGAAAATTTAACTGTCTAGGAGGTACATATCCGAAGATTCGTGGACTAAGTGATAGGATGAGTAGTATCTACCCGACTGGGAGTCTTATCCCTTTCGTTGTGTTTGATAGAAATCGACCGACAGGACGGGCCGTGCCTACCCGACTGGGAGTTACATCCCATATTTGCGACACACTACGTTCAGTGGGGAAACAATAGATAGGATGGGTCATGCCCACTCAACTGAGAGTTACATCCTATATTGGCGACACACTTCGTTCGATAGGAAACAACTGATAAGAACGAGACATGCCTACCCTACTGGGAGTTACATCCCGCAATGGTGACATGCTTCGTTTGATAGGAAATAACCGATAGGAATGAGCTAAGCCTACCCATCCGGGAGTCAGATCTCTTATTGATGGTATGTTTCATCCGATAGGAAATAACCGATAGGAATGAGCAGTGCTTACCCATCTGGGAGTCAGGTCTTTTATTGACGGCATACTTCGTTCGTTAGGAAATAACCAATATGAATCCAACAACAAGAAGGCAACAGTAGGAAATGATCGATAGAACAATCAAAAGAGAAAAAACACAGGGGCTTTACTTGATAGGAAGTTCTTTCGATTGCAGGAGGTAATACGATTCACTAATAGTAGACGCATAGGTTCTCCGCATTTTAAGTCTTGTACATAGCTGATCCGTTTAGATTGCTAAGATAATAAGTTACTGGGTGAACGACAGAACGTATTTGATAGGGACCTTTTCAATTGGGCGCTAACTTGCCCTCGGGTAGATGTTGGTCGATTGCTTCTACCTTCCTTAAGACCAGTTCCCCAGGCTTGATTGTTCGGTTCCTAACTCTTTGGTTATAATGCTGAGCCATCTGTTATTGGTATGCAACCATCTAAGCTGACGCAGATTCCCACAACTCTGGGAGTAAATCTAATAGTTCTCGTAAAGCAAGCTCATTTCGTGCTATGTCGTATTGAACCACTCAGAGTGAATAAATTCCCATATCCACTGGTATGACGACTTCGCTTCTGTATGTCAAGCTGAATGGCATTTCACCGGTTGCCCTTCAGGGCATAGTATGTACGACCAGGAGATACTGTAAAACTCCTCTGCCTATCATCCCTTGGCTTCGTCTAGCATCGTCTTTAGCTCTTACATGATTGTCCTATTAGTTATCTCAATGAGTTCATTAGTTTGTAGATGAGTGATCGATGAGAATCGGTGATGTATTTCCAATTTGTAACAGAACTCTTGGAAGCTAGCGTTGTCGAACTGCTTCCCATTGTCTGTGATGAAAACGTGGGGTATGCCGAATTAGGTGATGATATGAGTTCATACGAACGATTGGGTCTTAGATGCTGTTATCTGGGCTAGAGGCTCGGCTTCCATCTACTTAGTAAAGTAGTCGATAACCATTATGAGAAATTTTTGCTGTTTGGTGACATGTGGAAATAGTCCAAGAATGTCTATTCCCCATTGGGTAAACAGCCAGGTGCTTGCCATGGGACTGAGCTCGGTATGAGGGCAGTCGTGGCACCGAAGAGAAATGTTGTCACTTATCATACCTCTTGATGTAATTATCAGAGTCAGCTTTCATGGTTGGTCATAATACCCTTTGCGTAAGGCTTTGTGAACTAGATTCTAAGCCCTCAGGTGATCACTGCATATCCCTTCGTGGATCTCTTGCAGGACATAATCTCCTTGTTTAGGAGTCAAGCACCTCAAGTATGGGTGAGTGAAGGACTTTCGGTAAAGATTCCTATTGATGTTCGCTTAATGGGCGGCCTTCCATTTCAGTTTTGCTGCTTCTAATGGTGAATCTGGCAGATAGTCATGCTTTAAATATGTTTCTATGGGATCTTTCCAACTAGGAGATTGGTTTTTTGCGAGGACCCTTTCAAACTCTTCGATACTGGGGTGAGGTAGGCTCTCAATGTAGACTGTTCAGCTAAAGGCGATTGAATCTGAACTAGCTAGCTTAGAGTATGTGTTGGCATGTACATTCTCTGATCAAGGGATCTATCGGATGTCAACTTTGTCTAACGTGCTCATCGTTTCATGTAGTTTGCCCAAATACTTGGCCATGATCGGATCTTTAGTCTTGTAGACCCCTTTAATTTGTTTAAGGACTATTTGGCTGTCAGTGAACACTCGAACGCTTTGGGTCCCATGCTCGTCCCAATTCGAAGTCCCATTAGTAAAGTTTCATACTCCGATTGATTGTTTGTGGCCCTAAAGTCAAATCGAAGAGTATACTCGGCCTTGAAACTGTCCTGACCCATTAATATGAGCCCAGCACCAGTTCCTGAAGAGTTCGATGACCCATCAAAGTGTAATGTCTAGTCAGGTAGTGACCACTCGTCATGGCTACCGATAGGCTCGTGTTTGGCTGGAATCGGGAGGGTGCATTCAAGAATAAAATTTGCTAGGGTTTGGCCTTTGATTGCAGGTCTCAACTGGTATTGAATGTCAAATTCGTCCAACTCCACACTTCATTTGATGAGACAGTCAGAGGTATCCCTTTTTTGAAGGATTTGTTTCAAAGGTTGGTCGGAGAGCACCATGATGGTATGGGATTGAAAGTATAGCTGAAAGCATCTAGCCGAGATGATTAGAGCATAGACTATCTTTTCGATTGGTCGATAGTTGATCTCAGACTCTTCGAGTAACTGATATAGTAAGCTGGCCTCTACACGGTCGACTTTTATCTCACAAGGACAGAGCAAAGTGCTCGGTTAGAAATAGAGAGGTATAAGTATAAGCTCTTACTAGGAATAGGACGAGATAGCAGTAGAGGCAACGTGAGATATTCTTTAAGCTGCTCGAAGGCCGTCTGGCACTCGGACGTCCATGCAAACCTCTGGGACCTCTTTAAGGAGTCAAAGATGGGTTTGCACTTTTTCCCAACCTTTGACATAAATAGGCTCAAAGTCGATATTCTATCGATGATGCTCTATACCTCCTTCAACGTCTCAGGTGGTGACATATTCAATATGGCTTGTATCTTTTTAGAATTTATCTTGATCTCTCGGTTGGTGATCATGAAATCCAAGAATTTACCAGATGCAATTCTAAAAGTACACTTTGCTGAATTTAGCCGTATGTTGTAGCGTTTCAACATTTAAAAAGTTTCTTCGAGATCAACAATATGAGCTTCTACACTAGTGCTCTTGACGAGCATGTCATTAACATATGCTTTTATGTTCCTGCCGAGTTGGTCTTTGAAGACTTTATTGACCAACCGCTGGAAAGTCGTTCTAGTATTTTTCAGACCAAAATGCATAATCCGGTAGCAATACGTACCAAATTTTGTGATGAAAGTTGTCTTTTCTTCGTCTACCGTGTTATTCATATTTGATTATAATCAGAATAGGTGTCCATGAAATTCAGGAGTTGATGACCCAAAGAGTTGTCCAGGATAGCTGTCTTTTGGACTCATCTTGTTAAGATTAGTGAAATCTACACACATTCTCCATTTACCGTTGGTTTTTTTCACTAGGACCACATTTGCTAGCCATTCGGGTACTTGACTTCGCGAATAAATCCGGTGGTTAATAGTTTTTGGACTTCTTCTTGAATAGCACGTTGGCGTTCTAGGACAAATATCATTTTCTTCTGTTTGACCGGTTTGTAACCGGCGTTAATGATCAACTTGTGAACTATAACCAAAGGGTGAATACCTGACATGTTTTCGGGAGACCAAGCGAAGACTTTCGAATGTCGGTGTAAATAGTCGATAATTGCTTCTCGTAGAGGTGTTGGCAAGTTAGTCCCAACTCGAATGGTTTGGTTAGGATTATAAGTCAGAGGAATCTCAATCATTTCTTCCACAAGCTCAGGTTTGGTCGTTGGCTCAACATCGTCCCTGAACTCTAGGGTATCGATCGGAAGTTCTCTTGTCCCCCTTCGGCTATGAGAAGAGCATAGTGATCGGGGTCGCTACGAAGAGTGGCGATTCCTTCTAACTTTCTAAACTTGATTTTTATATGTCTCGTACTAGATAGTACCTCTAGTTCGTCTAGACTAAGACGATCGAGGTTGGAGTTGTGAGGCGAAAATAGTTTCACCACATGGAAGACGACTTTAGTGGCCATGTGATTGGGAGGAGTTCCTAAAGTTACAATGAGGGAGATGATACCTTTTGGATATATGTATTTGTCAAAAAGTCATTTGAGGGACCGAGTGAGAGGTTAAAGATGGGACGAGTTAAAACTTATTCGTTGGAAGGCGTCCTAAGTAAGAAGATCACAATCTACTCCATGATCAATGAGGACCCTCTTGATAGTATAAGACTCTACTTTGACGGTGATAACCAATGAATCGCTGCGATTGAGGTTAACTCTGATTAGATGGTCATCGTCGAAACCAATGATTGGCCTCTTTCTCTTGATAACTATTATGTTCGAACTAGACAATTAAGATAAATGATACGTTTATTTGGGAAATCAATCTTTTTTTTTCTACAGATAGTGCCAATCTGTTGGAGGTGGGTTTCAACTCCACAGATTCCGGCTCTTTTTTACTCAAACGGTTGCTCCGAAAGATGATTCAAAACCTGCAAAAGTTCGCTAGAGGATGTTCCGGCGGGGAAGACTCTGATACTTAAGTCAGAAAGAGCAGTTTTTAATAGGAATGAAACAGACCGAGAGCGAGAGAGAAAGAGAGGGACAGCTGATAGCCTTATGACTTGTTTGTCAAGTGTCTGATCTTAGAGAGCGTATCTGAATTCTACTGTGTCGAAGGCTTATATACCTGATTGTCGTAAGAGTCGTATGTATCTAGAGTATTACAACCCTAGTTTCCTTACAAGAAAACCCAAAGATCTCGGATTCTTCTAGTCAAATATTTTCAGGAGATTTAAGATCTTTTATTACTTAGGAATTTTGATAATACGGAGAAATTTCTTCTCTTATCGATTAGATTCTTAAAATTTCTTTTCTTATCTAGAGGATGTGTTTCGTATTAACTTAGAAAACTAAGACTAGCACAAGGTTTAATTGAATATTTCCTTTGGTCAACGAGAGTGATCGGTTTTTCAATGATTTGTCGATCATCGGTCAAAGAAAGAAAGACATGCATTCGGGTTTGCTAAATGCTCTTATCAATTGGCTAAGTTGCTATCGTTTGGAATCAACCGACGGATCAGTTTACGCTTGTTATTCAGGGAGGTAAATTCCTTATCATTGCCGGTGTGAGAGTTTAACCATAAGCTTTCGAGTTTTTGGATACTGTCCCGATGGGATTTTGGGCCATGTCTCATTAGTTGGTTTTGTGATTCTGAAAAACATGCAAGCTCGAAGTGGTTTTTATTAAAACTTTGCTATTAGACTTCCGGTCTCTCTTTAGGTATTGTTCTTTTGTATTAATCAAAATATATAAAGAATAAATGTAGAATTTAGAAATTTTTCTCTACACGCAGAGAAATCGATCAATATGTCATTTCGTCCATCCAGATTTAATATCACTCGAGAGATCAAACTTAGGGTACAGGGAAGAAATTTTGGATTTGTGGTTCTCCTTTCTTATGTTCATAGAAATTGCAACCGTAAAGATGCAACTTCCAACAAATTAAGTAATGGAAAAATTAATCTGTTATTATTATTTTCTATATTCTTTTATTTATAAAAAATTAAATATTATCATGCTCATTTTTGTTAATTTTTCATATTCTATGATTTTATATTTATTTTCAAATGATATTTGAATATGATAGAAAATTAAATGTATTTTTTATGAAAATATATACCAATTCTAAGAGTCATGACCTGGGCATTGCCATGATTCTCCTATGAGATACGACAAATAAAATAAATTTACTCCTCAAATTTGGTTCATTGTCAAATTACCCACCTGAATGTTAAATTTTGATAAATGTTATCTCTAAATTTTGAGATTTAACAAAATTAGTCCTGCTGTCCTTTTTTTTTTTTTTTTTGTCAAAATTAACTCTTACACTTTATTTTGTTTTTGCTTTTCTTTTTTTACAAATTTCTCCTTTAAATTTTAAATTTAAGAAAATTAGTTCCTTTTTTGTCTACAAGGTTTTCTAAACAATTAAAAAACTAAAGAAAGAGTTAAATTTTGTCTCTGAAGTTAATCAATACAGACAAAAAGAATTATCATCGATGATGAAACTTCAAGTTAAGTTAATTTTTTATTTATCGATAAATTATTTTGTTCTCCAATTTTTATTGCTAACCAGATTCTTTTTATTTATTTATTTTAGAGTCATGTACAAAAATGACTCAAAAATTAAAAAAAAAAAAGAAAATTCTAAAAAAACCTTCTCCACACACAAATTCAAACACTCGACCAATTCGTCCCCCCGCCTTTTTTCCATTCTCTCTTTGATCCCTTAGGCCAAACTCTATCCCTCGCCGAATTCACCACCACAACCTCCTTTTCTCAGCCAAATCATCATCAGTGGCTCAATCCCTAGTCGAAAGGGGTTGGTTTGACATTTCGCATTTGAGAGCTGATGAATCTAACAATCGGGTTTGATGGACATAGAGAGAGAAGAAGTGCTTTTGATTCATATGAGAGGGATTCTTCAAATGGGGTTGATTCAGATACCTGGATGAAGAAGAAGAAAGAGAGTAATGAGAATGACAGATGCCAACCTGCACACTAACATAGCATAGTAGCACTTGGTGAGCTTCATTGGAGGAAGAAGAAGAGAGAGAGGGATTACGCTAAGGAGAAGAAGATGGATAGTCTAGTGTTAAACACTCGACTAATAGTATTAATCGAGTGTTCAAAACACTCGACAAATATGAATTAGGTTTGGAATTTTTTTGCGAAGAAGTTTTTAAAAATTGTTTTTTTGAATCATTTTCGTACATGATTTTATTTATTTATTTATTTACATTTCTTCTCTCCTCATCTTTATTTAACAACTGTTTGAGATGAATTTTGACTCCACAAATTCTGGTTCCTTGAGTCGAACGATTGCTTCAAAAAATGAATGAAAAACCTATAAAAAACCGTCGGAGGGTGTTCTTGCGAGAGAGATTTCTATGCTTAATTCAGAAAGAGTAGTTTTTTATTGGAATGAAACAGACTGAACAAGAGAAAGGGCTGAACATGAGAGCCCTATGGTTTGTGTGTCGGGTATATGGTATCAAGAGAGTGTACCTAAAATTGTAATACCGAACGCTTTTATATGTTCTTTGTCTTTTTAAGTCGTGTGCACCCTGAGCGTCACATCCCTAGTTTCCTTGTGAAAAGCCTCAGGAATCTCGGGACTTCTTAGTCAAATATTTTTGAAAGATTTAAAGTTTTAGTTGTTTAAGAAGTTTATCGTACCGGGGAATTCATTTCTTATCGATTATATTTCAAAAATTTCCTTCCTTATTTAAAAGATGCATTTTGTGACCGAATAGGAAACCAATGCTAATATGTGTCTAAGTTAAATATTACCTTTAGCCGATGAGGATCAGCAATCAACTCTTTAGTAAGGTTGTTGGTTGTTTATCAAAAAAAGAGAGGTATCGCTTGAAGTCACCAAATGCCTATATGAACAGATTGGATTTCCATCATTAGGAATCAGTCAAGAGAACATTCTATGTATGTCTTTCGGGGGAGATAAACCATTTGTTGTTGTTATACCAAAACGTTCACTGGATTATGGGCTTGCCAACCTCTGGAGCTGCCCCGATGGGCCGCAGAATCATATTCCATCAGCAACTTAGGGTGTTCATCGATTCGGTTTTCGAATTCTTCGATTAATTCGGTTTAATATTTTTTAATACCAAATCGAAAATCGAACCGAATTCGTTTAAATTCAAAATTCGATTTTTGGTTTGAATTCAAATTGAATCGAATAAATCAAATAATTTGATTTTGATTTTTGAGATCTAAATTTTCATATAAATCCAATTTAACAAATTTCTAATCAACAAAACAATGAATTTTTTAACTATTATTTTATTACTTGATTAAAAAAGAAAAATTACCAATCAAAGTTTGCATAAAAAAAAAGAAAATAAATAATAAATAATCAAAATAAATAAAAAATAAAATAATTAAAAACTCTAATTCGGTTTTCGGTTCGAATTCGTATTAAAAATTTCAATTCGAAACTCGAACCGAAAACCAAATTTAGAATTCGGTTTTAACCGAAAACCGATTCGAATTCAAAAATCGAATTCAAATTTAATTCAAATCAGTCGGATATTCGGTTATCACCAAATATTGCACACTCCTATCAACAACTCTTGAAATATGAATAAAACTTTACATTTCTTTTTTTCCATTTTAAATTTAAATCAATTATTCTTTTATGGTTATTAAAATAAAAGAAAAAACCAATGGTGAATTATGAATCACATTGATTGGCAATACCGGTTGGTGGTAAAGAACACTTTCAACCTCATCTTGGGTGTTTTCAATATTTTTAAAATTTTTTACTTATTGTTTTAATATTAATTGAATTTTTATAACACTTGTATAAAGGCAATTATAAATAGCTTTTTACATAAAGGTAGATGAAATGAAGAGTAGGGAAGGAAGTTAAATCTCAAAGTTTATGAAAGAGTATTGCGAAAATTAAAGTTTAGGGTAGTTTAAGACTGAATCAGGATTAGAAGATGAGAAGAAACTTTTTGCAGAATCCTAGGTTTGGTAATGGGAATGGATAATGAAACACAAGCAAGAGTGCATATTTTCAAACGCACAGGTGTGTTTTGAACTTCCCCTCTCGTTCAGTAACCGTACTTTCCTCGCAAAGGACTTCCAATGAAAAAATTTCCCCTTTGGTGTGCTTTGAACTTTCGTTTTGACGAGTCTCCCTTCTAGACTTCCCTCCAAACAACGGTCAATCTCTCTCTCTCCCCGCGTACAATCCGTTTCCTTTTGTGCCACTGCTTGTGTCTTTTAGCGAATCTCCTATGTGGGTGCATAAATATGTGTGTGTATGTACGAAATCCGACAGGGTTAGCATCCAACGTATCAACAAAACCCAAAAAGGGAAAAGGGTGTTTGTATGACAAAACAAAAGCTTCTATTTTTTCTCCATGTCTAAAGAGCCAATGAAGGTGGTGTTCATTAACACGGTGCATGTAGAGACCGATGCAAACAGTTTCAAGTTTGTTGTTCAAAAACTTACAGGCAAAGATGCTCCAGTCAGTCCACACGCATCATCAAGCAACAAAATTTCTAAAGGAAAGATGGAAAGATCTAATCAAGGAAAGCAATTGTTGAAGGATTTTTCTTTCAAGAACTTTGATAAGATTCTGGAACAAATGCCTCTTCAAGAGCTCGATCCGTTATGGGCTGATTAGATAGGGATTTAAACCAAAAAAAAAAAAAAAAAACAAACACTGATGTAAGTATATGTTTGTCCTTTGATATATTAATTCTTTATAACTAGACATTTGTTTCAGGGTATAGATATGCATATTTTTATTTATATGCAAATCTGTATACAAAGCATAGCGTCTTGTCCATTGCAAGCGCTCTCAGAGTTACTTTCTGATTGTTTTATTTATTAGATTTTTTAAGAGTGGTTCTTTGATTGATTATTAGTACATACAAATGAACAAATACGAGCATGAGGGTGCCACTTTACTCCATGCATTTATTAAAAATGCCCTTTAAATTTATGTGACTGAACTCCTATTTACCCCTCTCCACACTTGGCGGCGATGGCTTAAAGTAGGTGTTATTCCATTGTCAGGCCCGCTGGCCTATTTGGATTGTAGCCGCCAGAGTAAAGCGCCGCTTTGAATGCCTTATGTAGGACACACGAGGTGCCCACATGCCGCTTGCTCTGACTGCCACCTCCAACAAACCCAAACCCTCGAGATGAAATATAAAAGAGATCGTTGCATTGTGTAATGCTGCTTCTAAGAAATTAGAATGAAGGCAGAGGCTTGATCCCAATTTCCCCCATTTCTGTCATACAGTCTTTTTAAAAAAAAGAAAAAAAAAAAAACGCTTTACTACCTTTTATGGATAACCTTTATCAATTTTTTACTCTTAAGAACCCTGTTTGGTATTCTTAAAAAATAATATATATATAGAGGAAGCAGAACCAAATCGTAATAATACGGATTAACCCCTTAGAGCGTACCACTTGTTAGCATCATGATTAAAGGGAACAGATTTTGGTAATATGAATCTTCAGACAGGTGAGTTGAAACCTATTTGGACAGCTTCTTTTGGACACGCGGAATTGAGAAAAAGTGAATCACTTTCGCGGCTGTGAGTCTTCTCCAGGTACATGTTCGTCCCAGGCACCACGTTTGATATGGAAGTACATCTTGCTCCAACTAGGATTTCATAGCCGTTGACACACACACACACACACATAATCCCTCACACCATCAAATTTGAAGCACAAATGGCTAAGGGGATCTAGTTAAGAATAAGCCTTCCCTATGTAATTTATGCATAGAGTTATTCTAAATCCCTGTGAGGCCATTAACTGTTTACTTAGACATGCATGTTCAAAAAATAAAATATATGACATCCCAATCCACAAGCCCACATCAATACGACAATAAGACGCCCTGATTATTAGCAAGAAAAGAAAAATAATCCACATGAAGTAGAAGTACAACAAACACGGCAATAAAAGAGAAGCAAGCTAGCATTTCCTTTTTTTTTTTTTTTGGTGAGAGAGAGAGGGGAACAAATACACAAAAATGATTGAATCTAAAGCAAGAATTTTATACTAAGATAATTTTGGCCAAAACTGACGAAAAGTTTGTATGATTGATGACCTATAAATTGAACTGTACATCTGTGAAGCAAACACTTCAGAGTCTCAACTTAAAAATGTACTCCACAGAGGAGATGTCTACATCAAAACCAAAGCTCTTCCCCCCATACTGTACATGAAGGTACTCGTTTTGCAAAGCTGGTGGGGGCAACATCTGTGAAATTTCGGGATAACATGAAGATGGTGGCGAAGGCATGTCTTTCTTCTTCATGGAGTAGTATACATCTGCTATGAGAAGCCAAATAAGATCAGGATCCATAGATGAAAGCCCCATGAGTGCATTTATGGAAGCATCACGAAGCCCCACAATGCCACTGCAAGCTATCCCCACAACAAGACCGCTGACCTTCTTTAAGACTACTTCCAGGGCTGAAGCACTCCTTTTATTCCGTGATAAATCAACTATCATGTTGAGTACCGCCACCTGGACTCTCAGATTAGAGACTTCAGCCTTTGAATCCTCCACAAACCCAGAACTTCTATAAGGGAGTTGTAATGGGGCCTTCTCTTCTTTTGAGTAAGGTTTCTTCCAAAAGGGGGACACAGAAAGAAGCTTCCAGAATTGCTGCCCGTCTTTATGGAAACGCCTACTAAAAAAATCTCCTCCACAGATTTGCACGGCATTACTTATCACACTCAAACATCTCCGAACAACCTGAAAATAATATAGTTGAAAATGAGATCAGTATATCTAATGATTAGGAACTACAGAGCTTTAGTAAATAGATAGAGTCAACTGGTTTAGGTCAGGTGCTAATCATGTTTCTAATGAATTGCCGAAAATTTTATAACTACCGGCTTCCTAATACTGCGCTGCAGCGGAAGCTTCAAGAAATCATTAGAAACAAGTTACAATTAGCCCTATATAAAGCCATAAAAATCCAAAATGCACAAACCAATTTAGTAGCATCTTCAGGAGTATACAAGAAAAAATCATCACATACCGCAGGATTATTGTTCTGAATGCAAAGAACCAAAAAAGGCCATATCTTATTCATTGCTGGAAGCAACATGTTTTCGTCCGTCCCTTCCTCAATAGCAGCCAGAGCATCGTTCAGATGATAATATGAACATAGTTGTGCCACTCTTTTAATTGCTTCCTGACATTTCTTCTCATGCTTATACGCTTCTTCCACTTTTGCTAGTGTTGTGATACCATCCTGAAATTACCTCTTATTAGCAAGGAGATCAAATGTGAATATAAAATGCACATGTTCATTTGTTCAGACTATTTTGCAGCTCACTCTTATTATTCAGAAAACTTAAGTTAATATGAATCCAGCACTGAGAGTCAGCACCAGACAAAATAATGACCAAAAATAATGGCACGAGAACCAGAATGATGAAATGGAAGAGATAGTCTTAATGATTAATTATTAGGACAGTTCACATCAACCAAGATAAGCATTGCCCTAGAAATGGATGTCGTAACAAAACAGTAGATAATTTAAGTGATTTCAAGTGATTCCATTATTTTATCCCTCTGAAATTAATGTGAAAATTCCTCCTGAAGACATAGCAACAAACAGTTGCTGCTATGAAAAACCAAAAGCCTTCTATTTCTCTATCTTATAGGGGAGTCCAGGGATCTAACCAGCATAAACATGGCATTCTTTAACAGAATTTTATACTCATTTGTCTTGCAAAAGCTCAAATATGGGCAGATAGAACCAACAGAACCACCAGTAGAGATGAACCGCCGGGGGGGGGGGGACTTGGGTTATTTTTATTTATTTATTTATTTTATTTTTTAATCCAATGGCACATTACCCATGTAAGAGACTCTTCTCCAAAGATCAAATTGGGTACATACCATCTTCACACAATTGCAAAGAAGGAAAAAGATTTTGAACAATATGTTATGCACCAACATATCTAGTGGCAAAACATCAAATTTCTCATACCTTCTATCTAGATGGTTAAAGAACCAAACATAAACAATTAAATCTCATATGCAGCTTAAGACATTATATAAGACAAATATGTATGCAATTCAGATGAGTTCACACATAAAATCCGAAGAGCAGTAATATAGCAGATTGCAAAATTGGAAATAATGATACATAAGCCAATACCATAGCAAGATTATACTTGGTTGATAATGAAATTCAAAGAGAAAGAAAGTAAAATACAATGAAAAGCAATGCAACTCCAAGAGAAAAATTGCAAGATTTGCAGCAAAAACTATTCAGATGTCACATTCTAACAAAAGCATCCGCAAATAGATAAAGATGAATCAGATGATTTCCTGGCAATCTTTTTACTCTTATAATATTAAAAATATTAATGGGGGTAATGACACTACAAAAGTACATGCACTTTACCCAAATTGTGAAATTGAATACATCTATTACCTCATTATCAACATAGCCCATTACCTTTATTTATCATTCATATCAGTACTTATGTTTTATGTTAACTCCATTGACTGAGGTACTACAATGAATGATATAAAAGAGAATATGGACTTTCCATTGACTGAGGTACTACAATGAATAATATAAAAGAGAACATGGACTAAGTTGAACAAAAATAGTACAATTAAGTGTTAGATGTACTATTTTTCTTTTCTTCAACACTGCTTCTACAGAGATGATGGAAGACATTCGTGGAAATACTGAAAAGAGCGGTAAACAAAAATACTGGCTACGTTGAACAAAAATATAGTATATATATTCAATTTTCCAAAATTGATAATTGACAGCTCTTTTCTAGAGAAGTTAGCAAAGGTAAGAGTTGCAATTTGTTATGGCATGTAATATATCCTTTTCTGGAGAATTCTGTTCCTAATCTTACAGAGGAAAATGTCAACTTGTATAAATTCTCCCCTTGCCAAGGCAACAAAAACAAGATAAGCTAAGGGAAGTTTAGATATGTTTAGAAATAAATTCTACAAAAACACTATAATGTCAACAACAAACTGAGCCTGAATCACAAATTTTGGGGTCGGCCATTGTTGAGGTCAATATGGGAGAGAGAGGAAAAAAAAATAAAAGTAAAAATAAATAAAAAATAAAAAGCAACACTGAGCAGGTAAATCGTCAGCAACATTAAGCAATTAAAACTGAAAAGGATATGATCCAACTCCTATACGTGGCATTTATAAGTAACATACACATTTATAAGTGGCATACAGAGAGATATACCTCAACTATATCTAGGGCCACTAAAGCTGTTGCTCCCTTTCCCGACGCAAGTAATGGAGTTGCCACCAACAAACATGAACCAGCTAGAGACCCAACAATTCGCCTATATCTTTTAGAATCATTCAATTTGAACAAGATATTTTCCCATTCCTGTCTCTGTCCATTGGCATCACCACAGTAGGTACTTGACTCCACTGTTTCAGAATAATGTGAAATAAATCCAAGATGTAATCACAGCAAGATAATCTCAAGATAGGGAACTTATATACTGCTCCAATACAAAGTTGTGGTTAGATTCAGATCACCTATGTACTACCAAGAAAAAAGAGGCAGACCAAAGTCAAGCAAAAACAAGTACTTATCTTGGTATTAGCAAAAGTCCTACACGAATAATAATATTAAACATGTTAGTTGATGGTTGATGCTTAGAGAAGGATAGTTGAAAAACAAGAATTTTGTGAGATCCACAGACATTATGGACAAACCTCCTCAAGGTTCTCAAGAGAAATCCCTCTCTCCCCATGAATAGAAAAGTATATCAGATAAACAACACCAAGCTGCAAAACAATAAGCTATTGTTTGTTTCCAGTTAATGGACTAAAGGAATGGTGAATGATTCCCAAGTTGATTATATTCTCACATTTGAAAATCCAAGTTATTATGGAGTGGGAATGGGAATCAAAAAAGGAAATAGTTCCCAACATAGTGGGGGGAATGATGGAATGAGTGAGAATGAAAATTAATATAATGATAACAAATTGAATAAAATCACAAAATTACTCTCTTTTGCCAAAAAAAAAAAAAAAAAATCAGTCCGTCTCTAAATTCACTTACTCTCTCCTATATCTCTATTATATTTGCTCTCTCTCTCCTCTTCCTTTCTACAAGATTCACTATTTTCTCTCTTTACTGAATATCATCTCTCTCTCTCTCTCTCTCTCCACACACACACACACACACACACATATATGTATTCTGACTACAGAAATACACTTCCACATTTCCCTCTCTTCCTGTCTACAAAATCCTGGGACACTCAATTTTCTCTCTACAAAAATTCATTCTATTTGTCCTCTCTCTTTAAACCAATAAAATCTATTTATAACGATAATTTATTTTTGGCCTTTCCAAAAACTTGAAAGAGAAAGGAGAACGGGAAGGATTCAGATTCCAACTGAAAGGGGAATGACTATAATTTTCAAATTCCATTCCCATTGGCTAAACAAATGATACCTTAAAGAATAAATGCTTCGTCATGTCACCATTCCTATCAAAACACAAGTATTTGGAAGCAAAGCTATGCAAGAAATTCATTTAGTCCTCAGAATGTTTCATGCAAAACAGCCTTTTTTTCTGTAGGCAATTCCTGATTCGTATAAACAATAGACAAAAAAATTCATGCATTTCATAAGCCTAGTAGGTGACTACACACTTAAAATGATATTTTCACCAAATATTCAGAATCAAGTGTCATTCTTCAACCTACATATTGGATCTCAAATTATTATTAAAAAAAAAAAAAAAAAAAACAAAAACCTCTATCCACCAATCTAATCCATCCCCACAACTTTTTCTCATTCATCCTCCATCCATTAATTACAGCGATGAGAAATCCTAACCATCTCCAAAAACCACTTTTCTCTCAGAATTCCCAGTCAATCTGTGCAACAACAATTTCATGCATTAAAAAATGGAGCATTTCCTGAATATTAGCAGATGGTGTTCAATGTGTCGATATCTTCTGAAGCAACAGGATTAGCAACCAGAGGCACTTCAAAGCCCCAAGCAAATGGGATAATTGATAAGGCCTTGGGTATCTTAGAAATCCCCAAGTAAAATGTAAAAAAAAAATATACCTAAAGAAGCTCTGTTTTCAACAAAGAGAAACTTTATTTGTAAGTGTCATTTTTACTATTAAAGTAAATAATCCCAATAAATTTGGAGAATAGCCAGAAAATGATAACAGTACTAACCTGGTACTGTCAGCTGCATATCAGTTTCATCATCACAATGAAACACTGAACAGTGGTTGGAAGATGCTTTTAATCTCTTTTCAGCATCGGACATATTAGAAATGACATGCATAGAATAAGCCTCTGCTTTAGAAGGCATTGAACAGGCCTCATGCTTTGATGACTTGGCTATCTCAGCTACAGCCTGCGCATAATGATGTGATTTACAGTGAGGAATACCATTCTGCTGAAGCATATATTTTGGTTGGGGCCAATCAAATCATAAGGAAAAAACAACAACAGATCATGCAAAGAATGCATCTAGAAGTAGCAACCACTGTCATCAACTTGTAAAGTTCATATTTTAGCCTAGTGCAGGTATCCTATTTCCCGATGAATGTCCTTTTTTTTGTTGGAGGGGGGAGGATTCGAATAAGTCAAATTGAAATTTCCATGAACAATATAGTTGTCTTGTAGCATTAAGAAAAAATAGTGATGTAAACTTTGGCTTCTAAACAGTAAGACAAAATGCAACTTTCCCTCTAACTTTTATATTCTGCATTCTCTGGCCCTCAGCCTCTTATTTCACATGCATAGCACTTTGTGCATGTGCATAGCTCGGATAAAGTTAAACTGCACTTCTGGCACCTTAATTATGGGCCAAAAAGCGATTATTTTGGCCCCAAAACTCTTGATTTTGAATCAACATGGCCACTCTGTTGACTTGTGGAGAGGGATGCTGTGTCTATTAATTATACTTTACATGGCATACAATAGCACACTTGTACTTAAAGAAAAATGAAAGCAAGGATTTTTTGGAACCTACGTAAGGAATAAAATGCATTAACTAAAAGAAGAAGAAGACGAAGAAGAATTAATGTGCTCTCATTATTCATGGAAATGAAGAACAAACAAAGTAAATAGTCATTAAAACACACACACACACTCACAGGATAAAATAGTATTGTCCACGCCTGAGCCATCCATGGCCCAGGCATGCTGACACCTCTACAATCTGATGGAGGAAACTAATCAAATTTCCCGGAAGCAAGTGGCCACTGGAAACATGTATGCTTACAGATACTGGCATGTTCAACATATTAACTTTAAAAGCAAAAGAATAGACAAAAGTTTCTGATAATATATTGCAGCTACCAGACAAGGAGTAGCTGCTACTGATAGTTAGGCACATGTAAATAGCAAAAAAGGGGCAAGGCACAGAAGGTGGTGGGGAGTTTTAATTAAGAATGCATAATAGAAAGAATAATTTTCAAGATAATAACAAATTAAGAATGACCTTTAGAAATGGAACTGTTAATCTAGGGTGCTGATGCCGGCCAAGAATCTCTAGCTCCCGTGAAACAGAACGCATCTGTATCATTAAATAAAAAAGGGGATAAGCTCCAACGAATAGATGGTTAGTCTCCTGTTCCATCTAGAACAAAGGAAGAAAGAGATAAATAGAGATTGCTTCCACCAAAAGTAATATTCTTTGTCTTTATTGTGCTTAAAAGCGAATCTTTCTGAGAGGAATTACAGGAGCAACTGAAAAAAGCAAAACATTTTACACAAAAAACAGGGAGAAAGACCAACAAATAGAGGAAAATGTGGTATGAATAGTAGAAGAACAACAAAGCTTTCACCACTCAGGAAGAAAATAGAAAAGTTCATTTACAGACATCAGATTTTAAAGTTCAATAACCCCACCGGTTCATCCAGTAAAGGTAATATTTGATCAGCAACTCCAATATAGGAAAGCAGTGAAGCAAGAACAGCTGGCACATGAGGATTAAGATCTAAATGGCGCAACTGCCGACATATAGAATCAATCACATAGTCTGAATTTGCCATCACCAAGTGTCCTACCTGCAGAGAGGCATCCAAAGAGTCACGCACTACCAAAAGCCAATATATCAACCACTTAATTATGTAAGCTTACTGTTGGATGGCCAGATACAGCAGAAAGAATGTGTAAGACAGTATCAGCTGCATGCCTAATCTCAGAATTTGAACAGATAAGATTCTCAAGCAACAGGTAAAGTGATGAATGCAGGAATCCACTGGAAGCAAAATCTTTCCCAAGGCACAAACCGAAGATGCCTATTCCATCAACAATGACCTGTTTGGGGAAAAAAATAATGGTGAAATTGGTATCTTATCATTTGAGTAACTCTTTACACAAAACATTTTTCATGCATAGGACAAAGAAAATATCAAGTAACCTGGTGTAGCACAGAAGAATCATGGAAGCAGTGCAAAGCAATATCTTCAGGTTCATCATCGGACTGCAGAAGAGAATATTTGTACTCCGTTGGAAGATCCCAGATTTCTGGTGATAAATATTCATGCAAAACACTTCCAATGCAATCAATCAATTGATTCCTTGCCCCTGTATTCCAACAAATCTTCCAACCAGATTTGGCTGAATCAACATGTCCAGGATCACGAGGACACGTATGGGCGCATTCAGGGCCAAACTTCTCTATCACCTCCCTCATCATTCCAGAGTTTGGAAAAATCATCTTGAAAGATTCAATTGCCCGATCTGACATACCATATGTTATCTCATTAACAATATATACTGCAGTACTTGCCTGGCGCAACAACTGTCCTGAAGCAGTTCTGGCGTACCAAGACTGCCAGCTTTGTTGACTATAATTCTTCACGCGCAAATCAGAAACCAAGTTGCGCAAGTAGTTTAGGGGAATGTCAATAATAGCAGACAATGTCCGTTCAGGTTTACTATCTGGAGAGGCAAAAAAAAAAAAAAAAAAAAAAAGAATATACATATGCTGTGAGTATGCATTATTTTTTTTTTTTTGGTTGTGAGTGAAGGGAGGTATGACTTTTACTTGACCTGCCAACAACGATGAACCAACAAGCCTAAGAATTTCTGCAAGAGTCTGGTAGAGTTTTTGGCTCCCAACATGTATAAACCAAGGGGGTATGTGTGGCAGCTCATACTCCTTTAGACATTCTAATGAGTACGGTGCTTGCTTGTTCTGACTATCCTGAAACTTGTAAACCTCATTTGAATCAGAAATAGAGAAGCTACCAGATTTCAACTCAGCAACGGAGCGCAGGAATCCTGTTGAAGATGGCTTTTCCAGAACAAGACTCTGGAGAGAACGGGCAAATAATGAATTCTGACTAAAACAATGCGCAAAGACATCCAAAAACTGTGCAGCTGCCACCTTCATTCCAAAGCCAAAAAAGAGAATTAAAATGATGGCAGTAGTAATTGTAAAAATTTTTCAGAAAGAGGAAGCAATGCAAGAAAATTGGAGAGAGAGGAGAGATTTGTTCATAATATGGAAAAACAGGAAATTAGAAACAGAAGACAGAACAAGATTGATAGTTAGTAACTTGGAAATTCAATTAGTCAACAGCCACATACATGCACAAGGTGACAGAATGACTATAGCCACAATTGGCTATTTATAGATGAGCAACCCTAAGGTCATCTGAGGAAAGAATTATAGTGCCGAAATGACACATGCAAAGTTATTTAAGAAAGGAATTAAGTTTAGGACAAATGTCTAATGATAATTACTGGTTTTCAATTTTTTTTTTTTTTTTAATTTATGGATGGCATGCATTATACGTCGACAAGGCATTTTCAAACCAAAACTTACATGGCAAATCTCAACCAAATAACTTATTCTTTAACATGAAAACGAAGTTTTAATTTTGCATTGAAAAACAGAACAACTTGTAGAATGAATTTTCTTGTAACTAAATATGTTGCTACTGTTGAGCATTCTCAAAATAATGTTCCATTTTCCAATCACTTTTATATGATGTTATGATTTTCAAAAAGATCATTCCCTGTTATCTCTCCAAATTAACACACATACACAAGTAACTTTTAAATGAAATTGTTGATAACACAATGATGTAGTAGTAGTAGTAGTAGTAGTAGTATTTAGCCTTGTTCAGAGGATTGTATTTATTTTATAAGAAAAAAAAAAGGAATCTATTTATTATAAAAAAATATTAAAAATAATTCTTATCCCAAAAAAAAAATATCATTCCAAAATAGAAGCAGTTATAAGCCACAAAACCTCATATTTAAAATATCAACAAACAAATTATTTTTCTATAGCAAAAGGGCAACAAAGACTGTTAAACAAATAGAGTTCCCTATAATCGAATTCATAATGCACCCTAGCCATTAGCCACTCAGAACAACCTCATAGCACACTTTTCGGACCAAAGATGCATTATCAGTTATAAGGCATTTCTATGAATAACAAGCAGATGAATACAGTATTAGAAACTTATAACCATTTTTTGGCATTGCTTAATTTCCAAAAACTTCTTTCCAATCTTGGTTGAAAGTCAATTTTTCCCTCTCTAATTCCTAAGCTTGGATTTTAAAGGTTCTAGAAGCATAAAGGAGACTATGAGACTTGGGTGTTCTGAGGGGTTGACTGTCATTTGGCACTTATGGTTAATATAGATATTTTGCACCCATAACTTCTATGGGATGGGATACTTTACTTGGCTACTGTACGACAATGATGCTTTGCAGCATTCCATAAGGCATTGGATAGCTTTAGTTAATGTTTTGTTCTTGTGGTTGATTTCTCTTTTATCATGTTATATCTGTACTTTTTCCCTTCTAATTTTCCTTTCCTATCTAGAAATATGATTAAAAAAATAATAATAGGGCCTGTGAAGAATCGGAAAACTACATTAAACAGAACTAGAATCTTAAACATCCATAATTCTTGTTCAAAAACCTTACACTTTTTATCAGAAAAGAAAATTTTTATTCACAAAGGAGAAATATAAAATCAGATTAAAAGTATTAAGGAAGCAATCCCCCACTGCTCTACAAGGAAAGAGAATATATGAAATTGACATCTACAAAAAGACTCAAAAGACCCGGAAGTTGGCCCAAAGTACAGACAATTCATAAACTTATCCACAAAGCTACCAAGGAATTCTCCACACTCTCAAAAATTCTTCTATTTCTTTCCTTCCAAAGCAATCAAAACACATCTAGAGGAAGCATCCTCATGGCGCTCCTCTTCTCTGAATAAACCCTCACATGAAACCCATAACTCAGTCTGTCCCCAGCTTGAAGTTACACAACAAAGGTGCAAAGGAGAAAAAGGTTCCCCACAAAGACCGAGTCCATGTGGAATCAAGTGACAAGTCATCTACATACTCAAGCTCTCTTTTGCATAATACACATTTATTCACTAAAATCATGCCTCTCCTTTGAAAATTATTTTGAGTAAAAACCTGTCCCAAACTGCCTTCCATGGCAAAATATGTTCTCTTGGGGGCAAAACAGTTTGCCAAACTAACTTCCAAGGAAAAGAAGCCCTCCCCTCATCCTTGGTATTCAATCTAAGCATGTTATAGTATCTCATGACCTCAAAAGTCCCATTACATGAAGACAATATCTTCCCTTACCAAATTTATGTCAACCTTCTCTGGTGCTTCAAAAAAATTTATAATAACTCCTCCAACTCCCAATCATTCATTTTACTAACATTCAAATTCAAAAAGCAACAGTCCCCTGCCAAGAAACCAAAGAGCCTACTAGTTCCTCTGTTCACCTCTAAGTCCGATAAGTCTGGAAATTACTCTTAATGAATGAGAGCCATGACACTCGTGATGCCAAAAAGAGACTCCCCAAAGCACTTCCCACCCTTTCCTAATCTCCTTCCACAAAGCCACCCAATAAGGCCCCTCATTAACATCCACCCATTATGATAGTCTTATATTTAGCAACAACACCTCTTTCCAAAGGGGGCTGATCTCATCTAAGAATCTTCATAGCCATTTCCCCAGTGATGCCTTGTTAAAGTCAACCATGGATCTAACACCAAGAACCACCTCTTTCAAAGGTCGCTGCACAATGTCCCACTTGACAGGCCTAAACTTCTCTCCGCCATCTTCATTACTTCACCATAGGATTCATCTTTGGATACTCTACAATATTCCACCACCAAAACAGGGAATGGAAAAAGAGATAGGAAGTAAAATGAATGGTTGGAAAAAGTGCTTTTGATGATATTAACCCCCCAGAGTGATACTCCACTTTTGACCCAGTCAGTTTCTTCTCTGACTTATCAGCAACAGCATCGCTAATCACCTTCTCTTGTACTTTGATCCAAGAGAAAGCCACAACTATGTTAGCAGAAGACTTACCAATCTTTACCCAAGAAGAATCAAAAACAAAATACTATCAACCCCTTAACCCACCAGTCTCATTTTGCAAGATTCTCCTTCAAACCTGAGGGAATCTCAAATATCAACAAAATACACAGCCTCTCTTCCCATTCTTTCAACCCAAAAGCCAGTTATCAACTCCATCTCTGCCGCTTTGGAGAGCATGCTGCTTGGCACATCTATCACTAAGGTAAAGAGAAAAGAGGAGAGAGGATCCCCTTATCTCATGCCCCAGGAGCTCCAAAACTAACCCTAAGAGGAACTGTTCACTGATGTTGAGAAAGACGGTATAGAAAAATTCCAAATCCAAGCCCTCCAAAACCCTATTTATAATAAAACATGGTAATAATTAATCCTAAGTAAACTTTCTACCCTAGTGAGCATCATTTTTTGCACAAACATGTCTTAGTTGTTTGGTCAGGTTCACAAGTATTTGATCAAGCCTTCTGGAAGTGTTTATAGAAGAAAGAGAAAAAGAAGTGAAAGGAAAGGACGAGGAGTGAACTTTGCTCTTGCTTGGAGAATGGAAAGAAATAGGGCTAAAAGAAAATTTTCTTTCTCCCAAACCAACAGGAAAATAATTTTCCTGTTTTCACTTTCTTAAATCACATGTGCCAATTTCCATTCCTCCCAAACCCTTCCCCTTTCTCTTTTAAACAGACTGCAGTATCATTCCAAGTCAATGCATCAAAACAACACAAAATATCATTCTCAGTCCTAACCCTATCCTTCATGCCAAAATCCCCAAGACTAAGTCGTTCGGAATCGTATAATATTTCAAGGCATATTCACTCCTTGGCCATATAAATATGCCTGATACATATCGCTGTAGCTATTACTCCATTTGGGAAAGCAACTTGTCTCTATTTTGTCTTATTATACTTGTAACATTTTTTAACTAAAGAGGAAAACTTCTTACAAAAAAATATAGGGTTTGTAATAAAAAATCAAATTTCTCTATTAAAATACTAAAAGTTATCATTATATTAATAATTTTGCATTGAAAATTTCACGCAATCTCAACCGAGTCTAGCCTCAACTTTCCGAAAGAGACACCATATAAAAGTGCAATGGCCATAAATTACATTTCTATGAATGCAAACAACACAAAAACAAATAGCTGGAAATAGCCTTCTTTGGCCTCTTTACTTATGTCATGTAATTTTCCCAAATTAAAATTAGGAAATCTAGTATATTTGGAGAGCACCAAACCATTTTCCCACTAAATTGACCAATTCCAGATAAAATAGAAACAATACAGTGCATAAGAAACGTGTTACAATCTCAATTTTTCTAGGCCCGAGTCCAAATCATGAATAAAAAGGAAATAAAGAAATTAGTTGGAAAGTGCGGTTGATAAATCTGATGCATTACCAACTGAGATTGAATTACCCTCATTTTGCAGGTTTTAAAGTACATGGACAACTAAAAAATATTAACCGACAACAATTCTTCTCCCTTCAAATTTTGTTCTTAAGACCAATTACTCTTTGACAGTTATTGCCCTAGTGGTAACAGATCTTAGAACTGTCATCACTTTACTTTCTTCTCTAAGAGTTCATACACCCAGGTTTCTACCTTTGCCATTGTGGCTTTTTGTGACACAGTAAGATAACATCATTAGCCCATAAGGATGTAAGAAACATAAAGAAAGCCAATATATGGACTAAGAATAAATTATACTCTTTAAAAAAAATGATGATGATGTCCACATACAGGTGAATGAAAGAGATGATCCACCACAAACTGAGGACCTGAGTAATAAGTCACAACCAGTAACTGCTGAGCATGTGATAGTGCAAGTGATTCTTCACTTCGAAGAATTGCTTCTGGAAGATTCTTGAGAACCCTGCAACAACAAACAACAACAACAATCTAGGCTTTCTATCCCAAAAAAATTTACTTATAATGCACAGTTTGCATCACAGGTAGAAAATCCTTTGGAAGCAAACCTTCTAAAAATTTGAGACACATCATGCTCCATGAGGTGTTTCCTACTTGACGATAATAAAGATGCAAGGAACTCGTGGGCAGCAACACTGACCTCAACAGAATCATCACAAACCAAGACGCATAAGCATTCCTACATCAAGAACAATAAGAACATATATGAAGCATTACTTAGTTTCAACTGATCAATATAGCATTTCTAAACTTCATGCATAACAGAATAAAAGGCAACACAAATAGCCACAGGTAAATGGACCACTCTATACATAATAAGATCAAAAGCAAGAGAAATTTACGCATCTCTATTAAGTTGTATTGACTACTAATTATTTGACATTCTACCAGGTGATCACTAGTGTGCACAAAGTTGAGTTCGAGGACGAATGCAAATAAGAAAATTTTTTGCATAAAATAAGGCTTAGAAAAAAAGGAATTTATAGAGACATAAAGAATATACAGTTAAAGGAGAGACAAGATATCCTCCAAAAACATAATAGAGAAACAAAAACAAACAGCGCAACCATGTCTGTCCATTCTAGCAAGTGCTCAGTTTTGTTGCTTCTGAGTCATTTTGCATGTCTGTCCATTCTAGCACAATTGGTCATCATACTAAATAATGGGAAGCTTTATAATATAGTTACCAGCATTGGTGAATACAAATTCCCCAATCAACTGACCACTGAATCTTCAATCTCAAAACTGAATACTATCACTATTACAGTTCGTAACTCACCAAAAACATCGTTCTGCAATCCTGCAGGGTACAGCTGCAACTTGATAGAAGTCCTTGTATAGCGGCTAAAAGTCCTCGTCTCACCTTGACCATGGGATGAACACAAATCTGTTAAACAAATAATAGATCAGCATTGGTGAAGAAAATACAAATTGCTTATAACCTAAACATGGAAAAGGCAAAACATTAAAAATCCTGAGATTGAAAAATAAATGAACAGATGAAGTAAAGGTGGGGTGTTTATTGATGTATAGATTAAGAAGGTTCAAATGATGTAATGACGAAATCTTCAGGAAAGAGGTGATGATGACAACTCAATAACATACTTGTGGAAAAGTTGCACACAACATTTTATTCACGTGCCCTGTAGTACTCTCGAGCCATTCCTTGGTACGATTTACATGCAAAGACTTCTGCAGGATGCCAGAATCACTGCTCATCTCATCTTTAAAGGCTGATTTGGAAGTGGAAGTAATGCTTTCTATTAGTTCACCTCTTGAATCTTCAGCTGCAGATTCAGTTTGAGCATTAGATTTTTCTGGCAAGCGACGAAGTTCTTCCAAAAATGATGAAACAGGTTTTGCCTTGACTGACACACGTCCACTATTGACTTTCATAGGCATTTCATTGACAGATAAATTGGCAGCATCCTGGAGGACTACAATAAGAAACTCTGCCAATCCTCTAATTGCTTGATCAATGGCTTCTGCACTTCCAGCAGCTCCACTAATTATTGACTTTGCACCATGCAAAACTTTGGCAAACTGACTTACAACACCAGGTAAAAAAAATGCAAGTGCATCTGCAGTCCCAACCTGCTAAGTCAAAGAAAAGAAAGAAAAATCTGTAGCTTGTAACACTTCCAGTTAGATGAGCATTAAAAATCAAGCATGCACATTCACTGTGGAAAATGCCACCAGAAAAATTTTGAGAGCTGAATCTCACAAGCAAATGGGCTAGAAATATAGAAGTAGCAGAATCAAAGGCACAAACTAATAGAAACTTAAGACTGAGAATTGTGCATCCCTAATAATTGTTCTAGCAATCATCATTGTACAAGTAATGATAGCCAGAACCTCAGGGCACATAGGCAAAGAGCATGCTTTCTTAACAGAGAATAGAGACCGATGAGTGATAAAGGCCTTCAAAGGGAGAATCACATGACAATTGGTAATTTAAAAGCATCCATACCACAAGAAACACAAAATGAATTTAAATAAAAATAAATAAATAAGGATCAGAGCTTCTAACATGAACTACAAACAGTTACAAATTACCCTAGCAACAAGTATGCGAAGGGTCAAGAATGCTTCTATGCGGAGCTCTGCACTACCTCGATGCCCTCGTACAGCCTCAGTGTCTGCAGCCTTTGCAACAAACTCAATATTGGTAAGGGCAAAAAAAGTGCGCAACAAAAAGAAGCAAAATGATATAAGACAGAAACTTCAGTATCAGCTTTATGTCACTTAAAGCATTACTTTCAGAAGAAGAGACAACCAGTGCCCAACAGCAGCTGAAGCAGCATGAGACTGAAGGAATGCAAGCAAGCACTCTCCTGGATCACATTTAGGAAGTCTAGAGATAACTTCCAAATATGCACCTGATAAAAGCTTAAGCGAACTGCAAGCTTCTTTGCACAAGCAAGACTTTTTAGAGCAAGGATGCAAACTTAGAAGAAGTGCTCGAAAACACCTAATTACTCCTCCACGAAACTCTTCAGAAGCCTCAGATGGAGAGAGCATGGCTCCACAGGTCAACTTTTTAAGTAGCACTACCATCTGGAAAAGAACTAACATTCCAAAGTTAAAATCCTTGTACATCGTCTTCTACTAAAAGAATTGCACACAAGTTTAACTACAAAATACAAAAAAAGCTAAAATCTCATTTCAAGTTTTTTTTTTGATATAACTCATATCAAGATTTAGCATCAGCCACAATTAACTGTGTAATAGTATCAACTGCAATAGGTGGTATGTGACAGAATTAAGCCCTCCCGGACTATAATATTTTCTTTTTCAATCATTCATTATGACCGTCATAATGGTTGTTACTTCTGTATACTGTAAATATCAAAGCCTTAACTGATGGAAATTTCAACTTCGCAGCTTATATGGTCATGATAGTTTTGATAAGAAGAAGAACATGAGTCTTTAATTCTCAATGCTTTAGGAAAATTCTTAAAGAAGGAAGCTTAAGAAAAAGAGAAAGAGAACCTTGTAATGTTCTTTCATTTCTGTAGGTATCTGGATGGTGACAAGCATTCCTAATTTCTTTTTTGAAAGCTAAATACAAGCATGGATATTGCCCAATCATTTCTTCTTACATACAGCTCCCTTTGACCCTTAGGCACATTGGTCCACGATACTTGACTCATAAACTATTACTGCCTCTAAAGCCATACTAATACCCTATCTGTTGCATCCATCATTTGAACAATTAAGCCTTGCTAAGAAAATGCAGATATATTTTTCAATAGAGATTGCCTATTACAAAACTTCTAATTTTTATAGTGTTTTTATGTGAGCAAGCCTCGGAAATTTAAGAAATCACATGCCCAGTTTATGCTAGTTAAGTGCACCAAGAGTGATGAAGAATTATGGTTAAAAGATCACAAAAATAACATGGGCACATTAAAGCATGTTGAATTCTCTTCAAAGTGTCTAACAGACGCCTTGTCCACTAATTTGATAAAGTGCTGAACATAGACGTAGCACCTTCAAAGAAGCATCCATTCAAGAAAGTTGCGAGGAATACTTTCAGAAAAATGAGGCTCAACAAATTTCAGCTTCTCTTGAAAACTCAAGATCACAAAAGAAAAACCCTTTGAATGAACTGTTAAAATATGACTTTCCTACAGAATAAGTTCATTCTACAGATTGGTTAAGCCTGCCAAAGTATAATGAGAATAGTGCATGGCACATAGGTTAGCCATACACCAGGTTCAAAACTTGTGAGAAATTTAACCTAATATTACACAATAGTCCCTATAAGCTTGCACAAAATAGTAACTGAAGCAAAATACCTGATCCATGGATGCTAACTGGCACTTCTTTAAAAGTTCCTCTAAACACAAGACTACCCCTTCAGCCACACTATCACTTAATTTAGGTGGTACTGTTGGGGCATTAAGCAATGTGGCTTTTTCTTCAGAACTCATCTTTTTCTGAGATCTACAATCAACTGCCATGTCAAACAAAAGCAGCAGCGGCAACAGGGTAAAGCTGAACAAACAGTCAGACACCAAACATTAGAAAGGTAACCAAACAAAAACATATTATGAAGTATGGGAATGACTTTTGGGCAGATGACCAACCACAACGACTTCATGGCCAAAACATCAAAGTATGTATTACTTCAGACATAACTGGAAACTACTCCTTTGAGGAGAGACCAACAATTAAAATCGGAACAAAAAAGCCTTTCCTTAAAAACTATGGAAATCAATCCTCCCAATATGCCAAATAATACCAAGTACGTACAAGTTTTTTGAAGATTTTCCATCTCCATGCCCCTCCCAAAGAAAAGACCACCAATTCAAACGACCAGAAACCCTTAATATGAAGAGGAAGACCAGATACCCTAAATATGAAGAGGTATAGTTTCATAGTTACTTTCAAAGCCACTCCAATCTATAAATAAAATAAATACAAATGAAAGGAATCCTCAAAGGTGCAAAAGTAACCACCCCCCCAAAAAACAGGAGCATCAAACAACCTAAATTTCTAAATGTTTCACAAAAGGACAGTCAGCATTCTCTTTTTCATGTTCCAATTAAAAATGAATTCCATCAACCCTCCATTTTTTGTCACACTATTGCTAGCATCCTATCATGAGAGGCAACAAGGTACACGACATTCCATAATCTATTGGCATCAGAGTTGCTATCTGACCATGGACTCCTCAAGCCTCCTTTATGTTTACCAATATTGAATAACCCAAAATCCCACCTGCACAGAGAATCTTAGTGCAGGAAGCTAATCCCCGACTTCGAGTTCAGAATACAAGCTGCAAAGACAGCTAATTCTATGCATACTCACTTTAATTTAACTGCATAATACACCAAACCCCGTGCCTCCGGTAAAAGACATCCATTTCGGATGTTTATGATTAAATTACTAAACTAGAATTCTTGTCCCCAATTTTAGTTGAACAGAGTCTCATTTTTGCATGTGATCTGGAATATATCATTCTTCAATCACGGGAAGAGGAAAATTTACAAAGTTTACGCAAAAATTGAAAACTTTTTCGAACAAAATAAATTTGAAATAAGAGAGAGAGGATAAAATTCTTTACTCGAGGAACGGGTGGAGATCATCGGGAGAAGAACTGCGGAGAAGTTGAAGCAATGGGGAGATGGTAGCGCTGCTGCTATTGCTGTTGCTAGGGTTTTGATGCAACTCAAGAAGTTGCAAGCAATAACGTTTTAGTTCAGAAAAAATGGCGCTTCTTCGTTCCACACTCCAACTATCATCTTCCATTTCTTCCACTTCAATTGCAATCAACCGCGAAGGGGTTTTTGTTGCTCAAGGAAGGTGTTTGACGAAAGTTGGGATTTGGATTTGGTGAACTGGAATTCAATGGTTGATGGGCACGAGAAGAATGGAGAAGTGGGTGTTGCACGTAGACTGTTCGATGAAATTCCAGAAAGAGAGGTGTCTAGTTTGAAATTGAATTACTGCAGATTCTAGATTAGCCACTCCAATATGGGTATATATGTGAAAGATAGAATTACTGCACTTATACCCCTTTTTCTTTGCTCAATTTAGAAGTAGCCTCCAAATTTTGACACTAGCCAAAAGTTTAGATGGCAAAGCAACCCCACGATATTATAAAAAACGAAAACGAAAATATGTGTGGAAAACACAGACATCAAAGTTAGAAGAACCTTGTTTTTTCTCTCTTCTGGTTGCTTCTTTCTTCCTGGTTCCTTCAAACATTAATAGGTGATTTCCTATTCTACGGGCATATTTGGAAAGGAAAGCAAAAAATAATTCCTTTTTATTATTTGACTTTTATATTTAAAGTGAAGTTAAAACTTAACAATTAATTTTTTTTTTACATTTTCACTTTTGAAATAAAATTAAAAACTAAAAATTAAACAACATATTTAAAATTTTATATTATTTAAGCAAAGATATTAATGGAATAAAAACAATTATATAAGGATATAAATGTAAGAGTTTTTTCTTAAAATCTCTTTTCACGAGTTTTTTCTTAAAAATATATTTTTGAATTTTTTTTATAAAGAAAACTCTTTTTTTTTAAGAGTTTATATGAAATATTATTTTACAGAATTTCTCTTTATAATAAAAAGATAAACCCAAAAAAAAATCTTGTCACGGACACCACATCTTTTAATAGAAAAGAAATGAATACATTTCTTAATTTATGGGTATTAGAGGTGCAATTAATAGAGCTATTAATAAGGTTCAATTCTGTGGGACCGGCTTGTCCTATCCCTAGATAAAAGATGGGTCGGATTTGAATACTTATGGCGCGTTTGATTTACACTGAATAATTAAAATCAAAATTAGAATAAAAAATCTTAGAAATGAGAATCAGAATTGAAATCTAATACTTCTTGATTTGTTCAAATTCTAGAATGGATATGATTACAATTGTTGATATTTAGTTTATATATCTTTCAGAATAAAAATAATATAATTATCAATTTTGATCTTAATAAAAAATATTTTTAGTGATTCTTAATTTTAAGTCTATTAATAAACAAATAAACAAATTAAATAATAAATAAATTAAATCTAACCAAATAATAAATTCTAAAAATAATTTAATTTATAACCTAAATTATAAAATAAAAAAGATTAAAAATTAAAAATTGCCAATTTATAATCCAAACAAGAATATATAAAATAATTCTAAAATGTTAATGAGAGCTAAATTAATATTATATATTAATATAATATATGGTGAATTTGAGAAATTATTACAATATATAGTGAATTTGGATCGGGAAATTCTGAATTTGAAACAAGACAGTGACCCGTGGCTTCCAATTTCATGAATGAAATTCAGAAATGAGATTGGGAAATTGGGAAGTCGAATCGAGGGTAGATGGCTTCCGAAATTGGTAAGTCGAATCGAGGGTAGATGGCTTCTGATCTCAGGAATGAAATTCAGTATATGGCTTCAAATTTTAGTCGGTGGTAGGGTATGGTGACTCACCTGAGACGGTGACTAATGGCGTGTTTGATGAGAACAAACAATGGTGGTGGTGAATTTGAATGACTGAATCAGACGATAGAGACAAACGGCAAAATTGAATCGAGGGAAAGCGGAGATGTCAATGGTAGAGAAGGCGATGACAAAGACAAAGAAGCCTATGGAATTGATCGCAACTAAAGGTGATATAGTCAACGACGAATAGAGAACGGCGAAAGGCAAACAACAAAGGTGAAGCAACCAATGAAGTTGGAATCAAAACAACAAAGGGAGAGAAGAGAGTGTAAAAGTGAGAAATGGGTTTCAACTGAGAGAGAGACAAGAGACTTTAGGTTTGAGAGATGGGTTTTGATGTCACAAAAATCATAATCTATGGGTTTCATTTCTATTTTTTTATTCTCATTTCCTTAAACCAAACGAATGTCAATATCATTCCTCATTTCCATTTCCTTTTACCAAACACTACCTTAATTCTTTGTAGTAGAAGTGACATGCCGCATTTTCCCATAGGCGGGATGGGACTGTCCGTTGGTCTTTTTTAAAAAAAAAAAAAATGAGTCACGATTTTATGTGGGATAGAGTCATGCATGGACATGTGCTGTGTCTCCCTCCTCTCTCCTATCATTGAAGACGATTGAACGAGGGCAACGATCCCTCTCTCATCCTCCTCGAAGACAAATGTTGGACCTCTAGATTAGGGTTTTGCATCACTCTTCTACTCGAAGACAGTTGAATCTTGAGGATAGTGTTTTGTGTGTCTCTGTTCCTTTCACGTCTCTCTCCTCCTTGAAGATAATTGAACCTCTAGGCAAGCGATGACTCCAATAAGCTCTCTCTCGATCTCGTTGCTCTTTGCTTCTCCTTTTTCCTTCTATTCTTCTCTCATTTAAAAGAAAGGGAAAAAAAATGATTTCTTTTGATGAAGGGATGGCCCGTCCTATCCCTCGTCCCTAAAAACGACGGGTCAGATCTTGATTTTTTTAGTTCCATCTACTAGAAGGAGCAAGATGGACTCTTCATTTCAGCATTGTACCGGGACAAAAATCTTTATTGACAACTCTAGCAATAAGTTCCTTTTGATAGGCCTCCTCAATATCCTTTCACAAAAATACTAAAGTGAAAATTATTTAACAAAAAATTAGTGTGTTGGAAGTTGAGATAAATTTCTATATAAAAAAATTTTAAATTAGGGTTATTTAATATCACTACATTTTGGAATTGGAATTTATTTAGACTAGCACGATTTTCTAAAAAATGATGGTGTTTTGAAAACGTTGGAAAGTCCAGACTAATAGTAAAAGAGAATTTATTTTCTTTTTTTTATCCTCCAACTCTTTATACAAGCGTAATATTTCTTTTTCTTCTATACAAATTTCTCCTTTTTTTTTTGTTCCGTAGACTTGGTTTACCACCCGATTTTTGAATCTTTACTTCAATTAATTCGGATTAAACCGCTAAAGTCTCTCGAGGGGGATAGAGCTCTCCCCAACATATTTACTCCATCTGGGACTCAAACTCGAGATCTCTTAGATGAAATCTAATGATTTATTCATTAGACCAACATATGTTGGGTTACAAATTTCTTCCTTATCTTATATAAAGATAGCAATTAAGTTATCTTAATAATATGAGTTACGATTTTCTTAATAATTAGTATAATATTAATTTTAAGAAACTCGAATATAACCATTCTTGAAGAGAATTTCACAATCGTAGAGATAACAAAGGGAGAGAGATACATTTTTTGTTGATTTTTGAAAAAAAAAATCGAAAGAGAATGTGATTAAAAAATCTATTTCTACAAAGTAAATTTTCTTATGAATTTGAAATTTGCCATCCGATATTTAATCTTGTCCATTATTAAAAAAATCTTCATTTTACCATGCTTGGCTTTACCTTTACTATTATTAGATGAACAATATCACTAATGATTTAGTTTTATCACTCGTAGGTTGTTTTAATCATTCACTACTATTGGAGCTAGATTACAACTAGAAGTGACACTTTTGTCACTCTTAGCCTCAACTTATCACTTGGTGCATCTTTTACCATTTGGGTTGTACAAAAAAAAAAAAAAAAGTATTCTAAATTTACCTAATTTTATTTTTTATTTGTTATGCAGAGTCAAATGGTAAAAAACACTCAATTCTGATTTATTGAGCATCGATAACTTCCAAGGTTATAAAGATCTAGACTCCATTCTTTAGTTGGTATAAAATTTAGCAAAGAGAGTATACCGTGCATAATGAGTTTAGCAATTGAAAAATTGATATGAAACATCAAAATGGGGCAACTTATCATGCATAAGTGTTCATGCAACAAACAATTTTAGAAGAAAAAAATACTTAGATTCGAGATTGATGGGACATGATTTAAAGGCCCGATTATGGTAACACTTAGTCTTGCGAGCCCATGATCCAATAGGTCATGTCAATAGTTAAAGATCTACCTTTTCGAATGGTGAATACGGCTCGACACATTGAGTAATCTCTATCGGTAATGAACTAATCGATCTGTATCTCTTAGAGGCATTCAGTGCGCTCAAGATGACATGATCCTTTTCATTTCGGTAAGAAGTTAATCGCTTACCCTCACCGACCAGAGGTAGTACATATACTCTCCTGATATGGGAAGAATATTTTGAAATCTAATCGATAAGAAAATAGTCTCCTTGCTTTTTCTAAGTGATAAAAATCGTAAATTTTTCAAAAATATTTGATTATGAAGTCCCAAAATTTTTGGGTACTCTCATAAGAAAACTAGGATTGTAACGTATAAAGAACACACGACTCATAGACTGCCGACCTATAAAAACATTCGGCATGCCACCTCCTACGAACGCTTTCTCAGAACATCTCACTCAACATATAAATCATAGGGGCTCTCATCGTCAGTCCTCTCTCTAGCTCAATTTATTTCTTTTTTCTCAAAAACTACTCTTTCTGACTTAAGCGTTGGAATCTCCCCTGCCAGAGCACATTCTAGGGAACTTTTGCCGGTTTCAATTCATCCCTCGAAGCACCCGTTCGAGTTAAAGAAACCGGAATTTGTGAAGTCAAAACTCACCTCCAATAGATTGACGTTGTCCGTGGGAACAGACTAGAGCAACCTTAACAAGCACTGTGTTAGGCCATTATGCCTCCAAAAAGAAGGGCCAAAACCACCTGGAAGGTTGTATTCGTTACGGACGAACATACCGCAACCCCAACAGATGTCGCACTGCCAACGCTATCTGCTCACCCCGCCAACAATCCTGTCACTCGTTTTCAACTCTCTCATTCATAGCAGGCCCCATAACCTGCTCCTTAGGAATACTCGGTTGCACCTCCTACGCTGACATCCCCAGAGAGGGCTAATCGTCCCCAATTGGAAAGATTAGAATCCATAATACAGAACATGAGCAAGCAACTAAAAGGACTCAGTCGTGCCATTAGACTAGAGGGACAATCTTCTTCAGGGGGATCGGGACATGCACGCTCCGACAACTTATGTCTCGCCTGAATTATGAACTTTCAATAACCTCTCGTCATACCTTTATCCCTCCAGCATGATTGCACCCATCTTCTACATAGCCGAGATGCCTCTCCCTGCTTTGCAAGAGATACTGACCACTCATGTTGACAAGTAGCACAAGGGTAAAAGACCGATCATTAGTTTCACCGATGAAGACTTGATAGATGTCGATCCTAATCGTCACAATTCTCTTATTATTACTGCCAAAATTGGTTAGTACGAAGTGTGGAGAATTTTTATCGATCAAGGAGTATGATGTAATCTCCTTTATTAGGATATTTTCCAACAAATGGGCTTCAGTTAGATGTAACTCCAACCCCACATAGGTCCAGTCAAAGGACTTTTTGGCGAATGATATACCCTAAAGGCATTATCTCACTTCTAGTTACTTTCGGCTCACCTTGCCCAACATTAAGCACATGAAAGTTAAACTCAGAACCCCTCTAATATTGAAACGCTGTCTTAAACTTCTAGTATTTATTCCCAAGTGATTGTGACTCCATTATGACCATAGGGTATGCCTTGATTGTTTTGTCTTAAGCCTTTACATTATCGCAATAGTATTTCTTATTCGATAACTGTTGTGTGTGATACCCTATCGTCTGCATCCTATCGTTTGATTCCTAATTAACAAAACGTGTCGTCAATAAGGGACTTGACTCCTTGAAGGATAGGCATGACCCATTCCATCGTTTGATTCCGAATGAGCAAAACATGTCATTAATAAGGGACCTGACTCCCTAAAGGGTAGGCGTGGCCCATCCGGTCATTTGATTCCTAAAAAACGAAGTATATTATCAATAAGAGACCTGACTCCTTAAATAATAGGCACAACCCATCCTATCGTTTGATTCATAACAAACGAAGGGTGCCATCAATAAGGGATCTAACTCCCTGAAGGGTAGACACTGTCCATCCTATCGTTTGATTCCTAATGAACGAAACATGTCATCAATAAGGGACCAGACTGTCTGAAGGGTAGGCATGATTCATCCCATTGTTTGATTCCTAATGAATGAAGTGTGTCATCAATAAGGGACTTGACTCCCTGAAGGGTAGATACGGCTCATCTCATCGTTTGATTCCTAATAAACGAAACATGTCGTCAATAAGGGACCTAACTCCCTGAAGGGTAATCATGACCCATCCTATCGTTTGATTTATAACGAAGACAATGCGCCCCCGGGTGAGCAGGCATCTTACCTTTGACTGAGTAGTCTAAAATGAATGAACATGGCATATGACTTAGCCAGGTCTCTCGGACGAATCCTATCGAATGCGTATATATAAAATCTAGTTTCACTATTCGAACGATTAGGGGAATATCCTCTAGTAATAACACATGCAAGATATAATAGAGGTTCTTCATTACTAGACAGACGGAATGAAGATTGCATAGAATCAGGGGGAATAGGGGTTGTGCTAAGATCTCTTGAGGAGACTCTACAGCAATCTGATCCGCGATCGACTCAGTAGGAATGCCAATAAGATCAACGGGGGTTAAGCCCCAATCTATTGCCTCCTGATCGATAGCCTCTTCACCAAGCAGCAAGGCCCCGTCCAAATCCTTTTCGACATACCTCAATCTCATAATCAGCCTACGTTGAAAATGCTTAAGGATCTCGATCTTCCTTGCAAAAGATTCCCCAATCTTTGTTACTTTTCGCTCTGCGGCCTAAACTGACTCCTCGTGTATCTGAGCCAACATCTCAGCAGTTTGCAGACATGCCTTACGAACCCTTGCCTTGGCCACCAACTCTTCGCAACGCTTTCGACAGAAGGCCAAGTCTTGTTGCAAGCACCTTATCTCTTCATTTTTTTCGGTAAGCAATACGCCGGATATTTTCTCTACTTTTGTGTCTTTCTCCCTCTGTTCAAGGTTATCCTATAATGCCAAGACCTAGCTCCCCAATCGATTAGCACGTCCCTTTAAGTGTCTTATCTTTGATTCCTTCATTACTTTTGGAACTCTGTTAAGACCATCATCTGCAAAAGGGAACCAAATCAACCGAAAGCAAAGTAAAGCAAGAAATAAAACATGACAAGTTTAGAAGAAAAATGATACCGCCAAGCCTAGAGACTGAAGAGCCTCATCAGCCTGCTTCAGAGACATCCTGTTCAGCTCTAGCTCTTAACGATGAAAATCAAACCGATCAACTATCTGACTCGCCACAGTTATGTCAACATAATTGTATCGGTTATCTCCTGTACAGATTGCAACCATTCCCCTCTCCCTTGAGCCCTTTTACCATTGAGGACCGAACTGAAATAAAATGAGAGAGAGCAATTCCATCGACCACCTTGCATTTTCCCTTATGTAGGGGCTACAAAGGTACAACATACGATGGCCCAGATATCTCCTTTACTACAGCAATAGAAGCACCTAATTCCCCTGGTGGCCGCTCCTTAGCATCTGTCATAGGGACAACCTCAAGTCCCTCTACTTCAGGCACCTCCATCATCGGGACATCTTCATCACCAACTAGTGATGTGTAATCGTCAGATGCTGAGCCGTCGGCCTCCTCTGATCCAATGGCCACCAGTTTTGAATGTTTTGTCGAAATAAGAGACACATGCACTTTAACCTCCTCAGTTCCCTTACTCTCTTTCTCTGTAGAGAACTCAGGCAATTGGATTTTCGTCCTCTATGATGAAGGAGGTGTGGTTCTCAATCGAGCCTTGGGTACCTTATCTATCTCCCTCGAAGGCCTTTTGGCGTTTGGTCTCACCTACCTATCGGTTGTGACTGTAACACCGACATTTTGGTGTTCGTACAAGTATACTGTTAAAAGAATATATATAAAATATTCCTCCATTTATATATACATTTTTAAATTAAATTGTATTAATTTTCGATTTTTGGGGTATTAAATCAAAAATTTTTGGTATATTTTAAATCACCGTGTTCGCGAATAGTAATAAATTCCGTTTTATGAAAAATTTAAATTTAGGAAGAAGGGGGGGTGAATTTGTATATATATATAATTGTTTATTTATTTAAATATATATATAATAATAAAAAAAAAACAAACAAACAAAAATCAAAATTAGGGCTTAAAGCCCTAATTTCTCTTTTCTCCCCTTTCCCATTTCCCCTTTCCCCTTTCCCCTTTCCCCTCACTCTCTCTCCGCCTCTCCATCTCCCGCGGCTTCCTCGCGCCTCCTCCCTACGGCCGCCGTCGCCGCTGCCAACCGCAGCCACCCCACCGTCTCACTCCCTCTCGGCTCTATCTCTCTCCTTTTCTCTCTCAGCTCTATTTCTCTCTCTATCTCTCACTGACTCACTCTCTCGATCTCTCCCTCCCGCTCGCGATTTCTTTCGCGATCTTTCCTCCGCCGCCTCATAACCACCAACCCCGCCACCCGTAGCCACCGCGACCACCACGGGTCGCCGCCTGTCTCTCTCCCTACTCGCGCGCGCAACAGAGCGCTACTGCTCGCGCGACCGAGCGCGACTGCTCGTGCGACTGCGCGCATCTGCTCGCGCTAGACAGCCCCTCAGCGCGCGTCTGCTCGCGCGAGACTACCCAGCACGCCGACTGCAGCGCGCGACAACCTCTTCCCCAGTGCGCGGCTGCTGTGCTGCTTTGCCCTTGCTCACTCACTCGAGCAGTCTGCACTCCTTCGAGAGCCCACTATGACCCTTTCACTGCATAGGTAAGGGTTGAGTTAAATCTTAATTCTAGGATTTTGATTTCCATAAGTGATTAAGACTAATTATGAAATTTTGTTTCGAATTGGAAGCATTGTAGGTTTCGGACGGAATCGAATATCGCACGGACGTTAGGGTTTTGGACCGCAGTGAAACCCTAGGTGTGGTAAAATACAAATTCTTTCAATACATTGGATGAATTTAGGGTAAATTAGAGTAAGAATGCATTGTATATGTTATGATGTATATTAGATTAGATTTGAATGTGTTATCTGATATTATACGTTATTGTTTAGGTTAAATAGAAGATTTTATATGAATTGGGTTTTTCAAGATGATAGAATCATATTGAGTTGATTAGAATGGTTTCTCTTGAAGTTTAATTTGATGTATGCATGAGAATAATTGGAAATTTGGGATTTTAGCCTAAGGATTGGTGCGTTGTTTTGCATTATAGTTGGTGTTGGATATAGGTAAGTCAAATACACTTTCTATATTATGAAAATAGGTTTCAATACCTTTAAAATGACATATGGTTTGAAGAAATCGGATGAGAATCGAAAAGTGTATGATTTTTCAAAGATTTTCCAGTTCATAGGAAACTTATTTATTTTAAGCGTATTTCCAATTTTGATTGGTTTTAGGATTGAATCAGGCTTGATTTTGATTTGATTAATTGTTTATAAATGGAATGAAAGTGATGAAATGGGAATCTAGAAAGGTGATTGTGTAAATGTTTGATTTAAGTCTTAAATGAGCACATATTGAGGGGAGAAACCCTAAGGAAACATGTACTGGAAAATGTAGAACTTTGAGTATGAAATTTGATGGGTTTTAATGTGATTTTGAGTGTTAAAATGTGGATTTGATGTACTTGTGTTTTTGGCATTTAAGTATGGTGTGTTATTGGCTATGTATATGTGAAATTGAGGCCAAGAGTGTGAGGAATTATGCATGCTGAATTTTGGATAGAGGTTAGTGAGCATGTGGATGTAAAAATGTCTTGATCGAATCCATTGGAGAGATTGGGAATGACTCTAGTAAGCAAGATGGAGGTTTATATGTGTATGTAATAAGGTATAGAAAGTGTATGCATATATATGGTGATATTGGTGTGTTAAAGTGATATGAAAATGTACAATTGTAAAGAATGAGCAAAAGCATGTGTTTGTATTTATATGATAAATGTATAGAATTGTATTGGTGTATTGAAGAGAAGAAGTTGATAAAGAATTTTGAATAAAAGTGTGTTGGTGTATATGCTGACTCTTATGTGCGGCGAGAGATTGGATTGGTGTGAGCTTTGTGTAGGATTGGTTGAGTACCATCACTTGAGTCTTGTGGATATGTTGTAAGCATGAACAAAATATGAAGAGTTAAGGTAGTGGCTTAAAAGACTTGACTTGACATTGGAAATTTGAAAGTGAAAAACATGCATTTTAGCCAATTGAACAGCATGTAGTCTTTTAGCATAACTTTCTCTACACAGCTCCGAATGATATGAGGTTTTTTGCCTTAGACACTAGATATCCTTAGCTTTAAAAATGAAATAAGAAACCCCTTGATTTGTAAAGGTGTATTAGAAGTTATAGCTTATTTTCTATAACTGCGCAGGTTTGAAACTTGCTGATTATATACATGCGTAAGTGTTGGATGTTTTGATCGAGGGGAGCACAGTTTCGACACTTGTTGTGCATTATAGGGAGTGATTGACCCTCCCGTATACAGTGAGTGGGTTTTATTTCAATGTTTTCGTTTAATTTGTAAACCCTACTTTACAACAGTTTGATAAATGAGCATGATTTATCGTGTGCTTAAAATGTTTTGACTGGTTTTGGAAATGATTTTTGTGAACCGATGGAGTGTCCAAAAATATGGTTGAATTATGAAATATGCATCAATGTGGTTGAAATGTAAAATGTGTCATTTTATGATATATGCTGCATTTGGTTTGTGAACCTGATTTATGGCACATGTTTGATATGATATTGATATTGGCCTTGAGGGCTATGATATGTATTGTTCCGTAGCTACGAAGGACACCGTGAGAGGCGCTTGGGTGGCGTCCGGATATGCCTAGGCCTGGGGTATCCCACGAGTTGTCGAGATGAGATTTACGACACGGTACTAGCCAGATTGAACCCGAAAGTGGGAGGATTTGGATACACTCTCCAAGTCTAGCACCTGGACGAGGTTCGTCGCCAACGCCGGGGTAGAGAGCACTTTAAATAAAAATCGCATAAAACACCCCCGGTGCGCCTGTCATAGGTCGTGGTAGACCTCTGCCGGGACATTTTCGGCTGGCAGCTCTATGATTTTGATGACAGTGTTTTGGATGCATATTTGACTTGATATTGCGTGCAAATGATATATTGTTGAAATGAAAAGCATGATGATTTGAAATATGATTTGTATACTTATGTTTTGACACTCCAGTTTCACACCCCATATTACACGATTACATTGACCCACTCACTCACTGAGTATTCTTCCCTGAGTACTCACCCCTCATCTTTCCCTCCCCAGACAGGATTATGGTGCTAGGGCGATGTATTTGGCTCGAGGGCTTGATAGCTCGTTGGCGGATTTGGTGTTTACGACGGTGAGATTAAGTTTTAATTTAAAAGATGAATTTCATAATTTATTGTCGACCCTGCGTGGTCTTGTTGAGGTCTGTAGTTGACCGTGTACATATTATGGGATGACTGTATAATTTTTGGACTTTTGTTTGTGAAACTCTCATATTTCACTTGCATTGAGGCATTTGTAATCATTTGAAGTGTTAACTTGGGAAATTTGTAATATAATTGTATAAATTTATGTCCGCTCAATGTGGCGGCTGCTCATGCTCTAGTTGGGCATGACAGTAGAGGTCTGTGGCTAGGACTGTTGGTGATTTGTTAGCCTTGCGTTGTCTGGATGTCGGTTGTGAGATTTGGTGGATTGTGTTGAGGCCGGGATGACCATTTGTTTAAATTTACAGGATGATTTTAATTTATACAGGTATACAGGTTTAATTGTACATGAGAGACCTCCGATTTATGGGGAGGTTCTGCCCGATTTTCTGTAAAAATATAGCCGACATCCAGGTCAACGGGCGGCTGTTCACGATTCCCGATTCTGAGCGTGACAGTGACCTCCTTTAAAACAACATCTCCTAGAGAGGACATAATATCAAGAAACTCTTTCCTCTTCCTCTTGACCAGAAGAGGCCTATCAATCTTCCTCTTCTCCCCAATCAGTGAACCCGCCAAAAACAACATCCGATCATCCACAAAAGAATCGATCCAGATATTTATCTGAGTTCATGTACAATAATTGCCAATCGAATGCACGAATCAGAAATGATGAAAAGGAGTCGAAGGCTTCGACCCAAACGATGGCTCCTCATCAGCGCTGGGCAACACGAGCATGGTATCTCTATTCAAAAATTTCATAAAGAAATATTTACGCATCCAACTCTTATCGATTGATTATTTGTAGTAGAACCTCCAGTTGGATTTAGACTGGGATTACAGTTTGTACCAACCCCGGGTAAAACCCTTACTCCCACATCTATTTAGTGAAAAGATGTTAGCTAGAATCTCAAAATCAAAACGGAGATAACAAAACCATAATAAATAAATCACAACAATGACAGGTGCTAAGCACCGGGGAGAAACAACATTAGAAATATATTCCAACGAAACAATACCTCCACGATCGAACCGGTGTATGGTTTTTTCAGGTCATACTTCACTATTTATTTAACATTAAAACGTGGCCATCAGGAGCTCTATTGGCCCTATCCTCATCCGTAGCTGACATCAAGGTGTAATCATTCCCCAGCAGCATATCAAATTGAACTTCTTAGAGTTTGTCCTGCGTTATTATGCTTCTAATGTCGTTGATGCCTTGATGAGTCTGAGAAGGGGAACCCTTCGCCATTTTCTTAAGAAAGACTTTCTTTGTAAATGGTTGGTTAGCAAGAAGACAAGACTGGTGAGATAAAAGTATGAAAATGTTTGATCCACTAGAGTGTCCGGTCTTATAAAGTGTATTGGAGACGATTCAGCATGTGCCTCATTAAAAGTTTTACATCTTTTCGATGACCATTACTCATGGCGCCTTTCTCACAAAATCATATCACGAGTCAGGGGCAAATGTGGGATATAATTTAAAGGCCTGATTATGGTAACACTTAGTCTTATAAACCCATGATCCAATAGACATCTCATGCCTAGATGTGTCAACAATTAATGATCTATCTTCTCGAAGGGTGGATATGGCTCGACATATTGAATAACCTCATTATCAGTAACGAACTAATCGGTTTATAGCTCTCAAAGGCATTCGATGTGCTCAAGACAACGTGATTCTTTCTTTCGGTAAGAAGTTAATCACTTATCCTCATTGGCCAGAGGTAGTACGTATACTCTTCTGATAAGAAATAAATCTTTTGAAATCTAGTTGATAAGGGAAAAGTCTCCATGCTTTGTTAAATTTCCTAAGTGATAAAGATCATAAATCTCTCAAAAATATTTGACTTTGAAGTTTCGAGATTTTCGGGCATTCTCATAAAAAAACTAAGGTTGTAACATCCCGAGAACATATGACTCATAGGATACCGACCTATAAAAATATTCGGCATGTTGCCTCCCAGGTACACTTTCTTAGAACATCTAACTCAACACACAAATCACAGGGGCTCTCATTCTCAGCCCTCTCTCTATTTTAGTATGTTTCTTTTCTCTCGAAAACTAATTTTTCTGACTTAAGCGTTGAAATCTCCCCTGCTAGAGCACCCTCTGGTGGATTTTTACAAATTTTAGTTCATCCCTTGGAGCACCTGTTTGAGATAAAGGAGTAAGAATTTATGGAGTCAAAACCTACCTCTAATAGAGATGATCATACCAGGAGCTATCATGAAGTTTATAAAAGCAACAATGACCACTACCTAATTGATTTAAGTGATGATTTCATAATTTTTCAATCAAAAAAGGATACAACGAAGAGAACTTCCATTTTCACCAAAAACATGAGCTGCAAGTCCTCAGAAGTTTGCCTTTTGTATTCAAGAGTAAAGATTCGGTCAAACCATAACTGAAATATTTAAACTTAACATAACCAATTTAATTCAATTATACAATTTTGATAATCATAATTTAACCAAATATACGAAAAACTAACAATTCGTTTGAGTGAATTAGATAGTTAATTCGTTTCGATTATTTAAATTAAACAAATTATTAAAATATCTGACTTATAAGGGACTTTTAAATAATATTGTCTTATATATGTGATCCAAAAAAATTAAAATATAAATAAAGTATCAAAATAAGATAATTACCTTTATTTCTAAAATCCGTCGTGTTGTAGTGTAAGAAAGCAGTATGAAAGCAAAATTGAAGTATGAAAGTAGTAAAAAGAAAAGGGAATATGAGTGAAATAGGAAAAGGAGAGAGAAAGGGAGAGACATGAGTGAGAGCCTCAACTCAAGTTTGGGATTGGAAAAGCGTAAACTGGATTGGATATTATAAATTTAAAACTAAAAGGTGGAAACTAAAATTTTTTTCATTAATTGTGTACGTTCCACTATATTAGTTTTAATTTTTAAATTTTTTCTATTTTTATTAATTATAATATTTTTTCTCTTTTAAATTTTAATTATAATATTATAATAATATTTATATGAATAAAATTATCTAATATATATACAATATTTTTAATTAATTTAACTTTCGGTTTGATAGAAATAAAAATTATTAAAACTGATAACCGCTTAAATTAAAATTTAATTTTATCCAAAATTAAACTGAATACATGATAAACTACTCAAATGTAAAAAATAAATAATTAAAAAATTAAAAAATTAAAAAATTAAATTTTCAATTTTCAATTTTATCCAAATAATGTTCACCTCTACTTGTCTGTGTATATTTTGATTGGTTATTTTTTATAGTGAAACATTGGTTTTTCTTTTTCTTTCTTTTTTTTAAAACAAATTTTAAGATCACATTAGTTCCATCAATAATGGAGACACATGAAACCCACGGCTGACAAGAGGATGATATATATATTTTTTAAAATTGTAATTGTTGGAGGTGAGTTGTGGATCCACAAATACCGACTCCTTGTTGACTCGAATGACTGCCGTCAAAAGGATATAAGACCTACAAAAACCGTCAGATGGTACTCCAATAGGGGAGACTCCGACACTCAAGTTAGAAAGAGCGGTTTTCGAATGTAAAGAAATAGACTGAGAGTTCAGGAAATGAGAGATTCTCTGTAATGAGTGTGCTCAATATATGAGACTTAAGGAACGTATATGGTTTAAATGGTTTTAGGATATCTTATACTTGCGAGAGTCGTACGTCGTCGGGTTGTTTTAACCCTACTTTCCTGATTGAACTGATCCGAAAATCTCAGGAGTTCAATATTTCGAATTGATCATGATTCTCATCATTCAGGGAACTTTCGTCTTCTGATGAGATCATTTCCTTAACAGAAAAATCATAAATATGCTGCTCTCAAATAGGAAACCAAAAGTATTAGGATATTTTGACATTCCCTTGGGATCATTAGAACTATTGGCTATCGATCGGTCGTTCGACCAATAAAGGGTTTTCAGAGTTCGTTCATTTGATGGACCAACGATTGAATACCCGATTGGGGTGGTTACTTTCATTTGATAAATCTTGCTCGGTTGGCGGAGTGACTGAGACCCTATCGTTCGGGAGATCTGAGTGACTGGGGCCCTTCAGCAAATAGTCATCGATCGGTAGTTGTCCTTTGTAGGCTTTTCACGTTGGCCTTTCAAGTGCTGACTCTTTTGGCTAGGTCTAGGACTATATCCTATCATTTGCCCCCAAATCATGGCATTCTTGGTAAAGAAGCACCATGAGTAGACGCCTATTAGGACGAGACATGCTTAATACGTTATAGAAGTATAGGGATGTTAGGTTTGTCCTAATCCATTCCACGAACGTGGGTGTGTCTCATTGGAAGTGACCCCTTCGTGGGGAATTGAAAACAATTTATTTCTCTATTTATGACAGGCTATTTTCGATGATCCGTTTCACCTACCCTGAGTTAATTAGGGCCTGCTTTTTCATTGCTATAAATAGCTACGACGGCTATTTGTTTTCTTTCGTAAAGAATTGAGACTTTTTATCCTCTTTGGGAGTTTTTTTTAGAGTGGTTCTTTTTCGAGAGTTGTCTTATGAGGCGTTTTGGTATACGAAGCTCTATGGTCCGAGTAACTTCTGTTGGAATGAGATCTCATTAAGAAAGGGGACCACCGGAATGAGATCTCATTATGTTGGCCGTTATTTGGTTGGCATAATGAGATCATCCATCACCAATGGGGGTACGTCTTGTACCGCTTTGGATGATCCGTCCAGGTTCATCTCCATCATCCAAATATGGTGGGGATGTCTTTCGTACCGCTTTTGGATTGGTAGGTTGGGTTCAGGTTGTTTGGGGGTGGCAGAGCCCGAGCTCGCCTTCTCCTATTCCTAACACTACATTTATTTTTGTACTCTCCAATGTAGGGGCTGTGGTTTTTGTATCTTTGAGTGACCCTGTTATGTACTTCTATGCGTAGTTGGTCCGACCTAGGGACTTATATGCATACTCATGTAACAGAATGTACTTCTTGCATAAAGATAAATAAAAGATTATACTTTACTTACTTGAGTTTTGTCTTTGTTCTCTTTTGTTCTCTTGTCTGGTTATGTGCTTCTCTTCGACTTTCGTCAGAATAGATCTGCTTCTGGCTTTAGGCTCTATACTGAGATGTCGAGTAATGCTGGCCTTTCGAACTGCCAGACGTTCAGTAGTTAGGTTGAGGTGTCGCTCTCATTCATTCGGGAAACTCTGTCTTTTATACATTCGACTGATAGGAACTGAGCGACTTAGGCCCATCATGCGATATGAAACTTTTAGATAGAGAGGCCGTGTCTACCCGTTTGGGGAGTTTCATCCCTTATTGATGACACATTTGAATAATAGGATCTGGGCGACTTAGGCCTGCCATGCGATAGGAAACTTTTAGATAGAGGAGCCGTGTCCACCTGTTCGGGGAGTTCCATCTCTTATTGACGACACGTTCGAACGATAGGATCTGGACGATTTATGCCCGCCGTTCGGTAAGAAAAGTCATTTGGCTCTCACTGAATTGGCTCCTTCGGCTGTAGATAGTTCTCGAGTTTACTAATAGTATATAGCAAGTTGTCTGAGTTCCAGGTTTTAAGCACTGCTGATCCGTCTAGATTGTCGAGTCGATAAGTTACCGATCGAATCACGGAATGTACTCGATATGGGCCTTCCCAGTTAGGAGTGAGTTTGCCATCGGGTTGAGGTTGACCATTAGCTTCCACCTTCCTTAGTACCAGTTCACCGGGTCTGAACATTTGGTTCTTGACTCTACGATTGTGATATCATGTCATCTGTTGCTGATAGGCCGCCATTCATGCCAACGCGGATTCTTGTAACTCTAGAAGCAAGTCTAGTCTTTCACGCATGATACGTTTGTTTTGCCCGGTGTCATATTGAGCTACCCGAAGTGAGTGAATACCTATCTCTACGGGTATGACCGTTTCGCTTCCGTAAGTTAAACTGAATAGTGTTTCTCCCGTTGCTCTTCGGGGTGTAGTACAATATGACCAGAGGATACCGTAAAGCTTTTCAGCCCACCGCCCCTTGGCATCATCTAACATTGTCTTTAATCCTTGTAGGATTGCTCAGTTGGTTATTTCAACTAACCCGTTGGTTATTGGGTGAGCGACCGATGAAAATCGATATTGAATCTCGAGTTTTTCACAAAATTTCTGAAAGTATTTGTTGTCGAATTGCTTTCTGTTATCCGTAATAAAGATACGCAGTATGCTAAATCGGGTGATAATATGGGCCCACACGAAGAACTGGGCCTTTATTGTCGTGATCTGAGTAGGGGCTCAGCTTCTACCCACTTAGTAAAGTAGTCGATTGCTACTATCAGGAATTTTCGTTGTCCCGCGGCTAGGAAAAACGGTCCGAGGATATCCATGCCCCATTGGGCAAACGACCAGGCGCTAGATATAGGGTTAAGCTCGATGGAAGGTAGCCGAGGCATTGAGGAGAAGCGTTGGCACTTGTTGCATCGTTTTTCGTAGTTATCAGAACTGACCTTCATGGTTGGCCAGTAGTACCTCTGATGAATGGATTTGTAAACTAGATTTTGAGCTCCCAGGTGGTTACCACAGATTCCTTCGTGGATCCCTCTGAGGACATAGTCCCCCTCTTTGGGGGTTAGACACCGCATATATGGATGAGTAAATGACTTTCGGTAGAGAATCCCATCAATTACGGCGTAGTGTGCTGCCTTTCGCTTCAGTTTCATCGCTTCCCTTGGAGACTCTGGCAGACGATCATGCCTTAGATATTCTTCTATGGGATCTTTCCAACTAGGGGACCGATTAATAGGGAGAGCCTCTTTGGATTCGTCGACGCTAGTATACGACAGGCTTCAATATATATTTTGGCTAAAGGCAACTAAATCGAAACTAGCCAACTTTAATAAGGTGTTAGCTTGTGCGTTCTCCGACCGAGGGATCTGCTGGATATCGACCTTGCCTAACTATTTCATCGTCTCATGCAGCTTACTCAAGTATTTGGTCATGATTGGGTCTTCGGTTTCATAGACTCCCTCGATTTGCTTTATGACTAACTGGCTATCCGTGAATACCCTGACGTTCCGCGCCTCCATATCAATGGCAATCCGAAGGTTTGTTAGTAAGACTTCGTACTCTGCTTGGTTGTTGGTGGCCTAAAAATCGAACCGGATGGCGTATTCTGCCTTGAAATCATTCGATCCTACTAGTGTAAACCCGACGCCACTTCCTGAGGAATTTGATGATCTGTCAACATGAATGGTCCACTTTGGGGTCAACCACTCTTCTTGATAGTTGGGAGGCCGGTCTTCAGACAGTGTAGGCGAAGTACATTCGAGGATAAAATTGGCTAGTATTTGGCCCTTTATCGCTGGTTGCGGCCGATACTGGATATCGAATTCGCCCAATTCCACACTCCACTTAATAAGCCGATCGGAAGTATCACTCTTTTGGAGGATTTGCTTCAACGGTTGGTCAGTGAGCACTACAATAGTATGGGCCTGGAAGTACGGTCAAAGGCGTCTTGTTAAGATGATTAAGGTGTAGGCTACCTTCTTGATCAGTCGGTAGTTGATCTCGAACTCTTTTAATATCTTACTAATGTAGTAGACTGATTTTTTGGTGGTGGATTTCTGTCTTTCCATCACGGAGCAGGGTATTCGTTTAGAGACGACAAGATATAGGTAAAGTTCTTCTCCGGGGATGGGTCATGAAAGTAATGGCGGACTCATTAGGTATTCTTTTAGTTGTTCGAAGGCTGTATGATATTCGGATGTCCATTTGAACCATCGAGACCTCTTCAAAATATCAAATATAGGTTTGTATTTCTAGCCGATCCTGGACTTAAACCGGCTCAGAGCCGCTATCCGACCAGTAAGACGCTGTCTTCTTTTAACGTTTGGGGAGGTGACATATCCAATATCGCCTGTTGCTTCTCTGGGTTGGCTTTTATCCATCGAGTCTAGGAACTTCCCGGAGGCGATCCCAAAGGTGCACTTCGCCGGATTTAACCGCATGTTATATCGTTCCAATGTTTGGAAGGTTTCTTTAGGTCTACGACATGGGCTTCTGCGATGATGCTCTTGACTAGCATGTCATCAATATACGTTTCAATATTTCTGCCTAGCTGGTCTTTGAAGACCGTATTGACCAGCAGTTGAAAAGTGACTCCAGTGTTTTTTAAACCAAAGGGTATGACCCGATAGCAATACGTGCCAAACTCGATAATGAAGCTGGTCTTTTCTTTATCATCGGGTGCTATTCTGATTTGATTGTAACCGAAATAGGCGTTCATGAAACTCAAGACCTGGTGTCCCGAAGAGTTGTCTATGAGCTTGTTGATATTGGAGAGCGGAGAACTATCCTTTGGGTATGCTTTGTTAAGATCGGTGAAATCTACTCATATTTTTCATTTTTCATTAGCCTTTTTCACCAAAACCATGTTAGCTAATGACTCTGGATACTTGACTTCCCAAATGAACCCATCTATTAACAGCTTTTGAACTTCTTCCTGTATGACACGTTGGTGTTCGAGAGCGAATACTCTCTTCTTCTATTTCACTGGTTTAAAATTAGGATTGACTATTAACCTACGGGCTATGACGGATAGATCTATGCCTGGCATGTCTTCTGGGATCCAGGCGAAAACTTTGGCATATCGTTGTAGATAGGTGACTAAGGTCTCTCACAAGGAAGGTGATAAGTTAGTTCCTATCTAGACGGTTTGACTAGAGTCTCTTGTTAAAGGGATCTCAACCGTTTCTTCGCCTGGCTCGGGTTTTGATTTTGGCTCGAGGTCGTCCCTAGGTTCTAAGGCATTGATTGGAAAAGGTTCTTGCGCATCTTGAGCTGCAAAGAGGATATAAGAATCTGGATCACTACGTATAGTGGCGACCCCTTGCGGTGTTCTGAACTTCACCTTCATATGTCTTGTGCTTGGCAATACTTCTAGTTCATCTAGATTGGGCCTTCCGAGAATAACATTGTAAGGAGAGTAGAGTTTCACCATATGGAACATGACCTGAGCGGCCGCATGATTGAGGGGTTTTCCGAGGGTCATGGAAAGGCAGATAATACCTTCGGAATAGGTGGACTCATCTGAAAGTCCTCTAAGGGACCGGTAGGTGGCAGGAGTTGGGACAGATCAAGACACATTTGGCAGAAGGCGTCCCAAGTAAGGAGGTTGCAGTCAGCCCCTTGATCAACAAAAACCCTCTTCATGGTGTGAGATTCTATCTTGAGGGTAACGACTATGGGGTCGTCGCGGTGGAGATTTACCCTTGACAAATCATCATCATCAAAGCCTATGACTGGCTTTCTTCTTTTGGCTGGCGCTGCGCTGAGGATAATTGTAATAGATATCGTCACAAGTTTTCAAAAAATAAGTTTATTTCTCACAGATGGTGTCAATCTGTTGGAGGTGGGTTGTGACTCCATAAATACCGGCTCCTTGTTGACTTGAATGGCTACCATTAAAAGGATATGAGACCTGTAAAAACTGCCGGAGAGTGTTCCGATGGGGAAGATTCTAACGCTCAAGTCAGAAAGAGCGGTTTTCAAATATAAAGAAACAGACTGAGAGTTCGGGAAGTGAGAGATTCCTTGTGATGACTGTGCTCAATGTGTAAGGCTCAAGAATGTACCTGGCTTAGAGGGTTTTAGGATATCTTATACCTGCGAGAGTCGTACGCCATCGGGGTGCTTCAACCCTACTTTTCTTATTGAATTGATCCAAAAATCTTGAGAGTTCAATATTTTGAATTGATCGTGATTCTCATTCTTCGAAAAACTTTCGTTTTCTGATGGGATCTTTTCCTTAACTGAAAAATTCTAAATATGTTACTCTCAGATATGAAGCCAAAACTATTAGGATATTTTGATCTTCCCTTGGGATCATTAGAGTTGTTGGCTATCGATTGATCGTTTGACCGATGAAGGGTCTTCAGAGTTCGTTCGTTTGATGGACTAACGATTGAATGACCAATCGGGGCGGTTACTTTTGTTTGCTAAATCATACTTGGTTGATAGGGCAACCGAGTCTCTATCGTTCGGGAGATTTGGACGACTGTGAACCTTCGATAAATAGTCATCGATCGGTAGTTGTCCTTTGTGGGTTTTTCGCGTGGGTCTTTCAAATACTGAGTCTTTTTGGCTGGGTCTAGAACTATATCCCATCAGTTATCATTTTCTTTTCATTTTTTGGGTAGTATTATATACTAGGTTCTACAAGTAATTTTGTCGTGGCTTTCGCTACACAAGTTGTTGGCTGTCTCTATGGCCAAAAACTATATAACGAAACAATTTTTTATGTTAATGAATCAGTAAGTGCATGCTTTTTTTCATAATTAGGAAAAACAGGAACAAATAAAATAATGCTAGATCAACTTAACCAAATAAAAAAAATTAATAATTATTCATAAAACAATTTATAAAAATAAAATAAAAAATTAGTAAAACTCTAAATTTATAAAAAATTATTAAATTAAATCTAATTATTAGAAATAGCGTAGACGGAGACCACGGTGGAAGAGGAATTTGGCTTGTGGATGCAAGTTCAATGGAGACCACGCCGACGAAATAGTATACCGTTGACTTGGATATACCAGCGGGGAATGAATTTCATAACCATTTTGGTATGTTAGTGAGATTCACGGAGGAGGAGGTGGAGACAGACATGGGGAATTGGGGATTGTAAGGTGTGGGTTATGTAGCTGTAAAAGGAAGGAATTTGAATAGTGAAGGTCGAAGGAAACATGCCATTAGCAGACAAGGTGAGGTCTAAAGGGGAAAGGACATAATGGGGATAAGCCCAAGTCAAGTGATTATGGGCCGTAGCTATCAAAAACAGTAGACAAGGAAATCTGGTCCTGGCGGGACCAAGTGAACCCAGGTTTTAGTGGCCCAAGAAACATACCCAAATATCATTAGCTTCTGTTCGGCCCAAGGACCAATCAATCTACCTGGGAATGACGTCAAAGAAGATGAACTTATCGGTGATGAAAGAGATGACAATGATCCGACTGGTTGACAAAACAGGGAATAAACTTCCTCCCTCCATCCATCTAATGCATACTTTTCAGATCTAGAAATCTAATTCGTCGGTGGAGACAACTATTGGGGGGATGGAAGATTCCCTCTAGCAGACAAAGATGGTAAGGGGATGGTGAGACCGTTGTAGGTTGATTCACCTATGTCGGGAGATGACGAGAATCATTTTTTCGCTGATCAAAAGCTCACTCAGTCTCGGTCTTTGCTCGTATTGAGCGATGTGCAAGCTGATGATTTGCTTTCGATAAGACACTTCTTCAGCTTTGGAGAAATGAGAGATCACTAATGGAAAGGAGATACTGCATCTGAGAGGAATGGAGGTGGGAGAAACAATTTCTCTTTAGGAGCAGGTAGAAATAAAAGAGAGTTTCTCCATAAACTTGAGGGCAGAGGAATTGTTGTTGTTGTTGGAGGAAGAGGATAAGAGGATAAGGATGGAGCAGGACGTCTTGGACTCTTTCATAAGGGATTTTGTTATCTTTCTGTTATTTATTATGAATTTTCATTTTAGTGTGATCACCTGGAACGTGGGTGTATTAATAATCCCCCGTTGCATTGTGTTGCGAAGGAGATTAATAAGTTACATAAGCCTGATGTGGTTTACATGATTGAGACTAGAAACAACCAACTATAGGGTCTGGGTTTTATAAAACATTTAGGATATGATTGCGGATATATGGTAATGGCCTCGGGTTTTAAAGTTGGCTCGTGATTAGTCTGGAAGTCAGAGATTAGTGGTCTTGAGGCGATTTTCAGTTCAGATTAGATAATTCATTGCAGGGTTTGGAGAAATAGTATGGTGTGTTTCATCACTTTTGTATATGTTCAACCAAGTAGTAATAAAAAGGTAGAGGTGTGGCACGATCTATACACCATATCCGATCCTGTGTCGGAGGCATTGTTTGTACCGGGAGATTTTAACAATATTGCTAGAGTATCTGAAACGAGTAATAGGGGAGCTCGTGTTATGACCAGGATTCAACAGTTCTGAGATTTTTGGGACTAGTGTAACCTTCAGGATTTAAGTGCCATTGGGAGTCCTTTTACTTGGGTAAGGAGATAGAATGGTATTGTGGTCCTCAGGGAAAGGCTGGATAGTGTTTTAGGGAATTCGTAGAGCCGTCTTTGCTTTCCTAAAGCTCGAGTAGTTAACTTGCTGAGATTGTATGGTGACCATCATCTTATTCTCCTATGGACTTGTATGAACCCAGCTCCATCGCAGAACACCGCCATTTCCGCTTTGAGGCAACTTGGTTATGCCACCCCCAGTTTCAATAGGTGTTTATATTAGTGTGGAATGGTCATAATGGAGATCGATCCCTAATTCAGCTATTCGGGATCCTACTTCGGTTTCAAAAAGTGGAACCGGATGGTATTTGGGAATATCTTTTATAAGAAACATAAATTAAAGGCTCGTTTGTGGGGTATTCAAGGATTGCATAATTATGCTCATTTAGCCGTTTTGCTTCATCTTCAGACCCGGTTGTTAAAGGCTTATCACAGGATTTTAGATATGGAGGAAATTTTTTGGCATTAGAAGTCTCGGGTCCAGTGATATTGAAGGGAGACTGGAATACGTGCTTCTTTCACCTCACCACTTTAGTTCGCCGCAACCTGAATAGGATTAGCTGGCTTAAAATTGATGGAGAATGGTGTTGCGATTCTCAGCAACTTAAAGAGTACGCGACTACTTATTTTCAAGGGTTGTTTGCTCCAGCTTATACTAGTGGCACTATGGGAGATTACAGTCAATGGTAAAAGGTGGTGGATTCTAGAGATCAAATCAGTTTAAGTCGGCCTATTTTGCTATCGGAAGTTAGATCTGCTATTTTTTCTATGAAAGGTTTGAAGTCTCCAGGTCCGAATGGTATTCAACTGGTTTTTTATCAGAAATTTTGGGACTTCGTTCATCTAGTGCTTTACAAATTCACTGTTGAGGCCTTCTGAGATGGTTTGTTTCCCACTGAGTTCCTTTTGGCTTTTATTGTTTTGATTCCAAAGAATCATTAGCTGAGCCAGTTGACGGAGTTTAGGCCAATTAATTTACTAAATATCAATTATAAAATTCTAGCTAAAATTCCTGTTAGCCATCTCAAACTGGTGTTACAGAAGGTAGTGGGTCTAAATTAGAGTAGTTTTCTATCGGGTCGGGGTATATTGGACAACATCATTGTAACAAAAGAAATAATGTCACTTTATTTGTACATCTTGAGGGAAAAGGTGGAAGATGGTTTTGAAGATTGATCTGAATAAGGCTTATGATAGTGTCAGTTGAACCTTTTTAGGTCATGCATTACAAGACTTCCAGTTCCCGGACTAGTTGATTCGGTTAATTATGTTTGTGGTTACGCACACCCAGTCCACTTTTCTTTGGGACATGGAGTTTCTTCCACATTTTGCTTCAGGGAAAGGCTTGAGATAGGGAGATCCTTTGTAACACCGACCCTCGGTGTATCCTATAGTGAATTCCATTTCATATATATATATATATGATGTTTTTACTACTATATTCATAAATTTTCACTAAGAAAATTTTTTCAGTAAATCAACCTTAGATATTTGACGATAAAATACAAATCGGATCAATTTTGACTCAAAAAGATTCAAAACCTTAATTTCACATTAAATAAATTTAATTAGGTCTAATATAAGATTTTGGGCCTAGTGTGTAATTATGAAAATTTTAGGGGTCAAATTAGAATTTTTATAAGTCAAAGGACTTGTTAGAAATTAACAAAACTTAAATGAAATCTGACAAGTGTATTCTTGTATTGAACAAGTGTTATAGTGAGGAGGACAAGTGTTGGCCAAATGGAGATGAGAAAGGCAAGGTGGGCCAATAAGAACACATGCACATGAAAACCAATGAGAACACATGTAATAGTCAAAATGATCCTATGGTTTAGATTAATTAGAGATTTGATCCTAGGGTGGTGAGTTATTAACACAATAATAAAAGAAGAAGGCCTTAGAATGCTTGTTCATTCTTCCAAATTCGTGAGAACAAGGAGAGAAGCAAGAGAGGAAGACCAAGAAAGTGAGGTAAGAAATTTTATCCTGTCTCACTTTAAATTTTATTTCTGTCCATGAATTTATCTCTGTTTTAAGACATCTTAGAGCCAGAATTTTAAAATGTGTTAGTTATATGAATTGTAGATCAAAGTCTTATCTTTCCAACGAGATAAGAATCACCAAAATCAGATGCCTGTGCCAAAAGTTATGGCACTTTTCCTGAAACTCGACATAGAAGTGTCCAGTTTCGAATATTGACAGTAGTGAGTAAAAACGACCCCTCTCCAGTCTTATTTTGAAGAAACACAAAACATGAAAGTTATAGATATACTTCTTGCCTATAACATATAAAAATTTCAGCCATTTCACACGAGGAAATTGAAAGTTATACAATTTTCCTTAAAACTGTGTTGACAGAAACTTTATGTTTCACTAAAACGTATCAGTCTTGTTCATGAATTTTGTTGAACCCCTTCCAGGCATATTTGGATAAAACTCAAAACACGAAAGTTGTAGATCTACATCTTGTCTATAACATGTTAAAATTTCATTAGACTTTGGTGAGTAGAACGAAAGTTATGGCTTCTGCACAAAAACTGGACAGAATCCAAAACTTAAATATGATAGTAACAAAATTAGGCTTACCGGGAATTCTGTGATTTGAATCTGAGGAAGTGTGCAAAATGAAAGTTATAGTGCTATCTCTTAGCTTTAAAATGAGATAAGAATCATCTGATTTGGACTAGTATAGCCAAAGTTATAGTCTGTTTTCCATGACTGCGCAGGTTAAAAAATCTACAGACTGTTTGTCTCACTAAGAGTTATTTGAGTTGAACGGAGGGAGCACTTGATTTACACTTTTTGGAGATATTGGGCAGTGTATTATCCTCCCCTAACTGTGAGTGGGACTTGACATCTACTTTTAATTGATACCGTGTTTTAAAAAGCTTTCAAAGGCATGATTTAAAATGGTATGGTTGACCTATTTTCCTGGATTTATGAAAATGTTTTGTGATATATGGAGTGTCCCAACTTGTTTATATCGATATGCATCCATGATTTTGACACTTGATGATTGTGCCACACTTTGATATATCCATAAAATTTTATGCTTCCATTGCATATTGGCACATGATTTTGACATGTTATGGCTTGAGATATGTGATTTGGGTTAGATGCCCCTGTGGATACTGTGATGATGATGATATGCTTCCTATGGCATTCCGTAGCTACGAAGGACATTTGGTAGAGGCACCTGTTGTGCCCGGATACGCCTCTGCAGGGGGTATCCGCCAGATTGTCATACATATTGTACGGACAGTCATCGGTTGAACCATTTTGGGGAGGACCTTGGTAGGTCTAGCACCGGCGGGTTTCCATACACGCTTGATCCTTGATACGTGTGCGATATATATATACAGGCTAGTTGGAGTAGTCTGTGGCTAACGTTGGGGTGGAGAGCCTTATTTTATTACTTGCACCGTGAAAACCCCCAACGTTGCCCGTCCTTGGCCATGGTTGGCCTTTGTCGGGATATTTTCGGCCGGCTCTACATGATATGACGGACATGCATAATGGATGCATATTTGATTTGATACGTATGCCGTGAATGATTTATTGAGATGTCATAATATTTTTGCATACCATGGATTTATTGGGACATAATTTTGACACTCCTAATTCACCCAAAAATTAATTGTAGCATGTCATCCCCCCGACTTGCTGAGTACCAACCCCCCTCTACAGTACTCACCCCTCACATTCCCCTCCTACAGGTGTAGACTCAGACTGAGAGATTTGTGCGCATTATTGTATTAGACATTCTTTGGAGACTACTGGGCCGGGGTATGACTACCCGCTATTCCGCTATGTATTGAGGTTATTGTATCATTTTGAGGAAGTTAGGATGACCATTGTATTTGTTTAAATTGGGATGACTGTATTTATAATTCTTTTTGTCTGTATAAGGTTAACTCTCACTTGTTTTAATTTGCATTGAGGCATACATGTATTATTTTTATTTCTTGGGGATCTCTGTGATTTGGAAACCTGGATTTTGTGAATGTCGACAGCCTTACGGTGCTTCGATGTGCGGGACGTGGTGCCCGTGCATCGAGGTGCCGCGGCGGGCTGGTCGCGTGCCCGGCTCAGGTGTGGGTCGGGGCGTGACATCCTTTATCTTCTTCTTCTTATTTATTTATTTTTGGTCATAGAGCATTTGTCTTATCTTATTTAAAGCAAAGTAAGCCAAGGATTTTGAAAACCTTTTAGGGTCTCGAGATGCGGGCCAATGATATCTCACATTTTTCTTTGTTGATGACCTTTTAGTATTTGCAGATGCAATGCCTCGATCTTTGACTACCATTCAGGAGTGTCTCAAAAGAGTTGGAAGAGAGGAGTGGGTTGATGATCAATCCTCAAAAATCTAAATTATTTGTCTCTCCCCGTGCTCCATTGGCATTGAAACGTTGTTTGGCCTCTCAGTGTTAGTTTCATCTCATTGAAGATTTGAGAGTTTATTTGGGTGTTCCTATTTCCCATGGTAGAGATTTCTGGGTTGAAAGGATTCACAATAACGTGGCAAGTTGGAAAGCAAAAGTTTTGAGTTCCATTGGACATCAGACATTTATACAAACTACCACTTCTGCTATCCTAGCTTATAATATGCAGTTTACTTGGTTGCCTAAACATGTTTGTGCTCAGATAAATAGAATTCAGAGACAGTTTCACTGGGGAGACAGGGAGGGAGCCTGTAAAATGCATGTTATTGGGTGGAGCATGGTGTGTCAACCCAAGAATCTTGGAGGATTAGGGATCAGGTCTACTAGAGATGTGAATTAGGTTTTGTTGGCTAAGTTATTGAGACTTCTCTTAGGGGAAGCAATTCTTTGGTGTAAGGTTCTTCGAGCCAAGTAGTTGAGACATAGTTCATTCTTTCATTGTAATAGGTCGTCGAATTGCTCCTTTCTTTGGCGGGGGTTATTAAGAATTAGGGGAATAATTCGGGGTAGCATTCGGTGGAGAATTGGTAATGGAGTAGATATTCATTTCTGGGATAACACTTGGGTAGAATCGACATCCTTAGGTCATAAACTTAAGCGAGGAGACTCGCGGGTTCCAAAGAACCTAAGGATAGTTCGGTTTATTATTACAGATCGAGACTGGGACAAAGCTGCACTCAGGACAATCCTTCCGAAGGATATTATCAATAAAATTAGAACTATCATGATTTCTAAAATCTCCATGACCTTGACTCTATGTCAAATGGGGAAATCTTCTGAGGTTTTTTCTACAAGTCGACATATGTGCTCCTTTATCATCTTGATCCATCGGATCCGTCTACTTTCGAGCCAATGGAAGTGGATTTGGCATCTAGGATGTCAAGAGAGGATTAAATTTATGGTGTGGCTTATGGCTTACAATAGATTGATGACAAACATTACTTGTTTTCAAGAGGAATAACTTAGAACCCTCTTTGCTCCCTTTGTTAGGAGTGTCTGAAGTTTATTGCTCATCTTTTATGTGATTGTTCGGTTTTGAATCCTGAATTCATCCTTTTTTATCAACATGGTGTTTGAACTTTTCCTGAAAAGGTACTGACTTGTGAAAAACTGCAAATCCCATGCTTTGCTCAGGGGGCGTCCTGCGGCTATAATTTTTGTTTACACCTTTTGAACTATTTGGAAGGAACACTGTTGTACAGTATTTAAGGGGAGTTCTTTTTCTCTAGAGGGAGTTGCTGTCCAGGCATCCAGATATGCTAAGGAGGGATGTTTAGCTTTAGATAGGGCTTCTCGGACACCCCATTGGGTAAGGAGATGGGTCACATGGTCTTCTCCTGAACTAACATTTTATAAGTTGAACACAGATGGTTGTGTTCACTTGAGTACTTGATGGACAGGGACCAGGAAACTTATCAGAGATGAGTTTGATTTATGGGTCCAGGGTTTCACTAGAAATTTAGGAGTAGTGGACCCCTTGGTGGTGGAATTGTAGGGTACTCGAAAGGCACTTCGTCTTGTTATTCGGGCATAAATTTACGAGTTATAGTTGAGGTTAATTCAAAAGACCTGGTTATGGCTCTCTCATTTGGGGTTGAGCCATATTATCTGATTTACTATATTATCAAGGACTACAAATGGCTAATGGATGAAAATATGATTCATTCAATCTAGATTACTCCGAGATAAGGCAATAGTTGTATGGATCATCTCGCATGCTTCAGCCAATCGGTCTCACATGGTATCTATGAGCTACTTTCCCCTGCGATAGGGTTTATCGGGCTCTTCATAGTGATATTCGAGACCTATTATTTTTAGAAGTCAATGCCCTTACCATGATGTAATAAAAAAAATCTAATTATTAATGAAATTTAAAATTAATATTTTTAAAATTTATTTTATTTTTAAAAATTAAAATAAAATTATGAAATTAAATCCTTACTAAATAAATAAAAATATAAGATCTCAAAACATGAAATCCAAACAATGCCTAAATCTAATGATCAAATCAGAAATTGAAAGGATGAAGATGTCGATTGGCTTCTTAAGTTCGATGAGGACGATAATGTTTGGACTGGGGAGTGACGGCAACTCGTTGGTGGTGAATTTGGGCAGAGCAGATGAAGATGAAATCAACTGGTGGACGACAGTGTCTGTTCGAATTCGAAGACAATTGAATCAAGGAGGAGATATCGATGCTACCCAACGCGATGACTAAAAGTGATGAATTGACGATGGTTTGCGGAGGCGAACGATGGTGGTGAAATGGCGAAACGACGAAGAAGAATGGCAGAAAGGTTGATGGCTGATGGAGGTGGGTTACGGCTCTACAGATACCAACTTCTTCCTGACTCGAACAGTAGCCGTCGATGGGCGGATTCACCTACAAAAACCGTTGGAGGGTGTTCCGGTGAGGAGGCTCTGACGCTCAAGTCAGTAAAGAGTGGTTTTCGATTAGAACAAAATAGACTGAGAGTTATGAGAAAGTTGTTCCCTGTGATCAATGTGCCCCCTGTGTTAGGCTTAGAGAGCCTCCTTGATGTTGAGGGTTTTGAGATCTCTTATACCTGTAAGAGTCGTGCGTCGTTGACAAACTTCTACCCTACCTTTCTTATAGAGTTGATCCGAGAATCTCGGGGGTTAATATTCTGATTTGATCATGATCCTCATTTTTTGGGAAAACTTTCATTTTCGGGAGGGATGTCTATCTTATCTGGAAGATCCAAGATTTGCCGTTATGAAATAGGAAACTGAACTAAAGGAAATTCTGACATTCCTTTAGAATCGCTTGGAGTGTTGCGTACCAATCAATCGCTCGACCGATAAGGGGCCTTCGAGACTTGTCCGGTTAGAGGGCTGACATTTGTTTAATTGATCGAGGTGACTTTCTCTACTTGATGAGTCACGATTGGTTAACGGGACGACTGAGACCTTATCATTCGGTAGATCCGGGTGACTAACGCCCTTTGGTAGATTGATCGGTGCGACTATGACCCCTCGGTCGATTGTTGTGGTGGACGTTTGATACTGATCAAAAGACGCCTTTTGTGGGTCTTTGGAGAATTGACCCTTTTGGTCTGGGCCTTGGACTAAGTCTCATCATTTGCCCCTGACTTATGGTTTTTTTTGGAAAGAGGCACCATGAGTCATAATTTTAAATCAGAAGTTCGAGAGCCTTTTAATACGGCCGCTGTCGCTTTGATCTTCGTAAACCATTTCTCGTACATCCCATAAGGACTTTTCTCATTACAACTTTTTCCATCTTTTCCACCTTTTTCTCTCTCCTTGTCAAAGAGTCGTTACCGGTGACAAAGATGTCTGTTCCTCAGACTTTTTCGAATATTGGTGATATTACGAGTATCATGTAAGCACAAGAACTCCAAGAAGTGTAAACTGAGATGCTGTTGGGGGACAATTATTCTCTGTTATCCGCTACAGAGGTTGATAGGGTTATTAGGGCACCAAAAAACTGTGTACCAATGTATCTTCAATCGGTCAAGTATGGTTTGAAGGTTCCATATATGGGTCCTTTTTCTGAGGTTCTGCGTCAATGGAACATATTCCTGACTCTCTTGATTCCCAGTGCTTGGCGGTTAGTAGTCGCGGTGGCTTTCCTATTAGGATTTTGTCGTCTTCATTTTGATTTTGGCATCTTGTCCTCAATTTTTATTCTGATGAGGTATGAGAGTAACGGGCCGACCAAGGGGTGGTATAAACTACAGATCCGGCCCAAGTCCTATTGGAGATTTTTCGACAGTGAGTCTATCGATAAGAGCTGGATGCAAAAGTTCTTTTTTGTTGAGTTCTTGGACAGGGAATGCATGCCTGGATTCCTAAGGTTGACGGGGTGCCCTCTGTGGGGCTGAAACCTCTGACCGCTTCGAAGCACAGTTGTTTTGTTCGGTCGATTAGCGGCTATTGCAAGTCCACAGGTCGGAGCATATGGGTCGAGTCCTTACTAGACGACCAAATGTTTTCCCTGGCTGGTTTACTACTCGGGGAAAAGAGAAAATTTGATCGGCCCATTCTGTTGGGGAGAGCGAAAATTGAACTAGTCGATTTTTTGAGTTATCTTGATGACGTCTTGTTGGAGAATGTCACTATTGACAAGTTGACTAGTCATAACGCGAAAAGACCTCTTCAAGAGGATCCCGGGGCGTCTGAGGCCCTGCTTAAGTCTTCTTCAAGGGTGACTGAGACCTTTCGTGGGTTGCCACCCTCTTTGGTGAAAACGAGGGGAACTTCCTTGCTCCCATCTGCGCTGGGGGCTTCATCCAAGTGCCCAGACTCGATAGCTGCTATACTGATAGAAAGAGTCATCCCGGGTGAAGGCAATCCATCGGGTGAAGCAAGTGTTAATGCAGACGAGTTAGGAGGAGCTGAGGATCTTCCTTTAATCGATGCTAGAGCGAGAACGAATATTTCTCGGGCTGCGGGATACAAAATGGCAGGGCCTTATTCCGCTGTTCTGGTTTGGCCTAAGCGCAAGGGAAAATGCAAAGTTCTTGAGGGAGCGTCTTCTTTATCCTCTATCCTTGTTCGGTCTTTCGATGGCAAGAAAGGCTCAAAAGAGCGCGGAACCGATGCTGTTTGTACTGGGGACATGCAGTATAGCTACATAGATCTAGCAGAAGCGGAGCGTATTGCTGGGCAATTTGACTTCCATCGCTGTGAGCTTAATCTTCATAGAATGTCTTACGAACAGGTCGGCAGAGCTCTTAAGTCCTTGGGTTTGATGGTAATATTCTTATCGCGTCTTTCGAGTTTTTCTTCCTCTTTTATCATTTGTTAATTTGGTTTTTTTCACAGACCATGGCCCTTACTCGATTTCAAGGACAGTAGGGGAGGCAGGTAATAAGCCACTTAGAGGGATGGCTCTCTGAGTTGACCCGTCCGTGAGAATCAGTCTCCCTTCAGGAAGGAGAGTCCTTGGCCACTGAAAACACACCCGGTGCCTTACTCAGTCAGAAGGAAGAGGAGTTGAGATCCCTTTGATCGGAATTGTTCCAATGCCAAGGGCAGTGCGAAAGGCTGAAGTCAGAGACTCTGGTGCACAAGAAGTTGGCTTAGTTTCGTGAGGAATCTCTTCAAACAACGGAACGTAAAATAACGGAGCTTGAGGAGTCCAGTGCAAGGGAAGCTATCATCTACAAGGATTCCCATTGTAGACTAGTCGAGAGATTAAAATGCGCTGAAGAGATAGTCCGTAATATGGGTCTAAGTGATGCTCTGCCCTTAATCGAAGAAGAGATTGATACTCAAAATCCGACTGTATAATTTCTGCTCGAGATTCTGTACTAAGTGGCCTCCGTTCATTTAATGAGAAATTCTTGTATTTTTCCGATAGAAGTCATCTTCTTTGTTTTTCACTGCATTGTCTCAGTAGAATTAAGGGGACTTTGATCTTTCGCCTGACTCAAAACTCTTACACGGGATGATCATACTCCTTGGTTCGAAAGGCTATACCACTCGTCAATGAAGTACATGATCAACAGGGGCCGAGCGGCTGAGACCTTCTGTACGATAGGGAATCTTTAAATAGTTGGGCCGCATCCGCCCATCCGGGGAGTTACATTCCCTATTGACGATGAGTACGAATGATTGATCCTGGGCGACTGAGGCCCTCCGAGTAATAGGAAATTTTTAAATGGTAGAGTCGCGTCCACCCGTCCGGAGAGCTACATCCCCTATTGACAATGCATACGAACGATAGATTCTAGGCGATTGAGATCCTCCGAGTGATATGAAATTTTTAAATGGTTGGACTGCGTCCACCCGTCCGAAGAGTTACATCCCCTATTGACGACGCATACGAACGATAGATCCTGGGCGACTGAGACCCTTCGAGCGATTGGAAATTTTTAAATGGTTTGGCCGCATCCACCAGTCTGGGGAGTTACATCCCCTATTGACGAAGCGTACGAACAATAGATCTTGGGCGACTGAGGTCTTCCGAGTAATAGGAAATTTTTAAATGGTTGGGCAGCATCCACCCGTCCGGAGAGTTACATCCCCTATTGACGACGCGTACGAACGAAAGATTCTGGGCAACTGAAACCCTCCGAGTGATAGGAAATTTTTAAATGGTTGGGTCGTGTTGTGTCCGTCCGTCCAGAAAGTTACATCCCCTATTGACAATGCGTACGAATGATAGATCCTAGGCGACTAAGACCCTCCGAGCGATAGGAAATTATTAAATGGTTAGGCCGCATCCACCCGTCCGGAGAATTACATCCCCTATTGACGACGCATATGAATGATAGATTCTGGGCGACTGAGGCCCTCCAAGCAACAGGATCAGGACATGAAGATGTAAAAGATCCGTTAACAAGTGACTTCAAGAATGTGAGAAATATTCTTACAATTTAGAAAAATACCAATAATAAAATCTGATGGCTATTTAGGAGCGGAAGTAGAAGGTTCCAGCTCACATGATAGAGTTCCAATCCCCGACGATATTCTAAACTTGATTTTCATATGCTTGGTGCTAGGCAAAGCCTCCAAGGTGTTTAGACCTGGTCTGCTTAAGACGACGTCGTAGAGCGAAGGGAAGTTTACCATATTAAACATGACGAAAGCCATCGCATGATTAGGGGATGTTCCAAGGGTGATCAGGAGAGAGATAATACCTTCGGAATATATCCACTCACCCGAGAGCCCTTTAACTGGGCCCGTGTGGGGCTGGAGATCGATAGGAGTGAATCCCATTCGTCCAAAAGCATCCCGATATAGGAGATTTACAGCCGGCTCCTTAATCGACAAAAATCTTTCGAACCTCAAATTGTCTAATTTTAGCGGTTATAACAAGGGGATCGTGCCGGTTCAGGTCGATCCCAATGAGATCTTCGTCGGTAAAATCGATGACTGGCCTTTTTTCGCCTTGTTGTTTATTGGTGCTCACTGCTAGGATTTTTTGTGGTGTAGGGGGAATTGCCTTTGGGCAATAAAAAATTAGTGTGATTAGGTGCCTGATCTCATTTTCTAATGGACCATTGCGGACCTGAAGAATCACCCTATCCCTTCGGTCCGTCGGAGGTTGAGCAGTTTGGCGTTCTTCCTCTTGGTTGTGTTGTGGCGGTTCACGCAGGTAATTGGCGGGAGGATCTCTTTTTCTCCCGGCGACGAACTCCCATAATCTTCCTTCACGTACTAGGAATTCCAATTCGTCTTTTAATTTCTTGCAATCATCGGTCGTGTGACCGTAGTCACGATGAAAGTGACAGTATTTCATTTTGTCCTTATTGGAATCATCCACGGTTAATCGTGGGGGCCATCGAACGTATGACTTGTCTCTGATAAGGGCTAAGACCAGGCCAGGGGTTTCACTCAGCGGGGCATAGTTATTGTATCTCCTTGGAGGAGGAGGTTTTATCTGGTTTCTCCTGGGCGGAGACCTCCGGGGTGACTGGTTCCATTCTTTACGGGTAGTCTGATCTCTTTTATGATCGGATGTTTCGACATCCTCGGCAGCAATGTACCTTTCAGCTCGAGTTTAAAATTCTTGGATGGTAGCATGTGGTTTCTTTGTGATAAACACCTTCATATCGAAGGGTCGCAGGCCTATTAATAGCGTAACCAATACGATTGAATGATTTAAAGAAGGGACCCTCATCATCTTCTCCTTGAACCTTTCCAGGAAATTCCTTAATGATTTCTCTTTACCTTGGTGTAGCGATAACAAGGCGGTGGACTTCCTCTTGACTCTCCTGCTTATCACAAAATGTGACTCGAACTGTTCGCGTAACTGAGAGAAGGTCTTTATACTCGATGGTGGGAGAGAATTGAACCAAGTAAGTACATTTCCTGAGAGAGTAGTGGGAAAGTATTTGCACATGGTTGCGTCGGGCATGTCCATGGAGATCATTACGGTTATAAAATGTGCCATATGATCTCGGGGGTCTGTTGTCCCATTGTATCTCTACATGAGAGACATGAGTACGTTGTGAGGCATAGGCTCTGAGGAGATCTTGGAGTCGAACGGTGAAGCGTAAGAATAAGAGGGGATTTGGTCTCTCTAAGGGTTAACCCGCTTTAGTTTCTCGGCTACCAATTGCTCGACCTGCTTTCGAAGATCATCAAGGACTGGTCTGGAATTTTTAGATGCTTCCCCACGTGAGGGCGACGGTCATCGTTGGTGAAGTCTAGATCCCCTAACAAATGATTTGACTTCAGGTCTGAGGGCGCAACTAAGGTCCTCCAGTTGTCTGCTCACATCCTGAAATTTGGATTCCGGCCTTTCCACCTGGGGGCGATTGACTCGCTCTGGAATAGGGTCGGCCATGGGTTGGATAGGGAGTGCGGGTTGTAAGGCTCGTTCTTGATGAGGTGATCTCATGGGAGCTACCTGATCGCGAGGGGCTGGATCAGGCACCGCAAGAGGAAGCTCTAGTTCTCAGAGGCATGATTGTTGAAACAACAGAAATTACTCTAATCTGTTTCCCACGGACGGCACCAATCTGATGGACGTGAGTTACGACTCCATAGATACCAACTCCTTCTTGACTTGAACAGTAGTCGTCGATGGGCGGATTCACATGCAAAAACCGCCGGAGGGTGCTTCGGCGGGAAGATTCCGACGCTCAGGTCAGTAAAGAGCGGTTTTTGATTAAAAGAAAACAGACTGAGAGTTATGAGAAAGTTATTCCCTGTGATTAATGTGCCCCTTATGTTAGGTTTAGAGAGCATCCTTGATATCGAGGGTTTTGAGATCCCTTATACCTGTGAGAGTCATGCGTCGTTGAGGGACTTCTACCATACCTTCCTTATAGAGCTGATCCGAAAATTTCGGGGGTTAATATTTTGATTTGATCACGATCCTCATTTATCGGGAAAACTTCTATTTTCGGGAGAGATGTCTACCTTATCTAGAAAATCCAAGATTTGCCGTTATGAAATAGGAAACTGAACTAAAAGAAATTCTGACTTTCTTTTAGAATCACTTGGAGTGCTGCGTACCAATCGATCGCTCGATCGATAAGGGGCCTTCGAGACTTGTCTGGTTAGAGCGCTGACATTTGTTTAATTGATCGAGGTGACTGTCTCTGCTTGATGAGTCACGATCGGTTAACAGGGCGGCTGAGACTCTATCGTTCGGTAGACCCGAGCGATTAAGGACTTGATCGGGATGGCTATGGCCTCTCAGTCGATTATTGTGATGGGTGTTTGATATCGATCAAAAGGTGTCTTTTGTAGGTTTTTAGAGAATTGATTATTTTGGTCCGGGTGTTATCACATCAACAACTATTAAGGGGGTAGTCTTATGTTCGAATGAGAGAAGAGGGAGCTGATGACGACTGAATGCTGAAGGTGATAGGACTGCAAAAAACGATTAAAGAGGGAGTAGCGTGTGTTGTGTTTCACTTCCAAAGAGAGAGCAAGAAGAATGATTTTGTTTTTGTTTTGTTTTTTGTTTTTTGTATTTTTTTTTTTAAACCTACCCATGCGGTGACCATAACTCACAAAATAAATCATCCAACGGCCCAAAGTTGAATGTCTTAAATGGATGGTGGAATGATGTACGTTATGGTACCACAGAAGACCCCATTGGAATGGAGCACATAAGTCTCTTTTTCTTGATGCTGCCTTAGCCTTACAGGAAAATCGCTTTTAATGGTCTATGGTTGTATGGAAACTCTCGCCAAGATTTTATGGTCTCCACAAGGTTTTAGCGGGAATTGGTCTTGCGGATTATTGTCGCGACTTCGTCTACCAGATATTCATTCCACCGGAGACCGGAGAGGTTCTTTTTTATCCACAGTCAGAGCGAATATTTGAACCGGTAAACCGTGACCCACGCCAATTTCCGTTTCAATGTCCGATCTGGTTTGAAATACTATAGGTTTCACCTTTTTTTTTTTTTTACTTCTCTTTTCCGACAAATGTAGTTGAAATTAGGGTAGAGAAACTCATACTTGTTAACCATCTATTGAGTTGACTCACCGGTCCACTCCACCCGACTCTCCTCACTCACTTTCATCTCACGCCACCCATTTATTCCTTGAATAAAAAAAGGGTATTGCGTTGGTATTGTTGGATTGGAGAAGATTCCCCCACTTGTAATCAAAGCAAAACAAGTAAAGGATCATTATCTTTTCCCGGCACAACACGCTTCCCTGTATTTGTGGTCGGAAGTGGAATCAGATTCGATTCCATATTCTCGAAAACCGCGAATCAATTAGAAATCAAAAGAAGAGAACCCTGATGGCTTTGAGTGCTTTCATGATGTATGTAAATGTGTTAGATGAGATATATTTTCTCATTTCTCAGGGGACAACGACATCGTCATCCACAAGCGCGAACAACTGAACCACTACTCACAAAGATAAGACTACCACTGTTTAGTTCTGGACACTCAAAATCTTCGGCTCCATCTCTATCTTCAGCTCCTCAAGACAGGATGAACAAGAACAAGTACGCTTTCATTCCCGACAATTTCTCTTCTCTTGATCAGGTATCTCTTTCTTTCTCACTCTCTACCAAATATGAAACGAGTCTCTCCATTTCACACTTGTAATGTTTGTTGGACGAGAATCCAATTTTCATATTTTAGAATGGAAAATCGAAAAAAAAAAATAACAGACGATGTCTCTTGGTGCATAATCAAATCCATGATTATTATTTTTTTTAAAAAATAAAGTTTGATTGGGGGCGAAGGCTTTTTATTTATTTATTTTTTCTTGCTGAGCACGGGGTAGCGTAGATAGAAGGGAAGAGAAAGAACTGGACTGCTTTTGACGGATCAATACCCAGTTGATCCGGTGGCCCCAGGGTGTTGGGTTTGAGTCTTTGTCGGGTTAAGGATTTAACCAATGTGTTGTGGATAAGCATATTCGGTTGGTGGTTGCGATAAAGATAATGGCTTTCTTATGCCAATAGATATAATAGGATGCCCTGTCTCTTTCGGTCAACTTCTCTTCTGACGTCAACGCGCTTATATGAATTTAATTTTCTGCCTCTCCCTTTTCCTAAAGTAACGCGTCGTCCCCACTAGCTGCCGGTCTTTCTTTTTTTCTTTTTTTTTTTTGCCTTATGGTAGAAATCGAACACCGGATGACGAGATCGACTATTATCACTGGACTATCTTCTACACACACGGGTCTGTCAATATCGTATAGCTTCTGATATGTTGATATGTGTTATGGATTTATGTGATAAACTCAAATCCAATAGAAGAATTTAATAACTAGTTAGGTGAGAGAGTTTATCAGATTTAAGTAGGTTTTTATGATTTTTTGTGGATTCAACGTAGGATTCGTAACATGGTCCACCCCTCGAGAAATCGGACGTCTATAGACGACTTTTATTCTGAATTCTTTACGGTATCAGGTAACATTTTTCTCTTTTAGACGACTCTCACTCTGAGCATAGGTAGCCCTTTTTTCTTTTTTTGGACGGTTCTCACCCTACGCACTAGGTAGTTCTTTTTATTTTTTTGGACGGCTCTCACCCTATAGTCATTTTTCTTTTTGAATGACTCTCATTTGGGACTTTATCAAACACCAGGTAGCTCTCTTCTAGGCAACTATTTTTCATGTTGGATTAGAGGTTCTGATACCAATTTTTCATGTATTCACGTGATGGATTCAAACTCAATAGGAGAATTCAGCTCAAAAGGTTGACCAATTAGATGAGAGAGTCTATTGAATTTAAGTAGGTTTCTATGTTTTTTTGTGGATCCAATATGAGATTCATAAGAACATGCCCACCAAGGATCGGAACCAGACCAAAACCGAACCGGATCCGGTTGGGCAGTTGGACCCGCCATGATGGTATCTCGATACTGCCACTGTTATTAGCAATTTAAAAATGGGTTTACGATTCCAGAACAACAACCATATTTATAATGTCTGTTTTTATTTAGGAAATCGTTGGTTTGAACCGATATATATATTTTTAAATAAATATTAATGAATTATAATGTTAAAAATAAAATATTAGAAAATTAAAAATTGTTGTGTAATTTTTGTAGTTGCTTAATAATTTTTGAAAACAAAAATAAAAACATACATCCAATTGAAAGTTTACTTTTGTTAATAATTCATTCTATTTACTTTCTTCCTAGAGTAATGAACATAAATGTTCTAATATTAAGATAAATCAGGATGAACTTCATAAATGTTCTAATATTAAGATAAATCAGGATGAACTTCCCTTTCAAAATTATTTTACTTGACAAAGCAAAATTTTGTGGATTCCTTTTATTTTTTATTTTTTATTTTTTATAATTACAAAAATGAGCTAAAATCCATTAGATCTTCAATGTTCTTATTCTTTTGCAGGCTGCAAACTATGGTCTTTGTCTTTTGATAAAAAGTTATGCATTTCATCCATTTTCAGGTGAGAGAAGCCTTGACAGAAGCAGGTCTGGAATCCTCAAATCTCATTATTGGAATAGATTTCACTAAAAGCAATGAGTGGACAGGTTTGTTAAAGTTTTAATGCAATTACCATATTAAAGATTGTTCTGCCATGGCAATGAGCCAGTGTTTTTGTCTTAACCATGTTGGCACCATCTAAGTTGATATGCGTGAAACCCAAGGTCAAGTTTTAGATTAAAGCCTTTCAATGTATACTTCCAAGTGGATTTCCTTTATTCCTCACCTTGGAAGTCAAGTGCAGGAAAAGTCTCATTCAACAAACGAAGTCTTCATGCCATTGGTGCGGAGCCTAATCCTTACGAAAAAGCAATTACTATTATTGGGAAGACGTTAGCTACATTTGATGAAGACAACTTAATTCCTTCTTTTGGCTTTGGCGATGGTAGGTTGTGATCATTATGAGTTTGAAACCCTTAAATGTTGCATTTGTTTCACACAGAGTATGTCTGGATGTTTACTTTTGGTGAATTTCTCACTATCAAAGTCAGTTTCCAGTGGACTTGCGATTAGAAATGAACCTTGTATTGAGTTTTGAGGGTCTTGGTTGTAAAATATAATATTATTTAGTAGTTATCCCATATAATGGGAAATATTTTTTACGAAAATGTTTTCTCAATGGTTGTAAGAAGTATTTCTGCACTCCCCTTCAATTTCAACTGTCTTTTTTGATCGGTCAAGTTGCTCTCACATAGTTTACTGATCTGCTTTTGTCATTGTAGCCACTACCCATGATCAAGAAGTGTTAAGCTTTCATAGTGACCATTCTCCTTGCCATGGTTTTGACGAAGTTTTGGCATGTTACAGGCAGATTGTCCCTAACTTGAGACTTTCAGGTTTGCTTTCCTTTCCATGATTTCCTTTCTGATGTTGCTTATGCAGACATACTTTTCTATTTTACCGCGATCTTTATCTGGAAATCTCTGATTATGGAGTATCTCAATTACTCAATTTTTAATTGTCTTTAAGGTCCAACATCGTATGCGCCAATTGTTGATGCCGCAATAGATATCGTGGAGAGAAGTGGTGGTCAATACCATATTCTAGTTATAATTGCAGATGGCCAGGTTATTTTCTCTGATATGAACGGTGGACACTTTGAAATGGAATTCTTGTTCGTGTCTGACACCATGTTGGACATGCCACCCATTAGACACAAAGGACATGCCACACGACATGCCAATTTCTATTATTCTTTTGTGGGCATGTCAGATACTTATGCAACACCATTGTTTTTTCTGAGTTACTTCTGCAACACTTTTCAAACACTTTGACGGAAATGTTCATATCTGTTGTATAAATTGCTTTTATGTTGATTTCCTAATACGTATAGGCAAAAACTCATCAAATTTGTTTTATGTACCAATATACATAAAAAAATATATATTTACTTTGGTCTTATGTTCAAGCTGTGTCCATGTCTCCTATATTTTAGAAATTATGAGCATTTAAGAAATTTATATTGCTGCTTTGTAGTCTATGCCATTAAATGCACTTGTAACCATACCAAAGCAGAACCATGATTACAGTAATCTTTTGAAATTTGCAGGTCACAAGAAGTGTTAATGTCCATGAGCAGGAACTCAGCCCACAAGAAAAGAAAACAATAGACTCTATTGTTACAGCAAGGTACAATGTGCTCGTGAGAATTCATGAGTCCTATTTGGTCAACTTGATTGCATTTTTCATTACCTGTTTCACATAAGTACTTTTACCATTGTGTTTGGGCTTGGCCTTGTGGAAGAAGTTTGTGTTCTTTTATGTGGGATTTTAGAATCTCCACAAGTGTCACCCACCATTAGGTGTTACTCCATTTTCTTACTAGATGATTTCCTTGCCATCTTATGATCGTTACGAAACACAAAACTAAAGCCAAGATGATTTCCTTGCCATCAGAAATGCACCACAAAGGTCTGTCAAGGAAACTAGCTAACCATGGACTCTGATCTGTACATTAAGCTAATATGAACTATCGCATACTATGCTTGTGGGATGTATGTCCATTGCAAAAAAATACTCAGTAATGCACAGTGAATAAATCAATTAAATACTAGATAAACTGATATTTACAACTAATAAGAGCAAATACAAGATTAATACTACTATATGAAGCATAGGCAGTTCTGAATTCTCTGACAATCTGTTAGTATGTACAAAACCACCACGAGGCATGTATGGTCTCTATTTTGCTTTCCAAGAATTGCATAATCAACAAATACTTGAGGGGCACTTCATTTTATTTATTTATTTATAGCCCTGGACCATGAGGGCGAAGCCATGTTTATATTGTTCTAAAGCCTTTTATTAAAGAGCAGATTATAAAAGTAAACAAACTGAAGTCAAGAGATCCTTACTAAGTTGAAATAATTTATAGTTGAAAGTTATTATTTTAATATGAAAAATTTATAATCATATCCGTAAAAATAATGGTACTTTTCTTTTTGGACATTACACCAATATAATTGCCCAAAAATCACTACTAGCTAATAACACTTGTCAAACCTTATGTTTGGTTCAAAAGTAATTATTGTGTTGATATTGTACTCAAATTGTCATCATATCTTTCATTTTATTTTTTTTTTCTCTCCTTATTTTCTTGAAATTAGCGTTTTTGATGAGTTGTTTCTATGACCAGTGTTTGTTTATTAGCTTCACCAACATCAATGGTCAAATATGTAGTCAAGCTAATGAATAATAATCTGTTTATTGTTTTATTTTATTTTATATCAGCATTCTTTGCAGACATGATAGTGGTGTAACCAAGTAATTCATTTGTGGGGTCCTTGACGATCTTTAACTCTATAAAAAATATTATATACCCTTGAGGCCAAAAAGAGTAATTGCATTAATTTGTTTTTCAGATTTTTAACCTTTTTTTTTTTTGACAAAATTATTTTAATTTGAAAAACGTTGCTTAAAAAATACCATGTTTTTAAGATAAAATTTGAATTTATCAAATCCTCGGGAGTACAAAAACATTAACAACATTAAATGTTCAAGATAATGTCTTTCATGCTAAAGGAGAAAAACTGCATAAATATTTGGAAATACTTTACTATCATGACTTAAATATGTGATTTTCTTTTAGATCGAGGTTGCTTGTTGGATGCCCAAATTGTTGCATGATCAGTTTAGCGCAATCCTGGAAACAACCTCACACCCTAAAGAAAATCATGGCCTTTTCTGATCAGATACATTATCATTTTCCCATGAATATCAATCATTGCTAAAATTATCTATCATGAATTTAAGCAAAGATAAGCATTATTTAATGGCCAATGTGTTTCTGGCTAAGAAAACGAGAAATGTTTGTCCTCATATATATATATATATATATATATATATATATATATATAGAAACATATATATCGAAAAAGTAATAAGAATGAGAGGCACTAAGTTCATATATCTTCATGTCAAGCTAGAACCCTTTAGAACTAGAGATCTACACAAATATTGTGTCCCTCCATTAAAATGGTCTGAATGCTTATATGCAAGTAGGTGCTCTATTCAACAATATAGGATGCATTGTGAAATGCAGAAGATGCTATTAAAAATGAATCCTGATGATTTTTTATTAGGGAAGAATTTACCTAACCACCATAAGCTTTGCCCAAATTTATTTAACCATCTTGTGCTTCAAATGGTTTTAAAGTGCTCTCCTTTATTTTCTGTTAGCAAAAATGGCTTTTCCATTATCATTAACCGTATGAGGCTCTAATGGAGGGGCCTTTTCACTGAAAGACCAAGTTGTGGTATGGACTGTGGATGGCACTTTAAAACATTTTTTAAACCAAAAGGATTTTTGTCGGTTCAAATCAAACCACAAGGTTGATTCCTAATAAAGCATATACTTGGCAGGTGGACGGTCAGCGGACAATTTCCAAGTGAATGTGAAACATTTTAAGAGCGAAACTAACAAAGTGACTCCTATTCTGCAGATGGTGAAAGCACAAGGAGGCATTGACAAGTTTTGAGCCACAGGGTGGTTAAAATGATTTCGGGCCAAATAACATAGATGAAAATAAAATGTTCCTGTATTATTACATATCTTAGCTAATATTCTTCTTTCATCTTATGATATTAGCTTGGTACAAAAGCAAATAAATATCATGAATAGACACCTAATTCTCTGACTCCTTGTGCAACCAGTTTCTATCCCCTTTCCATTGTTCTTGTTGGTGTTGGCGATGGCCCATGGGAAGATATGAAGAAATTTGATGACAAGATTCCTGCCCGTGATTTTGATAATTTTCAGGTATCTGATCTGATGTGAACTTTCCGACGAATCATGGTTATGCTCCCCTGTCTACCTTCAACAATCAAGTGATACAAAAATTTGATTATGAAATTCTACATGTGCCAAATCTGGGATTTCATTTACTTTTTGTTTGCCTATATTTCCTATGTATTTTTACTTATTTATTTCTTACATTTTTTTATGTAGTTTGTAAACTTTACTCAAATTATGGCCAAAAATGGCTCTACTCCTGATGAAAAAGAAGCTGCTTTTGCTGTTGCTGCACTCATGGAGATTCCTATTCAGTATAAAGCTGTTAAGGAACTTGGTTTATTGGGGCAAGGACACTAAACTCATTTCTCTATCCTGTATTACAAGCTTGTTTTCCAGCTTTTCATAGAGTATGTTGCTAAGTCGGTGACTTTTTGCGGTAAGTCACCGGAAAGGTCTCCAATGACTGGGAAAATAATTTCAAGAATCAACTAGTTTTCTTTAGGGATGGGAGGAAGTGTATCCAAAAATTGTCCTTCTTGATGATGTAGGTCATAATTGTATCACAAAGGAAGCAATCATAAATTAGTTCCTAGTTAGGAGATGGTGTTCTACTTGATTTTTGTGTCTGTAATTTACTTCTAATTCAATATTATTTTGCTGGTTTTTTTTGTTATTATTATATTTTTTAATCTGCTTTCTTATCAATCTTTATTTGTTGAGCATAGACACGTGACGGGCAAAGCAAAAAAAGTAACTCCTCGTCCTCCTCCAGTTCCTTTCTCTGGCAGAGCCCAGTTATCTAGGGAAGCAAGCAACACCTCAGCGCCTGCAATAAGTGAAGAAAGCCAGGTAATAATTTTCTTATATTCATGCTTCTGCATTGTGTTTGTTAGTAACACACTAATGCATAAGTGTTGACTTTCAAGTAGCCAGACATCCATCATGTATTCATGTGTAGGTAGGTATTGGATGTTTATGAGTTTCTTTCTTTTTGTAGTTATGCGTTTTGTCACTTACTCAAACAACCAATAAAAATGGAAAATGAATAAGAGAATCACTATTTTTGATATAATGGGGCTCTTAGTCTATCAAACCACAGTAGCCTAAGGTCAATTTATTGTACTGGTACTGAATGTTTACTATTTGTATAAGGATTTTGGTATTATGCCTTGTGTTGGTTTTTCCAACCCCAAATGCATTGATATTGAATATTGTTTTTGAGGAAAGAAAAAAAAATATTATATTTGGAAGGAGGATAAGCAGTGCAGTCATTAGGCAACCTACTTGCAAGACTAGTGGAATATGACTATTCGAGTTTGGCTGTGATTTTGAGTTTGGAATGTAACATGTGATCTGGGATGTTATGATGAATTGAGTACATAGATTTGTGTGAAGAGTGGTTAATGGATGTTACGGGCCAAGGTTGTGATGTTGATTTGATTGTGCAAGATACTGATGCTATCGCTTAATATAGACATGTTTGGATAGACTAACTTAAACTTCGTCTCTTGTTTTCTTTTGTCTTTTCCATTGTGCATGCCTGATAACCGCGGAGCAAGTTTTTTCAACATCCTTCTCCCAATTCTTCACTTCATCAGGCAGTTCATTGACTTGTTCATTTCTGTGGAATTTGTTTTCATGAGTGCAGTGTCCGATATGCTTGACTAATGGAAAAGATTTGGCCTTCAACTGTGGACACACGGTACACAACAAAGACCTCAATATCTTCAAGTTTCTTACATATGAGTTGTGTCCCACAATTGTTTTAAAGTGCTTTATTTTAACAGACTTGCAGGGGATGTGGATCAAGAATAACAACTTGTCCCATCTGTCGTGCTTCAATAACCACGCGGCTTAGGCTGTATGCTTGATGAAAATTCCATGGAAGATGTGCTTACTGTTACATCCATGAACTTGTAAAATATTTAGGGTTTGCTAACCACTGTTTGGCATTTGATGGTTTAAAATGTAATGCAGCCTGCACTTAACCAAGCTCTTCATTTCTTTTAGGATTTGAGTAGGTTACTGATTGCTCAGCTTCATTTGCTTTCTAACATCTTTGCTGGCATTATCTTTTTTTTCTTTTTTGGATTTCTTTGTTTCAATGACTTCATATTCCCTTGGATTGCCCGAGTAAATTCTTGATGAAATGATTCAAAAATTTATCGAGGGGTGCCAAAGTTCTGATTATTTTGTTTTTCTGAATCATCAGAACCTTGCCGCTGCTCAAATAAATTTTACTGTTTGCCTTATGTGTACCCCAAAAATGGAGGCATGGTGTACATGGAGGTCAGTGCGAAGAAAAGATGATTCAAAAATTTATTGTTTGCCCTATGTGTACCATACCAAGCATGCTTGAATTCTAGAGCAATAAAAACCACCACCTAGTGATACTACAGATTATATACATATTTTCTCCATATTTTTTCTGTACCACCCGTGATCTAAAAGTTATTTTTCACCTTTTGCAATCAACAAAATGTAGTAACCGAGATGAACAAAATGCCCATACATTACATTAGCGATTGGTGGTTGGCAGCGCCAACCCATTTGTGTACATACCGGTCCATATTCTTCCTGGGCAGGAAATTTCTTTATCCTACACTTCAGTTGGTCCATAAATACTGCAATTTCATGTATATCATCACATCATCAAGCAACACATAAAAGTAGCGTCACTGCATTCACATTTAGACACAAAAACAGAAAATTCCACAGATAAGACAATTAGCCTACTCTTTCTTGTCAGCTTCCACATTTTCTGGCTTCGGAACTGGTTGGATTCGAACATAAGGCTTTCTAGTCAAAGTTTCTCCTCTCAGGGCAGCTACATATCGGTCATTTGTGTCCTCTTTCCTCTGCAGCTCCCCAAGGTATTCAGCCAGCCTCTCTTGATTGACCTTCCCCATCATCTAATTCACAAGCAGAATCAATGTTACTGTCAGAATGCAATCTCAGGTTGTCCAGTGCAATTTTGAAGAAACAAATCTACAACTAGGCTTAGGATAAATTAATAAATAAATCTTTTCATGCAACTATAAGGCCAATGATCCAATTAATTACTTCTTCCCTATTCCACCCAAAACCCCTTACAGCACACACAAAAGACGAGGTCTAGACATCATTAATGTAGAATATTATCTGCCTTGAATGCCCTCAATATGCTTCAAAAGAGACTATTTTGTAACTCAAGCTAGATCATTCATGAGGAAACAATGTCAGAGGCGTTGGCAGTCACAAGAAAAAAGCTGCCCATTTATCAGAAAAACAATGGATGGAACAGTATACTCATTTCTAAAATGAACATTTCCAGGCAGTGCAAACAAGCTTTGCACCAATCTCCCAGTTGCTCAGGATTTCAACCAAAGACAGAATAAAGAAAATATTAATAATGGTCAGCAAGGACTGTATGCTAGCTTGTCTTCTTAATCTTGAATCCTTTGCCTTTCTATTAAAGTAAAAGACGAGAAGCAAAATCATGAATGTGGTTAAAAGAATGCAAGTTGAAATGTGTCAAACAACTCAGTGCTCCAAAAGCTTAAGCTGATGGAGAACATCATTTAAGTTATTTAACACTCCCCTTCACGCAGGTTGGTGATGACTTATAAGAGGATCCTAAAAGTGTGTTGGTACTATGGAGTTGAAGGGATCTTGATCAGTTTTGCATTCAGGATCTCTGGCTTCAGTACCAATTGAGCAGTATATTATTCCAAAACCTCAAATTGATGGACAACAATTTTTTCATTTTATATCTTAACATCACAGATGATACATCATTCGTCCTCATCGTATCGCATCATTTTACTTTCCTTGCCTATAACAATTCAATGATACACTAGATTTTCACAGAAATAATCACATGCGCATGCTTATTCAAACATAAGAAATTGCATACCTAATCAAAAGCGTAACTGTTTGTTAATTACTTTCTTTAATTTCTTTTAAACCAACAGAATTGTATAAGCCTTCAATTAGCAAAGTACAAACTAATTGGGTCCGAAATGGTCTGCACTCTTCTAATAAACTGATATCGAAGCTTAGTAAAGATGATGAATAACAGATAACAACCAACTGATATTTTTTCCTTTTTTTGGTTTTGGTTTTGGGTTTGGTTTTGTTGTTGTTGGTGGTGGTTTTTATTTATTTTTTTTCCCCTCCAACCCTCTCCTCTATTAGAAACATCATTTAGAACCAGGATAATTTCTCAGCTCCATATCAATTGTATTTCGAAAAATAATAGCCACTGCCCCAGAATAGCAGGCCATAGTGGTCAGTGTATAGGCTAGCAACAGTGTTGGTTATCAACTGAGTTCATCCAGCTGGCATGAGGCAGTTCTGAAAACATAGTAGATTATGCACTTGACTATAAAGTGGTATGCAGGAGTACACGTGGAATATCAAATCATTTTCTCTTAATGGTAACATGGTCAACAAATAAAAGCGATCTGAACCTTGATCACACAATCTTCAATTAACAGTCACAAACAAAACACAAATGCATCATCTAAGCAGTTCTTTTCTCAAGAACTCACCAACTATCTTCTTCCTCAGATCACTTCCAATGCTTTATATGCTGTACTATTGGATGGGATGTGGAACCCATAATTGATGTATCACTTGGGTGGTTAATTTGTTCATTTCGTTGATGTGCTATTCTTATATACTGTTATAAATGGATGACAGTCTCTTCAGTGTAAGACATTTTCTGAGCATAGGCACTTGGTGGCTGTGTGCATACGTAAGAGACAGAGTTCGAAAAGGTCAAATCATTAATAAATAGACCCTAGGATGCTTCTCAAAGGAACTTAATACTATTAATCCATGTAAGAGAACAAATTCTAGATCTGCAATTCACTGGATATATCTTACTTGTTAAAGCATGTTTCTCATAGTTACCATATGTTTGATCTACCTACCGGCTGCAACCATCATAAAGGAAAGAAAGACTGTCCAACATCCGAGTACTAACAAAAGATCTCCCCCTTCCCTTTCCCCTCAGGATGCAAACATTACTGAGACCAACCATAGCTAAGCTACAAACATTTCTTCTATTCTATCCCAAGAAAGAAAATGAAAAAGCATTAGTTTTAACAGGGGTCATTCAGTTCAGTGTTAAAGTTCCTGTTGGTGTTCTACATGATAAAGCAAGAGCAAAGACTAACACTTCTAAATTTTCTGAAACAACCGTCCACTACAAAAGCTCAAACTTGTGGGGGGAAGTATTCATATTTTCTTTTATAACTTAACACACCCCTTTACATGACCCATAACAACCTAAATAAGATCCCAACAAGTGCAGTATCAAATGGGTTCAAACTTGGAGTGCATTTGAATTCATTACTTCAAGCTCTAATATTATTCTAAATTTAATGAAACAATTATCCATACCAAAAGCTCAATCTTATAGGGGAAGGTGCCTACATTGTTTTTATAACTTAAGAACCTCATTTAACAATTAAGTGAATACGTTCTCATTTGTCAAACCAAAAAAGAACATGTCTATGAGTAATTATAAACTGTACAAGTCATCATGTATAAAGAAGAGATGAGAAGAAGCATTATGTGAAAATTGAATAAGTTAAGGCGTGTGAAAGAATCCAGTTGACAATAGAATGAGGGTAAACTGCAAAAGGCTTTATTTTTTGCAAGAAAACCTGTAAGACCAGTTAAAAGATATGGTGGAATTAGAGGAAGACAGATTGCAACATTGATGAGTTTAGAGACCAACGGCAATGACTTGTAATCGTTGGTTGTAAGATAATGGTAATGCCAAAACAGAAAAGGACATGTCCATAAGTAGTTATAAACTGTACAAGTCATCATGTACAAAGGAGATGAGAAGAAGCATTACGTGAAAGTTGAATGAGTTTAGACGTGTGAAAGAATCCAGTTCACAATAGAATAAGGCTAAACTACAAAGGTTTTGCAAGAAAACCAGTAAAACCAGTTAGAAGATATGGTGGAATTAGAGGAAGACAGATTGCAACGTTGATGAGTTGAGAGACCAATGGCAATGACTGGTGATTGTTGGTTGTAAGATAATGGTATACAAAAGCCCCTTGTAGCTAATACAAAATGGGCTTCCTAAGAGTAAGGGAGCAATGTTTGTGGTTAATTTTCAGCATGAATATTTTTTGTTACACATTGTGCTAACTGTACATGACTTAAATAAGGTCATAAAACACCAAAACTAAAACTTATGGGGCTTGTTATTTGATTGCTGGAAGCATATGTCATTCTAATAACTTTTAAAGGTCACAAATATTAGGACTCAGTAATTCCTAAAAGTCCAGCTACTCTTTAAGCGCAATATCTTTTCATCAACCAATTTATTTTCTTAATTGAAAGGATATATGAACCATACAGGGGGATTGCCTCCCCCTACTAATCACATGTAAATATTCTTAAAAAGGGAAAAAGAAGAAAGAGATTTCACCTAGTGGAATTTAGATAGATGATGCAGGTTCCTAGATGCAATGAACTACGGCATTTATCCCAGCCCAAGAGATTTTTTCTAAATTCTTCAGATATGCATTGTAACAATAAAAGTTTTGTGCAGGGAGACTCTCAATGTCCACCACCCAAGGTGGTAAGGTGCAATGGTAATACTGACAGAAATGTGCAAATCAAGCTTCTACAGTGATGGTTGAAAAGGGCAAGGGGGAAGGGGGCTAAGATCAATGTTATCAAGATTGCTTTATCCCCCTGGCAATCCAAGATACAAATGATGAGACATAAAACATAGATCTTTTGCACTCGAGAGGACTAAAAGGAGTGATCCAATTAAGTGTAGGTTTTGAAGTAACCGAAACAGATACTAGCCATTTGAGTAAAAAGGAAGATTCGAATCAAAAGAGCAATTATAATATTAACACTTTTTAATGGTACAAAAAAAAAAGGAATTGGTTAAATAAACGGTATCGAGAATGTGCAAATGTGAAAAATTTTGTAATATGATCTCATCAATTATTTCAATCCCTTCCCCTAATCTCGTTCTCTCTCCCTCTCTCTCTCCATCTATCTCTCCCTCTCTCTCTTGCTTCGTTTCTCTCTTGCTCGATCCCATCGTTGCTACTTCAGACTCGCTCACAGCAACCACTGCTCCACATCCCAGCTCTCCCTTGCTCGATCTCATCATCGCTACTTCAAATCTACACTCTCTCACCCCAGATCTACCCAGACTCACCTCGGATCTGAATACCTCTCTCCCTCTCTCAACACTCTCTTCCCCAGAACCCTAGATTTTTGCTTCAAACCTCAAACTCACCAGACCTAACCCAGATCGGAGGATCCATCCCTTTGTTGCGTCAATGCTTGAGTCAGATCTAGCGAGCCCCACACGATTGAGATCTGCACACCACCCGACATAGTTACCAAAATCTCCCCCGTCGGCTGGTTCCCTCAAGCCCTATAGCACCTTCATACGGATTCTTCTGCCACACCTTCTCACTCAAGGCCGGAAGAGTCGAAGCCCTCGAAGCCCCAAAGCCAAAGGTTTTGAGCAAAGTCTTCTCCAAACTTCCAGCGGAACCCTCATTTGTTAGCATAACTCCTATTATTGTTTTAGATCTGCCGTTTTAGATTTGCCGTTCTCCATGCATGACCTTGCTGCCCCAGCAAAAACTTCAATTGCATCCCCCCTCCCCTACTCGTGCTCGGCTTCCCTCACCCCTGACCCACTGTCTCCTCTTGGCATTATTATTATTATCATTATTATTGTTATTATTAGTATTATTATTGATATTGCTCTCCCCATAAATCCTCTGCCTTCAGTGTTCTAGAATTGCTATTATTTCTATTAATTATGTTATTAACTGTGCTCTTTTTTTAATGTTTAGAATTGACACTGTTAGTATTAATTGTGTTATCATTATTATTAATTGTGTTATTAGTGGTAGTGTTAGTATTATTAAGATCATTACTATTATTACTATTAGTAGTATTAATAATAGGGTTATTAGCATTGCTACTTGTGTTATTAGAGTTGTTGTCATTCAGCAAACATTGTTATTATTATTATTATTATTCATAATTCTGCATACGTTATTTATTTTATCATTTTATTTTATTTTATCAATTTATCTTATCGTATTTATTTTATCATTTTATATTATTATTTGAAGAACTCCGCCACGGCCAATTCCAATCTCGGATAAAGGAATAAGATTGCGGTAGGTTGACACCCAACGTAAAAACCGTTTGTCAAATTAAAAATGAGAGATAAATATAGAAAAACGTATGTGACGTTCCCTCCTTAGCGACGCGTTACATCAAACCCCGGATGTAGTGGTAAGTTACCAAGAGATTTTAGGGTGCGGGCAAATAAAATAGTCCATGAGGATATGATTCGGCTAGCCACTTGGAACATAGAATCTCTAACCGGAAAGTTATGAAAAATAGGTGAAGTAATAAATAGAAGAAAAATTAAGATCATGTGTATCCAAGAAACCAAATGGGTGGGAGAGAAGACCAGAATAATAGAGTCTTATAGTCATAAGATTTTGTATACAGGTAAAGATAAAACTAAAAATGAAGTAAGAGTAATTGTACATAAAAACCTATTAGGAGATGTAGTAGAGATAAGAAGGAAGGAAGATAGAATTATGTTTGTCAAGTTAATAAATGGAGAAAACGTAATTAATATAGTTAGTGTCTACGCGCCACAAATAGGTATAGATACAATTAGTAAGAAACAATTTTGGAATGATCTAGATGAATTTATATAAACCATATAAAGTAGCGAGAAGTTAGTTATTGGAGGAGATTTAAATGGACATGCAGGAGAAAAAAATGAGGGATTTGAAATCGTACATGAAAACTTTGGTTTCGGCTGTAATAACGAGGCGGGAAATACCATTTTAGAATTTGCAGTCGCATTTGATTTGGTATTAATAAGCATGTTCTTTAAGAAAAAAGAGTCGCATATAATTACTTATAGAAATTATTCAAATGTTAGTCAGATAGATTTCTTTCTTACTAGAAGAGGTGATAGAATGACCTGTAAGGATTGTAACGTCATACCAGGGGAGAGTGTAACGACTCAACACAGACTTTTAGTTTTAGAGGTACGAGTGTTTAGACGACAAAAACAATATCAACCATATATGGAGTCAAGAATTAAGTAGTGGAATGTAAAATGAGAAAATGTGACGACTTTGAGGGACAAAATAATTGGAATAACAAATTGATCCGTTAATGATAATTCAGAAACAATGTAGAAAGACATGCCTAATAATATTAACAACATAGGTAGAAAGGTTCTTGGAGTATCCAAGGACGGTACTCCAAGAGGCAAAGAGTTATGGTGGTGGAACGAATAAATACAAACTGCTATCCGAATCGAAAGAAAATGTTATAGGAACCTTAAAAGTGATAGTAGTAGCGAGACTTATGAAAAATATAAAAATACAAAAAAAGACGTAAAAAAGATTATTCATGAATCAAAGAGTAAAGTGTATAACGAATTGTACAAGAGATTGGAGACTCGCGATGGGGAAAGAGAGATCTATAGAATTGCCAAACTAAGGAAGAGGAAGAGAAATGATCTAAATGAGATTAGATGTATTAAAAGTGAAACAAATAGGACACTTGTAAGAAACGATGATATAAGAAAGCGATGGAATGAATATTTTAATAACCTGTTTAATGTTGAGAGTACAATAAGTATAGAAAATATAGAAATACCTATAGAAGAGATTAATAGAGATTTTAAACGTAAGATTTGTCCCTATGAACTTAAGGAGGCCACAGAGAATGAAAAATAACAAATCTATAAGACCTGATGGCATTCCTATTGAGGTGTGAAAATATTTGGATGAATTCGAAATAACAATGTTAACGGCTCTTTTTAACCAAATTTGACAAACAAATACAATGCCCCACACATGGAGAGAGAACACACTTATCCCACTATATAAGAATAAAGGAGACATACAAGATTGCTCTAACTATAGATGAATTAAAATCATGAATCATACGATGAAGTTATGAGAGAGAGTGATAGAGTATAGATTGAGACGAGAGATAAATGTGTCTCAGAACAAATTCGAATTTATGTCAGAACGATTCACCACTGAAATAATTCACTTGTTAAGACAGTTGATGGAGATATTTAGAACGCAAAACAGAGACCTACATATGGTATTCATTGACCTTGAGAAAGCATATGATAGGGTCCCAAGAGATGTTGTGGTGGGCGCTGATGAAGAAAAATTTTTTTGAAATACATTAATTTTATTAGGGATATGTATGAAGGAGTTGCGACCAATGTAAGGATTTACAGAGGGCTAAGCAATAGCTTCCCTGTTAATATTGTGCTTCATCAAGGTTCGGCATCGAGTTCCATACTATTTACAATAGTGATAGATGAAATCACAAAAAATATTCAAGATAAAATACCATGGTATATGCTCTTCGCAGATGATATAGTTTTAGTTGATGAAACTAAAGAGAGTATCAGTACTAAATTTGAGTTATGGAGTGACACGCTAGAATCTAAAAGATTTAGATTGAATAGATCTAAAACTGAGTATATGAGATGTAAGTTTAGTGACAACAATCAGAATAATGAAGAAATGATTAGATTACAAGGAAGAGAAATCTCAAAAAGTGAACGATTTAAATATATTCATTTTATCATCCAGAATGATGGCAATATAGAAGGAGATGTAAATAATAGAATTCAAGTGAGTTGGATTAAATGAAGAAAAGCATCCGAAATTCTCTGTGATCGCACGATGCCATTACATTTAAAGAAAAAATTCTATAGAAACGCAGTAAGATCTGTTCTATTATATGACACCGAGTGTTGGGCCATTAAGCAGCAACAAGAGTAAAAAATGACTGTAACTGAAATGAGAATATTTAGACGGATGTGTGACAAAACTAAAAATGATAAAATTAGAAATGACGAGATACGTAACAAATTGGGAGTTAGCTCAATTGTAAATAAGCTACGAGAGTACTCTTTGATATGGTTTGGACATGTGCAGCGAAAACCTAAGAACGCACTTGTTAGTAAGGTAGAGAACTTAAACATAATAGATTTAATAAAATGTAGAGATAGACCGTTAAAAACTTGGATGCAATACATTCGTAAAGATATGATAGTTATGGATTTAGTTGAGAAGATGGTTTTAAATAGGAATGAGTGGAGTAGGAGAATCCGTACAAACTAAATCTCTTTTTTTTTTTTCGATTTTGATATGTCTCTCATATGACCGACCCCAAATTTTGCTTAAATTGTTGTTGTTGTTGAGAATGTGCAAATGCACACGGTAAAGCATGAGAGAATCTTCAAACAGCCACCTCTTCCACTGCCTAGAAATAAAGAATTTTTTGCAACATAGCAACAAAACTAAGGATTTTTCAACTGCATAAAAAATCCTCCTATTGCGGGACTAGCCAAGAGATGGTTTTAAGGATCATCAAGGACCCTGTGAGCCACTTCAAGCCAAAAAAGGCTCAAGAAATTCATTGATCACTCAGTTTGAGGTTGCCAAATTAATTTGAACAATAGAATAGACTTGCTACCACAACAATTGCATCCAAGCACACAGAAGAAAAAGGTGTTCTATACACTCAAGCTCTCTTCTATAGAGCGAACATCTATTAATCACCACCACGCCTATTCTTTGGAGATTGTCCTGGTCCTGGGTAAAGATTTTAACCCAGTTTTCAATTGTCATACCTCTTCAAGTAAATGTGTTTTTTGTTAGTCTATGTTGATGATATAGTTATCACACGTAATGACCATCAGAGGATCAACCAATCAAAGAAACATATTTCAGTCACTTTCAAACCAAGGACGTGGGTAAATTGAAACACTTTCTTGGTATTGAGGTCACTCAGTCAAGAAATATAACAATAATCTCAGACTTAATCCCAACTTTTATTGGGATCGGTCATTTGAGAGACAAATATGGAGAAGATTAAAAAAAAAGGATGTTGATTTAATTTGTGCGGATCCTACTATGCCACTCATTCCTATCCAAGGTCATCTCCTCATCTAAATCCTTAACTATCATATCTTTAATTTGTGCGAATAACTATCATATCACCCAATTGAGAAATGGTATTGCTATATTGCAAAGGAAGTATGCATTTGACAATGTCAAAGAAACTGGCACACTTGCTGATAGTACTATGGATCCATACACAAATAGGGGGAGCCATATTTACTGGTGTCGAAAACTGGTAGGTAAACTCAACCACCTCACACCAGACCAGACATTTCTTTTGTGTGTAGTAATTTAATTCATGCAATCTCCATGTACTGATCATTGGAATGCTCTTGTACGAATCCTAAGATACATCAAAAAAGCACCAGGTCAAAAGTTGCTATACAAAGGCACACTGAGGTGATAGGTGACTCTGATATTGATTGTGTTGGTTGTCCTATTGATGGTCTACATCTGATTATTGCACCCTTTTAGTGGTAAGTTTGTATCAAGGAAAAGTAAGAAGCAGTATGTTGTTGCTTGTTCTGAGGATGAAACAGAATATCGAGCCAAGACTATAGCTACTTGTGAGCTCATTTGGCCTAAAAATTACTTCAGCAGTTCAAATTTGGAGACATGTCACAAGGTTATGTTGTGATAATCAGGCAGTTCAACATATAGCCACTAATCCCTTTTTTTCATAAAAGAACTAAACATGACTGCCATCTTGTTCAAGAAAAATTCCCTTTCAAGAAAACTGCCATCGAATCTGTTAGCTCAAATGGCATATATGTTTACAAGCCTCTTATAGGACCCCAAAAATCACTATATCTGTAATAAGTTTGGCACAATATATGCTCCGCATTGAGGGGGAAGTTGGAAATGTTGTATTGGGAATGTTAGTGAGTTATTAGCATTGAATATAGTCTTGCATAGGAAATAGCCCTAGAGATTAGTTTCTTCTTGTGAATATAAAGTGTGTTAATTCTTTGGTATATATAAATTCAAGCTTTGCTGAGTGCTATTCTCAAGCAATTCACAAAACCTTTCCAGTGTTTCTTAAAGTCTATTCTCAACTGGTAACATAAGAGTCGAAATTCAATGAGGATTAACAACTGTTAAAATGACTTGTGAGCCTTCTCACCCACCCAACCAGACTGTTTGTAAAATAAAGAATTGAAGGCATCAACTAAGAAGGGAAATTTGGCTGGAACAGCTAGACATCTTAGGGGCACATGAAACAATGAAGACACTGACTTCTCCATGCACAGGAGCCGATCCCTTGATGGCATTTATCACACACTCAAAGATTTAGCTCCCCAATAAATGGTAGGCCTCGTTTGTGCAATAGTGTAGAGCCAGCAGAACACTCTGCAATGACATTCTATTTGAAAGCCTATAACTTCCTAGAAACCTTTAATAATCTTCAACGTACCTTCAATCAGTTATGATCCTTCAACCTTCAAATCAAAGACCCACAAAGTTTGTCATCAATAAACATACACCCATCTTATGCGCAACCTTCCCATGCTCTCCGTCTTTTAAATGTTGCCTTGGTGACCAAACTTCACACACCTGCCCCCTTTTGAGCCATCAGGGTGCTGTTGCTTTAACCCCCCCCCCACCCAAAAAAAAATCTTACAGAAAAATGCATATTACCACCAAATCAAAGATCCAAACATTCCACATACAAACATTTCTCACATCTTAGCATATCAAGGACTTCAGTTAATAAGAATGAGAGACAATCAACTAAAATCCACACGCCAGTTTATTCCCTTGTAACTAATCAACCAGAATCTAAGATGAAGGGCGAAATGAGAAATAGAATAAAATAAAGAGAGAAGAAAGATACAAGGGTTTCGGGGCGAGCGGAGCGACGGAGCTGGGCTTCGAGCTGCTCGTTGGAAGAGTTGGTGGCCTGCATAACGCAGTAGCCGATCACGCCTGGTATTACCCCGCATACCGTCGCGAATGCGAAGAAAAATGGTTTCGACTCTCTCGTCTTCGTCACTATCCACCTCCATGTCGCGCTCTTCTCCCACAGTGCCGCCATCCCTCCCTCTCTGCACGATTTTGTTCTGTGGTTGGTTTAGTTGCCTCGTCTCAGTAACCTGGGAAAAAGGCCGGTCCACACGGATTAAATTTACGGTCACGACCGGGCCAACCCCTACCGTGACTGGGTCGGGTCAAGCCGTTTCATTTTGATTTAAGTCATATGTTCAATCGAATAAAAAATGACAAAATTCAATATACCACCACAAGATCAAAATCCTTACTTTCATGTTAAGGTCGAAATGATTTTTTTTTTTTAATAAATGGTTTAAATATGATGAGTTTAGAGTTATATACAACTATTAAATAAACTAAAATCACTATTAGAATTTGAATATATTTTTTTTTTGAAAAAATTACTAATTTCATTATTTGTCAGATTATGTCTCCTTTGTACATTAAAATAATGTTTGATAATTTAATTTATGAATGGCAAAATGCATCACTTTTGAAATATATTATATCAATAACAATAGAAAAAAGGATAATTAAAAACTAAAGAAATTTACAGCTTTGATTTGGGAAGTTGAGATTGCATTTACTTATCATATTTTTATGTATATTTTGTATTATTTTATTTATTATAACTTAATTAAAGTAAAAGATTTATAATAAACCTATTAATAACTCTCTAAACTTTAAATTTACTTTCAATTAGTCCATTAAACTTTTATCATAAGTAATTATCTCTAAAAAAATGTTTAAATATGTTGCACGAACAAAACATATGCATGTGATTTTTTCACCAAAAATAAAATATATCCTCCAAAGAGTTCATGTGTTTTACCAAATTCCTCTCTTCCATGGATATTGTTGGAGACGATTTTCACCCTACAGATATCTGCTCTTCCGACTCAAACAGAGAGCCGATGATGGTGATGTTCATTCGTCGATTCTTCACGGATGAGAAACCTGCAAAAACCCCACCCGGGTTGGCCTGGTGGGGAGATTTCGACGCTCAAATCAGTATGAGTGATGAAATAAAAAATGATAATAGTCGTAGATATCATACATCCGATTGTATATAAAGTAAAATACGAAAACATATATCTGATCGTATAAAATTGAGCATGAAACTCTACCTTTGTCGATGTTTGTAAATGGATATGAAACCCCCCTCTAAATAACGTAAAGAATCAGGTATGGAAGCCCTCTCTGAATGACGTATAGAATTTGGTATACAACTCCCATTTGAATGATGTATAGAATTTGGTATAGAACCCCCCTCTGAATGATGTATAGAATTTGTTATAGAACCTCCCTTTGAATGATATATAGAATTGTCTCTCTTTCATGAGTAAAAACTGAGTCCCCCTCGAGAGTTGTCTATACTTTGTATTTATAGCCTTCTAGGGGTGTAGAAAACCTTAGTCTCATTTTGTTTGAAATCTTTCAAAATGGTTATAATTGTAATTAGAAATTTCTAAAAGATTTAGAATTTCTCAAAAATTTAGGAAAGTTTAGAACTCTAGAAACAATCATTTTCTTTATGAGAATCTACGAGAATATGAAAAAATTTGATCTTGATGGTGATTGCTTTCCTTATCGGATAACCATGTATGATTTTGGAAACCTATTAAATATGGTACCATTATTTGCCCACACTCCTAATTGTATTTTGAAGAAATTGTATTAGGAGTAGAGTGGATTGTAAGAGACCTCCCAGAACACCGAAAGGTCAAGAGATCAATAGGTCAGTAGACTGAGAGATCAAATGATCGAGAGATCGAGTCATCGAGTGATCAAGAGATTGACAGATCAACAGGTTAAGTGATCGTGAGATCCAGAGGTTGAACGATCGAGCGATTTCAAGACCGACAAGTTGAACGATTGAATGATTGGGAGATCGACAGGTCGAACAATCAAGAGAATATCAGACTGACAGTTCGAATGATTGAGATAATACCAGACCGACAGGTCAAACGATTGAGAGAAATACAGACCGACAAGTTAAAGGATCGAGAGAAATACCAGACCAACTGATCAAACGATCGAGAGAAATACCAGACCGACAGATTGAACGATCGAAAGAATATCAAACCGATAGATCGAATGATCGAGAGAAATATCATATCGACAGGTTGAATGATCGAGAGAATACTAGGCCGACGGGTCGAATGATCGAGAGAATACCAGATCGACAGGTTGAATGATCGAGAGAAATATCAGACTGACAGGTCGAACGATCGAGAGAATATCAGTCTGACAGTTCGAATGATCGAGAGAATACCAGACCGACAGGTCGAACGATCGAGAGAAATATCAGACCGACAGGTCGAACGAATGAGGGAAATATCAGACCGATAGGTCGAACGATCGAGAGAAAACCAGACCAATAGGTTAAACAGTAGATCAGGGTATTATAGGCCCGTTCGAAGAATTAGATTCCATCGGTAGATTATGGTGACATGGACCCGTTCGGGGAGTTCCGCCACTTATTGATGATACGTTCGAATGATGGGATCTGAACGATTTAAACCCTCCGTGCGATAGGAAAATTTTAAATAGAGGGGTCGTGTCCACCCGTTCGGGGAGTTCTATCTCATATTGATAACACGTTCGAATGATAGCATTTGGGCGACTTAGACCCTCCGTGCGATAGGAAATCTTTAGATAGGGGGGCCGCGTTCACCCGTTCGGGGAGTTCCCTCCCGTATTGATAACGCGTACGAACGATAGAAGTTGGGCGACTTAGGTTCTTTTAGTGATAGGAAATCTTTAGATAAGGGGGGCTACGTCCACCCATTCGAAGAGTTTCATCCTGTATTGACGACGCGTACGATCGATAAGAGTTAGGCGACTTAGACTCTCCGAGTGATAGGAAATCTTTAGATAGAGGGGCCGCGTCCACCCGTTCGGGGAGTACAATCCCGTATTGATGACACGTACGATCGATAAGAGCTGGGCGACTTAGACCCTCGAAACGATAAGAAATCTTTTGATAGAGGAGTCACATCCACCCGTTCGGAGAGTTCCATCCAATATTGACGACGTGTACAAACGATAGGAGCTGGACGATTTAGGCTCTCCGAGCGATAGGAAATCTTTAGATAGAGGGGTCGCGTCCACCCGTTCAGCGAGTTCCATCCCGTATTGACGATGCGTAGGATCGATAGGAGTTGGACGACTTAAACCCTCCGAGCGATAGGAAATCTTTAGATAGAGGGGTCACATCCAACCATTCAGGAGTTCCATCTCGTATTGACGATGCGTACGAACGATAGGAACTGAGCGACTTAGACCCTTCGAGCGATAGGAAATCTTTAGATAGAGGGGTCGCGTCCACCCGTTCAGGGAGTTCCATCCCGTATTGACGACGCGTACGAACGATATGAATTGGGTGACTTAGACACTCCAAGCGATAGGAAATTTTTAGATAGAAACGCCGTGTCTACCCGTTCGGGGAGTTCTATCCTGTATTAACGACGCGTATGAACGATAGGAGTTGGGCGATTTAGACCCTCTGAGTGATAGGAAATCTTTAGATAGAGGGGCCACGTCCACTCGTTCGGAGAGTTCCATCCTTTATTGATAACGTATACGAATGATAGGAGCTAGACGACTTAGACTCTCTGAATGATAGAAAATCTTTAGATAGAGGGACCGCGTCCACCCGCTCGGGGAGTTCCATTGTTTATTGACGACGTGTACGAATGATAGGAGTTGGACGACTTAAACCCTCCGAGCGATAGAAAATTTTTAGATAGAGGGGTCGCATCCACCCATTCGAGAAGTTTCATCCCTTATTGACAACGCGTACGAATGATATGAGACTTTAGGTTGGGGGGCCATATGACGAGGAGTTCAGGCGAGCAGTGGTCAGAAGTACATAATGCTTGTGTTAAGAAAAGCAAAAGTAGAAGATCCGAAAACTGATTTGGAGTCTGTGTTCTAACCGAATGATGTAACTCTCGGTAAATGCGAGAGGCTAGAGACCGATGTGAGAGAATAGTGTCAGGCTTTGCATGAGTGCTAGCTTATTGTCGAAGGCGTTATAGCCAAGAGGATATACTGGAGCAATGTTACAACCGGTGTGATGCAATTTCAAACAAAAAGAGAGTTGAATCCCATCCGGAGATTAGAGCTCATTAGTAGAAAACCGAGAGAAAGTGGATGCAGAACCCATGTGAGACGTATGATTACTAGCATAAGTTATATATTACTAGCATAAGTTATATGTATTCGGTTGTAAGTTGTATCTGAGAGAGTTCTATTGAGAGATTTCAATCGAAAGAGTGGGCCAGATTTGTCCATCGGGGAGATACATCCCTAGCGATAAACTTTGTTCGGGATGACTTATTTGAAAGATTTTGTTCAAAAAGATAGGCTATATTTGCTCGTTCGGGGAGATAAAATCTGTAACGACAGACTTCGTTTAGGAGGACCTGTTCATTCGATAGACTGGGCGATATTTGCCCATTCAGGGAGATACCAACGGTTCGACTGATCAAAGGATAGAGAGGCGATTAGGAGACCGACAAGTTGAGGGATTGGGAGATTGACTGATTTACAAATCGAGTGATCGAGAGATCAACAAATCGTCAGGTTGAGTAATCGAGAGATCGAGAAATTGAGATAATGAGGGGTCCGAGTGATCGAGAGATTAAGATACTGATAGATCAACAAATCGAGTGATTGGCAGATCGGATGATTGGAAGGTTAAAAAACCAATAGGTCGGTAGATTTATTAAGCGAGTGACTGAGCGATCGATAGATCAAACGATTGAGAGACTGAAAAATCGAACAATGGAGAAATTGATAAGTCGAGAGATCAATAGGTCGAATGATTCATATGGTCATGAGGTCGAGAGGTTTTCAAGAGATTAAGAGATCGACAGGCCAAATGGTGAAGAGATTGACAGATTAAGGGGTCAAGTGATCTGGAGGCCAAGAGACCGGCATGAGATTAAGAGGCCGATGAGCCGAACGATGGAGAGACCAACCGGTCGAAAAATCAAACAATCCAGGAGTTAAGAGACTGACAAGAGATTGAAAGAGCGATAGGCAGAACAATAGAGAGACCGATAGATCAAAAAATCAAACGATCCAAGAGTCAAGAGACTGATAAGAGATTGAGAGGCCGACAGACCGAACAATGGAGAGACCAACAGGTCGGATATTCGAGGACGGCATAGACCCATTTGGGGAGATAAATTCCATCAGTAGATTAGGGTAGCATAGGCTCATTCGGAGAGATAGATTCCATTAGTAAATAAGGGTGACATGGCCCGTTCGGGGAGATAGATCCCATCGATAGATCAGGGCAATATGGACCCGCTTAGGGAGATGATCCCCTCGGTTGATCGGGGCGATATGACCCGTTCGTTTGATAATGTACCATCGTCCCAATTGTCGTTTAGTCAAATGAATTCAAACTGTCAAGAAGAAGTGAAGTCAGGTTTAAGATTTCTACGACTAGTTAGTTAGTCGTTTTTCATAGACGATGCCAATCTGTTGGAGATGATTTTCACCCCGCAGATACCTGCTATTTCGACTTGAGCAGGGAGCTGATGACGGTGATATTCGTTGGTTCTTCAGGGATGAGAAACCTGCAAAAATCCCACTGGGGCTTGCCCACACGGGGGACTTCGTCGCTCAAATTAGTATGAGTGATGAAATAAAGACCGATAGTAGTCATATATATCATACTTCCGATTGTATATAGTGTATAATATGAAAACATACCTCTGATCGTATAAGATTGAGCATGAAACTCTACCTTTGTCGGTGTATGTAAATGGATATGAAACCCCCTTTGAATGACGTGTAGAATCGGGTATGGAAGTCCCCTTTGAATGACGTATAGAATTAGATATAGAACCCCCTCTGAATGATATATAGAATTGAGTATAGAATCCCCTCTGAATGATGTATAAAATTGTCTCTCTTTCGTGTGTAAAAACTGAATCCTCCTTCAGATTTGTCTATACTCTGTATTTATAACCTTCCAGGGATGTAGAAAACCCTAATTTTCTTTTATTTGAAATCTTTTCAAGATGATTAAAATTATAATTAGAGATTTCTGAAATATTTAGATTTTCTCAAAATTTAGGAAAGTTTAGAACTCTAGAAAGATTCATTTTTTTTATGAGAGTTCACGAAAATATAAAAAAATTTGCTCTTGACACTACTAAAAAAAGGGTACCAGCGACGGAATGGTACCCCATATTCCGTCGCTAAAAGTTATCTTGCTAAATTTAGCGATGAAAATATTTCGTCGGAAAATTTAGTGACGGATTAGCGATGGAAAAAATTCCGTTGCTAAAAAATCTGTCGCAAATCTGTCGATAATTTGAAAATTGCGAAAATATATCAGCGATGAAAAAATTTCGGTCGCTAATCCGTCGGTAATTTTATTTTAATATTTTTTAAATTATTTCAAATTACCGACGGAACGTCGTTGAAAGTCATGCGTGATAACCGTACGCACCCGCATGCCCATGCCTATGCCCGTCCGCGCACATGCATATCGTTGCCCATGTCCACCCGCGTAAGCGCACAGGCCACTGCCCATGCCTCGCCCACGCCCGCCCGTACACGCGTATGGACCGCATCCCATGCCACGCCTCAATTTTAATTTATTGAAATAATACTCTTACCTAAATTCAAACTTGGATTCTCAAACATAATTTAAGTTATCTTAACCACTATACCATAATTACTTATGTGTTATTTCATTTTTATTTTTTTTTACTTCTTTACTTTTTATATTACTCTCACCATTTAAAATACAATACCATAATTTAATAAAAGTATAATATTATATTTAATAAAAAAATTATATTTAATAAAAAATACCCTAATTTAATAAAAATAGAAAATAGAAAATTATATTTAATAAAAATACAAAATTATATTTAATAAAAATACAAAATTATATTTAATAAAAATACAAAATTATATTTAATAAAAATATAAAATTACATTTAATAAAAATACAATACTCTAATTTAATAAAAAAACAAAATCATATTTAATAGAAAAACAAAATTATATTTAATAAAAACACAAAATTATATTTAATAAAAATACAAAATTATATTTAATAAAAACATAAAATTATATTTAATAAAAATACAAAATTATATTTAATAAAAATAAAAAATTATTTTTAATAAAAATTCAAAAATATATTTATTAAAAAAAATATACCCTAATTTAATAAAAATACAAAATAAAAAATTACATTTAATAAAAATACAAAATTATATTTAATAAAAACACAAAATTATATTTAAAAAAATACAAAATTATATTTAATAAAAGCACAAAATTATATTTAATAAAAATACTAAATTATATTTAATAAAAAAAGCAATACTCTAATTTAATAAAAATACAAAATATAAAATTACATTTAATAAAAACACAAAATTATATTTAATAGAAATGTAAAATTATATTTAATAAAAATTTAAAATTATATTTAATAAAAAATAAAATTATATTTAATAAAAATACAAAATTATATTTAATAAAAATATAAAATTATTTTCAATAAAAATACAAACTAATTTTTAATAAAAATTCAAAATTATATTTAATAAAAAATTATACCCTAATTTAATAAAAATACAAAATAAAAAATTACATTTAATAAAAATACAAAATTATATTTAATAAAAATACAAAATTTTATTTAATAAAAACACAAAATTATATATAATAAAAATACGAAATTATATTATATAAAAAACAATACCCTAATTTAATAAAAATACAAAATATAAAATTACATTTAATAAAAATACAAAATTATATTAAATAAAAATACAAAATTATAGTTAAGAAAAATAAAAAATTATATTTAATAAAAAAACAATACCCTAATTTAATAAAAATACAAGATACAAAATTATATTTAATAAAAAACAATACCATAATTTAATATTTAATAAAAATACAAAATTATAAATAATAAAAACCCAAAATTATAATTAATAAAAAATACAATTTTTTTTTTTTTAAGTTTTAGCGATGGATTACCGACGGAATTTTAGCGACGGATTACCGATGGAGTTAATTTCTTCGCTAATTTGTCCAAAAAAATTCATTCAAATTTTAGCGACTGATTACCGATAGAATTAATTTCGTTAATAATTTTAGTGACGGATTAGTTACGGAATTTTGAGTGACGGATTTTTTCGTCGCTAATTCCGTCGCTAATTTATCCGAATTTTTTTTTTCAAGTTTTAGTAATGGATTACCGATAAAAATAATTCTGTCGCTAATTTTAGTGATGGATTAACGACGGAATTTTTTCCGAAAGATTTTTCCGTCGTTAATCATTCCGTCGTTATTCCGTCGCAATTCTATTACTGATTAGCGACGGATAGTCATTCGTCGCTAATTTCTGTCGCTGAAAGTCTGTTTTCTGGTAGTGTGATGATGATTGATTTTTTTATTGAATAATCATGTATGATTTTGAAAATCTATTAAATAGAATACTATTAGATACAGTTTCTTCCTATTTCATCAATCCTTCTGTTGAACTTTTTGTGATGATTCTCTATGCTTCATTGATAAGCTCACTATATTTGCTCCTTCTCCTCTTCCACCATCACCAACTAATGATCTTGTAGGTGTAATACCAATTTTCAAGTCCTCCACCACTCAACTCAAGCTCATACGTTCTATTCGCCACTCTACTTGGGTAAAATAACTTTTCTCTCAACTTTGTGATTTCATTGGTTTTCTACTACCCTGTCTAAACCTTAAACCTATCGTGAGGCATGCTCTAACCCTATTTGGCAACAAGCAACAACTGTGGAATTGTATACTTTTCACAGGTTATGCACTTGGGATCTAGTTGATTTACCACTACACGAATTTGCTTTTGGGTGCAAGTGGGTCAGTAAAATGAAGATGAAATCTGATGGGTTTGTGGATCGTTACAAAACACAATTGATAGCAGTAGGATTCACTCAAGAATATGACATTGATTATGAGAAAACCTTTACACATATTGCTCACCACACTTTTGCTCGAAATCTTCTCGTTGTTACTAGTGTTAAGAAATCAATTGTTTCATATGGATGTGAGAAAATACATTTTTTAATGGTGACCTTGATGAGAACGTGCACACGCATTATCCCATTGGGTATGATCACCCTTCCCCCATAAAGTTTGCAAATTTTAACATTTACTATATGGTCTTAAGCTGACACCTCGTGTTTGGTTTACCAAATTCAGCTTTTCTGTCATGCAGTTTGATCTTGTCTTCAGTGCTTATGACTCCACGCTTTTTGTCTACAAAATTGAAAAAGGTATGATTTTTCTCCTACTTTGATTATCATCGGTGATGGTTTCACTGGCATCTAAGTACATCAAAAGCACTTTGAGATGAAGGACATCTCAGTTATTTTCTTGATCTTGAGAGATCATTTGACTCTAATCGATACTATCTTATTTAAACTCAGAAACAACTAAGTATGCTTTTGATCTCATCTTTAAGGCAGGTTTGACAAATACCAAGATTGCCTCTACACCTCCTATGAAGGTTCACCACTGTAAGATACTACTTTATATTGTCAATTAGTTTGTAGGCTTATCTATCTCACTTTTACACGTCTAACATTGCTGATAGTATTCACCTGGTGAGTTTGTATCTCTCTCTGCCTCATACCACCCACTATGCAGCAATTCTTCGCATCCTTCATTGTATTAAAGAATCCATATTTTATAAATTTTATTTCTCTACAAGATTTGCGCTTAAGTTGACTGTCTATTCAGATGCAGATCGGGCAAGTGATTATATTGATCATTGGTCTATCAATAGGTTGAGTTTCTTCCTTGTGACTCTCTCATTGCTCAGAGAAATAAGAAGCAAACAATCACTGCTTACTCTAGTATTAAAACTAAATATCATGCTCTTGCTGATACTATGCAAGAACTTGTCTGAATTCGATAGCTTAGGTATATTAATATTACACATGCCTTCACTACAAAGCTATTTTGTGACGGTAAAAGTGTCATCGAAATTGCTCACAATGATATTTTTCATGAACATACCAAGCACATAAAACTTAATTGTCATTTCATTTGTGATCATATCAAGATATGTGATGTCCAACTTGTATTACTCGTCTCTCAAAAAAACCACTAATATTTTTGCCAAAGCATTACTCGTGGAATGCTTTCATGATTTAGTTTAAATTCAATTCGGTTTCTTACTTACCTAGTTGAGGGGGATGTTAATGTAATTTAGGTAACTAGATATTCAACGATTTTCTCTCAATATTCTGTTAATATAATTTAGGTAGCTCAATATTCATTCATTATTCACCAATATGGTCATATGATACTTACATTATATTGAGAGAATATTGAAAGTATATTGATTGTATATTTTACGGTGTATTCATTATATATCTACTGCTACAATTACAGTTTGGGTCTTCTTATATAGCTCATTGTGCAACTCAAAATACATTGAATAATACAATATATTTTCTTGTTCTCTCTATTTTTTTATTTAATTTTAATTAAGACAAATATAATAAGAATAAATACGTTATCTTCACATTCTTTTAATTGCCTTTTTTTGTCCTGACTTAATCATTACCCGGTATCCGGAGTTGTGTCCAAACTAAATCGGATCGACTTTCTGTTGAGTCCAAAATAGGGAGAGGTCTCCCACCACGGTTATTTTATATTATCAAGGGGACTCGAACCCGAGCTCTTAAGAATGGAATGCAATGCCTTTCTCATTGCACCCAACCTGCGGTACACTATTAGAAAAATGGGTATCAGTGATGGAAAAATCCGTCGCTGAAAGTATCAGCGATGGAAAATCAGCGACGGATTTTTCCATCGCTGAAAGTCACATTGCTAATTTTCACGATGGATCAGCGGTGGTTTTTTTATTGACGGAATTTTTTCGTCGCTAATTAACGACAGATTATTAGCGACGGAAATATTTCCGTCGCTAATACGTCGATGAAATTCGTGAACCAAATGTGCACGGGCCTGGGAGCCCGCCCTCGCGCGCCTGCCAGCCCGCCCGCGCACCCCTGTTATAAATTTTGAAAAAATTGCTATCACCCAGATTCAAATCTGGGTGTAAGAGATAGATTCGGAAAGTCTTAACTATTATACCACCATCACATTTGTGTTATTAATTTATTTTTTTCTATTTCTATATTTTATTTGGAACTCTTAATATTAAAAATATAATACCCTATATTAATATAAATATAAAATTTTATTTAATAAAAACACAAAATTATATATTAATAAAAAAAAAAATTATATTTAATAAAAATACAAAATTATATTTAATAAAAAAAAAATTATATTTAATAAAAATAAAAAATTATATTTAATAAAATAATAAAATTATATTTAATAAAAACACAAAATTATGTTTGTAAAAACAAAAAATTATATTTAATAAAAATACAAAATTATATTTAATATAAACACAAAATTATATTCAATAAAACAAAAAATATATATATTTAATAAAAATATAAAATTATATTTAATAAAAACACAAAATTATATTTAATGAAAACACAAAATCATATTTAATAAAAATACGGAACTATAATAAAATTGCAATAACCTAATTAAATAAAAATACAAAACATATTAAATAAAAAGAATTATATTTAAAAAAATAAAAAATTATATTTAATAAAATACTTAAAAAAAAAAAACAAAATTATATTTAATAAAAATACAAAATACAAAATTATATTCAATAAAAATACAAAATTATATTTAATAAAAATATAAAATTATATTTAATAAAAGTACAAAATTATATTTAATAAAAAAATATCCTAATTTAATAAAACATATAAAATTATATTTAATAAAATATAATTTTTGTTTGTGGGGAATTTTTCCGTCGCTAATAGGTCCGAATTTTTTTTTAGTGACGGATTAGCGACAGAATTTTTTTTGACAGAATTTTCCGTCATTAATTCCGTCGCTGTTCCGTCACAATTTTGTTATTAATTAGCGATGAATAACTATCCGTCGCTAATTTCTGTCACTGATGCCGTGTTTTCTAGTAGTGATGGTCATTCTTTTAATTGCTAAATGATAAAAAAATATTAAATGTTCATACTTGACATTTTATATATAATAAAGATTTCTTCATTTCGTATATAAAATTCATACAAATATAAAGATAAAAAAGGAAATCACCATTCACTTAAAAAAAGATAAAATACTTGAAATTGTACATTTGTACATATGCTCACATCATGCTTGTTCGTGCAAGCCGACTCTATTTATTTTTTTTTTTTTTTTTTTTTTTTTATAAATAATTATTTTTTTTTTTTTTTTTTTTTTTTTTTTTTTTTTTTTTTTTTTTTTTTTTTTTTTTTAAAAAAAAAAAAAAAAAAAAAAAAAAAAATTTTTTTTTTTTTTTTTTTTTTTTTTTTTTTTTTTAAAAAAATAAAATTAAATATTTTTTTAAAAAAATATTATTTTTTTTTTTTTTTTTTTTTTAAAAAAAAAAAAAAAAAAAAAAAAAAAAAAAAAAAAAAAAAAAAAAAAAATTTTTTTTTTTTTTCCTTCCATCCTTCTTTTTTTTTTTTTTTCCTATTTTTTTTAAAAATATATTTTGATTTTTTAAAAAAATTTTTTAAGAGATAACTTTTTTAATATAATTTTTTATATTTTTAAATTTTAAATTGAATATTTATTAAAAGATATAATATTTTATTATACTTGGCTAATGAATTTCAATTTAAATAATATATATATCTTTTATAATAGATTCGGATACGGATACAATGCATGCAGGAAAAAAAAAACTCATCCCACTTGATGGATTTTCTCTTGGTCATTTATTCATTGACCAATTTGTACACAGACTTGTGAGTGTTCAAGAGATGAGACTGGTCAAGGATTAAGTTTGTAATCATTAAAGTCGTCAAGGTGTCTTTCCTAACACAAAAATGATAATTTAAGAAAAAGAAACAAAAGGGCACCAGGAGAACAAGGTAGTTAAAAAATGAAAAAAATAAAATAAAAGGAAAAGTAGAGTTTGGATGGCAGAAAAATTGAAAGAGGAAAAAGAAAAAGTAGAGGGTGACGGTGTTGCCAGGTAGATCGGTTCAGCTTCATGATGGGCCCATCATTAGCCTATCAACTGCTGCATGATAAAAGGGATTTTCCCCACTTTAGGATAGGAGAAAAAGAAAAGGAGTCTGGAGAGTTATCGAGATGGGCCCATCATAAGGGTTCTTACTCTCCCATTTGAACTTTTGTTCGAAAGCTCTCACCATCATTTTCTCATTTTGGAATGCTATGCATTGTGATTGTGTTTTGTTTATCACAGTGTGGTTTGAATTCCTTCTATGAATGAATATATAGATATTGTTGGTCCAAACTCTAATTTTACGAAATTTCTCATTACGGTATTTCTTCTCTGGTTATGATTTCTGAAATAATTAGATTTGATCCATATAGAGAATATTCTTTTAAATTATAATTAAATTTAACGAATGAAAATTTCAAACTCTTAATTAAATTTAAATTTACATTTTCCTTTCATTAAGTTTGGATCAATATATATATTCATTATATATATATAATGAATATATATATTGTTGTACAATCATCATGATAAAGGAGTTCTTTCATATTTGGAAGAAAGTTGGTCCAATTTTTAGTTTGCTGTCATTTAGGGTTATTGATTAGACATTGATTTACTGTACTTAATTTTACAAGAAAAATTTTGAAATTTTGGCTCAACTCCCAAGCCAAGGGAATTATCACATTCAACCCTATAAAGGTTCAAGGCCATCCCCTTAGGTCTAATTTTAATGTTAATCTGTCGTCTAATCTTCGTTTAAGGTTTGTTTATGTTGCTTTTATTTCATTTTGTCATTTGTTTACTTTAGGGTACAATTAGAAACAATCTTTTTTTGTCACACCCCGACCCTCAAGTCAAGTACGTAACAACCATCATGTCATCTCGACATATAGACATGACCTACCCATATATCAGGATAGTGTAAGGCATTTAACTCATTCAATCTGTTTCAAAAACATCTTAACAATATTTAAAGAACCATCTTGACCTGTTCCTGTCTCAAATCATTTATTTGGTCAACCCAACCATTCAAAATCACACTAAGATTTTCCACAAACTTAATGAAAGGAAAATGTAAATTTAAATACAATTAAGAGTTTGAAATTTCCATTGGGCTGACAAAAATAAAATTTAATTACAATTTAAAAGAATATTCTCTAAATGGGTCAAATATAATTTTCTCAAAAATTATAGCTAGAGAAGAACTGATACCGTAATGAGAAATTTCGCAAAACTAGAGCTTGGCTAAATCCAGTACCAAAGACAGCTAAACCTCCAACATTTAAGCTTCCTTTGGAAAATGATAAAAGAAGGATGAGTATAAAAATATAATCAGTGAGTGGAGTACAATAGCATGTTTATAATAATAAATGAGGGGTGAGTGTGTGGGAGTTAAAGCATACGTCACAAACGATTCATTAAATATAAAATAGTTTCAGCAATCACAGTAATTTAAAAGAAATGCATCCATACTTTCAGGTATTTAAATGATCATGGGATCTCCCTAAGATATCACTTTCGCCCAAGGCTTGTCCGAACTTGTGTGGAAACCAGCTAAGAGGTTTTCAATCTATTCGTTTCATAACACTACATCCCCCTTCCTTGACGTTGACTTGTACCTCACAATGGTACAACCAGATACAGTACGACGTGACAGAGGAAAGACCGCGTTTATCTTCCTTATATTTTTCAAGGAGTTAAATAATTTTTTTTTTCTAACATCGAATTTTAGGTGTTACAATATTTAACTCGTTAAAAAGAAATTTCATTCTCGAAATTTAAAATAAAAATCATACATCAGATAACTAGGGGTATTGTTTCTGCATCGTATTCTCGGGTTCCCAAATATCTTCCTCAACTTGGTTACTTCTTCACAATACCTTGACCATAGGAATTTGTTTACTTTTCAATTGTTTGGTCTGTCGATCAATGATCTTTACTGGTTGTACCTTGAAACTCAAATTTTCACTCAACTCTACCGAATGAGTTTTCAGTATAAGTGAGAGATCCGACAAGTATTTTTTTAACATTGAAATGTGCAAAATATCGTGAATCCTCTACAACTCTGGTGGTAATTCTAGCTGGTATACCACTTTTTCGATCCTTTCAAGGATCTTGAAGGGACCGATATAACGAGAGTTTAACTTTTTTTGTTTTTGAAATCGGATTATACCCTTCCAAGTAGATATATTTAAAAACACCATATCTCTTATTTCGAATTTTAAGAGTCTTCTCCTCTTGTCAGCGTAGCTCTTTTATCGATTTTGAACCGCCTTCATTATTTCCTGAATCAATTTCATCTTTTCCTTAATGGTCTCAATAAACTCTACACTTTTAATTTTCCTCTCACTAACCTCATCTCAACATAATGGAGTCTGACACTTCCTTCTGTAAAGAGTTTTATAGGGAGACATCCCTATATTTGCTTGATAGCAGTTATTATAGATGAATTTGATCAACGAAAGATGCCAATTCCAACTTCCCTGGAAGTCCATGACGTATGCCCTTAGCATGTCCTCTATGGTTTGAATAATACGCTCCGATTGTCCATCGGTCTGAGGATGGAAAGCAGTACTGAACTTGAGTTTAGTCCCTAAGGACTCTTGTAACTTTGGTTAAAATCATGAAATAAATCGAGAATCACGGTCTGATACAATAGATACCGGAATACCGTGAAACCCTACGATTTCATCAATATATAGTTTGGCCAATCTTTCCAAAGAATAGGTGTTCTGAATCGTTAAGAAGTGAGCCGACTTGGTGAGACGGTCCACAATCACCCAAATGACATCATGACAGTTTGGAGTACGTGGCAATCCTACCACAAAATTCATAGTGATATGCTTCCACTTTCATTCGGGAATCGATAGTGGTTGAAAGATACTAGCCGGCCTTTGGTATTCAGCTGTGACTTGCTGGTACACTAGACGCCTAACAACAAATTCGGCCATCTCTCTTTTCAACCTAGACCACCAATATGACTTCTTGATGGTTCAATATATCTTGGTATTCCCCGGATGCATGGCATAGGCTGAGAAATGTGACTCTTCAAGTATGACCTTTCAAAAATTCTCATCATTTGGGACACACATGTGTCTCCCATAGGTTACAATTTTATCTTCTTGGATCTAGAACTCACTACCTTCCCCTTTATGTATTTTTTCCGCTATGCCCTTCAATTCCTCGTCGGTCGCTTGAAACTCCCGAATGCGGTCCATGAATGTAGGTCTCACTATAAACTTGGCCAAGAGTACATCGTGATCTTCTTTAACCAACTCGACTCCAAGTGTACGGAGTCCAACTAAACAAGAGAGGTAAGAACTCCCTTGGTCGGCTCAATGTATATGCAACCACATTTACTTTCCTAGGATGTTAATCTATCACCAAATCATAATTTTTGATCAGTTCCAGCCACCTCCATTGTTTTAAATTTAGCTCCTTCTGAGTGAGCAAATATTTCAGATTTTTGTGGTCGATAAAGATTTTGCTGGTGGCCTCATATAGGTAATGTCGTCAAATTTTTGAAACAAAGACAATAGCAGCTAATTCTAAGCCGTGAGTAGGGTAGTTCACTTCATGTTTCTTTAGTTGGTGAGAGGTATAAGCAATCACCCTATCGCTTTGCATTAACTCACACCCTATTCCTTACTTACTGATGTCACTGTATATCACATAATCACTGCCGCCACTAGTAAGGAGAGCAATGATAGGAGCAAAGGTCAACCATCATTTAAGCTCTTGGAAACTACCTTCATACTTTTCATTCCATTCAAAATTGACTCCCTTTCGAGTTAAATTAGTTATTGGAGTTGCTATTTTCGAAAACCCTTCTACGAATTTTCGATAATACCTCACTAATCCGAAAATTTTTTTATCTCGGTGACATTTTTAGACTGCTCCCACTTTAGAATAGCTTTTACCTTCATTGGATCTATGAAATTCCATCTCTGGAGACAACATGCCCCAAGAAACCAATATTCCTTAGCCAAAACTCGCACTTGGAGAATTTGATATACAATTTTTTCTCTCTGAGAATTTGCAGTACAATATGGAGATGTTCAGAATACTTTTCATCATTCTTGAAATACACTAAGATGTCATCGATGAAAACTATGACAAATTTATCAAGTTAGTTATGAAACACTCGATTCATGAGATCCATGAAGGTTGTAGGAGCATTCGTCAACCCAAAGGGCATTACTAGAAATTTGTAGTGTCCATACCGCGTCCTAAACACGGTCTTATGAATATCATCACTTTTGATCCTCAGTTGATGATAACCTGATCTTAAATCTATCTTTGAGAACACGCTAGCCCTTGAAGTTGATCAAAAAGATCATCAATCCTTGGGAGAGGATACTTATTTTTGATCGTTGTCTTATTGAGTTGCCGGTAGTCAATACATAATCGGAGGGTTCCGTCCTTCTTCTTCACAAATAGAACTAGAGCACCCCAAGACGATGAACTCGGTTGGATAAACCCTTTGTCTAATAACTTTTGGAGCTGAACCTTTAACTCCTTCAACTTTATGGGTGCCATTCAATATTGAGGAATATAAATCGGGGCGATGCCAAGAATTAGATCTATGATAAAATCAAACTACCAGACTGGTAGCAATCCATGTAACTTTTTTGGAAAAACATTCGGAAACTCATTCAGCACAGGAACATAATCCAGATTAGGGTTTCCCATCGTGGTATCAATAATGTGGACTAAATAAGTTTCGCATCCTTTGTGCACTAATTTCCATGCTTCAAGAGCTAAAATCACATAGCTGAGCAAGACTTGCCATTCACCAGTGAATACGAGTAGAGGATGTTCTGGCCTACAGAATTTCACTTCCTTAGTGAAGCAATTCACTGAAACTCGGTGAAGATGTAACCAATCCATACCTAGTATGGTATCGAAATCTCTCATTTCCAACAAAATCAAATCCCCTTCGAGAGTTACCTTACCGATTTTCACCTCACAATTCCTATACACCGTATCTCTAATTAGTTGTTCCCCCAAAGGTGTGATAACCAACAACCCTTTAACAAGTAGAGTTAAAGGCCTATCAGACTGCCTAGCAAATCCCGCACTCACAAATGAATTATTAGACCCAGTATCTATTAGCATATGAGTATCAATACAAAAATTTTTATCATAACTATTAGTATAGACCATAAACAAAATCATATCATCGACATTTTTCAAATCATAATCATAACCCATCTATATCATATTTTTAAATTATTAAATTCAATTTTCAAGATGATTTACCTGTAACTACGTTCGGATTGGCTTGGACCTCTTTATTGGTCATAGCATAAATTCTTGTCTGAATTCTTGGTTGGGGACATTGAGTAGGAGCGACTACAATATTACTTCCTGTGCCTGTCCTAGGAGTAGCACTAGTGGAAGGTACCAAAGTAATAGTTGGGTCTCTCTTGGAGCCACTAGGGAGACCTTGAACTTGTCAATTCCCTCTCCATTCCGCATTCAACTCTGGATAAGAGTATCGAAGGTGACCCTCATTCCCATAATAATAACATTTTTTGGGTTCCCTATATGGACCTAAGTGGTGTCCCTTGCAATTTAGATAGAGTTCTCCTCTACCACCTCTTGATCCTACTCCCGAACTAACATTTCTACTAGGAGCATTTGGCTTGAAAGTTGATTGGTTTTGGGGAGAGCTAACCGATTCTGAGACGGATCCACCGTTGTAAGAGCCCGTGTTTCTGTTCTTCTTAGAACTTTGGCCTGATATGAATCACCGGATCTCTTCCTCTTCCTATGGTACTCTCTAACCTTATCTCTCTCTAGTACCATTTTCTTGTCCCTCAAGGTCAATTCCAAGACATCTTGGAATGTATGCCCCTTAGTGATAGATATCTTTTCCTTTATACTCAAGTTCAGTCCCGATTTAAACTTTGCATACAGGGACTTCTCGGAGTTCACAAACTTCGGAACATAAGTAGCAAGCTCTCTCAGCTCTATCTCATATTCTGACACTATCCTGTTTCCTTGAGCAAGCTTGAAGAATTTCTCTCTCTTTTGGTTCTTATAGAACCGTGTATAGTACTTTTTCTCGAAAGCTCTAAGGAATTCTCCCCATGTAGGTGGTGTAGTTGTTCTAGCGTTCATGTTTTCCCACCATGTCCGAGCACTCTTATCCAATAATTTCACTATCATCAACAATTTGATCTCGTCATTTAGCCTCATGTCGATGACAGTCTCCTGAATTCAAACAATCCATTCCTTGGCCACTGATGCATCACATGTGCTGAAAAAGGTCTCACATCTGAGTTGTCTTACCTCTTTAATTAGTTTTGACAATTAAATAGTAGGATGGTCGGTTAATATAACAACTGGAGGAGTAAGTATTACTAGAACACTTGGTGTAACTACCGGTATTTGAGGAGGAATTGGCGGAGAAGCTAAACTTTGGCGCGGAGCTTGGAATTGTGCTCCGTAAGTGCTCTACCACTCCATCACTTGCTGGAGGGTGGTTATAGGAGGAGCGGGAATCTTAGTTGAAGGAGCCGGGTGTGTAGATATTGAAGGAGGTAGAGTATGCAGGGACGACTCATCCTCGTACTCTTGAGGATGAATTTTGCTTACATTTCTCATTCTTTTATGTGGAGGTATGATTACTCTACAAGAGAAGAGCTAGCTTTAGCTTGCTATTCTAAGATGATGCCAAGCACCTATATCTAGAGGTGCGTCCATGTCCTAGGACACATAGAAGGATTTTTAAACCATTTGAAAATAACTTTTGAAAGTCAATGAACCATCTTTTGAAAATTTTACAAATTTTCAAAACATTTAAAATTGAAACTTGAGTTCTAATACCAATAAAGTTGTCACGCCCCAACTCTCAAGTTAAGCATGTGACAACCGCCGTGTTATCTCGATATACGGGCATGATCTACCTATATACCGAGATGGTGCAAGGCGTTCAACTCATTCAACTTGTTTCAAAGACATCTCAACAACATTTAAAGGACCATCTCGGCCCGTTCCTGTCTCAAATCATTTACTTGGTCAACCCGACCATTCAGAATCACACCAAGATTTTCCACAAACTCAATTAAAGGAAAATATAAATTTAAATACAATTAAGAGTTTGAAATTTCTACCAGGTTGACAAAAATGAAATTTTAATTACAATTCAAAAGGATACCCTCCAGATGGGTTAAATCTAATTTTCTCAAAAATCATAACTAGAGAAGGATTGATACCGCAATGAAAAGTTTCGCAAAACTAGAGTTTGGTTGAATCCGGCACTAAAGACAGCTAAACCTCCAACACTTAAGCTTCCTCTGGAAAATGATAAAAGAAGAGTGAGTATAAAAATAAAATCAGTGAGTGAAGTGCATGTCATGTTTGTAACAATAAATGAGGGGTGAGTGTGGGAGAGTCAAAACATACGTCACAAACAATTCATTGAATATAAAATAGTTCCAACAATCACAGTAATTTAAAAGAAATGCATCCATATTTTCAAATATTTCAAAGATCATGGGGTCTTCTTAAGAAATCACTTCCGCCCAAAATTTGGTTGAACCCGAGTGGAATCCCGTCAAAAGATTTTCAATCCATATGTTTTACAACACTACATCCCCTTTCTTGGCGTTGACTCATATCTCACTAGAATGCAACCAAATATAGCTCATCTGTGCAACTCAAAACGCATTGAATAATACAATATATTTTCTCATTCTCTCTATTTTTTTATTTAATTTTAATAATACAAATATAATAAGAATTAATACGTTATCTTCATATTCTTTTAATTGCTAAATGATAAAAATATTAAATGTTCATACTTGACATTTTATATATACTAAAGATTTCTTCATTTCGTATATAAAATTCATACAAATATAAAGATAAAAAAGGAAATCACCATTCACTTAAAAAAAGATAAAATACTTGAAATTGTCCATTTGCACAAAGGCTGACATCATGCTTAAGTGCTCGTGCAAGCCGACTCATTTACCTTCACAATTACTATTGTTTAATTGCGGCTAAAGATAGTGAATTACTTATAATTGATTTCTTATTTTAATTATTTGTAGTATTAGTAATTGTTATGTCAAATAGACAGGCAAACCATATAAACATATATAATTTAGTGATCGTATATTTAATAATTTCTTTCTATCAAATAAATTTAAGTCCTTTTAATCAAAATTTACCTTATGTTATATATGGGTTTTGACCATATATGTCCTAAGGAAGGCATACCACTAAAAAGAAATGGAAACTGAATGTTTAGCTCGGTGCGGTCATTCATTTATTTTTACTATATTGTTATTGAGAATTATATATTTGATCATCTTCAAAAACTATTTAAAAAGTGACTCTTTTAACGTAATTTTTTTTATATTTTTAAATTTTAAATTAAAAATTTAACTAAAAGATATAATATCTTATCACACTTAGTTAATGAGTTTCAATTCAAATGATACATCTCTCTTTCTTTTATAATAGATTCAGGTACGAGTATCAATGTAGAAAAAAAAAATCTTATCCCACTGGATTTTCTTTTGGTCATTCATTCATTGACCAATTTGTACACAAACTTGTGAGTGTTCAGGAGATGAGACCGGTCAAGGATTAAGTTTGTAATCATTAGAGTCGTCAAGGTGTCTTTCCTAACACAAAAATGATAATTTAAGAAAAGGAAACTAAAGGGCACCGGTAGAACAAGGTTGTTAAAAAATGAAAAAATAAAATAAAAGGAAAAGTAGAGTTTGGATGGCAGAAAAATTGAAAGAGGAAAAAGAAAAAGTGGAGGGTGAGCGGTTGCCAGGTAGATCGGTTCAGCTTCATGATGGGCCCATCATAAGCCTATCAACTGCTGCATGATAAAAGGGATTTTTGCCAACTTTAGGATAGGAAAAAAAGAAAAGGAGTCTGGAGAGTTATCGATATGGGCCCAACATAAGTGTTCTTAGTCTCCCATTTGAACTTTTGTTCGAACGCTCTCACCATCATTTTCTCTCTTTGGAATGCTTTGTGATTGTGTTTTGTTTGTCACAGTGTGGTTTGAATTCCTTTTATGAATGAGAATATATATATATATATATATATATATATATATTGTTGCACAATCATCATGATAAAAGAGTTCTTTCATATTTCCAAGAAAGTTGGTTCAATTTTTAGTATGCGCTATTTAGGGTTATTGATTAGACATTTATATACTGTACTAAATTTTACAAGGAAAATTTTGAAATTTCTTTTGTGGCTCGACTCCCAAGCCAAGGAAATTATCACATTCGACTCTATAAAGGTTCAAGGCCATCCCCTTAGGTCTAATTTTAATGTTAATCTGTCGTCTAATCTTCATTTAAGGTTTTGTTTATGTTGCCTTTATTTCATTTTGCCATTTGTTTACTTTAGGGTACAATTAGAAACAATCTTTTTTTCTTTTTATCATTCGTACCAAAAATAACAATAACACATTAAAATCCAATTTAATGATAATATCTTATGTTTCACTAAAGATCACATATTAAATCAGTTCTGCATGTTAGCCTAGTTGAAGCAAGGGTACCTTTTAGCATGTGCTCCTGCAAATACATGCAAGTTGTATCATTATTCACTTTTGTGTATTCCAGTTTTAATTATTTTATCTAAAATTCTTTGCAGAGCCAGAAGGGCATCACTAAGGTATCCGATCACCTGCACTGCAACCCTCTTGATCTGTGATTGATCAGTAAAATGTAAGCTTAAATTCGTAGAATATGAACTTTAAACTACTTTAACGTTCGTATGTGTTGCGTATGAATCAATATGAACAAATTTTAAAGCCAAAGTTGCGTGTACACGATTCCCATGCAAGGTTGGTCACTTGTCCAAAAATGACTAACTAAATAATGCACAAGAAAGTCACTACATTTATAAATGTTACAAAATTAAAGAAGCCCAAAGATTGGTTCACATTCATTGATAAACATATCATAGTTGAGATTTGGAAGAGAGAGAGAGAGAGAGAGAGAGAGAGAGAGAGAGAGAGTCATAGAATAGCGTGTACAAGGCGAATGGGCGGTGGGTGGGGCACTCAGCCTTTTAAAGTGGGGTCACTGATTTTTTGTTAGTTTGTGAGCAGACAAAAGCAGAGAAGCTTCTTATCCTTTGCGCTTAGTTTTCACACAAAAAACGTTAGGTAGCTATAGCCAAGCCATAGCCATAGAATCTTGAAAAGCCAAAGTAGACAACCCTCAAATATCATAATCCATCATAATTTTAAACCCCTTTACATTGTGGAATTCTCAAAGCCATGCCACTGATCTTAATATCAACTCTTTCTCAAATTAAATTTGACCCACTTTAGCTAGTCTTCATGTTTTCCTGGTGGTTATTTTCCACAAAAGATTTTTTTTTGGCTAAAATTATATTTATAATAAAGCGTAATTTAATCCGTGAACAAAGAAGAAAACAAAATTGAATCCATGACCAGCCAAAAAACAAGCATAAAAATCAGGTGCCCTAATAAAAAACAAGGGAAAATGGCAACATTGTAAATATGATGGAAAAGAAAAGCTCAGTTTTTGTCCTTGGATCCCAACAGTGGCCTATAAAATTATACAGTTTTAATGTCGTACAAGGCAATCTTGTTCATATACCACTCCATCGATTTCAAATCTTCTTCCTCTCTCTCTCTCTCTCTCTCCCAAAAATCAATGGCACCAATGAGTCTCCCACCCGGATTCAGGTTCCATCCAACTGATGAAGAGCTTGTTGCCTACTATCTCCATCGCAAGATTAATGGCCTCACCATCGAGCTAGAAATTATTCCCGAGGTTGATCTGTACAAATGCGAGCCTTGGGATTTGCCAGGTTCTACTCTACATTTACCCTTCAAATGCGATAAATCCCATCTTCCTTTTCCATTTATTTACATTCATAAATCCTATTTTCTCCGAGATAATTAGGCATCTTCTCAAAATAAAACGAATGCTTTATAAAAATATATTTGAATTCCTAGTTTAGAGGACTAGTCTCTTGAATTTTTATTGATTAATGTTTATATGGTAATAGATAAGTCCTACTTGCCAAGCAAAGACATGGAGTGGTACTTCTACAGTCCAAGGGATAGGAAATATCCTAATGGGTCAAGGACTAACCGTGCAACCAAAGTGGGATACTGGAAAGCAACAGGAAAAGACCGGCCAGTGCTTTCTCAAAAGCAGCCGGTTGGCATGAAGAAGACCCTTGTTTATTACAGAGGTAGAGCTCCTCATGGCATTAGAACCAACTGGGTAATGCACGAATATCGCCTTATCGATTCCATTGGGAGCACTCCATCTGGTTTGAAGGCATGTAAAACCCTTGCTTTTTCTAAGCAAATTTCATTTATTTTTCTTCCCCTTTGGTGCATTGTTTTCTTTGAATTTAATCAAAAGGCATGTATGCCTGCCAAAGAAGTTGCTGGTAAATTTGGTTGGTTTGCATAATCAATAAGATTTCATCAATAATTTAGTTTGTATGCCAACCGTAGGGGTTGAAATGCAGGCTGATATGAAAAATGGAGCTTTACTGAGGAGAGTGTGCGAGTGGTATATGTGTATGTTAAAAATCCCCACAAAAATGTGAGACCCTTCATGATTTCATGTATGAATACTTCGCACAAAATTAAGATTAACAAAAAAAAAAAAAGGCTAATTGAATCAAAGAAAATAGTCACCCTTCTTCTGCATTCAGTTTCTTTTCAAAATTTGTTTTCGTTTAACTGATATAGTGAAAATAGGATATGATATTGATATCCTCCCCCCCCCCCCCCAAAAAAAAAAAAAACCATGTTACTGAAATGGTACGTCCAGAATCTGCATGGGTTTGGGGAAACGAACTAATAAATATTTGTATAAATACTATTACCACATATTAATAGTATATACAAAATATTTTGGTTCCATTGGTCATATATTTTTGATTAATATTATAAGGCACATGTTCCATCCCAACAATCAATTGATTAAAAATTCTTTTCTGTTAATTCTTTTTTACATTTTACATTTTTCTTTGAATGCAATTTCTGGGCTGCTTCAAGAATTTTGATTATATTAATTGTCACTCTGAAACACAGGATTCATATGCATTATGTCGAGTTTTCAAGAAAGCAATTCATGTAGGGAAATCTAAATCCAGAGAAAAAGAAATTGGACCAACAATGCAGGAATCAGTTTCTGAAAACACAAGTGGATTTGAAATTTCTCAAGGCATGGAAACTGTTGATGATGATCAAAAGCAACTTTCCGATAGCTCATCTTCTGATCTCACCATGGGGACACCTTTTGAAACCGGTATCACCGATGACTTGAATCCCCATTTTGCCACCTCATTAGACGAAGGAAATAGTGCAGCCAACATGTATCCATTTAGTGTTGATTACTCATCAACCCTTCTAACTCAGGTATGATTCATATGCTCTCTCTCTTTTTATTTTTGAAGTATTATGCATTATTTCCCTATTAATATTCTTCCAGTAGCAATGTTTGCTATGCTAGCTGCTTTTTTATTTTTTTAATATTAAAAGGGTTTTATTATTATTATTAATATTTTATATAAGTATGCTAACCATGTTCACACGAAGAGAAAGAAGAATGGTTTTTGAGTAGCCAAAATGGTCCACACCAAGACCAAGCACTTTAAGCTTGGCTTTTGATCTTAAAAGTAAAAAAAGTTCGAGGTGATGAACTCAGCTTGATTCATCTTCCTTTCTTAAAGCTTCCCTCTCTACAACTCTCATTACACTTGACTCGACTAGACTTTTCACGAGTTTCCACGACTTCTTTTGACTGACCCAAAACATCTTTCTTTCCTCCATTATTTTCATCTCACTCCTCCCCATATAACATTTTGATCTGAAATACCCACCTACTTTAGTATAGTATATCTTCCTAAAAAATTCAAACGGTTCCAGCTGTGAATTCAAGAATGTCTATATCAGTGTTCCATTAAAGATGTTATCTGTATACTTCTAAACTGATTCCATCTAAGTGAAAATTACAAACAAATAGCCATCTTGTTATGCAACTCCCAACATTCAACTGAGAGTCCATTTTTGTCTTCAATAGTAGAAATCTGTAACCTCTATCCAAAAGTGTATGCTTTGAGTAAATTCATCTAGTAGAGACTGTAATATTTAAACCATATGCATCAGGAGGTTGAATCTGGCCCCCCTTAGTGAGGGAGCTGCACATATGGGGGTCCATTTTTAAAATCATATTGTGCAACATTTTTCGAATACTCTCGCTCTCTCTTCTCTCTCTCTTCTCTCTCTCTCTCTCTCTCTCTCTCTCTCTCCCCAAGTTTTTTTAGTAGCTGATTAATGGCAGATTTTAAATTGACAGGATATGCAGCTGCCAAACTGGACAAGTTTGAGCTATCAATATCCTTACCCACCACTAGAACTCGCAGACTTTCCTCAGCTAAATATTGCAGAATCCAAGCCATCAAATCCAGCTGAATCAATTGATGAGTACAAGTTGTACGATAAATGCATGTACAAGGATTCCCTGATCGGATCAAATGCGTTAGAAGAGATCTTCTCTTTGTGTTCTTCACCACATAACTCAACCCCTCTTTCCATGGGAGATTAAAGAAGCATGATAAAAAATAGTTTCACCTACACTATTTCTTCCGCTACATAAAATACATACATACATACATACATATATATATATATATATGTATAGATCATACCATGTCACGCCATTGCATACAAATCATTAAGAGAAAACGTTTCCATTAGCAAAACAGGGAGTTTGCCCTTTTATCAACAAGGCAATAGAGCAAAAACATACACTAATTAATTCTTTCAACATCGAATCATTCTTTTTCTTTTGTATTTTTTCCAGCTTGTTGTAATGATGTGACTTAGCATTTATATTTGGAAAAATGAGAAGTCACAAAGCAAACATCATCTTCTCCTTTATCTTTTGTTTTCTTTTTATCTTTTTTCTTTAGCATTTGGGGCGCCTTGCTTCTTCATTTGTGTCAGATGACAGGGCCCTTCCCCGGGAGTTTGTTAAAAGGTAAGAGATATACAAATAATTGGAAATTGTCGATGGGATTGGGATGTTTCTTTGTACTTTTTTAAATATTCATCGCACAGGGAAAAAAAATATGAAAAACTACTACTACAAAATTTGACCTCCTTTTTGCGTGTTTGGTTAATTTATTTTTTTCACATTAATTTATAATCAGAAGTAAATTTACCTCTAAAGCGGAGGTAAATATTAGCTAGAGGGGGTAGATTAACAGAAAGGGAAAGATAGAAAATGATCAGAATTTCACCTTTCGATCGGGTCTCTATCATCGTGGAATATCACACCCCTTTTTTTTATTGTTATTAATTTTTTTATGCTTAAAATCTTTATAAAGGAAGATGATAGTGCTGGTTGAGATATAGTTCATTGGCTATCACACCTTAACTCTCTCTCTCTCTCTCTCTACCCACTCTAAAACTGTTGCAGAAACTTTGATATAGGATAAATTTCAAATAATTATTGAGTTACGTAACATTGGTCCAAAAAAGGAAAAAAGCTCAATTAACTTAGTTTTAATTAGTTTTCAAATTTTTCTATTTTCTTAATTTTACTAATTTCTAAATTTCTTTAATTTTGAAATAATTTTAGTTTTTTAATTTTTATAGTTTTCATATTTCTCTAGTTTCCTAATTTTTATGGTTTCCTAATTCATGAGATTTACATTCCTTATAAATACTTATAGTATTTTATTATTTTAGCATATTTCAATAGTAATATTTCTTTTAGAATACTAATTCTCTTTTGAGAGTTTTAGAGTTTTGTTTCTTTGCAAACCCTATTGTCTTTTTTTTTTTTTTTTTATCTCTCCCATGTTAGATGGTATTAGAACTAAAACTTTCCCTTGTGATGGTCAACCAGGATGGTGAAAGTAGTACTCTTTTTGACGTGTTCAGAGAGTTGCGAATCATGAGAACCGTAATTTGAATTCTATTTGTTCAAATAGAGCGTCGAATAGAGTTGGAAGAAACAGAACTGTAGATGTTACGGGCAAACCAAGATAATATAGGAGGTGAAAGTGGCGCCAGGAGAATCGCTCAGGGATTGCACGTCAACCCTATATTATCCCAACAATCTCGTAGGGTTTAGATCAATAGGGATAAATTTTTATATAAAGATATGCAAATTCTGATAATAGCTGAGAAGACGGTGGTTCTAAGAATGTTTATTTCGAATGATTCATTTGTTGAAGTAAAAGGTAAATTGGAAGCATTGGATAAAAAGGATGTAGAGAAAAGGAGAACCGTAGAATTAAAGAATAACTTGGAAGGGTAAATATATGCTATTGAAAACAAACTTGACTCATCCAAAGTGTTGAGAAAGGTTTTAATCGGCCACAAAAAGCAATTTCTCATTGAAAAACTTGATGAAATTAATTTTAATGATTGGTTATTGAAAGCACAAGATTAGATTTATATTGATGGTGAAGATGTTGTTATTTCATAATTCCAGAAGCGTCTAGATTTTCTTAAAACTATTGGAAATCCAATCTTTTTTTAAATTGAGTGATTTTACAATAACATTTGTTTTGATATTTATTATACTTGACATATATTTTTAGACAAAAAAACCAAAGGAAAGAGTTAAGAGTATAGTTACAAGTCATCGGAGGCGTCATTTGAGGGTGAGTTCGTTTTAGAAAAGGGGGACTGATGTGCGACAAATGTCTATTTTCTTAATTTTACTAGTTTCTAAATTTCTTTAATTTTGAAATAATTTTAGTTTTTTTTTTATTTTTTTTAGTTTTCATATTTCTCTAGTTTTCTAATTTATGGAATTTGCATTCTCTATAAATACTTATAGTATTTCATTATTTTGACATACTTCAATAATAATATTTCTTTTAGAGTATTAATTTCCTTTTGAGAGTTCTAAGGTTTTGTCTTTTTGCAAAGTCCATTGTTTTCCTTCTATCTCTTCCATATTAAACTTAGATGTGAATAGAGTGTGAACGATTGTATTGAAGAATTACCTAGAATAAATTTTCAAGAAAAGTAATTTAATAGTATAATATATCACTACAACTATACCAAACAATAACCAAATAAAGAGTGTCAGAATTTAACGAAATTTGACTAAATATGTCTATGTTCTCAGGAATTATTAAAATAATATTTCACTAATTTCGATGAAATATTACAAAAGAAAAAAAGGAGAAATTGCCCTAATAGATGAACAGACAACTTCTGGGATGGGTTTGCTCCTAAGGAGGGTTGTCCTTTTGTAACTGGAAAAGGTCTCCTCTCCTCTTTTGCTATCCGATGTAGGATCTAACATTTTTTTTTTGCCACAAATAATAATTCTCCATCTTGACCAAAAATCCTTACAATTCTCATATAATATTAGTAGTGTTTGCAATTTTCAACTTTCAATTGTCAATAATATTGATTAAGTCCAAGTAATGTTGAAATTTCACCGCAGTCATCATTTTTGTTATAATATCAGTAGGATTCTTAGAGATTGGAATTTTCTAGATTATAACTCTACCTCTTCCAAAATTTTCTGTACAAAGTGATATCGATAATTGATGCATTTCGTTCTTGCATGATAAACTTGGTTTTTTTGCCAAATAAATTGCACTCTGACTATCACAGTGCACTTTGATGTGTTTCTGTTTCAGTCCCAGTTCAGCAAGCAGCCCTTGAAGCCAAATTGCTTCCTTCACAGCCTCTGTAATCGCCATGTATTCTGCCTCTGTAGAAGACAATGCAACTATTGTCTTTAAGATAGACTTCAAACTGACTAATACCTTTGCAAGAGTAAATATATAACCAGTAGTTGATTGACATTTGTCCAAATCACCAGCATAGTCAGAATTATAATACCCAACTACTATTGACCATTTTGCTTATCCTACTGAAATATTAAACTAACATTTACAATGTTCAGAAAATACCATAGATCCATTTCACAACTTGCCAATATTCCTTTTCTGGATCATGCATGTATTTGCTCACAATACCAATTGCATGTGAAATATCGGGTCTTGTACGCACTATAGCATATACTAAGCTACCAATAGTACTCGCATATGATACTCTTGACATGTATTCACATTCTACGTTATTCTCTGATGACATAGATGCACTAAGCTTGAAATAAGGAGTGAGAATTGGATTTGACCTTTTATTCATGCCAAACCAATTAAGTATCTTACTCAAATATTCTTTCTGTGATAACCAAAACCTCCCCAATTTCCTATCCTTGGTTATTTCCATGCCGAGAATCTTCTTTGCTTCACCAAGATCCTTCACCTCAAACTCCCTTTTCAACTGAGTCTTCAATTTCTTAATTTCTATTTTACTTTTAGAAGCTCTAACATATCATTAACATAAAGGAGAAGATAAATATAGGATCCATCTCGTAGTTTGTGCAAATACACGCAGTGATCATATTTGCTTCTTGTGTATTTCTGCCACATCATAAATTTGTCAAATTGCATGTACCACTGCCTCAGAAATTGTTTTAATCCATATAGTGACTTTTCAAGTTTGCACACCATGTTTGCTTTACTAGCAACTTTGAATCCTCCTGATTGAAACATAGATTTCCTTCTCTAAGTCTCCATGTAAAAATGCTATTTTTACATCCAACTGAACTAGTTCCAAATCCAACTGTGCTACCAAAGCCAACAAAATTTTGATGGAGGAATATTTTACAATTAGAGAAAATATTTCATTGTAATCAACTCTCTCCTTTTGAGCATAGCCTTTAACCATTAATCTTGCTTTGTAGTAAACATTATTCTTGTTAAGAAATCCTTTTTTTTTTGTATATATCCATTTGTACCCAATTGCCTTCTTTTCCTTTAGAAGACTAGTTAACTTCTACGTCTGATTCTTTTGAAGGGATTACATCTCCTTATTCATGGCGATTCTCCACTGTTTTTGTTTTGAATTTTGGACTGCTTCATTTAAGTGGTAGGAACGTCATCAATTTCAATTGTTGATACATAAGCGACCATATTAGCACAACAAGCAGGTGGTTTAATAATCCTTTTGTAACATCGACTCTCGGTGTATTATTACTCTCATCATATTTATATATATGATATTGCATCCATTTTGAGACACATGATTTGAAATTTCTAAAACTTTGCCCTTAAAATCGCTTAAATGGAAAATTTTATCTGTAAGTCGAAAACACTAAAAATGACTAACGAAAGCCAAAACACTTAAGTATAAGTATAAAGAAGTGAATTTAAAAATTTTTAAAAAAATTTCAGATTAAAAATCGCATAGGGTCAAATTTATAATTTTGAAAAGTTTAGGGACTAAAGTATAAATATGAGAACTTGAGGGACTAAGTTGCAAAACCAACCCTTGAATGACAATTGGAAATCAACCATTGGCCAAGAGCACACTTAGTGGCCACATTGGACATTCTACTACCAAAGTTTGAAGAAGATTGTTTGTAAAGAACAAAATGATGCATGAAATGTGATTGGAAGGTTTTTATTAGTGATTTCTTGTGTCTTCTTTCCTCTTGGCCAAATTTGGACACTTCCTTTGTATGCATGGTGGTTGCTTGCTACCATTTCAAGTACATAGAGGAGTCTTGACAAGTGTAGGATGAGATAAAGCATGCAAAATAAATCAAGGATCAAGATATGTTGATTTGGTTTATATAAAGACCAAAACCAACTATTTTATTCATTTTCTCTTCCATTCACCTCACTTGAATGAAATTTTTAGTAAGAAAAGAGAGTATTTCTTGTGTTCATCCAAGCACTTGGTGTGTTGAAGAGGTAAGAAAAATCTTTGGTTAATAAAATTTTAATTGTTTAGATAGCATTAGCATGATGTAGAGATTTTTTTTTTTTTTTTTTGTGTTGATGTATATGTGTTGCAAGATCTGGTGATAAGTGCTAAAGAATGATGTTGGTGATGAATATTTGGATGTCAAGATCTTATTAAAGAGGTAATACATTCTTCTTTAAGTATACATTGGATTAAATTGATCCCATGAAACAGGTTTGTTCAAATAAACTAGCATGGTCAATGAGCTGTAGTGATTCTATGATATCTTATCCTGTGATGATAAAAATTTAGATTGGTTTAATTCTAGTAAACCTAAACTCTCTAAGCTTTAAAATGAGCTGTGGTGTAAAATTTTTCATTAAGAAATGAAATTATGGTGATTTTTAGAAGAAACACAAAAAATCAATGTTATATTCACTGTCCCGTGCACGACTAGTAAATTAATTTAAATATTAAGATAAATTCTGGAAAGAATTAGAGAAAATGCAAAACATAAAACTTTTAGGTCTCTGTCTTATCTTTAAAATGAGATAAAATTTACTTGAATCGGAGTAGTATGCTGGAAGTTATGATATTTTATTAAAACTATACAGAAGTAGTCTTAAAACCAAAACAGAGATGAAAATGAAATTTTATAAAATTATATGTTTATAATATGAGAATGGTCTAAACTAGAAAGTTTTAGACCTATGTCTTAGCTTCTATTTGAGATAATAATCAATTAAATTGGAGAAGCACATAGGGAGATATGGAAATTCTCCCAAAACTGTGTAGAATTGGTTTTATAAACTTAGACTGAAAAAGTTATAAAATTCTATAAATTCATGCAATGGAAATTTGGAGATTAGTTGTATATGAAAAATGTAGATATATGTCGTAAATTTAATTAACAATTTGAATCATTCAATTCCAAGTTATATAGAGAAAGTTATGACATTTTTTCTAAAACCGCGCAAGAGTAAAACTTAAAATATCTGAATTGTAGATATATATGTTTAAACAAATTAGAGTGAATTGAAATTAGACTAAATCAAATTAGGATGAAATTATTGAAAGAAATAGGGGGATTGACATATATATATTGTTGTTTTAGGAGTAGACGACTGAACTATACTTGAGGGATGACTCAGCTGAATAATAAAGTTTTAGGGAAGTGGTGTACCCTTCCCGTACATGTGAGTGAGTCTTACTATTGCCATGTAGTTAATAAGAAAAACCATGTTTTTATCATTTTCGAAGCATGATTTGTGAAATGAATTATGAAATGGTTTGTTAAATGGTTTGGTATCGATTTTTTGATAAATGGAGTATCCCAAAAAATTTCTTTTAAATATGCATCTATGAATTTTGATGAAAAATATATGTCCCATGTTTGAACCATGAAATGTACTTTGATGATATTTATACGGAAATACATGAGGTATCAAATTTCATAATTTTTCCTTAATTTATATGGCACGATTGTTTGATTGATGATTTTGATGCGAGACTAGATTCTTGGGTATTAGTACCTGAATCCCCTTGATCGTAGATCAGGGATAGTACTTATAGCCATGATATTATGATACAATAGGCATTGTCCTGTGCAGACTCACCTCGTATGTTATAGCAGACCCGTCTCGTTCTATAAATAGTCGCACGGTTGCGATGTCATCGAAACGCAGACACTCCACATGGTTAGGTGGCGTGTATACAATACTAGATTTTCAGACTAGCCAAGTTGAACCGAAAGAGGAGGACTGAATGACGTTTAAGTCTAGCACTTGGGGAGGCCCGATGTCAATGCCAAGGTTATGGTCGTTTATCCGTTTAAAAGAAAAACGCTCGGTGGCTCATCATTGGTCGAGACAGACTTTTGCCGAGAGATTGTTTTGGCATGACTCTACGATTTATGACAAAAAAATTGGATACATATGTTTTATGGATGATGATGTTAGAGACATATATTTGAAATTGTCATACATACTTGAAATATGGTATAAAGTATATTTATATATATAGTTTTAATACTCAATTTTCATATCACTTATTAACTACATGTTATGATTATTCACTCACTGAGTAAATAATTTTACTCTTCCCTCACTCTCTTAAATTTTACAGAGATAGTTTTTAGAGGGACACGTTGATAAACATCGACGTACGCAAATTCCAGAGACAATCGTTAGAGATGTGTCACGGTATGGAACTTCTGCTGTATCTTTGAAGATATTAGTTGATCATGTTAGAAAGACTGTACCAAACAAAGGAACTTTCATTTGCAGTATATATATAGTTGAGGACTTTTGTATTTAAATATTAATAAAATATTTGTAACTGAAATTTATGATTAGCCTTGCGTTACCTTGAGAATACGTGGCGGGGTTAGGCTGGTGTTTGAGGTAACGGACGACTGTTCAGGGCCTCTGGATCATGGATCAGGGCGTGACAGTTTTCTTGGTATCAGAGTCCAGGTTAGTTGAGCCTGAGTTTTATTAAAGATTTTTCAAAAATTTTCAAGTATTGTTTTCAAGGTCCTCAATATTTTGAAATAAATTTGAAAGTTTCTTTACAGTCATAAAATCCCTAAAGATGATCTTAGGCAATGAGTTCATTCCCTTTAGGGGGTTAGATCTGATAGAGGTTTTTTCATTTCAGAATCATGCCTCTTAGGCACAGCGTGAGGCGGACTCGCAGAGTTATATCTGTTGCACCAGAGGTCGCGTCGTCTTTGCATGCACCCCCTTCAGTACCACCTCAGCCGACACAGTCAGCTAGGATCTTGACACTACCACCAGATGCCTTGAGACAGTGGCATTAGTGGTGGAACACTTATGGGGCACAGATGCTGCCCCCACCACCACCTCTAGCAATTCCTACTTCTGCGGCACCGGTTTTTGCATCGGTTGCCCCTACTACTTTAGTGTCTGCCCCTGAGTGATAGCGCTATTCCGGCACTCCGTCACATCCACGAGCTTACCTAGTTGGTTAATGAAGTTCGATAGTTGGGTTGTACGAATTTTGATGGATCTAGCGATGCTACGGCAGTAAAGAGCTGGGTCAATCGGACCTACCGAGTGTTGACAGATTTGGGTCTAGAGGACGAGTGGAAGTTGAGCATTATAGTATGGTTGTTAGATGGTGATGTTCTCACCTGGTGGGAGATCGTGATTGATGACTCCGTAGAGCCCTTAGGATGGGAGGACTTCTTGAGAGAGTTCGATGATAGGTACTTCTCGAAGTACAAGCAAGACCAGAAAAGGGCAGAGTTCTTTCATCTCCGCCAGGGGACCGGATCTGTTGCTGAGTACAAGGCAGAGTTGAGGAAACTATCTGCCTTCGTCCCTGATTTGGCCACATAGAGACAGCTTCGGTTCAAGTTTGAGGATGGGCTCAACTTGAACTTCCGGAAATACATGGCAGTGACGAAAAATCACTCATTCACAGAGGTCTTGGAGTTAGCCTACCGCGTTGAGGATATCGTATGGGCTGAGAATAGGCAGAGAGAGAGCAGACACCAGAAGAAGAAGAGGCCTGGATTTCAAACCAGTCAGAGTTCGAAGAAGGGCCCTCAGAGAGATCCCACAGCTACAGGGTCAGTTGGCTTTCCCCAGGGGCCACGCCCTCAGAGTTCTAGAGCCCTCGCCCCTAGTGTCAGATCAGTGAGTCAGTTTGCTAGGCCGAGAAAGCCCCTATGCCGCAATTGTGGCAAGACTCATTCGAGATTCTGTAAAGAACCTACAAGATGCTACCATTATGGGAAATCGGGACATATTCGTAGCACTTGCCCAGATTTGGGATTCGGGGGACAGTCAAGTCAGAGCCGCCCGAGTGGACCACGCGAGAGTCAGCTGAGAGCATCTGCCCCATCAGTTCCTACTACTCCACGGACTGTGGCCAGGAGCAACATTGTCCCCGTTCCTCAGCGACTGTAGCCGAGGACTCAAGCTCGCGTCTTTGCAATGACACATGAGGAAGCCCAAGCCAATCCTGAAGTGATTACAGGTAACCCTCCGGTAGACTCTCCTGTATAGGTTTCATCTCCTAACAGTTATTTAAGGCATGATGTACTATAATGACTCATGTAATTCTCGACATGCTAAGATGCTTGAAGTCTCAATCCTTTTGATATATATATGTAAATATATGTTCTCATGTTGATTTCTGGAGTAAATAAAGGTTGATGATCCTCTTTTATTTAAATTCGCCATTAGGTACCATAAAAATCTCCAGAGTTAACGCTCGAGTTTTGATAGACACCAGGTCAAATTTTTCATATGTTTGCACCAAGTTTGCTCAGCACCTTGATAGACAACTCTCTCTATTGACCGAGGAGATATTGGTTATCATGCCATTGGGCGAGCAGTTGGTTCGGGATTCTGTTTACCGGGGTTGCGAGATATGGATTGGGGAGGTGATTTTAGTAGCAGATCTAATACCTCTCGACATATCTGATTTTGATGCCATCTTAGGGATGGACTGGCTGAATTCCCACCGAGCCACTGCTGACTGTTTTACTAAGGAAGTAGAGTTCCGAAGGTCGGGACAACCATTACTGATATTTGCAGGAGAGAGACGGGTACTATCCCAATGTGTTATTTCAGTGCTAGAGGCTAGGCGGTTGGTACACTGAGGATGTACAACCTACCAATGGACACTACGGTGGAAGGCCCAAGGCTTGATGAGGTCCCAATGGTGTAGGAATTTGCTGATGTATTTCCTGAGGAGCTACCTAAACTACCTATAGTCCGGGAGTTTGATTTTAACATAGATATAGCTCCTGGGACGACACCGATTTCTATTCCACCATACAGAATGGCACCAGCTGAGTTGAGGGAGCTAAAGGTCCAGTTGCAAGAATTATTGGACAAGAGATTTATTCGACCAAACACTTCGCCTTGGGGTGCTTCGGTACTATTTGTAAAGAAGAAAGACGGCTCTTTCAGACTTTGCGTAGATTACCTTCAATTGAACAGAGTGACCGTCAAGAATCGGTACCCGCTACCACGTATAGATGATATGTTTGATCAACTTCGGGGAGCCCAAGTCTTCTCAAAAATTGACTTGAGATCTGGGTATCATCAGTTAAGAATCAGGGGTGAGGATGTACCCAAGACTGCTTTCCGTACGAGATATGGTCATTTCGAGTTTCTGGTCATGCCGTTTGGTCTGACGAATGCCCCAGCCGCGTTCATGGATTTGATGAATCGGGTATTCCACGACTATCTCGACCAATTTGTCATAGTATTTATTGATGACATACTTGTATACTCACGGAGTGATGAGGAGCACTCCTAGCATCTTCGAGTCGTACTACAGATGCTCCGCGAGAAGGAATTATATGCCAAGTACTCCAAGTGTGAGTTCTGTCAGATAGATCGGCTTCCTGGGGCTTATTATTTCTATAGAGGGTATTTATATTGATCCGCAGAAGGTTGAAGCCATCATGAGGTGGGAGCAGTCACAGACAGTTAATGAGGTCAGGAGTTTTCTGGGACTTGCCGGGTACTATCGGAGATTTGTTAAGGGATTCTCCAAGATAGCTATCCCATTATCTAACTTGACACGAAAGGGAGTCAAGTTTATCTGGGATGACCATTGTGAGAAGAGCTTTCAGGAGCTCAAATAGCGGTTGACTTCAGCACCTATTCTAGCCCTTCCCACCAGCGGCCGGGAGTATGTAGTGTTTAGTGATGCCAGCCTGCAGGGTTTGGCCTGTGTACTGATGCAAGACAATCGAGTCATTGTATATGCCTCTAGACAGTTGAAGAGGCATGAGCTGAACTATCCAACCCACGATCTCGAGTTGGCAGCCATAGTCTTTGCATTAAAGATATAGCGACATTATCTCTATGGGGTGACATGCCGAGTGTACACGGACCATAAGAGCCTGAAATACTTATTCACGCAGAAGGAGCTTAATCTGAGATAAAGGAGATGGTTAGAACTTCTCAAGGATTATGACCTTATTATAGACTACCACCCTGCCAAGGTGAACGTAGTTGTGGATGCTTTGAGCTGCAAGTCATCCTCTTCCTCATTTTTCAAGAGTGCCTACCTCCTGTGTCTTATGGGAATCCGCTCGTTGGGAGTTAGTTTGTCCAATGATGAGCATGGTGCACTTCTAGCCAAATTTGAGGTGAGGCCGACTCTTCTTGACCGCATTCGAGAGCTCCAGCGTTTAAATGAGGAGCTCCAGGGTATTGTTGAGAGGGTCCATAAAGGAGACGGTGGAGATTTTAGAGTCCGAGAGGATAGACTCGTAGTATTCAGAGACTGAATTTGGGTTCCAAATGATAGCGATATCAGGAGAGCTATACTAGAGGAGGCCCACTCTTCTGCCTATGCGATGCAGTAGTACTAAGATGTATCAGACTATCAGAGGAAGTTATTTGTGGACCGGGATAAAACGAGAGATTGTTGAATTTGTAGCTAGATGCTTGGTATGCCAATAGGTAAAGGCAGAGCATCAACAGCTAGCTGGTTTACTTTAGCCACTTCATGTTCCCGAATGGAAGTGGAAACATATTACGATGGATTTTGTTGTGGGACTTCCACGGACTCCAGCACGACATGATGCTTTTTGGGTGATTGTTGACACTCACTAAGTCTGCACATTTTCTACCCATTCGTAGCAGCTATCCATTGGAGGGTTTGGCTTGCCTATATATCAGTGAAATAGTTAGACTTCATGGGGTTCTTGTATCAATTGTGTCAGACAGAGATCCCCATTTTACCTTGAGATTTTGGCCGAAACTACAGGAGGCCATGGGTACCAGGCTATACTTTAGCACTGCTTTCCACCCCCAGACAGATGATCAGTTAGAGAGGACCATCCAGACGTTAGAGGACATGCTGAGGGCATGTGTGATGGATTTCAGAGGTAGTTGGGAGTAGCACCTCCCGTTAGTGGAGTTTGCGTACAACAACAGTTATCATGCCAGTATTGGGATGCCACCATACGAGGCCTTGTACGGGAGAAAGTGTAGGACACCATTATGCTAGGACGAGGTCGGAGAGAGACGACTCAGCAGTGTTGAGCTGATTAAGGAGATTCGAGAGAAGGTGAAGGTCATCCATGCTCGGATAAAGGCTGCTCAGGATAGACAAAAGAGTTATACTGATAGGCGGCGGAGACCTCTTGAGTTCAAGGAGGGAGACATGGTCTTTTTACGGGTATCTCCCTGGAAGGGTGTGATACGATTCAGACAGCAGGGGAAACTCAACCCCAGATACATTGGACCATTCCGAATCTTGAAAAGGATTGGAAAGGTAGCTTACAGATTAGACCTGCCGGCTGAACTTGCACATATTCATGATGTATTCCATGTCTCTGTGCTGAGGAAATATCTACCAGATTCCTCTCATGTGCTAAAACCTACACCAGTGGAGCTAAGAGACGACCTGAGCTTTACTGTTCAGCCTGTGCCTATACTTGATAGGCAGACCAGGAAGCTGAGAAGCAAAGAGGTGCCCTTGGTCCATGTTTTGTGGAGGAGTGACCAAATCGAGGAGCAAACTTGGGAACCGGAGGATGCTATGAGGAGACAGTACCCAGAACTTTTCGATGTATAGTTTCGAGGACGAAACTTTATTTTTGGGGGTTAGAAAATATAACATTGACTCTCAGTGTATTATTACTCTCCTCATATTTATATATATGATATTGCATCCATTTTGAGATACATGATTTGAAATTTCTAAAACTTTACCCTTAAAATCACTTAAATCGAAAATTTTATCGGTAAGCTAAAAATTTTCTCGAAAAGTGCCGCAAACCCTAAAATCACTAAAAATGGCTAACGAAAGCCAAAACACTTAATTATAAGCATAAAGAAGTGAATTTGAAAATTTTAAAAAAATTTCGGATTAAAAATAGCATAGTGTCAAATTTACAATTTTGGAAAGTTTAGGGACTAAAGTATAAATATGAGAACTTGAGGGACTAAGTTGTAAAACCAACCCTTGAATGAAAATTGGAGATCAACCATTGGCCAAGAGCATACTTAGTGGCCACATAGGACATTCCACTATCAAAGTTTGAAGAAGATTGCTTGTAAAGAACAAAATGATGCATGAAATGTGATTGGAAGGTTTTTATTAGTAGTTTCTTGTGTCTTCTTTCCTCTTGGCCGAATTTGGACACTTCCTTTGTATGCATGGTGGTTGCTTGCTACTATTTCAAGTACATAGAGGAGTCTTGACAAGTGTAGGATGAGATAAAGCATGCAAAATAAATCAAGGGTCAAGATATTTTGATTTGGTTTATATAAAGACCAAAACCAACTATTTTATTCATTTTTTCTTCAATTCACCTCACTTGGATGAAATTTTTAGTAAAAAAAGGGAGGATTTCTTGTGTTCATCCAAGCACTTGAGGTGTTGAAGAGTTAAGAAAAATCTTTGGTTAATAAAATTTTAATTGTTTAGATAACATTAGCATGATGTAGAGATTTTTTTTTTATTTTTTATTTTTTTATGTTGATGTATATGTGTTGCAAGATGCGGTGATCAAGTGCTAAACAATAGTGTTGGTGATGAATATTTGGATGTCAGGATCTTATTAAAGAGGTAATACATTCTTCTTTTAAGTATACATTGGATTAAATTGATCTCATAAAGTAGGTTTGTTCAAATAAACTAGCATAGTCAATGAGCTGTAGTGATTCTATGATATCTTATCCTGTGATGATCAAAATTTAGATTGGTTTAATTATGGTAAAACTAGACTCTCTAAGTTTTAAATTGAGTTATGGTGTAAAATTTTTCATTAAGAAATGAAATTATGGTGATTTTTATAAGAAACACTAAAAATTGATGTTATATTCACTGTCCTGTGTACGACCAATAAATTGATTTAAATATTAAGATAACTTCTGGACATAATTATGGAAACTTCAAAACATGAAACTTTTAGATCTCTATCTTATCTTTAAAATGAGATAAAATTTACTTGAATCGGAGTAGTAAGATGGATGTTATGATATTTTTACTAAAACTATGTAGAAGTAGTCTTAAAACCGAAACTGAGAAGAAAATGGAATTTTATAAAATTATATGTTTACAATCTGAGAATGGTCTAAACTAGAAAGTTTTAGATTTATGTCTTATCGTCTATTGGAGATAAGAATTAATTAAATTGGAGAAGAACATAGGGAGATATGGAAATTCTCCCAAAACTGTGTAGAATTGGTTTTAGGAACTTAGACTAAAAAGGTTATAAAATTCTATAAATTCGTGAAATGGGAATTTGGAGATTAGTTAAACATAAAAAATGTAGATATATGTCTTAACTTTAATTAGCAATTTGAATCACTTAATTCCGAGTTATATAGAGAAAGTTATGATGTTTTTCCTAAAACCGTGCAAGAGTAAAACTTGAAAAATCTGAATTATAGATATATATGTTTAAACAAATTAGGGTGAATTGGAATTAGACTAAATCAAACTAGGATGAAATTATTGAAAGAAATAGGGGGATTGATATATATATGTTGTTGTCTTAAGAGTAGATGACTGAACTACACTTGAGGGGCGGCTCAGCTGAATAACAAAGTTTTAGGGAAGTGATGTACCCTTCCCGTACATGTGAGTTGGTCTTACTGTTGTCATGTAGCTAATAGGCAAAACCATGTTTTATCGTTTTCAAAGCATGATTTGTGAAATGAATTATGAAATGGCTTGTTAAATGGTTTGGTATCAATTTTGTGATAAATGGAGTATCCCAAAAATTTCTTTTAAATATGCATCCATGAATTTTGACAAAAAATATATGTGCCATGTTTGAACCATGTAAATGTACTTTGATGATATTTATATGGAAATACATGAGGTATCGGATTTCATAATTTTTCCTTAACTTAGATGGCACGATTGTTTGATTGATGATTTTGATGCGAGACTAGGTTCTTGGGCATTAGTACCTGATCTCCTTGATCGTAGATTGGGGATAATATTTATAGGTATGATATTATGATACAATAGGCATTGTCCTACACTGACTCGTCTCGTATGTTATAGTAGAACCGTCTCATTTTATAGATAGTCGCACGGATGCGATGTCATCGAGACGCAGACACTCCACATGGTTAGGTGGCATGTATATGATATTAGATTTTTGAACTAGTCAAGTTGAACCGAAAGGGGATGACTGAATGACATTTCAGTCTAGCACTTGGGGAGGCCCGATGGCAATGCCAAGGTTAGGGTCGTTTATTTGTTTAAAAGAAAAACCCTTGGTGGCTCGTCATTGGTTGAGGCAGACCTTTGTCGAGAGCTTGTTTTGGCATGACTCTACGATTTATGATAGAAAAATTGGATGCATATGTTTTATGGATGATGATATTAGAGACATGTGTTTGAAATTGTCATACATACTTGAAATATGGTATAAAGTATATTTATATATATAGTTTTAATACTCCATTTTCACACAACTTATTAACTACATGTTACGATTATTCACTCAATGAGTAAATAATTTTACTCACCCCTCACTCTCTTAAATTTTACAGTGATAGTATTTAGAGGGACACGTTGATAGATATCGTCGTACGCAAATTCCAGAGACAATCGTTAGAGATGTATTACAGTATGGAACTTCTGCTGTATCTTTGAGGATATTAGTTGATCATGTTGGAATGACTGTACGAAACAAAGGAATTTTCATTTGCAGTATATATATATTTGAGGACTTTTGTAATTAAATACTAATAAAATATTTGTAACTGAAATTTATGATTAGCCTTGCGTTACCTTGAGGATACATGGCGGGGTTGGGCTGATGTCTGAGGTAACGGGCGACTGTTCACGGCCTCTGGATCAAGGATCGGGGCGTGACACCTTTTTCCCTTTCTTAGTACAATTGGTTATGTTGCTATAAAGTTTCTTAAATTTGAGTCTCCTCTGCTTCTTACTCTTTTTCTACCATAGGAAAGTCACCATGAGTTTCTTTATTTGTTAGGATAGTTCAGCTTCTATCAAACTCTACCTGTTTGGGTGTACCATCTGAATGATTTTCTTGAGTTACCTTTGACATGGTAGATTCATCAAAGATAACATCCCTACAGAAGATTGTTATCTTTATCTCTGGACACCAAAGGTGATAGTATTTCACTCCAGCTGTGATCCCCATAAAGATTGCTTTCTTTGCTCTAGGATCCATGTAACACCAAAAATTTGGTATTAGAAAATTTTTATTTAATTTTTGATTTTTCGCAAGAAAATTATAATACCGGACAAGTTTGAATTATAGTATTGCACCTGAATGGACTATTCGAGAATTTTTATATTCTAAAAAAGTGTGGGAGAATAATTAATTTTGATAAAAATGTAAATCTTATCCTTTTGGCTATATAGGAATCTTTTAAACACTTGGTCGATAAACTTTTAATGTTTTAAGTTGACGATCGTTAAAATCATCGATTGCTTGAATGTTTGGTATTTGGTACTCAGTACAAATTTAACTGTTCAGAACTTAGTAGGATTTGATTTTTCTATGAGACTTTAGCTGTTTGGTAAATGTCTAGTGATCGGTAACCAATTCTTCAAATTTTGATTTCATAGTCGGTGTTGAAACTCAGTGATGGGAAGTTAAATTTACATAATCTGTCGAGGAAGTTATAATCTTTTAGTAGACTTATTATTTGTAATTTTTTTTATATATATACCTATCGATATTGAGAGACACTTAACGGTATTATAGAGTTTGTATCTGATAGTGATTATTTAATTATGCACTAGCTGTCGGTACCTCACTTGCATCCACCCTATTGGTATTATTTCTTGGTCATAGTGCACTATTTCTCTATCAGTATTAAGTTCCCAAATTCCTGGTAATGTGAAACTTGTGAATTTTATTTTTTTGGCTTACCTTGCAACTCTTCCAGTTGGTCATGTCATTTTCACTTCAGAAGACTTGAACCCGCTTGTAATTGGAACTTCAACATAACCCATTGGCATATTTGTCTGTCGGTACCTCACATGCCTGTTCGGTCATTTTGCCCTATTTGTCATTGAGGATTCAATTTTTTAACTTATTATTTTCTTTTAGTCACTTTGCTTTTGTCCGCACTTGTTGCCTTAAAAATTCAATTCTTTTGCACTTGCCATTTTCTGCAGGATATCTTGAGAACTTGTTGGTGCTACCTTTCAAATTTTCCATCGGTTGCCATTTTCCTTCAGTGTGTGCATGAGAATTCAAGTTGCCTCAACATTTGTTACCACTTGCCATCGGTCAAAGCCTACAAGTCTTTGATCGGTCCACCAAGCATTTACACTCTTGAATTTCACTAAAATTCTCCAACTTTCTCGTTACTTGTATTTGAACCCATGTACTTGCCTTCTTCCAAAAGGTCTTGTACTGCTAGGTTACCTAAACTCTCTGATTTTATTATGTTAAATTTTTATTTTATCTCATATTTTAAAATATTCCAAAAAATTTACATAACTCTACTTGCTTTTTGTAAATCTATACTTCTCATTCCAAGATCCTTTTGCTGCCATCGAACACATTTCTTAACTGAACAGAATTATAAATACTTAAATTTGTTGAGTTGACTTTCCAAATAACTCAAGAGAACATGTGGGACATTTGTGCAATTTAGAGATGTGAAAGGACTATCAAACAATTATTTGTAATAGGATGGAAATAAAATGAGTAGTGGAGTTCTAGAGCCTACAAAATCCACATCTCATTTTCTCTAGATTATTCTCATCTCTTTCCTTCTCTTTTCTTTCTCTTCCTAAAGCCCAATCGATCTACCACTACAACTTTAGATCAAAGGCTCCAAACTATTCATCCAACTCTCCAAAGATTGATTTTAATATTAAATTTTGAGGAAAAGCTTAAGGATTTAGTGCTATCATAAAGAGAGAAAAATCAAGGGTTAGTGTAACCCAAATTGGATGAATCTCTGGAAACACAATCAAGGTAATATAATTTTTCTAATCCAAGTTTTAATTTATTTAACTACCTGTCCGTTGAGATTTAGAGGATCTTTAAATTATAGTAAGTGAAAGAAAATTAGGATTTGGATGTTAGGGTTTTCGGCTGACCTGGATTGATGAATATTGATATTGTTAGTTACTTGATGATGACTATTAGGGGCTAGACTGAGTTGATTGAAGACAGACTATTTATCGTGGACAGATCTAAGACTAACTATCCTCTCTAAACAAAGAGTGGATGATTTGTTGTATTTATGAATGAAAAATATTGTTCATGATTTTTTAAAAATGATTTTCATAACTTGATTTTTATGAAATGTTTTGTGAATGTGGAGTGTCCCTGAAAGTGTTTTGGTTTGAGCAATAAGATCTATGCACTTGTTAATATACTTTGTGCCATGTTGAATTTTATTGTAAATAATGTTACTGGATTCATGAATTTAGACATTTGTTGATTTTATATTGCACATGATATGTTATTTATGAAATGGTGCATGTGTGGGGTGTGAGCACCCAGTTTATGTGATGACCAATTTTAAACTTCCACAGACCAATTTGAGGGGGCGGCGTGGAGAGGTTGTTAGACTTGAGGGGATAGGCAGTAGTAGAGAGATAACCTCCAAGTCCCGTCGGCCTATTCGATTGGACCACTAAGGAGGCCACGAGCTAATGCCAATGTTAGGGGTGATATTTATTACTAGAAATAATAGAAAACCCCTTGGCAATTCCACCAGATGATCCGGGTCAAACCATTGGTGGAAAGATTTTGAGGCAAATCCCATAGTTATTGAAAATTAAGTGCATGTTTAGTTTTAAATTATGTTTTAAGGAAATTATGATATTTGTTGACAAATGTTTTGATAACTATATTATGTTTTGTTGTATCAAAAATGTGATTTTGAAATTATTGTTTTACACTCTTACACTCACAACTCACTTACTTATACAACTATGTTATTGCACTCCACTCACTGGGTATCTTTATGCTCACCCCTCTATCCTCTTATTCTCTTCAGAGGAAGTATAAAGATAAAAGAGCCCAAGAGGAAGAGCTGATTGGACTGACCGTGGTATTGGTCCTTCTTGGTTAGGATTTTGAGGCATGTAGATGGACCCGTCGAAGGACATTTCTAAATTCTTTTGTATAATATTTTATATTCATATTTTCCTAACTTTGAAACTTTTACTTTTGAAGTCATATTTTGAAATGTTAAATGATCACTTGCTCCTTAAACATTTTGAGCTCAAGTATTTTGTGTGCCAGATTTTCTTAATTTGAAAATGTATTTTTTGTAGTTTTATGGGATCTTGAGGTGCATGCAGGTAACTGTAATGTACTTCTAGATCACCCGGTGGTTGTTGTGTGCTTGGACCTATGGATCGGGACGTGACAATTCTATCAGGAGAAATCGATTGTAAATTGATTTTGGGTTTAGGATATAATACCGAAAAATTTGATATTTAAAATTTTTTAATTTATTATCCCATATAATTAACAAGTTTTGAAATTTTCAATTTGATTTTCTATATAAAACATAAGGTGTTACATAGCTTGGTGGTGTTATGTCTTTTTGGAGAATCCTGAGGTTATGGATTCAAACCTTCTTGGAGACAAAGGATGAGAGAATTACATGAGATAAGTAGCCTTGTAGTTGGGTAAGGGGACTTGTGTGCATGAGGAATGTGAGAGATAAGTGGCCTTGGGTGGTGAATGAGTAGCCTTGTGTAGATGAAATTTGTGAGAGACAAGGGGACTTATGTGGTAGCAAATAAACTTGTGGGTGTAAAAAATGTGAGAGACAAGTAGCCTTGTCAGGGAATGAGTTGGCTTGTGTTTCTAAGGTATGTGACAGGGAAGTAGCCTTGTATAGTGGATAAGTTGACTTGTGGGTATGGATTAGGTGCCTTATGAGTTGATTTGGGTCACCTCAAGTATGAGACATGGAGGGGACAAGGCCTCTTATGAAGGGTTAGGACGTGACTTGTGTATGTGTTTAGGCAAGTGAGTCACCTTGTGCAACCAAGGAATGCGACTCCAAGAGTGTGCAGGCCAAGGTTCTGAGAGCTTAGAGTTTTGGGTCATCTTGTGCTAGGGTCGAGTTGCCTTATGCTTGTGGAATGTGAAGGCAAGGCGCCTTGTGCAAGAGTGAAACGCCTTATGAGAGTAGGTGAGACGCCTTGTGCCATAGTTAAGTCGCCTTGAGTGAGAGTGCAGGGTGGATTTCTGAGCCTTGAAATCCGTGAGTCGCCTTGCAAGAGTGGACAAGGTGACTAGGGAAGCCTGCAGAGATGGGGTTCTGAGACCATGTAATGGCAAGATGCCTTGCTCCTAGCTTGGGTTGACTTGAGGCTTGGGGATCATGAAGAATTGGATCACCTTGCCCAACCATAAGTCATCTTGTCCAATTGGATCTTGTACTTGTGAGTCGCATTGCTAAAATTGTAAGTTGACTTGTGTACATTGAACAAAACTATAAAATGACCTAAATACCCTCCATACTCAATGAAACTTAAAATTCATAAAGGGCAAAATGGTAATTTCATTTTTTCACTATAACCAAGGCTTGATTTAAGCCTTGAATTAATTTCTTTTCTCACTTTCCTCACATTCCAAACTCTCTCAACCTCTCACTCTCATCTCCTTTTTCTCTCCCCCAATATTTTCCCAATCTCTTTACAAAGATCAATTTTTCTCCTATAAAATCATTAAACCCATTCAATTAAACCTCCAAGACCCTAAATCAACACATAAGAAGGAGGATTGAAGGGAAAAATCTAGGGTTTGCTTTACGGAAGGAAATCTAGGGTTTTTGAAATCCAACCTCCAAAACTCAATCCGACCCCAAAATTGAGGTAATTTCTTACTCTTAATCTTGGGTTAAATCTCTTCATTGGTCGATTGGAATTTATTATGGGAATTTGGGAAATTTTTGTTGGAGACCAAAATTTTAGGAATTGCAAATGATAAAATTAGAGGAAATTTGAATGAAAAATTATATGTAGATATAAAAGACATGTAAATGGTGGAATTAGAATCCACATTCTTGAATTGGAGAAAATTAGGGTTTGTACTAAGTTAGGAAAAATTCATGAACCCTAGAAATTGATACGATTTACAATAAAATTGTTATTATTGTCTTATGATAAGCAATTGAAATCCAAGGAGAGATTACATTGGAATTGATTGTGAATTGGAAGTATCCATCCTCTAAAGAGGTGAGTGATTTCATACTTGTACTTAAATAAGAAAAATTATTTTTGTTAAGAATGTTTTTATTCAATTTTCTAAATGATTTTTGAATCTTGAATTTATATACTTTAGTGTGTGTGGAATATCTTAAAAATTTAGTTTGAAATTTCTATGCATTCTATATGTGTTAAATAAATGAATGTGCTATGAGAATTTATTGATGATAAACATATTGGTGTGTTGATTATGATGGAGAAATTTGTTAAAGTTGTTGGCACATGAAATAGATTATGATTTATGAAATGGTGTAAAGGGCTTGTGGGGGAATAGCCGATCCCAAAAAAATGACTAGTCGTTTCCCTCCATGTTACGACCTGACAGGGTGAAGTGGTGGGCTTACTAGACATGGATGTAGTGAGTGCGATGGTATATTCATGATCGAATGACATGCCTTCTAAAGGGTATAAGACAGTTGGTTGCACTATCAATGAAAACCATAACCAACACAAGGATGGGGGCATTTTTAAACAAAAGTTTTTAGAACCCTTGGCGGTCTCACCTTAGGTCATGGTAGATCTTTATTGGGAACATTGATTTTAGGTTATCTCATGCTTGAAATACAAAATTATTGGATGCATATGAGATTGATCTATGATGGTTTTGAAAACGATGATTTGAAATTATTTACATTGAATGAATTTAAAAACTTCTTGATGGTTTGAAAACAATTATGCATTGATATATCCACCACACAAATTTTTATTTTTGTACAACTTGTATATCACCATTGGGTGTAATATATACTCACTCCTCCCCTTATATTTTATAGAAAAATCCTAGTTGAGACTTGTGGATGCTTAAGATGATTTAAAGAAACTTGTTTCATTGGACGTCACCGGGTAATAGTTCTCTTTTGGTTGGGGTACTTAGTGGACCCAAATGGGAGACAAACTTTGTAATTATTTTTGAAAACTCATTTTGTATTTTGTTTGTTTACTCTGTGATTTAAATATGGTTTTGCAAACTTAAAATGAAGACCTTTCCTTTTTATTTTCTTGAATTTTCTTTGGAAATTGTCTTGGTGGAAATTTGATATGGATCCCTTGAATAGGGATTCGTTTTAAAATCTATGGATTATTTGGATTTGAATGGCCAGGTTGACCAAATTGCATACTTGCTTAAACAGGGACGAATCGGGTTAATCCTTGATTGTGAGATGAATGCATGCTAATTTATTTTTTATGGTTAAATTATTTTCGAAAATGAACCGATATTGATGAATACCTTACGACACTTTGGTGTATGGGCTTGGTTTACCCGTACTTCAGGGTATCGTGGTCGGTTGTCGCGTATTCAATTCGAGGGTCGGGGCGTGACAATTTAAGTTTGACTCCTTAATATAGTAATATGCAGTGGAACCAAACACATGTAAGGAGTCATTATCTATAGCAGGGATTCCAAACCATTTCTCTAATGGCGTTTTACCATTGATAGCTGTAGATGGTAGATGATTGATGAGATGACAAGCATAGACAACAGACTCATCCCAAAATTTTTTGCCCAACCCAGCATTGGACAACATGCACCAAATCTTCTCCAGCAATGTTCGGTTCATACGCTATGCCACCTAGTTTTGTTACAGTATATTTCTGATGGTGAAGTGTCTGACAGTGCCTTCATTTTCACAGACTTTAAAAAATGGATCATTTTTGTATTCTCCACCATTGTCTGTGCGAAGATATTTGATATTTTTATCTATTTAAGTCTCTACCATCTTTTTCCATTTAAGGAAAATTCTTAACACTTCACCCTTTGTCTTCATTGTATACATCCAAACTCTCTAGGAAAAATCATTAACAAATGTGACATAATAATACTTTCCTCCCAGTGAAGTTGTTTTGGAAGGCCCCCACACATTTGAGTGAAATGTAATCCAAAATAACTTTAGTGTCATGGATTGTTGTGCCAAATTTCACTCTTGTTTGTTTCCCTTTGATGCAATGCTCACGAAAATCCAGTTTGAAAGTTTGTACTCCTTTCAACGATTCTTGATCGAGTCAGAAGTTTCAAGAATTTTTCTCCAACATGCCTCATGTGCATATACCACAACCTAGTTGCTTCTAGCTCTTGATCATTAGTGGAAGTTGCTGCTACTGCCATTGTCTCAACGATTGTACTACCCACAAAATAGTACACATTGTTGCTTTTCCACACTCCTTTTAGTACCGTAAGTGCACCAGAGATGATCTTCATTTACCATCAAAACCTTTTGATTCTAGGGATCCGATGGAAATAAGACTTTTTTATCAAGTCTACTACATATCGAGTACCTATTAAGGTTTTGATTGATCCATCATGATTTCTCAGATGAATTGAACAAATCCCATGTGTGGTGAGAGGGACATTATTTGCTGTATAGACCACTCCACCTTTCTATTATTTGAAATCAAAGAACCATTCTTGATTGGGAGACATATGGTGGCTACAAACTGAATCCAGTAACCACGTACTAGTATGGTTAGTTGATAGTGCAACAACAAGTGAGAGGTCCAAGTTTACATCATCACATTCAACTACATTTGAATTTGAGATAGCTTTCCCTTTGTCTGGTTTGATTTTATTTTTCAGTTTGGGACAATCTTTCTTCTAGTACCCTTTTTTCTCGACAAAAGGCACATTCATTTTTCTTTGGTTTGGACTTTAACTTTGATCTCCTTTTCATCCCTTTATTCTGACACTGTGAATGCCTCCTGACAACTAAGACTTCTGCTTCTTCACTTAAGTTTTCTTGCTTTTGTTTCTTTCTTGGTTCATAATTGTATAAGAATGTAGTTACTTCACTAAAAGAGACAGTAGCTTTTTTGTGAAGCAGGGTAGTTTCAAGATATTCAAACTTATCAGGAAGGGATCCCAATAACATTAGAGCCAGATCTTTATCTTTGAAAGTCCTATCCATATTCATCAGATCAATAACCAGCTAATTAGAGCTAGTGATATGATCATTCATAGTGGTACTCAGAATATAGTTGAAACAAAACAGTCTCTTTTTCATATAGAGCTTGTTCTCACTACTCTTTTTAAAAAAATTTTCTTCTAGTGCCTTCCACCATTTACTTGCAAAAATTTCTTTGAAAAGGTATACTTCTGCTCTCTAAAGGCATGATCGAATTGTACCATATGCCAATCTATTCATCATCATCCATTCCTTCTCCATAGTATCATCTAGTTTATTTTTTTTCAATAGTAAGATTTAAACCCTGTTGGAAAAATGACATCTAGAACCTTACTTTGCCACATACCGAAATGACCGATTCCATAAAAAATCTCTACTATAAATTTGGCAATCATCACTATAGTTCTAGCCAGAATTGATGATGTCAATGTGGATGACTTTACGCTGTCAGCCATTTCTACCACTCGTATATTTTAATGTCATCTATGTGAAATGTTGATTAATCTAGGAAAATCTTTTTCTAATGTGAAAGATCAGACTAGACTGCAATCATTGAGCATATTAAGATTAATCGGGCTCAATGCTGATTAGCTTAAGAAAATCTTTTTTGATATAAAAGATCAGACAAATTTGCAACCACAGAGCATACTTAGATAAACCAGGCTTTGATACCAATTGTTGTAGAAGTTTGGGTGTGAATAGAGTGTGAACAATTATACTAAAAAATACCCTAGGATAAATTTTCAAGAAAAGTAATTTAATAACATAATATATTACTACAATTATGCCCAACAATAACCAAATAAAGAGCACAAGAATTTAACAAGATTCGGCTAAATATGCCTACGTTCTAGGACACTATCAAAATAATATTTCAATAATTTCAATGAAATATTATAAGAGAAAAAGAGGAGAAATTACCCTAATAGATGAATAGACAACTTCTGAGATGGGCTTGCTCCTAAGGGGGGTTATCCTTTTATAATTAGAAAAAGATCTCCTCTCCCCTCTTGCTATTTGATGTGGGATCCAACATTTCTTTTTTGCCACAAATAACAAAAACAATAAGGTCTAGATCTCTCTTCGTATCTCTTTCTAGTATGAAACAATACATTTAGCACCCTTTCTCTCTTAAAACTAAATTATGATATTCCATCAATTTTGAAAATCATATGAAGGAAATTTCGTTTTTTATTTTCCCCAAAAAAGAGCTTGGACGAGGTAAACATAATAGCCAATATGTGGGAACCCGATTAAAATCTCTCCTTTGAACTCATCTAAAATTGGCTTTAATTCAGATCTAACTCACCCATCGAAGTGGATAAATGATTTGAGTATGAAGGGTTTGATTGAAATCATAACTTTAGAAATAATTACGATATTGAGATAAAGGATTTGAATGTATGGTAAATGTGGCCTAAAATTTATTATGAGTGTTGGTCTATATGTAACCAAGAAGGAGGGTTGAATTGGTTAGCTTCAAGTCTTATATTTTACTCCACTAAAATCTCAATTAAATCTAAGGCCAAACTATATGAAACATGCACATGTACATGCAAAATTTAAAGAACAAAGATAAATAGATCAATCTCGGTTTATAGTGGTTCGGTTTTGTGTTTACGTTTACTCTTCTAGCTTAGCAAGCCAGGGTCTAGCGATAACTAGTTTCCACTATACAAAAAGAGTTATAGAGGCAAGTACAATACTTTAATGTTGACAATCTATAGCTTCCATTGTAGAAGATGATTTAGTCCAACATTAACCCAATCCAAATTCTCTCATATCTAGCCTATCAATCCAAGAGAATGCTCCTCACACTCTCCCTAAATTTATTTAAGATTTATAATAGAAACAAACACAAAATAATATCCCTAAAACCCTAGCGGACAGATTCACAGGCTATTCAAGTAGCCTACTTTAAGATCTAATATCTCACTCTCAACATATTGAAATTACTCTATAAAATATGCTGAATATTCTCTATATATAGCACTTAAATCCCAAGAAGTGTCACTCCAAAACTGATCATGAACATGAAGATATATGGCTGCAAAATTAGCTTCCCAGCAACTTTTATAGCAGTAAAAAAATCTGGTTAACTTCCTAATTTCATGCTTGATTTTCTTCACCATATGCTTTGATAGTTGTTTCTGTAAGTATTCAAATTTAAAGTACAAAAATCCTCTTAAAGTGTAGAGAATTCAATTTTCAAAAATCTCAATTGATGGAGAAGTTATAGATGTCAAAATCTCCCCTAAAAATAAGTGAAAATATACTTCATAATTTAAACTATCTTTTACCTCTACTGACACATTGATTTTGAAACCTCCAAGTGATTTGAATTTGAATACTCCATTCAGACACATCTAGGATTAAGTGTAGCTCCCAATCTATACTTAATATGCCGAGTTAGTTTTTGAAAATAAATTAAAAATATGGCAGTACACAGTTGTTTTGTAAATCTGAAATTAAGTTGCTTCTACCCAACTTCTGTTCTTTTAAATTTTAACAGAAATTCTCAAACATGTGTTATTTGAAAAAATAAACATTTTAAAGACATGTATACTTAGTAAACTCATTAGTAACTCATAAAAGGTTTTCTTATCATCAAAATATTAGAATTCGATAATAATTTTCTTAACAATCTCCCCCTTTTTTATGACAACAAAACCATAAAGAAAAAATAAAAAGTAATTTTCTCATAAAATGCACAAAATCATGCTTCACCTCAATTAATGAACATATGAACATTTTGTTATCTCCCCCTTAATTTATGCATAATAATTTTTCATTTTTTTTTATTTTTCTATCTCCCCCTTTTTGTTTCGTCAAAAATAAAAAGAAACCAAGTTCAAATGTCACATATTCAAAAAAGATAAAATTTCCATTGATAAAGAGAAAAAAAAAAGTATAATATGGAAATAGCAAAGTATGACAAATCTAGTCAACACATTCAGCAACCATCATAAGACTACTTAGACATATGAAAGTCTCTGAAGTATTATAGCTATATCTTTCTACAATAACTGAAGAAAATGCACACATTGATCCTTTTTTTTTCTTCCAAAACATCAATTCATTTTTTTAATCCTACTAACCCATTCTGGTTCTTCTTTAGAATGAGATATTGATATTTAACCTCAATATGCTTAGACATTTAGAAGATTTTTTGTAAGACATCACATTTCATCAAAATATTTTTATAATCCAACTCATAGTCTTTAAGTTGTTATTTTAGTCATAAGATTTGAATACAACAATTTTGTATTGACACATATTCCTTTATATATATAGAAATATATATACATATATATATATATATATATATATATATATATATGTTTGTATGGGTCATAAACACTTCTCCAAGATTAATTCTTTTAATCATCAATATGGCACATAATATTTTGGTATCTTCTACTGTAACAGTTGTCAAACTTCCATTTCTTGGAATGATACACATAGTAATTATTTTATGTAAAATTCTAACCAATAAAGAAAATTGATACACATAAAGATAACTTTTTCCATCTATACTTTTAGCACAAAGAAAAGAATACAAATTTTCTTTTACCATTGTAGATAATTCCAAGTCATTGTCACTTTTAAATTCTAGACATATCTTGTTATCATCATTTGAAACTATCACATCCATTCGTCCAATTTTGGAAATTAACATTTCAGATTTGCTTACCTTCAAATTCTTGTAAAAATCCATGACTAGCAAAAAAAAATTCAGCTTGTACTTCCCTAGGCTCATTTTCAATTTTTACATCTTTATTTTTATCATTTTCATAGGAGAGTTCTTGTATTTTTATATTCTGATTATTTTCTTCATTTTTTATCAATGGTTTCTTCAAAAATTCTACATGCTTTACTATTTAAAACATAATCTAGAAAAATTCCTTCTTTTTTTTTTTTTTTAAATTTATCTAGAGTGTTTAAATTATTTTTCAAAATGTAACATACGCAATCAAATATATAAAAATAAAACACACTAGATTTCTACTTTTAAAAAATTTTATAGGAGGATTTCTCAATCATAGATTTAAGATAAACTCTATCAATTATATAACATGCCATGGAAATGATTTTGATCCAAAAATATTTTTTTACACTACTATCCATATGTCATTTTGTTTTGAATTTTTTATCTCATGTTCCTACACAATAAACCAGAATATCATTTGTTTTTAGAAACCCAAAGTTGTTTGGGTTCTTTAGATAACAAGCTTGTGCTAGGAAGAAATTTTTCTTGATTATTACTAAGATTGTTCAAATAATAAAATCTAGCAATATGCTCAATTCTGTGACACAAATAACATGAAAAATTATTTTTTACTTTTCGAAAATTATTCAAATATTTATATTTTACATGTGAAAAATTAGATTTTTGATATTTAGAAAAGTTACTGAAATTCCTATTAAAATAGGAGGTTTATAGCTTCTTCTACCTCTAAAAGTTGTACTTTTATGACCACTACTTCTATGCTTGATTTTTGTAGTCAGACGTTTTCTGTGTTTTGCATTTTTTGCTACACTTACAAATACTATTTTATTAGCTTGTAAAGCAGATATATTTATAGAGTTGTACCCTAAACCATTTTTGGAAAAATCATATCTTTGAATTGCAAAAAGCCTAATTTTTATCACTTTCATTGAATTTTTGGAATGTGTTTTTAATAGAAATGGACAGATTTTCTACTTTAGTTTTCAACAAACATATTTCATCTTTCATAGTAGAGTTTTCTAATTTTATAAATTCATTTTCAAATCTTAAAATATAATTTTTACTATTTAATGTTTCATTTTCAAACCTTAAGATTGACAGTTCAGATTCTGTAGCAGAATTTTTAGATTTTAAAACATTAATTTCAGATTTTAAATCATCATTTTAGAATTCAGAACGTTGTTTATCTATTTGAGAAGTTCATTCTCATATTCCAAGTCTTGTATTTTGTATTTAATCTCAGAAAGCAATCTTAGTACATTGTCATCATCAAAATTAAAATCATCACAGCATTCAGAGTCAGATTCCACCTGAGAATCTACCATTAAGTAGAGATTTGCTTCATCATGACTTTCTAAATTTTCTGAGTCTGATTCTGAACTTGATTCATCCAAGTAACTCCAGGTAGCCATAATTGATTTTGCTTTCTTATGAAATTTCTTCATCTTCTTTGTAAGGACTAAACATTCATATTTGATATATCCAGATTTCTTGCATTTGAAATAAATAATCTTATCTTTCTTTTTTTCTTTTAATTTGAAACTCTTTCCTGCATTAATTTTGGACTTTTAAAAAACATTAGTATTCTTAAATTTATTGAACTTTTTACCTCCTTTTTAATGACACGAGACAACTTTTTAGTTAACAAATTCAGCTCATCACTGCTATCATCTTCATCAAATTCTGCTTCCTTATTTGCCGCGAGTGTAATGATTTTTTTTTTCTTCCCATCATTTTCTGTAGAATAATGAACTTCTACTTCATAAGCCATGAGTTTTCCTCTCAGTTCATTTAAGGATAGTTTTGACAAGTTTTGAGCCTCCTTAATTGCTGTCTTTTTTGCATCCTAAGCTCTAAGAAGAATTCTCAAAACTTTTCTGAGCAGATCCTTATCTGAAAACCTTTTTCCAAGAGACTTCAATTCATTTGTAATGGATGTAAATCGATTAAATATGTTTTTAACTTGTTTTCCTTACTAAAAATTGAATAATTCATATTCTTACATCAGAAGGTTAATCCTAGTATCTTTAACAGTCCTTGTGCTTTCGTGAGTGGTGCACAATTTGTCCCAAATTTTTTTAACTATAGAACAAGAAGAAATTAGGTTAAATTCAGTAGGAGATATTGCATATAATACCAAATGTTTTGCTCTTGAATTGATTGACATTTTCTTTTATCTTCCTCAATCATTATAGGGGTTTTCACATCTAAGTTTTCTTGAAAAATCACATCGCAAACTTCATAATCCATGACTTGTATAAAAGTCTCTATTCTACATTTCCAATGTGAGAAATTATCAAAATAAGGAGCCCTATTTGTGTATTGGCTAAAAGTATACTGTAAAGCCATTGGATTTTTCGCTCAAAAGTCAATACTTTTGTGGAGTCGCTAATTAACTCTTATACCACTTGTTGGTCTCTATATAATCAAAAAGGGGAGTTGAATTAGTTGGCTTCAAATTCTAGATTTTACTTCACCAAAATTTCAATTAAATCTAAGGCCAAATTATACCAAACATGGAAATATAAATGCAGAATTTAAACAATAGAGATAAGGAGATCAATCCTAGTTTATAGTGGTTCAGTTTTGTACCTATGTCTACTCTTTTAGCTTAACAAATCAGAGTCTAGCGATAATTAGTTTCTACTATACAAAGAGAGTTGCAAAGGTAAGTACAATACTCTAATGTTGACAATCTATACCTTTCATCGTAGAAAATGATTTAGTCCAACATTAACCAAATCCAAACTCTCTCACATCTAGCCTATCAATCTAAGAGAATGCTCCTCACATTCTCCCTAAAATTACTGAAGTTTTACAATACAAACAAACACAAAACAATATCCCTGAAACCCCAACATACAGATTCACAACTATTCCAGTAGCTTACTTTGAGATCTAATATCTCACTCTCAACATATCAAAATTGCTCTGTAAAATATGTTGAATATTCTCTGTATATAACACTTTAAATCCCAAGAAGTGTCACTCCAAAACTGGTCACAAACATGAAGATATATGTCTGTAAAGTTGGCTCCCTAACAACTTTTATAGTAGTAAAAAATTTGGTTGACTTCCTGATTTCATGCTTGATTTTCTTTACCATATGCTCTGATATTTACTTACGTAAATATTCAAATTTAAAGTCCAACAATCTCCTTAAAGTGTAGAGAATTCAATTTTCAAAAATCTCAACTGATGGAGAAGTTATAAATGCCAAAACCTTCTCTAAATATCAGCATGCAAATTCTGAAAATATACTTCACAATTTGAACTATCTTATACCTCTAGTGACATGTTGATTTTGAAACCTCCAAGTGATTTGAATTTAAATACTCCATTTAGACACGTCTAGGATTAAGTATTGCTCCCAATCTACACTTAACATACTAATTTAGGTTTTGAAAATAAATTAAAACACACTAGTACACAGTTGTTCTGTATATCTAAAATTCGACTGCTTTTACCCAGTTTCTGTTTCTGCCCAACTTCTGTTCTTCTAAATTTTCATAGAAATTCTCAAACATGTGTTACTTAAAAGAATAAACATTTTAAAGACCTGCACACTTAGTAAACTCAGTAGTAATACATATAAGGTTTTGTTATCATCAAAATATTAGGATTCGACAACAATTTCCTTAACAATAAGTAATATTAAATACTATTCTAAGTGTCAATTATACTTTTTAGAAACCCAATGGCTATCAGGTAATGTTGCCCTAGGGTTTGTAATGTATGTGTCAAATATGATCAACAGTTGATGATACTTTTTTTACTATCATTTTATTAGTGAGATCAAAAAGTTAGATAATAAAATAGCACTTAATCAAAGGAAAATAAGATTCTCAACTTGATTCTTGGTCGATCAAATCACAAAGTTCTTAGCATAATGTGAAATTAGAATAAAGAATCAAAATCTTTACTTGTTTTAATTAGATTCGAGATAAATTTAACAACATAAAATATGGAAAGTAGTTTCAAAGGTTAGAAGGTTTCAAGGTTTCAAAAGTATGAACATCAATTAGGTTTTGATGTCATGAGATGTTTTAAAATTCAATCAAACATGAGTGATTTCAAATGTTAAATGAAGGAATTTTGACGAACCAATTTTAGGATTTGTAATGGACTCATCATGAGTGAGGGTCCATGGGTCCCACAAGCATGGTTTGTTCATGCTTGTACCCAAGCGTAACACTCCCACTCTATAGAGAGGGAAAAAGATAGAGAGAAGTTAGAAATGGAGAAAAAGAAAAGTAGAGAGAGAAAGAGATAGAGAGAAAAAGATTAGAGAAAGAAAGTTGAAAGATGAATTCCATTCTATATGCTTTCTTTGTCTTCCCATAAATTATTTATACATTTTTTTCTCTAACCGTTAACCACTTTACTAATTAACTATTAACTATTAACCACTATTACTAATCACTATTAACTACTAACCACTACTAACTACTATTATTATCCACTATTGGTATTTATTACAATACTTGCCATTTGAAGATATCCTTGTCTAAAACCAATAATTGAGATTTTGAATTCGAATCTTAAACCAAGGTTTATATTTTTGTTGAGAGATAAGATAATGAAGACGAATAATGTATGTGACTTGAGTTGCAGGGAGAATACTAAGAGAAAAATGGTGATGCAGGAGTTTAAGAGAGATCTTTTTTGAATTAGTTTCTTGTAGAGATTTTTTCCTAGTGAATATCAGAAGTTTAATCATGGAGGACTCATCCAGAAACCTCCATTAACATATTCTTTCTTGGATATTTGTGACATTCCTTCTACTATCAACTTTTCTTTATTAGAAGTAGGTAGAATGGAAGATTCAAAAAGTGTTTCAATACCTTAATCTTCCATGGATTTTGATATTATTTCTTTTACTATTTGATTTGCTTTGCTGCGATCTGATTTCATTTTATTTTCTTGCTTCCTTTCTACCAAAGTTTTGATATTCTCATTGATACCAAACAATTTCAATATCAATGCATGCCATGAGAGCGTCTATCTTTTAGTCATGTTCCTCTCATTTTTTCTTCTATTATTACATGTGAATCTCTTGTTCTTTTTTATAGTCCTCAAACTAATTATCTTTTGCCATTGACTATGCCTAAAATCATGAGTTTTGATACCAATTTGTAACAATCCTACTCTAGGAAGAGAGAAAAAGAAAGAGAGAAAGAATAGTAGAGAGAGAATTGAGAGAGAAAGAGATATGGAGAGAAAGACTAGAGAGAGAAAGTTCCCTGTATGCTTTCTTTCTCTTCCCAATCAAGTATATACTTTTTTTTTTCTAATTATTAACCACTTTACTAACAATTAACTACTAACCACTATCACTAATCACTATTAACTACTAACTACTATTTTAACCACTATTAACTACTAACCATGTCATGTCCTGACCTGCATGTCCCAACACATGATAACTGCCACATTACGCTAAACAAGTGTGAACTCCTCCCCATGTTCCAAGGTAACGCAGGACATTTACATAAATTTCTATCTTTTCCAAATTGTTCAATGTTCTATTAAACCATCTAAGTCCAACCTTTCTCCAAACAAATACAAACAACATCAAGTGGCCAATAGAATATTTCCAAAACAATCCAAGTGAGATAGTAAAAAAAGAGTCCCCAAAATGAGCATAAATTTCATATAAAATTTCAACTAAAATGGACAAAACATTTGCAAAGTTTTAACTCTAAATGTAATAACCTAGAAGGGGTGAATATGTTATTTATAAAATATGACTATTTTTTGTATTTAAAGGAAAACTAATTTAAACAAAGAGGAGTCAAGAAGTGAAAATGAAGAAAATAGAGGACATGAACAATTTATAATGGTTCTACCTTCTTGGTGTACATCCATTCCCAGGTTTTATCTGGATTTTCTAATCCACTATACTACTAAAGAATTACACACTAGCTTTATAGGTACTAGCCAACCTTACAAGTGTTTAAACTAAACACTTACATTTGTCTTTCCCGAAAGCAAGCAAACTCAACTTAAGAATCCTCTCTTAGTTTCTTAATTACCAGATCAGAAACATTTTTATGATCTTTTACAACAAATATAATTTGTAAGAGTATACAAAATGAAGCTAATCTCTTCAATTAAGACTTTGATGTGTAGATGAGAATAAAAACAAAGCAACTAAAAAATATGAATGTTCTCTTTGAAGACTTGTTTGATTGTTTCCAAAACATGATTATTCTTCACTCTCTTACATCATATTTATACTAAGAGATGATGATTTACCTGTTAAACTTTATTGAAAGCATTACAGAGATTGATAAGGTTGGTAAGCTTTTCTGAGCAGATGAATGTTACTTATATATGGTCGACTTGTTGGAATTCTGCGCTAACTTACTTTTGAATTTTGAAATAGTTGAGTCGACTTCTTGAATAGTCAGGTCAACTTCCTTCTATGATTTTTAGACTTCTTAAGTTGGCTTCATGAGTTCACAGGTCGACTTGTATATATTCATGTTGTGAGATATAAGTCTGCTTGGTTTACTCATGAGTTGGCTTGCACACAATGTAAGTCCACTTACAAATTAAGTGAGTCAACATAACGTGGTCTCAAGTCGGCTTATTCTAACTCTATATCGACTTACTAAAATTGCAGACACTAGTTTCTGTGGCTTTAAATCCTTAAGTCGACTTACGTGACTGAGTCGACTTGTGTGCCTATTTACTTAAGAATCAGATCAACTCCTAATTATTGTTGGGTCGACTTCGTGTTAATCTTCATGGATTCATGTTGACTTGCCTATTATATAGGTTGTCTCACTTAGATTTTAGGGTGAACTTCTATGACCTTGATTTGACAGGTGGACTCATGATACAAGTGCTCAAGTCGACTTGTGTTCTTTGTAGGTCGACTTGTTAATATTGCAGACTAAGTTCTTAAGACTTATGTTTGAAAAGTTGCCTTGTTCTAATTGTGACTCGACTTATGATCTTATGATCTCTAGGATCAGGTCGACTTGTTACCTTGATAGGTCGACTTAATTATGTGTAGACCTAGAGTTCTGAGACTTGTATTTAATAGATTGACTTGCTTTAATTGTGAGTCAACTTATAACCTTATAATCTATAGGTTCAGGTCGACTTGTCACATGATAGATCGACTTGGTATGATCCAAACTTAGTGAAAATTCAAATTTTGGAACTTTAGGTTAACTTACAACTAAGATGAAATTTGCTTGACACTGTACAAGTTGACTTAGTAAGTGAGAGAGTCGACTTGACATATTTAATCTATACATTCTGATGATACAAGTCAACTTATAGAATGAGTAGGTTAACTTGTCCAATATCACTTAAATTGTTATGAAATTCCTATTGGATTAAAAACTTAAATTAATCAACTCCAATAATTTTTAATCACTTCTAATTATCATCAAAACCTATCTTATTCAACATTCTCTCTCTTTTTGATGATGAAAAAATCTTATTAAAATTATTTGCTAAAATCATTTTAAAATTTGAGAAATTCTCCCCCTTAACCATTGTCATATCCTTTCAAGCTTTCAAACATTTATACCCAACTTGAATGTTTAGTTTCTTGTTCAAGTTGTGCATATCCTTACAACTGTCAATTCGCACCTTTCTTCCCCTAAGTCCAATGCCTTTTAGCAATTTCATAATTTCACCACATATATACATTTATGACCATCAAATATTTAAATCACACATATATACATTCATGACTAGCAAATATTCAAATCGTTGTCTTCTCCCTCTTTTTGTTATCAGCAGAATGGAGTATACAACAAAATTAAACTAAAGGGGCAAAAAAATTACCCAATATCAAGTTGATTAATCTATTGATAAAGAAATAACACAACCAATTACTAAAACATAGCTAAGGCATATAGAAATGCAGATAGAGGTAAGACAAGTAAGCATGGTCATCAATTCAAACATGCATAGAAGATAGTCAGAGACAAGTATGTTATTAAGGAACACTCAAACATGGCTAGGTTAACATGTCAATAGTAAAGCACATATATATATATATATATACATATATATGCATCAAAGTATAATTGGTTACTAAAAGATAGCTTACTACAGATACCTTTCAAAAGAGAGCAAAAGACAATATAAAGTCAAAATAAAATACAGGTTCCTGTAGATAGCTTGGCTCATGGGAAAGGGAGGAGAGTGGTGTCTAAGAAGAGCTTGGAGAATTGAGTTGATTTTCCTTGATCATGTTTTCAAGTTGAGTGAGTCTGTCATGAGTTTGTGCATTCTGATCTTCAAGCCTAAGGAGTTGTGCCTACACATGGACCAAAGCTCCCTAAATCATATTCATGGTGACCTCAGAGGAAGAAGAAGATGAAAATGATGTGGAAAGAACACCGGGTGAAGGAACAATTTGTAAATTTTCTTTATTTAGACCTTCTTTAGATGGTTCACTGGATCCAATCCCATCTCTCTTCCTTTTCCTACCCTCTTCTTGTTTCTTTTCCTCATTTTTCCTTTCCCAAGCCCATCCTTATATACCTATCTTGCTTTCTTTAGAGATCACTCACCAATACCATGTTTCAATATCAATTTGTGACATTTTTCCTTTTTCAATCAATCTTATTCACACTTATGATGTTGGTGATCAAGGAACAATAAGGTAAGTTGGCAGAATTTGATTTTGTAGCACTTATCATGAAATAAGGGACTATGTAATGCAGACTAGGTTTTTTGTTGTCTATTATACATGCCATGAGCCATGAGTCCTCTTTGGTGATTGTTGAATGATTCCCACCTCTAGGTCTGAGTATGTGAGTGATAATAGGTGAAACATTCATTTGTGAATACTTAAATCCTTTGCGTTAGTGCTCACAACCTCAAGTTCTTTCAAATCATCTTTCTTAAACACAACTCTTCCACATTTAACTAGATTTCTCTTTAGATGATCATCACAAGTAGTTTGTGATATCTATTTCATATTGCACATTGAGCACAAGATCTTAGGGGTGATCACTATTTGCTTCCCTTTGATATATGTCCTAAATGTGCAAGATTTTATCTTTGAGGCAAAGTAATAGTGAGTCTTTATTGTGCGCCCCCTGTGTCCTCTATAACTTCCAAATTGTTGTAAAACTTCTGACTAGGTCTTCAAACACATGGTTATTAGGGTTCAATAGAGATCTAGGTATGATATTACTCAAATGTTCTTCATATAGAAACCCATTCTTTTTCAAGTACTCTCAATTTATAAGTCCATCGAGATTTAATTTTTGAAAGCAAAATTTGGAGTTGAAGGGCTTACTCTTTGCGACGGAGGGAATTCACTTTCATTGAATGGTGTTGGGTTCTTAGTTTTTGGAGCCATTGAAGTCTTGTTCGTCTCGGGAGACACAGACGATTTGGGATGATTTTTGTCTCTTGTTCAAATTTTAGGGTTCATATGAAAACTTAGGGTTCATGCGAAAGAGAGAGAGAATTGGGAAATTTTGATTTTTAGGAGTTAAAAGTTAAGTGGGAAGATGAAAGGTCGATATTTCTAGAACCCAATTATTTTATATTCAAGTTAGATCTAGGTTGTTATGAGAGAGGAACGGGTTATTGGGTCGGAGTTTTGTATTTGACTTAGCCATGAGCCACATAAGTCGACTTGATCGAAAGATGAGTTACCTTGTCTGTTTACACAGGTTGGCTTGCGTTGATTGTAAGTCACCTTGCTATAAAGAAACCATGTTCTGAACATATCCGAGTTGACACACATTTGAGCCAAGTTGACTTGGTTAGTTTTCAGAAACTCTTTCTATGTCTTGAATTTTGCAAGCTGACTTACACTTTTGAGTAAGTCGTCTTGTGTTTACAAGTATTAGCTTCTAAGTCAACTTATAATTTCTTTAAGTCAAATTGATTAAGCTTTCAAAACACTCTTCTAAGCCATGATTTTCATGATCGACTTGTTGTATTGACAAGTAGTCTTGATTAATTTTCAAACCTCAGTTTTGAGTCCTGAAACTAATGGGTCAACTTTTATATTATATAAGTTGACTTTCTCTTCATTAAACCATACATTCAAGGTTGACTTACACATATAGTTTTTATTAAGATCAAGCTGCAAGTCGACTTATCTTCTTTGAAAGTTAGCTAGTCCCTTAGTAACTCGTTTCATCTTCTCAGATTTCTGAGAATTCTTTGAAGTTTATTTTAGAGTCTTATCTAACTATTTTGAACATGTAATTTGATCAATTTTAAGCATCTAAAGTTTATGAATTTAATCCATCATACCCAATTCTCTTCTTAGATTGCAAAATCTTTCCCTATCCAATTGTTTGGTAAAAATATCAACAATTTGTTTCTCAGTTTCTATATATTCTAGAATTATATCTTTCTTAAGCACATGAACTCTAATGAAATGATATCTAACCTCAATATGTATAGTTCTAGAGTGATGAATTTGCTTTTTAGTTAAATATATAGCACTAGTATTGTCTACTTTGATTGGTATGTTTTCTAACTTCAGTCTATAGTCCTCAAGTTGATGTTTGATCCACAAAATTTGAGCGCAACATTATCCTATAGCCATATATTCTGATTCTGTGGTTGAGGTAGCAACACTACTTTGTTATTTAGAAGAGCCTGACACTAACATGCTTCTAAAGAATTGATAAATCCCACTTGTGCTTTTCCTATCTAGTCGACAACTAGCAAAGTCTGTATCTAAATATCCATGTAGGCCCAATGATGATTTTTTGTCATACCACAATCCCAGATTGCATGTGTCCTTCAAGTATCTCAAAATCCTTTTGAATGTAGCTAAATGAGATTTCTTGGGACTAGATTGGAACCTATCACATAAACATACACTATATAAAATGTCCGGCCTAGATGCAGTCAAGTATAGTAGAGAACCAAACATACTCCTATATGACTTTTGACATACTTCCTTTCTTTTTTCATCTTTGTCTAATTTAATTGAAGTACTCATAGGTGTGGCTTATCCTTTGAGTTTACTAAATCCAAATTTCTTAACTAATTCCTTAACAAATTTGGATTGATTTATGAATATCCTCTTTTGTGTTTATTTAATTTGCAAACCTAAAAAATAGTTCAATTCATCCATCATACTTATCTCAAATTTAGCATGCATTGACTTAGCAAATTCTTGACAAAGTTTCTCATTGGTTGCTCCAAATACTATGTCATCTACATAAATTTGAACTATCAATATTTCTTTGTCTTTTCTCTTAATAAATAAGATTGTGTCAACTTTTCCTCTTTCAAATTCATTTTCTATTAGGAATGTGCTAAGTCTCTCATATCAAGTTCTTGGATCTTGTTTTAAACCATATAGTATTTTGTTTAATTTGCACACATGATTAGGTAATTTTAGATCTTCAAATCCGGATGGTTATTCTACATAGACTAATTCATTTATAATTCCATTTAAGAAGGCACTTTTTACTTCCATTTGATATAATTTAAAGTTCATAAAACAAGCAAAAGCTAGTAGTATCCTAATTGCTTCCAATCTAGTTACAGAGGCATATGTATCATAATCTATCCCTTCTTCCTGACTATACCCATGAGCTACTATTCTTGCCTTTTTCTATTGATTATGTCATTTTCATATAATTTATTCCTAAACACCCATTTAGTGCCTATCACGGATTGATCTTTAGCTCTAGGAACTAACTCTCGAATGTTATTTCTTGTAAATTAATTTAGCTCTTCTTATATTGCTAATATCCAATTTTCATCATCAAGATCCTCATTAACATTTGTAGGCTCTATTGATAAATGCTACAAACTCACATTGATTTTGTAGGGCTGATCTTGTTCTAACTCCTTTACCCAAGTCTCCAATTATATTTTTAATGTTCACACTCTTTCTTAAACTAGAGTATTTAGGTTCTTCTTAACAATTGGGTAGTTTATCTTTAGGCATCTCTTCCTCATCCTTAAGGTCATTTTTTACATTATTATTTTTTTTAAATCCTCTTAGTGTTCTATCTTTTGAGATTGTTGATCAAACACATTTATTTCATCATCTTTTTTATCTATAGCATTTTTCCTAGGATCCTCATATTTATCCAATTCAACATGAATTGATTATTCAATCGTCATTGTTCTTTTGTTGTACACTGTATAGGCTCTACTTGTGGTTGAGTATACTAGAAAAATCCCTTCATCACTTTTTGCATCAAATTTTCCTAAGTTGTCCTTACCATTATTGAGGATAAAACATTTGCATCGAAAAATATGAAAATAGTTGATCTTAGGTTTTTTTCTTCTTGAATAATTCTTAAGGAGTTTTGTTAAGGATAGGTCTAAATGAAACTCTATTTAATATATAGCATGCAGTGTTAATTGTTTTGGCCCTAAAAATATTTTGGTATATTATGTTCATATAACAGAGTTCTTGCCATCTCCTTTAAAGTCCTATTTTTCCTTTCTACAACTCCATTTTATTGTGAAGTCCTAATTGCTGAAAAATTATACTTTATTCCATGTTCCTTACAAAATTCTTGCATGATCCTATTTTCAAATTCTTTCCCATGATAACTTTTAATCTCCAAGACGTGACACTCTTTCCCATTTTGCATATTTTTACAAAATTTGATAAAAAGATTACTAGTTTCTTCGTTCTTTGCTAAGAACATCACCCAAATTTACCTAGAGTAGTAATCTATAATCACAAAACCATAATATTTTTCATCTAGACTTTGAATTCTAGTTGGACCAAATAAGTCTATATGAGAAGTTCCAAAGGTCTAGAGGTAGATACTTCATTCTTGGATTTGAATGAAGTTCTAACATACTTTCCTTTCATGTAAGTATCACACAGTTTATCTTTTTCAAATTTGAGATTAGGTATTCCTCTAACTAAGTCTTTTTCTTTTAGGTTAGATGTTTGGTTCATACTAGCGTTTCCTAATCTCTTATACCATAGCCAAGAATTACTCAAGTTAAGAGCCATTAAATATGTTTCTTTATTTTCAATATCATCTAAGTATATCACATAAATGTTTCCTTCTTTAGAACCTTTGAATATAATCTTATTTGATTGCTTATCAATAACTAAACATGCAAGGCAACCAAACACAATAATATATCCCTTATTACACAATTAACTAATACTAAGTAAGTTATGCTTTAGACCTTTTACACACAAAATATGTTCAATCTTAGTTAAGGAGTTACCTACATTACCAATGTCGACGATGGATCCTTTTGAGTTGTTAGCAGATACAACTTGTCTCCTTGTTTTCTTTCCAACGAGTAAAAATGTGTGGCCTCCCCCTTCATGTGTCGAGAGTAGCTGCTATCTAGGAACCACCTACTCTTGGAACTTTTGGAGTGAAGACATACCTACACAAAAGAAAATACTCATATTTTGGCCTTTGGTACCCATGCTTTCTTGGGTCTACCAATGTTAGTGCTCAATACATTCTTAGGTACCCACACTAATGTTCCTTATTTTTCTGAAAATGTCATACTTTTATTTTTAATTTTGGATGAGTCATTAAGATATTTATTAGCATTGCTTGTATGATTTTGGTATGTAATAATAGACTTTCTTTTCCACTTACAAGATTAAGCTCCATGCCCATTTTTCATGCAAATGTGACATTTATTTTTGGTCTTAGCATTTTCGAAGCTAGGAACAAAGAATTTGAGTGTTCAATGGATCATACCCAAGACCGGCCTTATCATAGATGGCTCATTGTGCACCTAGCATGAGATCCAATTTCTCTTGTCCTTGTATGAATTTATGTAGTAAAGAGCTAAGCCTTTTGTTCTATTCTTTTTCTCTCTCAAGTTCCTTTGCCAATTTTTGGTAATTTTGAGAATCATTGGCATTTGTCTTAGAGGTCTCATCTATTTGTTCATGCAAACTTTTGTTTTCATTTTTGAGAACATTACTCTCAGTTCTAAGATGTTCATTTTCTTTTTTTATACTATTCATTTTCTTTTCTAAATCATGTAAGGTCCTTTTAAGTTCAAGATTGTATTCTTAGAGTTTTTCAAGTCTTCTAGTGCCTCCATTAAAGTATCATTTAAGTCATTATTTGAGTCGAAGTTAAAAAAATATACCTCATTGTCTTGATCATCCTCCAAGGCCATGAAGCATAGATTGGCTTGCTCCTTGGTGGCATTCTCCTCATCCGAACTCACCTCCGAATCACTCCGTACTGCAAATGCCTTTTTTTTCTTTTCTTTTTTTTTTAGGCGTCTTCTCATATTTCCTTTCTTTCTTCAATTGGGGGCATTCAGCTTTAATGTGCCCTAACTTCTTACATTTAAAACATCTTAATTCATCATCTTTCCTATTTTTCTTAAATTCTTTCCTTCCCCTATATTTCTTCTTCATTTTAAGCTTCCTCAATGTCCTTGAGAGAATAGATATCTCATCATCATCATCATCATCATCACTATCATTACCTTCTGTACCACTAAAGCTATCACTATCAACCTTTAATACAATTATTTTTTGTTTAACTTCTATTGAGGTTGATTGAGTGTTCGTTTTCATTTTATAGGTGATGAGTGTTTCCACCAATTGATCTATCGAGAGAGTCTCCAAATTCTTTGATTCTTCAATAGTAGTGATCTTGGACTCTCAAGCTTTTGGCATACACCGAAGAATTTTGTCCACCATGCCTTCTTCAAGAACTCCCTTTTCCAGCAACCTTAGCTCATTTGTGAAGGTGTTAAAACATGTCACCATCTCCCTTACTGTTTCCCTTCTTTCATTTTGAATGCTTCATACTTTTGCTTAAGCATCTGAACCTTGTTTTTTCTTACTTGGTTGGTTCCTTCATATGTTACTTCTAGTCTTTCCCAAATCTCTTTGGCTATTATGCATGAAGAAACTCTGTTGTATTCAGAAATGCTCAAGGCTAGATAAAGCAAATTTACAGCTTTACAATTTGCTTAGAAGGCCAACTATTGTTCATTGGTCATGTCTTTTAATTTTGTTGGGATCTTAACTCTATCCACAACCATGATAGGAAATTCTATTCCTTTTTTTATGATTCTCGATTCCATGAGATCTTGAGCAATTATAAAATTCTTCATTTGTTGTTTCCAGTACGTATAATTACTTTCATTGAAGAAGGGTGCTCTATTTGTTGAACAAGCCTCTGTTGGAATTCCATTGGTGCTATTATAAGCCATATAATGGACCGTAGAATTTAAATGTCGTTGGACACTTTCCTAGATACCCGCTCTGATACCACTTGTTGGCTCTAAATGTAATAATCTAGAGGGGTTGAATCAGTTATTTAAAAACTATGGCTATTTTTTGTGTTTAAAGGAAAACTAATTAAACAAAGAGAAGTCAAGAAAAAAAAATGAAGAAAACAGAGGACACGAACAATTTATAGTGGCTCTACCTTCTTAGTGTACATCTACTCCTAGACTTCACCTGAATTTTCTAATCCACTATACTACTAAAGATTTACACACTAGCTTTATGGGTGCTAACCAATCTCACAAGTGTTTAACCCAAACGCTCACACTTACCTTTCCCAAGAGCAAGCAAACTCAACTTAAGAATCCTCTCTTGGTTTCTTAATTACTAGATTAGAAACACTATTCTGAACTTCTACAATAGATATAATTTGTAAGAGTATACAAAATCAAGCTAATCTCTTCAAATAAGACTTTGATGTATAGTTGAGAGTAAAAACAAAGCAACTAAAAAATATGAATGTTCTCTTTGAAGACTTGTTTGATCGTTGCCAAAAAAAAGATTATTCTTCACTCTCTTGTATCGTATATATACTAAGAGATGATGATCTGCCTGTTGAACTTCATTGAATGCATTGCAGAGGTTGGTGAGGCTGGTAAGCTTTTCATTTAATTCGAAACAGCTTTTCTGAGCAGATGAATGTTACTTACATATGGTCGGCTTGTTGGAATTCTAAGTCAACTTACTTTTGAATTTTGAAATAGTTGAGTTGACTTCATGAATAGTCAGGTCGACTTCCCTCTGTGATTTTCAAACTTCTTAAGTCGGCTTTGTGCGTTCACAAGTCGACTTGTGTATATTCATATTATGAGAGATAAGTCTGCTTGGTTTATCATGAGTTGGCTTACACACAATATAAGTCCACTTACAAATTAAGTGAGTCAACATAATGTGGTCTCAAGTCGACTTATTCTAACTCTATGTCTACTTACTAATGTTGTAGACACTAGTTTCTATGGCTTTGATTTCTTAGATCGACTTATGTTGTGACTAAGTTGACTTGTGTGCCTATTTACTTAAGAATCAGATTGACTCCTAATTTTTGTTGGGTCGACTTTGTACTAATTTTCATGGATTCATGTCGACTTGCCTAGTATACAGGTCGATTCACTTAGATGTCAGGGTAAACTTCTGTGACCTTGATTTGACATATTGACTCATTAGATTTCTCAGGTTGATTTGTGAACTTTTATACTTAGACAAATTTTCAATATAAATGCTCAAGTTGACTTGTGTTCTTTGTAGGTCAACTTGTTAATATTGCAGACTAGTTTTCTGAGACTTATGTTTGTCAAGTTGACTTATTTTAATTATGAGTCGACTTATGATCTTATGATCTATAGGATCAGGTTGACTTGTCACCTTGACAGGTCGACTTATTTATATGCAGAACTAGTGTTCTGAGACCCATATTTAACAAATCGACTGGCTTTAGTTGTGAGTCGACTTATAACCTTATAATCTATAGGTTCAAGTTAACTAGTTACATGATAGATCGACTTGGTATGATCCAAATTTAGTGAAAATTCAAAATTTTGAATTTAGGTCGATTTAAAACTAAGACAAAGTTTGCTTGACATTGTATAAGTTGACTTAGTAAGTGAGAGAGTCGACTTGACATATTTAATTGATACATTCTTATGATGCAAGTCGACTTATAGAATGGGTAGGTCGACCTATCTAATATCACTTAAATTTTAACAAAATTCCTATTGGATTAAGAACTTAAATTAATAAGCTCCAATCAATTTTAATCATCCTTAATCATCAAAACCTATTTTACTCAATACAAAGAAACAAAAGTTTCCAAGAGTTTACAAAATACCCTCCTCGGGTCCATCTATCAACACCTCAAAACCAGAACATAATTTATACCAAAAAGAAGTTTGTGAAGGCGGTCTCCTCAAGTTCGGCACTAGACAACCACAAGTCTCAACTAAACTTTCTATGTAAAAATGAAGGTAGGAAAGATAATTATAAACAATACTCAGTGAGTGAATAATATATTATGAAAGTAAATAAGAGATAATTATGGACATGTCAAATAATAATCTCAAAATCATATTATCCTGCCTACAAAATTCAAGATTCATTATCAAACATCAAGTTTTTAAGTAAGATTAAATAAATCATAATGAATAAATTATATGCATCCAATCATATCCATACGTTTTTCAAAATCATGGGATCGCCAAAATCATAGCTCTCGATAATGGTCTACCATGACCAAGGACGAAACCAACAAGAGTTTTCATATTTTTCCAACTCACAAATACCCCTAACTTTGGTATTGGCTTGGGCCTCCCTTCGGGTGCTACCAAGCTAGTCTATGGGGATGATCTCGGAGGCATGTATCAAGCGTGACTACTTCCTTAGTCATAAGAACCCTCAACCGCGTCGCCCTATTGGGCTGCATCGCGGAAGGGACTGACTATAGCCATTAGATCAGACACTATTTCACAAATCTCATAACTTGTATCAAAATATGCCAAAATAGTTTAATCATTTCTCAAATCATGAGTTCACTGTCAACGTGATCAACATAGATTAATACACATGGCACATTGTTTCAATTCAATATTTGGATGCACATTTCATTCCAAAGTCTCTTTCTAGACACTCCACAATCACAAACTAATTTATAAATCAATTTTAAAAATATTTATAAAATCAAGTAAAATAAATTCCCATTCAAAATTATAACAATGCATCCACTCATCTCTTGAAAAGATAAACACTTCCACCTCACAATTTAATCAACTGAAAATCTTTCCTTGGGTTCTAATTGCCTTAAACCCAAGACATCAAATGCTAATTAATCATTTAATCACTTGAAGGACTAGAGTTAATAGGTTTCTCCAAATATAACACAAACCCTAATTCCCAAAATCCATAAATCTATATTCTAATTCTATCAATTACATTTGATTTGCATCAATATACCCTTTCTATTCACAAATTTCTCAAATCTCAACATTTATAAACTTTAGGTCTAAATTACCAAATTCATATTTTTTAAATCTCAATCTAAATCTTAAAAAAAGTAAGGTTAACTCAAATCTAAGATGAGATGGAAGTATTACCTTTATTTGTGTCGTCAATTCTGTTCCTAAGTTGGGGCATCACCAAATCCTAGGTTTTCTCTTACTAAAAAAAACTAGCTCTTTCTCTTTAGATTTAATCATCTAGGTGCCTATTTGAGAGTTTGAAAGCTCAAATATATAGGTTTGGAAGAGTTTTGATCGATTTCGAGGGAGGAGGAGAGGGAGTGTGGTGAGCTAAAGAGGTAAGGTGAGAAGGAGAGAGTGAGAATATGAGTTTGAGAGGGAGAGAAATGAGTTTAGAACTTTATTCAAGCCTATTTATAGCGAGAGGATTATTTACCATTTTTCCCTTCATAAATTAAGAGTTTTAATTGGATTTGGTTGTTCTTTTTGTCATTTTACACTCTTAAAACATTTACAATTCGTCTAAATAAATTGATCTGCATTATAAACAAGTCAACCTAGGATTCAGAAATCTAGAAATAGGTTAAGTGTAGAAAGTCTCAAGTCTACCTGAGCACTATTCAAGTTGACCTAAAGAAAATAGGTCTTAGAAACCAACACTAAAATTAAGTAAGTCGACCTGATAATAAGATAACTTGACCTCACTTCGCAATCATACAAGTATTAAGTTAACTTAGAATTGGAACAAGTCGACCTATCAAATCTAAGTCTCACAAGCCTAGTCATGAACTAAGCAAGTCGACTTACCAGTTGCACAAGTCGACCTGAACCATTGGCATAAAGTCCATAAGTCGACCTGGACATTACACAAGTTGACTTGTCCCCACATTTCATAAAAATAGGTTAACTAGCAAGAAAATAAGCGTCATTGACAAATCTAAGTCTCAGAAAAATCAAAATTAGCCAATAACCTATTCACCTCCTCTAAGTTATTGCATCAGTATTAACACACAACCAAATTCTAAAGAAAGCATAAAACTCCAAGAAAAATTCGTAATGCTTCTTCTGATACATCAAAACTAATACAAGCCTGAATCTTTTCGAAATTACATCAAGAACTAATTGAAAATTCAAACATCGATTTTTGGTGTTACAATTCCTAAGCCCCTAAAAATAAATTTTGTCCTCAAAATTCAAACACAAAATTCTACACCAAATAAATGGGGGTATTGTTTCCGTATAGCATTCTTAGACTCCCAAGTCTCTTTTTCAACCTGATCGCTTTTCTATTAGGTCTTAACAATGGGGATTTGTTTGTTCCATAACCTCTTAATTTGGTAATCTAGAATAGTCATGGGTTGGACTTCAGAACTCAAGTCTTTTCTTAGTTCAACCGGTGGAATCTTTAAAACATGCGAAGGACCCGGTAAATATTTCTTTAATATTAAGACATAAAATACATCATGGATCTTCATCAAATTCGGGGGTAACTCCAATCGATAGACCACCTTTCCTATTCTCTCAATGATCTTGAAAGGGTAATGGGGATTCAACTTCACCCTTTTTCAAAGCCAGATTACACCCTTCCATAGTGAAATCTTTAAAAATACTATGTCCCCTACTTTAAATTCCAAAGGCTGTCTCCTCTTATTAGTATAGCTCTTTTGTCGATCTTGGCCTGTTTTCATCTTTTCCCAGTCACTTTCACCTTTGTCTTGGTTGCCTTTATCAACTCCATATTTTCAATCTTCCACTTTCCAACCTTATCCTAACACAATGGTGTTCAACACTTCCTTTCATATAAAGCCTTATAGGTTGGCATCTCGATGCTCCTTTGATAGCTATTATTATAGCCAAATTCTATCAACGGTTGGTACCTATCCCAATTTCCCTAGAAATCTATGACACATGCCCTCAGCATGTACTCTAATGTTTGAATTATGCGCTCTGATTGTCCATCGGTCTGAGGATGGAAGGTAGTACTGAACTTCAATTTAGTTTCTAAGAACTCTTGTAGTTTTGGCCAAAATTGAGAAATAAATCGGGGATCACAGTCTGAGACAATAAACATCGGAACTCTACAAACCCTCACGACCTCATCAATATATAGTTTGGCCAATTTCTTTGAAGAGTAGGTGTCTTGAATCTAAAGGAAATGGACTGATTTGGTGAGCTGGTCTACTATCACCCAAATAGCATCATGACAGCTCAGGTACATGGCAATCCTACCATGAAATCCATGGTGATGTACTCCCACTTCCACTCAGGAATTGGTAACTGTTGGAGAGTGCCGGTTGGCTTCTAATACTCGGTCTTGGCTTGTTGACAAACAAGGCACTTGACCACGAGCTCAATTGCTTTCCATTTCAACCCTGACCACCAATAAGTTTTCTTGATGGTACGGTATATCTTTGTACTCCTAGGATGCATTTCATATGCCGAAAAATGTGCCTATTCAAGAATAGCTTTTCGTAACTCATCATCCGTGAGAACACAAATCCGTTTCCCATATACAACCATTCTGTCATCCCAAATTTTGAATTCATCACTTTTTCCATTACCCTTTTAACTCTTTATTGGTAGCTTGAAGCTCTTGGATACGATCCACCAAGATAGGTCTCACTTTGAACTTGATCAAAAGTGAACCTTGGTCATCATGGGCTAGCTTAACACCAAGAGTTTGGAGTCCAACCAAACAAGATAAGTAAGAAATCCCAAGAGACGTTGAGCTAGAGGAAGAAGATTATGCGTCTGCGATCACATTAGCCTTCTTGGGGTGGTAGTCTATCATTAGATCATAATTTTTAATCAACTCTAGCTACCTTCATTGCCTCAAGTTAAGTTCTTTCTGTATGAGCAAATATTTGAGACTTTTGTGGTTAGTGAAGACTTAGCACGTCATACCATATAAATAATGCCACAAAATCTTCAAAGCAAAGAAAATCGTGACCAACTCTAATTCATGAGCAGAATAGTTCAATTTATGTTTCTTTAATTGGTGAGAGGCATAAACAATCACCCTATCACCTTTCATTAACACACATCCCAATCCTTGTTTGCTGGCATCGTTGTATACCATATAGTTACCATTGCTAGTAGGGAGAGTAAGGATCGAAACGGATGTAAGTCTCTTCTCAAGTTCCTGAAAACTCCCTTTGTATCGATCATCCCACTCAAATTTAATTCCTTTTCAAGTTAAGTTGGATATGGAGTTATGATTTTGGAGAACCTCTCAATAAATTTTCGATAATACCCTACCAATTCAAGAAAACTTCTCACCTCAATGATATTCATAGGTTGCTCCCACTTCAATATGGTTTCCACTTTCTTTGGATAAAAAGATATACCATATCCAGATACAATGTGCCCTAAGAAGCCAATCTTCCTTAATCAAAATTCGTACTTGGAGAACTTAGCATATAGTTGCTTCTCTTAGAGAGTTTACAACACAATTCGAAGATGTTTAAAGTACTCCTCATCATTCTTGGAATGTAAAGACTATAACAAACTTATCGAGGTAAGAATGAAAGACCCAATTCATTAAGTCCATGAATGTCGTGGGAGCATTTGTCAACCCAAATGGTATTACCATAAACTTGTAGTGCCCACATCGTGTTCTAAATACAGTTTTGTGGATATCATCCTCTTTAATTATCAACTGGTGGTATCCTATCCTCTGATCTATCTTTGAGAACACCGAAACCCCTTGATGATGATAAAAAAAGATCATCGATCCTTGGAAGAGGATACTTGTTCTTGATTGTAACTTTATTGAGTTGTTGATAGTCAATGCACAACCGGAGGGTCCCATCATTTTTCTTCACAAATAAAACCAGAGTATCCCAAGGAGAGATACTCAGTTGGATGAATCCCTTATCTAACAACTCTTGGAGCTGAATTTTTAACTCTTTCAATTCTGCGGGTGTCATTCTATATTGAGGAATTGAGATTGGAGTGGTGTTGGGAAACAAATCATTGGCGAAATCAAATTCCCGAACTAGAGACAACGCGGGTAACTTTTCTGGAAAGACATTCGAAAACTCATTCACCACCAAAACATCACCCAAGTTCAGACTCTCTATTATAATGTCGATAATATGTGCTAAGTAAGCTTCACACCCCTTGTATATCAATTCCCACACTTCTATTATGGAGATTACACAACTCAAAAATACCCACCGTTTGCTGGCAAACACTAATGTCAGACACCCTGGTCTCCGAAACCCTACCGCCTTGGTAAAGCAATCCACAGATGCCTAGTGGAGGTGTAGTTAATCTAAATCTAGAATGACATCAAAGTCCACCATATCTAACGGAATCAGATTCATCTCAAGAACCACTTCACCCACCTTCATTTCGCAACCACTATATACAGTATTTCTAATCAATTGCTCCCCTAAGGGAGTGATAACCAATAGCTCCTTTTCAAGTAGAGTCAATAGCCTATCGAAGTGTCTAGCAAAACTTGTACTTACAAATAAATTATTTGAACTCGTATCGATAAGCACACGAGCATCAACCCCAAAAACATTCATTGTACCTAATAGTATAATACCATAAATAATTAGTGATTCATAATGTTGAGTAAAATAGGTTTTGATGATGGTTAGGAGTAATTAAAACAATTAGATTAATTATTTGAAGTTTTTAAAATCTAGAAAAATTGTTAAAATTGAACATTGTATAAGTAAGTCGATCTGCACCTTAAACAAGTTGACCTACCTTCCCTGAAACTAGCAAAGTTCTCGTACTTTGAGTATATACTAACTTAGGGAGAGAATAAGTTGAACTAGGAAGAGAGCAAGTCGAATTAGGAGGACCACGAGTCAATTGAGAGACAAAATAAGTCGACCCGAGCAAGGTGATTTTCAAGAACTAAACTTTACAGAATAAGAAGTTGACATGAAAATGGTGATGAGTTGACCTGAGCAAAGTACCAATACTTGGCCCGAGAAACAAGTAGACTTAGAGAGTTAACAAGTAACCTAAGACATAAGCCAAGCAATATAAGTTGACCATGGGATAGTCACAAGTCGATTTGGACCAACATGCTCTCAGAAACATAAGTCTGTAACATAACTAAGTCGACCTGACTAAGATACAAGTCGACCTGACTCCAATGTCAAAATACAATAAGTCCATCTGAAAATATATAAGTTGACTTGACCTAAAAGCAAATAGGCGCACAAGTCGACCCAACCATAAGCTAGGTCGACCTAGGAAATCAAGGTCATAGAGATTAGTGTCTGTGACATAAGTGAGATGACCTAAACCCTTAGCAAGTCAACTCGAGTATTTCTAAATTCAAAAACAAGTTAACTCAAAACTTTAACAGGTCGACCGCATGTGGGTAATGTCTATATAATTAGAAAAGGAATTAAATGACAAGTTTAACCAAGCTCAACCGAGATATATAGTCATCATTACCACCATAAATTATCACAAGATATCAAAATCACCATTAACTTCACTATCATGCAATGTCATGAATATGCTTCCTAATCGAAATCGTGCACACATAACCATATAGTGTTTGTATCAAAATTTCTAAGTCATCAAATCCAAGTCCAGAGGGATTTACCTATGACTACGTCTGGATTGTTTTGAGCATCTTCATTCGTCATCATGTAAATTCTTGTTTGAATTCTTGATTGGGGATGTTGAAGAGGAGCAGCCACCGTGTTGCTCCCCATCCTCGTCTGTAGAACGGGACTAGTTGATGGTGTAGGGGCATTTGATTGACCATTCCTTGAGCCACTTGAGTGGTCTCGACTCGACTGACATCCATGTCCACCTAGACCCAATTTGGGGCAAGTATTGCGAAAATGTCCAACTTTTTCACATTGATAACACTTTAGAGGCTCGAGACATGGTCAATAGTAAAACTTTTTACAATTCTAGCAAGATTCTTTTGTCGGCCCGTTGACTTGCCCCCGGACATGGCACTAAAGGTAGGAGTGCCAAATTTAGAGAATTGTTGACCCCCGGAGAGCCAACAGACCCAGAAACTAAAACTTCACCATAGGAGTTCGTGTGCCTACTCTTATTGGAATCTTGACTCTGAGTGAACCCAGGCTTTCTCTTCTTGCAATGACTTTTCCTAACCTTTCCCCTCTTAATTACCATCTTCTCGGCCCTCAAGGCCAATTCTAGAATATCTTGAAATATATACCCCTTTGTTATTGACATCTTCTGTAACACCGAAAATTTGGTGTTATAGATATTTTGTAAAAAGTTTAGATAAATATAAAAGAAAATTTTTAAATTTTATTGATTTTTGATTTTTGGGTTTTAAATTGGGATTTTGGTATATTTAAAAATATATATATATTTGGAATATTTATTTATTTATTTAATTGTATATTTATTTATGAAAAAAAAAATCGAGAGGAGGGGGAGACGAAGCGTTTCAACACGAAACGCTGCGTCCCCGATTGTCCCCAAATCGATTAGGGCTGAAGCCCTAATCGATCTCTTTTGTCCCTCTCTCCCACTCTCTCTTTCAAATCTGTCACGATCTCTCCTTCTCCTCCACCCCTCTCCGTCGCGAACAACATCTCACGGTGGTTCTGCCACCGCCGTTGTCTCTATCTCACTCTCTCTTTCCCCTTCGAATCTGTTTCTCCCTTCTCTGCTCTCAAACACTCGCTGTCTCACTCTCTCCCTCTCATCTGTCGCTCTCTATCAGCCGCTCACAGTGGCTCCTCGACCACCTCACACAGCCACGATCGCTACTTTGTCTCTCTCTATCTTCTTTCTCTCGCGCGACAGAGTTCTCTCTCTCTCCCGCGCACGTTGTCGGTTGTCTCTCTCCCTTGCTTACTTGCACGCGGTGTTCTTTGCCGCTGCAACCCTCTTGTGTGACCGTCGCAGAGCCCCAAGCCGACAGGAGCAGTAGGTTTAGGTTACCCTAGGTCGAGACTGCAACTCATCCCCTGCACAAGTAAGGACTGACTTCTAATCCTAGATCTAGGGTTTCGATTTTTCTAAGTACTTTGGACTAATTGTTAAACTTTGCTTCGGTCTAGGAGCATTGCAGGTCTCGGACAGCATTACGGATGCACGGACAATAGAACTGCGACCTGTGAAAACCCTAGATCTTCGTGAATCTACACTTCTGTGCGCAGGTTATAGGTTGATTTCTGATAATAGCTCTAGGGTTGTGGAATAAATTACAAATTGGTATTGGAATTGGGAGATCTTATTGACTGCATCATCATGAAATGTATGTGTAGATCTGATCTTATTCGAAATGGAAAATGAGAGATAGGATTTTCAAGGCTTGTTGGGTCAGGATAAAAATTAGGGTTTATAGTTTGTATTGTTTGAGAACCTGTTTTGTGATTGATTGATGTTGCCTGTTTTGTTGAAGATGGAAATTTGTGGGAAATTGGAATGTAAAATATTATGAGGTGTAAATGATGAGAAATTGGTAAAATGCGAACAAGAATAAGAAAGTGATTGGAATTGGGGTTTAAATAAAATTAGGAAAGTTTGTAAACCCTTGAATTTGAAGGAAAATTGAGAAATATTAAAAATTTAAGTCATTAGTGATACAAATGATCTTGAAATGATGAAATAAGACAGTAGAGTCTGTGGATATGCAAATTAAGCTATATTAAATTAGGAAAAATTTGAAAACTCTGTCATGGGATTTTATTTGATGAAATTTGTAATTATTAGTATAGGATAACCCATTCGAATGTTGGGAAGGGTTACCTTAGATTAAATTGCGGAATTGGGCGTGAATACCCTCCCAAGAGGTGAGTGGATACATGCTTATGATTTTAAGTGAGAAAATACTTTGTACTGATTTTATAAATGTTTCAAATGAGTTTACGAATGTTCTAAAATTGTTTTATGATTGTGGAATGTCCCAAAAGGAGATTTGAATTACCGAATGCATCCATGTGTTATTTGAAAAAAATGATGTGCCATGTTTATTAACTTGCATTGAAAGCGATTGATTTGAACTCGTGTACTGAGAATCTAAATAACTGTTGGCACATTTTGGTATGTGATTTGATGACTGTAAAATGGTGCTGTTGGCACACTGTTGTATATGATTTGATGATTGCGAAATGGTGCTGTTTGCATAGATAATGGCTATAGTCATTCCCTCCACGGAGCGACCCAACTGGGTGACGTGGTTGGGCTGTTATATTGGATGACGAGGTAGCTGCACTCGAGAGGTGCCTCTGAATCCCTCCCTTCGGACTAGCCTGATTGCACCCCAGGGGAGGCCCGAGCCAAAGCCAAGGAAGGGGGTATTGTGTATAATTTATTGACATTGATGAAGAATCCCTTAGCGATTTCACCATTGGTCTGGGCCAAGCCTTTGGTGGAAAGATTTTGGCAACCCCGTGATTTTGAAAAACAAAAATGTGATAACTGGATGCGTATGATTTAATTATCATGATTTGTTGAGATCTTGTTTATATTGAGATTTATTGATGTGACCGTATGATTTTGAGAATGATATTTGACATGTCCACAATCATCACTCATTTATTATCATAACATGCTATACACTCACTGAGTATTTCCCAATACTCACCCCTCTCTTTCAAACCTTTCAGAGGAAGTTCAGGTCTGTGACAGCAGTTGGAGCTTGTGAAGAGTCATCCGCTGACTTGTTAGGTATAAGAGCGATGTAAGGTTATTTTAGTTTGATTTGAAATCCATGGAAGGGAGACTTGTTCATTTTCTTTGAAATTTCATTTTGGTAAAAACTTATTGTATAAATGGGACATTTGGACTTTGTTCGATTTTTGAAAGGCCGGGATGGCCGGATGCGTGCATGTGATTTGGGTTGGCCGGGTTGGCCTTGTGTGTGTGCTGATTTGAGTTAAATGGACCGATGCGTCCTTTGATTGTTTTTGTTGAGAATTTTGGGTGGTTAGGATGGCCACATCGCGTGCGTGCATGTACAGGTTCTCACTCCCCGTTGTGTGCTGATGTGTACTCGTACATGTACAGGTTCCCACTCCCTGATGTATGTTTGTACGTTCAGGGATGAGTCGGATGGGCTCCTTGCATGTGTATTGTTTATATGATTTCGTGTCTTGAAGGGTTTTATGCTTTTTTGATGATTTATTGTAAATTTGATAGTCTTGCGGAGTCCCGGTATATGGGGAGGTTCTGCCCGTGTACCGAGACTACGTGGCGGCTGTCGCGTGGTCGATCCGAGGATCGGGGCATGACATCTTCTCCCTTATATGTAAATTCAACCCTAATTCAAATTTTGCATACAAGGACTCCTCGGAGTTCATAAACTTCAAAATATATATAGCTAGCTCTCTTAACTCCATCTCATATTCTGTCATCGTCCTATTCCTTTGTGCTAGATTGAAGAATTCCTCCATCTTTTGGTTCCTATAAAACTAAGTGTAGTATTTCTCTTCGAAACCCTTAAGAAACTCTCTCCAAGTAGGAAGAGTAAAAGTCCTACATTTCACATTCTCTCACCAAGTCCTTGCACCCTTTTCCAATAGCTTCATAGCCACTACATTTCACATTCTCCCACCAAGTCCTTGCACCCTTTTCCAATAGCTTCATAGCCACCCATAACTTCATCTCGTCAACCAACCTCATGTCGGTGACGGTCTCTTGGATTCGGCCAATCCAATTCTTAGACACTGAGGCATCACACATGCTCGAGAACATCTCACATCCAAGTTGTCTCACCTCTTTGATCAGCTTTGACAACTCGATGGTAGGGTGATCAATTGATGCAACAACCGGAGGAAGAGATGGTGCCATCGGGGCACTTGGTGTGACAACCAGCGTTAAAAGAAGAATCGATGGGAGAATTGAAGTTTCATGTAGAGCTTGCAACTGAGCTCAGTAGGCATTTTATCACTCCATCACCTACTAGAGCGCAGCTAAAGGAGGAGTAGGGATCCTGGTTGGAGGAGTGGCGTGTGTTTGTGTCAGTGTTAGAGGAGGCATATGTGAATACGATGCAGCCTCGAGTTGAGGAGGTGGTGTAAGAAGAATTTCATTCGGGTTTTTCTTTCTTTTTCGAGAAGGCATAATTCTACAAAAGAGAACTATACTTAGCAAACAAGCCTAAGTGAAGTAATAAATACGTAACCCCTTAAAATAATATTCCTAGCTTCCTAGAACTCCTAGGAGGCTTTAAAAATCATTTAAAATACTTTGAATACCTAACTTTTCAAAAAAGTTCGAAAACAATTGAGAGCCTTCAAAATATCTAGGAAACCTTTTAAATGTTTTAAAACCTTCTCAAATCAAGAGTCTAACCTTTGATATCAATAAAATTGTCATGTCCTAACCTGCAAGTCTCAACATACGACAATCGCCACATTACCTTGAACACATGTGAGCCCCTCCCGATGTTTTAAGGTATCGCAAGGTTTTTGCATAAATGAATGTAGAAGGGATGAGTATAAACAATACTCAGTAGTAAAGAACATGTTATAAACGTAAATGAGGGATGATTGTGAACTTGTCAAACAATTATCTTAAAATCATATCATCGTGTCCATAAAATTCAAGATTCATTATCAAACATCAAGTTTTTAAGTAAGATTCAATAAATCATAATGAATCAGTTACATGAATCCAATCATATCCATATATTTTCCAAAATCATGAGGTTGTCAAAATCATAACTCTCGACAATGGTCTACTGTGAATAAGGGCAAAACCACCAAGAGTTTTCAACTCACAAATACCCTCAACCTTGGCGTCGGCTCGAACCTCTCTTGAGGTGCTACCAAACTAGTCCAAAGGGATGACCTCGAAGGCATATCTTGAGTAGGGCTATCTCTTTAGTCATAAAAACCCCCAATCATATTGTCCCGTCAAGTCGCACCGCGAAAAGGAATGACTATAGTCATTAGATCGACACTAGACATGTCACTGGGCTGAGCTGGGCCGGGCCCAGTCCGGTTTGATGACGGTTCCAGGAACTGCGGGTCGAGCTGGCTGCGGTTCCTAGGCCAACACGGGCCGTGCCGGGCCAGTTCCAAAAATATTTATGTTGGAACTGGCCTAACCCGATGAACTTGAACCAGTGTGCCCGGCCAGGCCAGGCCAAGCTCAGTTTAGGTTTTTTTTTTTTTCATTTTTTTTAACTCTCACATTTTTTTCCTCTATTGATTTCTTTTTTTTTTTTTAAACAAGCTTTTTTTTGGGGAACCTTTTTTTTAACTCCCTTATTTTCTTTTTTATTTTGTAACTCTTATTTTTTTTTAACTTTCTCTTGTTTTTTTTTAACTCTCTTATTGTTGTTGGTTTTTTTTTAACTTTCTTGTTGTGATTTTTTTCTTCACTTTATATTTTTTTATGAAAATTCACTTTTTAAGAATAAATAGATGAAAAATTAGAGACACAAAATGTTTAGAGTGGTTCCACCAAATTCGGTATATATCCACTACCAAGCTCTTCATTTGGATTTTAAAATTCATTAATTTGTTATGGTTATATTATATTGATTTTTACAAAGTTTGATTCTTTTTTTTTTATATTTACGTAATGATTCTTATACAAAAAATAAATAAATAAATTGTGTTTTTTCTTCTTATTCTTCTTCTTATTCTACTTCTTCATCTTTTTTTTAGGCCTTGACAATACCTTGTATCCTTTTATCCACATCTCTTCGATCTATAATGCAAATTAATACTTCCAATGTATCATCCACCAAATTTGTATACTTGTTGGTTAATATTCGACCACCTGCACTAAAAGCACATTCTGATGGCACTGTGGATACTGGAGAGATTAGTATATCTTTGGCCACATGAGCCAAAATTAGATAGTATGATGAATTATTTTTTCACCAACCTAATATATCAAAAAAATCATCATCATTGAAACCTTTTAACCTAGTTTTTTCTTCTATAAAAGTAATTCATTAAATGTTGATGAAAAAATTATTTATTTTTTTTTCTAACATATGTAAAGAATTAAAAGAAACTGAAGATGATCTAGTTGTTGTATTAGTATTACTACTACTTACATCACTAGTATTAAATTATTATATTCTTTTTTATATAATTCAAACATGACTTGTAAAGTATTAGATACTTATTGTTTTAAATGTTGTCAACTAATATATATTTTCATTGGAAAAGTTTGTGCAAAACAATCTATTAACATTTCAACACCTTCAACTTTAATATTTGGATCTAAAACACTTGCCATTAAATATAAAATATGAATTCTTTTATAATATTTTAAAATTTTTATTTTCATTAAATCAACAATATCACTAAACCTATCTTCTTCTTCAAATTGAGTAAATATATAATAAATTTTACAAAGATTAGACAACATTAAATGAGTTGTTGGATAGTAACGTTTGAAAAATAAATTTGTACATGTATAAAAAATTTCTAATAATTTGGTTAATGTAGTTGCAAAATCAAAAACGGTATTATTAATAAAACCAAATTCATAATTGGAATTTGTAAATTCAAATAAGATATTTTTAAAAGAAAGCACTTCTTGTAACATATCATAAGTTGAATTTCATGTAGTATCACATTCTAATTTAAATTTTTTGAATTTTTTATTATGTAATTGACATATTAGTCTAAATTTTTGAGTTTTTGTCAAAAAAATTCTAATTTAATGAATCATGTCACGAATGAGTTTTAAAACTATTTCTGTCATTTATAATCCATCTCTAATAATAAATTTATAATATTATATGCATATCTAATATGAAAAAATGTTCCATCTAAACAAATTTTTATAGTTTATTTTAAAATATTAGTCGCATTTGTATTAGTCGAAACTTTATCAAAAGATACAGAAAAAATTCTATCACTAATTTTCCATTCATGAAAAACATTCGTAATTACTTTATCTATGTGAGAACCGTTATATGAATAATCCCAACGTTGAAAAGCTAATATTCTTTTTTCTAAAACTCATAAATTATTAACCCAATAATATGTTACTATAATATAATGTTCTTTTTTATATTTATTTTTTCAATTATCCGAAATTAATGAAAATTTACATTAACTACTCAAATTGTGCAATTATACCATCTTTTAATTCTTGATACCGTTTTATTGATTTTTTCCTACTGGATACTCTACTACATTTTTTATAAGCCGATTGTAAATATTTTTGAATATATTCTTAAAAAACGGGACATGCAACTATACTAAGTGCTAATTCTTTTCTAACTATCCATTCTATTTGACTAATTTTTTCTTTATCCACATTATATTTAAATGTACATGTGATATTTCCTCCCCCGATGGTTATTTGTGTTTGTCTTATTTGAGATAATTTATCTGGATGATCTATAACTAAATGTCTCTTAAGTCTACCTACTCCCCAATCCTGACAAATTTTATAAATTGCCTTTTGTTCATCAATATTTTTAATAAAAATTCTCATACATTAATATCATCTTTTTTAGTGCGTGTTGTATTAGATTCAATGTTATTAGGTTGAATTTCGTCTAAAAAATTTTCAATATCTATATTTTCCAGAGTTTCATATTGAAAAAATGAAAATGAGAAAGAGGAGATTATTGAAAAGTTTGAAAAGAATTTGTTCTTTCCATTTTTTTTAAAAAAATTGAGATTAATTTTTTTAAAAAAATTATATGTAATGCAAACACACACAAATAATATATATTATGCAAAAAAAACATTTAAGGACGGAAAAATAATAAATGTACCAACTTGACGGTGATCGCAGTTGTTTTTCGCCAAATCTTGAATTTGAGCTTCCAACCTTAAAATCTTACCAAATCTTGATCAATATTGTAGGGGGTGGTGGTGGAAATGGTAGAGTTGAGAATGAGATATAGGAATTGTGAAAATAGTGTAAATGAAAATGGTAAAAAAGGTTAAATTGTGAAAATGGTGGAAATGGAAAATGTTAAATAGTGACAACGTGTTGAATGTGATTAGTGGAAACTGGAAATGGTAGTGTAAAAAATTGAAATTGTGTTTAAGAGAGTGTAGTAGTATTGAGAGAATATGAATGTAAGAGAGAATATGAGATTTTGTTGTTAGGATTTTGGAAATGAGATATAATCTATTTATAGAATTTTTTTTTGACCTTTTGGACTAAAATACCCCCAAACTAGCCGTTTTATAGATGTTGGGAGAGATAAAAATATCAAAAATTCAAAAAAAAAAAAAATACAGCCATTGGAATTGGCCGGGCTGGGCTGGTTCCAACTAGAAGTTGAAATCGGTGGGCTGGTTCCGGGGCTGGTCCGGTTCTGGGCTGGTCCCAGGATAGGGCCGGGCTAGTTCCCAGTTCCAAAAAGCAATGAATCGGACTGACCCGCTACTATAGTTGGGCCCGGTCTATTTCAGATTCACTATTCACCCGATCTGGTTCATGGGCCAGGCTTTTCTGGGCCAGCTACCTCGATTTTCAGGCCCAACCCGACCCGATTATATCTCTATCAGGCATCATTTCACAAATCTCATAACATATATCAAAATATACTAAAATAGTTTAAACATTCCTCAAATCATGACTTCACTATCAATATGTTTAACATAAATCAATACACATGACGTATTATTTCAATTCAATATTTAGATGTATATTTCATTCCAAATTGTCTTTCGGAACACTCCACAATTACAAACTAATTTATAAACCAATTTTAGAAACATATATAAAATCAAATAAAATATTTTCTCATTTAAAATCATAATCAACATACACCCACCTCTTGAGAGGGTAAACACTCACAACCCATAATTTAATCAAGTGAAAATTTTTCCTTAGGTTCTAATTGCCTTAAACCTAAGACATCAAATGTCAATTAATTATTCAATCGCTTATAAAACTAGGGTTAATCGGTTTCTCCAAATATAACACAAACCCTAATTTCCAAAATCCATAATATTATATTTTAATTCTATCAACTATATTTGATTTGCATCAATATACCCTTTCTATTCGCAAATTTCTCAAATCTCAACATTTATAAATTTTAGATGTAAATTCCCAAATTCATATTTTTAAATCTCAACCTAAATCTTAAAAACAAGTAAGGTTAACTCAAATCTAAGACGAGAAGAAAATATTATCTGTATTTGTGTCAATTTCGTCCCCAAGTTAAAACACTACCAAACTCTAAGTTTTCTCTTACTAGAAAAATCTAGCTCTCTCTATAGATTTAATCTTATAGATATCTATTTGAAAGTTTGGAAGCTCAAATCTATGGGTTTAGAAGAGTTTTGATCGATCTCAAGGGAGAAGGAGAGGGAGTGAGGTGAGCTAAAGAGGGAAGGTGAGAGGGGGAGAGTGAGAACATGAGTTGGAGAGGAAGAGAAATGAGTTTAGCGCTTTATTCAAGTCTATTTATAGTGAGAGGATCATTTACCATCTTGTCATTCATAAATCAAGAGTTTTAATTGGATTTGGTTGTTCTTTTTGTCATTTTATACTCTTAAAGCATTTACAATTTGTCTTGACCAGTAAACTTGCATTATAAATAATCCGACCTGGGATTCAGAAATCTGGAAATAGGTTAAGTGTAGAAAGTTTCAAGTCGACTTGAGCATTAAACAAATCGAACTGAATAAAATAGGTATCAGATATCCAAAACTGAAATTAAGCAAGTCAACCTGATCATAGGATAAGTCGATCTGACTTCACAATCATACAAGTATTAAGTTGTCCTAGATTTAGAATAACTCGACATGTCAAATCCAAGCCTCAGAAGTCTAGTCTATGAACTAAGTAAACTTACCACTTGCACAAGTTGACTTGAACCATCGACATAAAGTCCATAAGTCGATCTGACACTATACAAGTTGACTTGTCCCCACATTTCATACACATAGGTCGACTTGACAAATCTAAGTTTCAAAAAAATCAAAGTTAGCTAATAATCTATTCACCCCTCTAAGTTATTATATCAATGTTAACACACACCCAAATTCTAAAGAAAGCATAAAATTATAAAGAAAATTTATAAGACTTCTTCGATACATCAAAACTAATACAAACCCAAATCTTTTCGGAATTACATAAAAGAACTAACTGAAAATTCAAATATTGAATTTTTGGTGTTATGAACTGTTGGAGGTGGGTTATGACTCCACAGATATTGACTCCTTCTTGACTCGAGCAGTAGCCGCCGATGGATGGATACACCTGTAAAAACTGCCAGAGGGTGCTCCGACGGGGTGACTCTGACGTTCAAGTCAGTATAGAGCGGTTTTCGTTTGAAAAAGAAACGGACTGAAAATTAAGGGAAAGTTGTTCCCTGTGTTCTGTGTGCCCAGAGTGTTAGGCCTAGAGAGCATAACTCACGTCGAAGGTTTTTGAAATCTCTTATACTTATGAAAGTTGTGCGCCACTGAGGGGCTTCCACCCTACCTTTCTTATCGATCTGTTCCGGGAATCTCGGAAGTTAATATTATGAATTGATCACGATTCTCGTATATCGGGGAAACTTCCCTCTTTGGGAGAGATACTTTCCTTATCTGAAAGATCCTGGAGTTGCTATTATGAAATAGGAAGTTGAAATTAAGGAAGTTTTGACCTTACTGTTTAATCGATAAGGGTGCTACCCATCGTTTGGTTGCTCGACCAATAAATGGTCAATCGGGACTCGTCCAATTGGTATGCTGTTATTCGTTTGCCCGATCAGAGTGAGTATTAATCGCTCAGAGAGCATTGTTCGAGAGGTCTGGGCAACTGAGACCCTTCAGTAGATTGATCCGGGCGACTGAGACCCCTTCGGTAGGTTATTGTGATAATTGTCAGATATAGATCCGTGAGCGCCCTTCGTGGGCTCTTTTAAGAATTGACTCTTTTGGTTTAGACTTTTGGACCACGTCCTATCATTTGCCCCCGACTCATGGTCTTCTTGGGAGAAGAAGTGCCATGAGTGACAATCATCGAAAAAGGAATGTCCCTTTTTAATTTGACATTTGCCGCTTCGATTTTCACGAACTGTCTTCTACACGCCTTGTAAGAGTTTTCGTTCCTTAGAAAATACCATTTTTCCCTTTTTCTTTGAAAAGCTTTCTCTTTCAGCAAAAAAGGTCGACAGACGTCTCCTCATTACATAGCATAGACAACATATAGAGCATTATGACCGAAGAGGATCTGATAGAAGTCCATAAGGAAATGTCGCATGGAAGCGACTTCGAATTTGTATTGCCTGGCGAAAGGGATAGAGCAAGTTTTGCCCCCGAGGGTTGTGTCCCATTGTATAAACAGTGCGTAAAACATGGTTTGAAGATTCCATATACGGGCCCACTGATGGAGATCTTAAGGTATTGGAACATTCACCTTTCAATGCTCATCCGAAGTGCTTGGTGATTTGTGATTACCCTAATTTCCTTGTTAGGGTTTTTCCGTATTCGTTTTGACCTGAAGATTTTAGGGGCTTTGTTTTCCTTGGGGCGATGTAGCTCCAAAGGATCCACTCATAGTTGGAATAAACTTCAGACTCACCGGGAGTCTGGCGGAAAATTTTTTATAGTGAGTTTTAGGATAAGCACTGGATGCAGAAGTTTTTCTTCATCAGATTTCTGAAAAGAGATCTCCTTCCTGCATTTTCAGATGCTAACCAGGTACCCTTTCTGAACGAAAAAGTCCCATCTCTTCTTCGTCACTCCCGTTTTTTACGTGCTGTGACCCATTATTGTGAGGCCAGTTGTAGGAGTTTGTGGGTGGATAGCTTGGTGAGAGACGACATGTTGATACTATCCGGTTTTCTTATGGATGAGTCAAACTAAATCACCAAGCCTCTTTTGTTGGAACAACAGGGAAAAGACTTGGTCGACACTGTGCTGGACATTGATTACCGTCTTCTTGATGAAATATCTACTGAGCGGGAAATACGGTCTCATGCAAAGATGAAGGCAGTTAATGCTTCCCTTGAGTCTCGGCGGAAAAAGTCTAAGACTAGGGCGCCCAGTCCACCTGCTAGGGAAGAAGAACAAGCTGAATTTGGAGAGCATGTGCTGTCCCAAGAACATTCTGAAACTGGAGGGGGTTATTTAGTCGACGAAGCCTTTGGTGCGTCGACCGAAGTTGGAGAAGGAGGCGGTTCCGATGAGGGACTCTTCGAAGTGACTAAGAATATTCCGGTTCAAGATTTGCGAAGGTCGGAAGAGTCTCCAGTGACGCAACCTTCCGCTTCTATTCTGGACAAAACTTCAGGATAGTCCCATCGGGGGTCTCAGTATCTTTTGGTCGATATACCAGATGACTATTGCGTTCCTCTACCTATTTTGATTGGGGAAGGATGAAATTCCAAATAAGGATCAGTGGCGGTCTTCATGGGGGCCACAATTTCAATCTTGTTGATCCGCAGGAAGGGTTACAGTTGGCTGAGCGTTTCCAACTTCTTTTGAGGTCCGCCCTTCAAAAGATGCCTCTTGAGTGTACCGACAGGGCCATCCAATCTCTTTGCCTTACAGTAAGTATTTTCTTTGTGCGAGTTGAAGTTTGATCTTTACTGTCTCGTGATTCTGACCATCGTGTCTTTTTTCCAGACTTCTGCCATGGCTGAGTTTCAAAAAAATTTGAGAGCTAAGCGGGATGAGCAATTTTCCTGTATAAATGACCAAGTGTTGGCGCTAAAGGATGCCTTGGAGAGCTAAGAGAAGACCATTGGAGAGGTCAAAGACAGACAGATCAAGCGCCTTCGGGAAGACCTTATTTCGGTCCAAGCTTATTGTAAGGAATTGGAAAAAGAGACATGCGCTCGGAAAGCGCGGTTAACAGCCGCTGAAACGTTAGCCCGTTTACGAGAAGAGTCCCTTCGAAGGGCTGAACAAGAGATAGCTGACCTCAAGACTTCTGTTGCCAAAGATGCTGTTGTCCTACAACTTTCTCAGCGTAAGTTGCATGAGCGCCTGAAATGCGCCGAAGAGATTCTTCGAGAGATTGGTCGGTATGAAACTCTGCCCTCGCTTGAAGGATCAGCGGATTCAAATTCCGCTCCTGTTGTTTCTTGTGCCCCTTCCGTTCTTTTGTAATTTTGTGGAATGAGGATTTTTTACCCCATGATTTATTGAAATGTAATAATCATCAAGGAACTTTTGATATTTTGCTAGCCAAGCAAGGTCGGGGGAATCTCCTCTAATGATGCGCTCGTTCTGGTGTGTTATTGAAAGCTCTTGGATTTAGAGTTGCTTCGGCATGTTCTTAGGAGATTGATTCAGAGATGTTTCCTCAAAAGGCCCGGGCGACTGAAGCCCTCCGATCGATTAGAAACTTTTGGAGGTAGGCTGTCTCTGCCTATTCAGGGATTTCCATCCCATATTAGCAACACATTTGTTCGGAAGATCTGGATGATTGAGGCCCTTAGGTCTATTAGAGACTTTAGGAGTTAGGGACGTATCCGCCCGTTTGGAGAGTTCCATCCCATATTAGCGATACATTCGTTTGGAAGATCTGGGCGACTAACGCCCTTCGGTTGATTAGAAACTTTAGGAGTTAGGGTCGTGTCCGCCCGTTCGGGGAGTTCCATCCCATATTAATGACACATTCGTTCGGAAGATCTGAGAGACTTAGACCCTTCGGTCGATTAGAGACTTTAGGAGTTAGGGCCGTGTTCGTCCGTTCGGGGAGTTCGATCCCATATTAGTAACATATTCATTCGGAAGATATGGGCGACTAAAACCTTTCGATCGATTTAGGGTCATATCCGCCTATTCGGGGAGTGTTTTCTTTGAAAGTAATTTGAAGTCTCAGGCCATGCACAGTTAATGAGTAGTAGCAAATATCGAAATTTTCATTAAAGGAAGAGTGTCAGGAAATCCAGGTCATACGCTGGACAGACGCTAACGGGAACATAAGGCTCGTGCCAGCCATCTCCATTGTGGACTTAGAGGATCACCCCTCCTGGTTCCTCGCGTGGTGGTCTGGGATTTGGCTTATGAAGTGGCTCATTCTCCCTTGGTGGGTCACGCCTGTTGGGGGAAGGCAGGTTTCTTCCTTCTAAACTGATGAACTTCTATAGCTTTCCGTTGCGGACCAAGAATTCTAGTTCATTCTTGAGTCTTTTACACTCATCGATCATGTGACCGTAGTCCCTATGGAAATGACAATATTTAGATTTGTCTTTTTTAGGATCTTCTTCCGCCGGACGAGGAGGTCATCTGACATATGGCTTGTTCTTTATTTGATACAAAACCCAACTTGGGGTTTCACTCAGTGGGGTGTAGACACTGAACCTTTGCGAATGTGGAGTTCCTGGTTTGCCTCTTTTCGGGGAACGTCAGCGTGGCGACCAGTTGTGTTCTTTTTTGCTATGGCGGCCTTTTTGTTAATCGAAGGCCTCTGCTTCTTCTACAGCAATATATTTCTACGCTCGGGAGTAAAATTCTTGGATGGATGCTGGAGGCTTCTTTGTGATGGAGACTTTCATATCAGAGAAGCGTAGGCCCGTTAGGAGCGTGGCCAAAGCGATGTTATGGTCCAGATCAAGGATTTTTAGTATTTCCGTCTTAAACCTCTCCATGAAGTTTCTGAGAGGTTCCTCTTTCCATTGATGTAATGTTAAGATAGATATAGATTTCCGTTTAGCCACTCGACTAATTACAAAGTGGGCCTCAAATTGTTGTCGAAGTTGTGCGAAACTCTTGATACTGAGCGGGGGAAGAGAATTGAACCAGATTAGGGCATTACCCTTAAGAGTGGTAGGGAGATGTTTGCATATTGCAGCATCCGAGAGGTCTCTAGAGACCATCACTATTATGAAATGGGCGGAATAGTCGCGGGGGTCATTTGTCCCGTCATACCGCTCCATAGGAGGCAGAAGGATATCTCTTGGCATTGGTTCTGACAAGATCTTTACATCGAATGACGATTCGCCTAGGGAGCGTTGGGGATTTTCCATATCCTTTACACCTGCTCGTTTTAATTCAGCAGCCACAAACTGTTCAATCTGTCTTTTTAGGCCCTGGGGGTCGTATTGGGAGGCCGCCGATGGTTCCAGGAATTCTCGTCCAGGGGGTTGTTTATATTCGGATTCTGCAGCAGATGAGTGGTTGTCCGGCCCAAGGGCTCGACTGAGTCCTTCCAACTGTTTACTCTTTTTTGGATTCCAGACACCAATCTTTCCATCTGTCTGTTCTGGTCTTGAGGTTGTGACTTGTTGTTCTTGATTTGCATGTCGCGGAATTAACTCCGGATGCGATGGTAGGGGAGAAATTACAGGATTGTGAATTGGATGATTCGTTACTAGGGGAACGGTAGGTACGGCGGGCATAAGGATGTGCCCTCCTACAGTAGGGGTGGCTTTAGAAGACGCTTTAATCTTTGGAGACATGGTTATCGAAATGACCGAAACTTCTCTAGTCTGTTTCCTACGGACGGCACCAATCTATTGAAGATGGATTATGGTTCCATAGATACCAACTCCGAACAATAGCCGTCGATGGGTGGATACACCTGCAAAAACCACTAGAGAGTGCTCCGACGGGGAGACTCCAACGCTCAAATCAGTAGAGAGCGATTTTCATTTGAAAAAGAAACAGACTGAAAATTGAAGGAAGGTTATTCCCTGTGTTCTGTATGCCCAGAGTGCTAGGCCTAGAGAGCGTAACTCACATCGAGGGTTTTTTAGATCTCTTATACCTGTGAGAGTCGTGCGACGCTGAAAAGCTTTCACCCTACCTTTCTTATCGAACTAATCCGGAAATCTCAAAAGTTAATATTATGAATTGATCACGATCCTCATATATCAGGGAAACTTCCATCTTCGGAAAGGATGTTTTCCTTATCTGAAAGATCCTGGAGTTGCTATTATGAAATAAAAAATTGAAATTAAGGAAATTCTGATCTTCCTTTTTAATCGATATGGGTATTACCCATCATTTGGTTGCTCGACCGATAAAGGGTCAATTGGCATTCGTCCGATTGGATGCTGCTATTCGCTTGCCCGATCGGGGCGAGTATCAATCGATCGGAGAGTATTATTCGAGAGGTCCGGGCGACTCAGACCCTTCGATAGATTGATCCGAGCGACTAAGACCCCTTCGATAAATTATTGCGATGATCGTCAAATATAGATCCGTGAGTGTCTTTTGTGAGTTCTTTTGAAAATTGTCACTTTTGATTTAGGCATTTAGGCTATATCCAATCGTGAACCACCATTATTAACCATTATTGGTAGTTGTTACACCAAGCTTGCTCATGTACGCGTGCTTGTACGGGGACCAGCATGCTTGGGTTTAACAAGCTAAGCACCGCCATCAGCCCGATCAAATCCTTGGCAGATGCAATCAATGAAGTTTTTTTTTTTTTTTTTAATTTTGTGATTTTATATTTATCTTCTTTCCTTATTTCAAAATGGTCAAGTTCTATTTCTTTCCTAAGTTTAGTAGGACGGTCTTAGCCTTATCTGTTTCCTATTTTAGGCTTGATTGTTTAGAATACTTAAACTCTTGTCGGACTTTTATTTCTCAAACTTTTGATCGCTGTGTTTACCGATCTTAGGCTTTTGACATGTGATAATACCAGACACACCTTTCACTGCATCAGTAATAATACGATGTTAATAAAAGAGTCCATAACCAAAAATACTACTAATAATTTATATCAATTCAATTTGATCAATTTTTAATCAGTATCATTCAACTAATTTTTCTATTTTATATTTGTTTGAATTATTAAATACCAAATTTGTGCATGGAAGTATATGTATTTTATAATTTATGATTTCTTAAACTTTAAAATAAAAACTGATCATAACAAGGACAGCTTTTTGTGATACGAAAATTATGAATTTTTTCCTAAATTATTTTCACACAAAACAAAAGATGCTATAAATGAAATAAATAATTCAAAGATTTACAAAAGAGGGCAATTGGATTGGTGAGGTTACACCTCTAAAAATAAAGTATATTACAATACACATGAAGCACTTATAAAAAATAATCCAATGGTTCATGCTGTGCTATAGATCTCAAATTTAAGGTATTGCTATCACTTTTGACAAAAAAAATCCTCATTTGACTCGAAATAAAATATATCTATATCTACAACCTAAGAATTTTATTTTGGGGGTTTGGGGGGGATGGGGGGATATTTTGAAATTAAAGAGATTTATTTAACCAGTGTTTTACGTTAGACATGGTCCAAAAGAAATTAAGTGAATTGAATCTGTGTGTATCTTTGAAGGTCGAGCAAAACAACTCCGATCAAAATAAGATAACGCTTGTTTGGAACAACAAATACGATAATTGACTTGTTTACAAATTCAATCTTGTCGGAGAGAGGGAGAGGGGGAGAGAGAGAGAGTGAGAGAGAGGTCTAACTGCCGCGTCACTGTATAATAAAGATAGGCAGCCTAATCAAAGCAAACTAAAAATGAAGTTACTATCACTCACACATGAAGAATCTAATTATACCATTCAAGATCAACCATAGTGCTGAGATCGCGACAGATTCCACCAGACATATTCCAAGCAGATTCCACGAACTGGAGATCAAAAGCACCACTACTAATTATGTTCTGATCATGATCACCGACATTCACCACTCCAACTTCTTGATCTTGCTGCTGCGCTTGTAGATGATCTAGTCTTGTTGCATCAAATAGTTCAACATTATTATTTCCCCACATGCAATTCTCTTCTAGCAGCCCAAGTCCAGAAAGATTCATCAAAGAGGACGCGGAAGAAGAAATGGGTGTGCTTTGATGATCAACAGAACCAACACCCCTCCAGTCATTCGAAATAGTTTCATCTTTAGAGGTCCAAATACTGCTGGGGTTTTGGAATTCTACGTGGGATGTGGGAGTGGGAGTGGGAATGACCGGTTGGTCTACTGGCATGGATAAAATGTTATTGTGTGTCACGTGTTCAACTGAAATGTTTTGGTGGTTTGTTTGTGATAGCTGGTTGAGTGTGATTTTATTGGAAGCTCTTTGTTGAGATGACAGAAGATTGTGAGTTTTGGGGTCCAACCCTTGTGAGATTAGCTTCTTCTTAATGCATGAATTCCAGAAATTCTTCACCTCGTTGTCGGTTCTTCCTGGAAGATGCTTTGCTATTTGAGCCCATCTGTTTGTTCATCATCAAAGGTCATCTGGCTAGATATGAATTTAGTTAGGAATAAAAAAGAAGTAGCGATACTAGCCTGTTACCAAGAATTCGATGAACATCAATGATGATCTCTTCCTCTTGTGGTGTAAAAGACCCCCTCTTGAGGTCGGGTCTCAAGTAGTTGGTCCATCTCAATCTGCAACTTTTTCCACACCTCTGCAGCCCTAAAAATTCAACATAACACTTCCTCAGAGAGAGAGAGAGAGAGAGAGAGAACACAAAAATGATGAAGAAACAAGATGTAGGTGAACTAGTATCTTAAGACCTGCAAGCTTAGGGACAGAACTCCAACAACCATGGCCATGAGTAGTGATGTACTTGATTAACTTCTCGTCTTCTTCAGGAGACCACAAACCTCTTTTAACCTTTTGTTTGTTGCAGCAACGATGACCCATTTGAACATCCAGCACAAAGAACTAACTCAACACTATAATCAAGAGTTTCAACTAGAGAAAAGTCTCACTCAAGTTTTTAGACCACATAGGACATTCATATATTGTGTGTTCTATATATACAAATACTACTATAGCTTATTCAGATTAATTTAGATTTATTTATTCATTTGTTAATTTGGAACAGTTTCATTCCATCTTTCATACAGTTTTATGTGTTACAATCAGCATATTATACCGTACCATACAGTCAAATTTGGAAAGGATACATAAAACTGCATTTTGCCTAATTACACATTGGGCAGAGGAAGACTTGCAAGGCTTACTCAAATGGTGTCGGAAAAAAAAAAAGAACCATATGCATTGTCTTGTTTAATAATTTCCCATGAAATTAACTTGTTATGTTGTGCTTAATTATACTTAAATCATGTTGTCCTTGTGAGAACCAACGGAATAAATCTTCCATTATTTGGCTTAATCATGATTCTTTATTTCATAATAATGATTTGATCCGTGTCCTTTAATACTCGGATTACAATTATAAAATTATTCATCGGTTTTTCAAAATTATGTAGAGTAGAAGTAGCTGATACAAAATGGTGTTTTTCTTTGGATATATTATGGGTCGCTGTAAGTGCTTGAAGCATAAGAATTCAATGTCCCCTTTAAAGACAGAAGCAGTTTTGTGTTGTTAGAGCAATGTGCTGGAAATTTAACTTAGGGTGCACTCCTGGAGCTGGAGGGCCACATATAGTGTGTGAGAGTTGGAGTGTTTTGAAGGACTTTCAATGTCTCTACTCCATCTCTCAAATTACACTAATTTCTTGCAAGGATCTCAAGTCTTTACTGTTCACTGCACCGACGGTTTGACAAAGCTCATAACATTCATACTATTCTTTTTAATTACTTGTCATATATATATTTATATTCTAATAAAAACAAAAAATCCCCTTACTTGGAGAGGAAGAGTCCAAAATATATGCTTTTGGCTCAACAGGCACCGCGGTTCCCTTAGCCAGCCAAATTACATTTATAAGCAAAAGCATATGTCTTTGAGTTGGGTCGCTTCAGCAAACTTTATTAGCATGTATTACAAACATGTGACATCAATATATATATATATATATATATATATATATAAACCCTGAAAATAAAGAATATAATCAACTGAGATGATATGAAAATTATATCTGATACAAAGCAATCACATAGTAAAAGGAAAAAACAATAATGCCTAATGTGTTAATAATGAAAATTTGCATGGTTTGGATTTGGAAACCTATGCCATTGGGCGACGGAGCAAGATTAGCCTGTAGATATCACTAGAAAGAGATCATAAAAGGAAATAAGCTATAGTTTAACGGTCACCGATTCCCCTTCTCTTGAAAATATTGAGTTCGAGCCTCCCCATGTATTTAAAAAAAAAAAGTGAAATGTGCAAAACCCTACAATTGTTATATTTTTATTTTTATTTATTTGAAAAGCCAAAATATAGATAAACATAGTCGAAATCATTAGGGGTCTGAGAACCACGCTGAATTTCAAACTGATAAAATGCTACGTCTCATAATTTTTTTTATATATTTTTTTTGCTGTAGAAGGTATTTATATATATATATATATATATATATATATAACAACTTAATTGTTATGCTTTTTCTTGAACCCCTATAATGATATCAATAAAAATAATTATTTCCTCTCTATTATTCATGTTTTTGCAAGCATAAAATGTTAAATTTTTTTTAACTGTTTCCTATGGATAATGTTGATGGGCGATTTATATATATGTAAAGCAGCATGACTCATGAGCTAGCTTTGTACATACATATGTACACATCTTAATATCAAATCTCAATCGAATGTCACTATACCAAACATCTTTGGCTGCTGAGGTATTCTATCCAATACTAACAAACTTGATTACCCCCATTTGTCAACTTAACATCTTAGAAACTTTTAAATTGATCACCTACTTGTCAAGCTAATATGAGTAGTAAACATGACTCTCTCTCTCTCTCTCTCTCTCTTTCTGGGGGAACTTGTGTTTGAATTTTCAGGTGCTTAAGTTGATGAATACTGGTTATTTAGTTACTTATGATTAACCAGATTTGTCATGAGGAAGTTACTTGTTTACAATATATTATTTATTACTTGTTGCACAAATGTTGCATATTTTTGGGCAACAGACTATTCGCCCACGTAATCTGATATTCCAAATTTAATGATTTGCCACAAAATTTTTATATCGAAAATGCCAACATCAGCCACGGGTGCTCTTCATTTTGATTGATGGTAATGGCTATGAAAAAGCATCTATACTCTTATTTTGTCCTATCCGCATCAGTAGAGTTCATTGATTGTACCAACGGATAGTTAATTTAGTGGGATGAGATATTAAGTCTTTTAATAAAATTTTGGGTTTGAAATTTAGAAATGAAAAAGATGACAGTAGAAAGTCGTCCTTTAAATACGTTCACTATAAATGTTTAAATCGGATTAATCAAAATATGATTTAGATATCGATAAAAAAAAATAAAATAAAAAGGCTCTCTTTGTCTACAGATTCACGGGGGTTCAAGTAATGCCGCGACCATCTTCTTACATGGTTTGGACCTGCAATTTGTCATAAAATAACCTTAATTGCAAATACACAATGCATGTTCGAAGAACCTTCTTAAATCAAAACCAAAATGCTTGCAAATAACTTATAGTAAGACAACTCTTTATTTATTAATTTTTTTTTTCCCTCAAGTTCCTTTAACTTTGCCATCGTGAGCACAAAGACCAAATTTGTCTAAAAAATTTACATTTATCAATCTAATTAAAATTTTCAAATAAGATATTCCAATTAAAAAAACTTATAAATAGTAAACAATAGTTGCAAATTCATATTATAAACTAAAACCAAAATTTCTTTGCATTTTTTAATTTTTTTTAGTGATGAGTCCTTTGTAACCTTAGGGTTTTTTTTTTTTTTTTTTGATTTTAATAACTAGTGGTAGACTCTAAAATGAACATGATCAATTTTACACATTAAGTATCAAAGTACAATATATGTGTGCCAGGCCGGCTCAAATTAAATGTGTCAAACAAGTTCTATCTCCAAGTCCAGCCCATATTTTATTGTAAACTAAAAAGTCTAGTTAATATATCACGAATTTTATTCATGAGACTTGCTCATAAAGTGACGCAGTGTGCAAGTATGATAAAAAACTAGCATGCATTTCAAAATAAGAATTATAGCGAAGTGAGAACTTTTTATATAATAGTATTCATTTCTTTTTTTTTTTTTTGGATTTCACTTCCCAGCATTCAGAATTTCGTCCCGATTAATCTGGACCGATCCATGATCAGGTTCCTTTTCGGGAGAGGGATCTCCCAATGTGATTTTTTCTGTTCTCATGCTAAATCAAAGCAGGGCATAGTGAAGGGGTCTCAGCGTCCTTTTCCACTGAATCAACCAATGTTGGTATAACAGTATTCATTTCAAAATAATCAACCATAACCTTCAAAACGTCAGTATGTTAATTCTTCCTAATTGATATTGCCTTGATAATCTGCTTCATGAAGTCAATTATTGAATCGAAGTGTGAGCTACTTATAACTTGATCAAACTCATTTCTACCCGCAAACAACTTGTTGGAGTCCTTTGATTAAAGTTATTGAGTCATTTTATGGCTATTAGTGTGTTAATTGTCGAATAATAATATAAGGCTCTTGCCAATTGGCTAAGGGAAATCTCACTGGCAAGGAGATTAAATGATGATTTCTTGTGGCAATAATGACCAAGTAGACAAGGAAAAGGGCAGGCACAAGAGCAGTGTCTCATAATTTTCCTTCTATTTGAAGATGTTGTTTAATTAATTCATTGGTGCAATTCATAAGCAACCAACAAATCTTTTTAAATACGCAATCAAAGAAGAATATCAAATTAAATAAGTTTCCTTTTGTGAATGAAACAAAGAAGCTTCTAAATTCTATTCTAGAGCTAAGTACATACATTTGGGTGTTATCCAAAGGTGAAAAGTGAAAAATTGGATATGATTTCAAACCTCGTGCTAGGAGAGAAGCAGTAAAATTCGTGGAGATGAAGTCTCGAAGTGGACAATCAACTTAACACTTCAAGAGGATATATATAATCCAATTTCCTAATAGTGCTTTTGACTTCTGTCTCTCATATTACATTGTTATTTTCAATGATACAAAGAGATCCAAAAGATCTTAACAGGCGAAGGCCCAGGCCTACACCATACCCCACCACCAGACAAATAAAAAACAAAAACAGAAATTGTTGGTTATGGCATATTAAATTTGGATGGTTTCGGATTATCTGCCAATAATATACAACGTACTACACATGCACCGAGTAAAGCACCTAATGAAGGTGGCTTCGGCTCCACAGACAACTTCTCTACTGACTCGAGTGTGAGACTAATGCTGAAAAGTTTTCTAAGCTTTTGCAAGTAGTGAAACCGCTGACGTACAAGTAAGAAAGAACGGTTTCTAGGAAATAAGAAACAGAATAAGGAGAAAAAAGAGGCCCCCTTTTTCCCCTGTGTATGGGAGTATAGAATTCCTAAGAACGTACTTGGTTTGTTGCCGATGATGAATATATATAACATATGTGTATGGTAAGTCCTGTATGAGTTTAGGGATATGGAAACCTTAGTTTCCTTGTGGAGAATTGCTAAGAATCTCCAAGATTGTAAGGACTATAGTTAAAGATCTCTAGGGATTCAGTATACTATTAATTAAGGAAAGCTCAAGTTGTCATAGAAATTTCTTGCCTTACCGAGATATGTTCCCTTATCGAGGGAAATTTTCTAGAAAAGATTTATATCCGATTAAGAAATGTTTAGGTTTGTTAGAGATTTACTTCCTTAATGGATGATCTCGAGTTGTAAGCATAATGAAATGAATCGCGCTTATTTTAATGGAATGAATTTGCCAAGAAGCTGAGTAATCGAGAAGCCCAAGTACCAAGAGCTAGGATGATCGAGGGGTTAGGAGTTGTCCACTTCTTAGGAGGATAAGACCGAGAGAGTCAAAAGGAGTGCTCAACCTAGTGAGTGCTTAGCCGAGAGCATTTGGTTGCTTAAAGACAATATGGCCTAATAGACTCGAGTAGTCTTGGTTTTGTGGTTATGGGTTGTTGGACTATGTACCATCATTTACCCTCTCCACTCCTAAGCTTAGCTCGCAAGAGTAGCATTAGGAGTAGAGTTGAGATGTTGAGGATTGTGCAACTCGAAAAGACGTAGAACAAAAATAGTTTTGGATAAGTGGAATAGGCGTGAAAGTGGAACCGTCACGGAAGTGGTTGATAAAATGCGATCGACATTGATGTTTCAAAGTGGAAAGAGAAGCAACACACGCTAACGTGGTGGAGTGGGCATGGAAGTGGGACAGTCGTGTGAGTGGCATTAAATAGGAGAACTGATTGTTTCAGTTTTAAAGTATGTTGCTTCGTTCTTAGGTATTTCAGCCAAGGCATCGGCTATAAATAGTAGAGGATAGTGGTGGAGTTTCTTCGACTTATCAAATGAGGTGAGGTTATAGAATAGATTATCAAAGTATGTGTAAAGTAGAGGAGTTATTCACCAGAATAATGTTTTAATATTAGTGAGTTGAAGATGGGGGGTTATATATGGTGGTTCTTCTATGCCCTGCCATTATTGGGATGTTCGGGAAAAGGTATTAGTGCTATCAATACGAGATTCCATCAATCATTAAGAGTGCCAAGATGAGATCCCATCATGGTATCTATGAATCCAATACCATGGTGGCCTATGTTGGTGGTTTCAAGGGACCTTACAGTGGGTATAGATGCCTTCTTCTGTTTGTATTTCAAATTAGGAAAAGTAGGTGTCTATCTTATGTGAGGTCTAACAGAGATAGCCAAACGCTAGGTATAACAGGCGGCTGATAGTTCTCGTTTGATTATTATCAATATCTTTGTGCCCAAACATGAAGAGAACGAGGGAACTAGACTTAGCACTAGTCATCCTTTGGGAGGCATAAAGAGGTTGGGAGAAATTGATGTTGAGAAGGGAACTCGCAGGGCGGGCATTGAGACATAATCTTACTGGGTGCCCCCTCTTTCTTTGCGTTTCGTTTTCTCTATATTTCTAACTCCCCAACTTCTGTATTCTTAATATATGTAAAGACTTGACTTCTATACTTTTGTATGAGTTTTGAGTTGCTATGTAAAGATCTTGTTGATAAATAAATGAAAAAGTTTTTCTTATACCTGATGATTTTGTTGCTTTGCTTTGCTATAGATTCAGTTCCTTGACTTTGTTCTTTATAAACTTTATTGTAATTGTGCTCTCCTGGTTTATCGGAATTGCTTATCGTTTGTGCATAATTGCTTGACAATTAGAGATTACATGTTAGAATCTTCCCAAGGGGTTAGAATAGCGTCATGTGCCCTTTGCTGTAAAATTTTGAACCAAAGGTAAATAATCCTTTGTTGTATTATGTTGAGGTTGCTCGGGGTCATGGTGCCGACAAGAAGCTTGACAGATGTATTGGTGTTGCGTAGAGAGAGAGTAATGAGACATTACGCTGGGAGAGTACTCATTGGCTTTGCGCCAAAAGAGTGTCGAGGCATTGCAGCGAGAGGATGGTCATTTGCAGTGTGCTAAGAGAGTTTTGAGGCATTGTGCCGAGAGAGAGCTATGCTTGCTCGATTTGATGTGTTGATACCATGTTTAGAGGCACAGAGCCGAGAGAGTCTATGTCTAGAAAAGAGAATTGACAGATTAGGAACTCACTAGTGTAAGGGTTCAAGTTATTTGTTACTGCATTAGATAGTAAAACATAAAAGTAATGATATTGCAGTTTAATGGGTCTAAAGATAGAAACTTTCAATACTATTAAAAGTAGTAAAGATTACAAATAGTAGATGCACAGGTTCTTGGCATTCCATGTTCAAGGCACAACAGAGCCATTTGAATGGCAGAGACGATATGTCCTTGGGCAGACAATCGGGCGAACTTGGTAGGGGCTTTCCAAGTTTGGTATAAGTTTTCTCCCCGATTAAGGCTATCCAACGGCCTCTACTTTCCAGAAAACTAGGTCCCTTGGCTTAAATATTCTAGCTTTGACTCTCCTGTTACAGTATCGGGCCATTTATTATTGATAGGCCATTAGTCGAGCAGACGTTGTGTCCCGTAATTCTAGAAAGAGGTCTAGCTATTCTCATGATGACATCTCGTTTAAGTCTGGCTGGTATTGATCTACACGTAGTGAGTGGATTCCAATTTCCACGAGGATGACGGCTGTGTATCCATAGGTGAGACTAAAGGGTGTCTCCCTGATGGCCTAATAAGGCGTAGTCTGATATGCTAAGAGAATACTGTAGAGTTCTTTTGCCCATAAGCCTTTTGCCTCTTCTAGTGCAGTTTTGAGTCATTAAAGGATTGTTCGGTTTGTGATCTTGATGAGGCCATTGGCTTGAGGGTAAGCAACAGAGGTGAGGCGATGCTATATTTTGAGCTTGTTACAAAATTCCCGAAAGCTCTTGTTGTCAAATTGCTTGCTGTTGTTAGTGATAAAGACGTGGGGTAGGCTGAATCTCATTATGATGGACATCCATATAAAAGTTTGCACCTTGCTAGTCGTGATTTATGCCAGTGACCCAGCTTCTACCCACTTAATAAAATAATTTATGGCCACCATGAGGAACTTGTATTGTTCGATAGCCTACAAAAATGGTTCCAAATATCTGTCTCCCACTATGTGAATAGCCACGGGTTCATAATCAAGCAGAACTCAGAAGAAGGTTGGTGTGGTACCGAAAAGAATCGTTGACATTTATCACACTTTTAACATAGGCCTCCACATTAACCTTTATGGTTGGCCAGAAGAACCTGTGATGTAGTGCTTTGTTGTCAAGGTTTCGAGCATTGACATGATTGCCACATACCCCTTATTGAATTTCTTTGGGGATGTAGTTACTTCCTCTAGCATCAACCATTTGAGGCAGGGTATGTGAAGGATTTTTTGTAAAGTAACCCGTCGATCATGGCGTAGTGCGCAGCTCAGCATCTAATCTTTGCCACTTCATGCGGTGAGTCTAGCAATTGGTTGCTTCTTAAGTAATTATGGATGGGATCTTTCTAGTTTGACATTTCATCAATAGTCAGGATCTATTCCAGTTCGTCGATACTTGAGTAGGGGAGACTTTGACATAGACCCTTCGACTGGTTGATATCGAGTCAGAACTAGCAAGGTTAGAGAGTATATCAGCTCTGACATTTTCAAATCTAAGGATTTGTTGTATATCAACTATGTTAAATTTGCTTTTCTTGTCTTGAAGTTTAGAGAGGTACTTCACTATCATTGGTTCCTTTGTCTTGTATGTCCCTTCGATTTGTTTGACCACGAGCTAGCTGTTGATGAAAACTTGAACGTCTTTGGATCCAAGTGATTCCACAATTAAGAGCTCCGTCAAGAAGGCTTCATACTCAGCCTTATTATTGGTGGCTTGGAAATCGAAGTGAAGTGCATATTCAACTTTGAAGTTGTCAGGGTCTATTAGATAAGTTCAATGCCACTTCCTAACGAATTGAAGGACCCATCTACATGCAATGTCCAGGGTGGCAAGAGGCACCCTTCCGAGTAATTGTCAGTGGCTTGCTAAGTAGAGCTTGGGAAGGTGCATCAAGGATGAAATCGGCTAGGGTATGAGGTCTCAGTTGGTATTCGATGTTAAATTTCCTAAGTTTGACACTCCATTTAATAAGTCACCCCAAGATGTCTATTTTCTGCATAATCTGTCTCAGGGGCTGATATGTCTGCACCACAAAGTAGGGTCTAAGGCACCGGGTAGTTATGACGAGAGCGAATGCCACCTTCTCTATGGTCTTATAGTTGATTTTTGCTTCATAGAGTACTCAGTTAACGTAGTATACCGGTTTTTGCGTTTCAGCATCCAATCTTACGAACACAGACAAAAGGGCTCGATCAGAAATAGATAGACAAATAAAAAGTTTCTCACAGAGGATAGGCCAAGAGAGCAAAGAAGGTGATGAGAGGTACCCCTTGAGTCGGATGAAGGTGATCTGAAATTCTTGCATCTATGTGAATTTCAGGGACTTTTTAGAGTATCAAAGAAGGGTTTGTATTTTTCCACTGCTTTTGACATAAATCAACTTACGACCTCGATCCGTTCCATGAGGTGTTGTACCTCTTTTGGCATTCTAGATAAGGCCATGTCTAATATGGTTTGGATATTTTCCATATTAGCTTCAATTCCTCGATGGGTGGTCATGAACCTTAGGAATTTACCCGATGTAATACCAAAGGTACACTTGGCTGAATTCAATTTCATGTTGTAACACTTTAATATACAACAACAACCTGTGCCTTAATCCTAAAATTTGGGGTCGATCGTTTAAGAGACAAATATAAAATGATTAAAAAAATTAATAATAATAATAATAATAATAATAATAATAATAATAATAATAATATATAACCAACACATACACATACAAAATTCAAATACATTTTACAATACGAAAAGTGATGATTTAAGTTATTTTAATTCTTCTACGTCATTCATTTCTATCCAAAATCATCTCTTCAGTTAACCCCTTAACTGTCACATCCTTACGAATACATTGCATCCAGATTTTTAATGGCCTACCTCGTCGTTTTATTAAGTCTCCTATATTTAAACTCTCGATTCTCCTAATTGGTGCATTTTTGGGTCTTCGTTGTACATGACCAAACCATCTCAAACGATATTCTTGCATCTTATCCACAATTGAATTCACACCTAATTTACTGCGTATCTCTTCATTTCTAATTCTATCTTTCTTAGTTTTACCACACATCCACTTTAACATTTTCATCTCAGTTACAACCATTTTCTGTTCTTGTTTTTGTTTAATGATCCAATATTCAGTGCCATATAATAATACAGGTCTTACTGTCGTTCTATAAAACTTTCCTTTCAGATAGAGTAGTATCATGCGATCGCAAAGAATTCCAGATGCTCTTCTCCATCTCATCCAACCCGTTTGGATCCTATAATTTACATCTCCATCTATATTGCCGTCATTTTGGATAATGACCCAAGATATCTAAAACGTTCGCTTTTTGTTACATCTTGTCCTTCTAACTTAATTGTTTCTTTGTCATTCCGATGACTATCACTGAATGTGTATTTCATATACTCCGTTTTAGATCTGCTCAATTTAAATCCTCTGAATTCTAGTGTGTCCCTCCATAACTCCAATTTAGTACTAATATTCTCTTTAGTCTCATTTACCAATATTATATCATTTGCAAAAAGCATATACCATGGTATTTCATTTTGGATGTTTTTTGTGACTTCATCTATCACTATTGCAAACAGAATTGGATTTAATGTCGATTTCTGGTAAAGTCCAATGTTTATTGGAAAGCTATCACTTACCCCCCACAACTTCTTACATTGATGATAACTCCATCATATATATTTTTAATAAGATATCAAGAATGTTTATTCGAGATCTACTATGTGGCTCTTTGGACTAGTGCTTTTAACTAGCATATCATTTATGTAAGTTTCAATGTTTTTACCGAGTTGTTCACTAAAGATTTTATTGATTAGTTATTAGAAGTCGCCCTTACTTTCTTCAAGCCGAAGGGCTTAACCTTGTAATAGTAGATACCAAACTCTATAATAAAACTTGTTTTTTCCTCATCTTCTGGGGCCATACATGCCTGATTGTAACCGAAGTATGCATCCATGAAATTTAATAATTGATAACCCAATAAATTGTCAATGAGTTTGTTTATGCTGGGGTGTAGGTAGCTATCATTTGGATATGCCTTATTGAGATATGTGAAATCGACATACATCATCTGCTTGCCGTTAGCCTTTTTCACTGTGACTATGTTTACCAGCCGTTCAAGGTATTTCACTTCTCTTATGAAGTTCACCGCCAGGAGCTTCTAGACTTCTTCTTATATCGCACATTGGAGTTCTTGTGCAAAGACTCTCTTCTTCTGCTTGACAGGCTTGTGATTCGGATCTACCATCAATTTGTGGACAATTATCAATGGGTGAATTCCGATGATGTCTTCAGGCAACCATGCGAAAACTCAAGAATGTTAGCATAGGCAATCAACGATAGCATCACGAAGAGCAGTTGGCAAATGGGCTCCAATTTGGATGGTCTGGCCAGGCACATTTATAACAGGAATTGAGATTGCTTCTTCACCAAGTTCAGGTTTAGCTATTTGTTCAGTGTCATCTCTGAATTCCATGATGTCTATTGAAAAATTGTTATTTTCTCCTTCTGGAGTGGAGATAACTGGAGAATTAGGATCGCAGTCAAGAGTTGTGATACCGAGAGAAGTTTTAAACTTGATTTTCATGTGCTTGGTGTTTGGTAAAGATTCTAAACCATTCAAACTGGGATGGCTCAAGATGGCATTGTAGATAGATAGAAGTTTAGACACATTGAAGGTGGCAGTGGTAGTGACGTGATTAGGGGGCGTTCCTAAGGTCACAGGGATTGAAACAACACCTTCAGGGAACAATCATTCATCAGAAAGTACTTGTAAGAGTCCGCTGCAAGGTTACAAATGCAATGACGTGAGGCTCATTCGTTAAAAGGCATTCCAATAAAGAATGTCACAATCTACTCCTTGATTGACAAAGACTCTCTTCACCAGATGTTAACCTATTCTGACGGTAATGATTAATGGATCGTGACGATTAGGGTCGATCCCCACTAAATCCTCATCATCGAAACCAATAGGAGGTTTCTTTCTCTTTGACAATATGGTTGGTGGAGGATAAAGGTAGATAGGGCATGAAAAGTCAGTCTCTCCTATGGATGGTGCTAATCTGATGGAGATAAGTCTGGCTCCATAGATACATGCTCTGCTAACTCAAGTGTGAGACTGATGCTGAGAAGTCTTTTAAGCCTTCGTAAGTAGTGAAACCTCCAAATACCGCTAGAGGATGCTTTGACGGGAAGACTCTAATGCTCAAGTTAGAATGATTATTTTTTAAGAAATAAGAAATAGACTGAGAAGAGCTGCAAGAGAGCCATGTGTTGGCCTTGTGTGAGATGTGTAAAGTTCCTAATAATCTATCTGGTAGGTTGCCAATGCTGGATATATATAGCATGTGTGTTTGGTACATCCTGTATGAGTTTAGGGATGTGGAAACCATAGTTTCCTTATAGAGAGATTGCTAAGAATCTCTAAAATTGCAAAGACTATAGTCAAAGATTTCTTGAAGATTTAATGTCCTTTTAATTAAGGAAAACTCAAATTGTCATGGAGATTTTCTGCCTTACCAAGATATATTCCCTTATTGAAGGAGATTTTCTAGGGAAGATTCATATCCGATTAATGAAGGTTTAGGTTTATTAGAGATTTACTTTCTTAATAGAGGTCTTGAGTTGCATTTTTTACATAATAAAATGAATCACACTTGCTTTAATGGAATGAATCCATGGAGGAGCGGAGTAATCAAGAAGCCTGGGTGCCAAGAGTTAGGATGATCGAGAGGTCAAGGGTTGCTGGCTTCTCGAGAGGACAAGATCAAGAGGGTCAAAAGGAGTGCTTGACCAAGAGAGTCCTCAGCCAAGCGCGTTCAGCTGCTTAAAGACAATATGGCCCAATGGCCTCGAGTAGTCTCGGTCTTGTGATGATGGACTATTGGATCATGTACCATTAGCACCAAAACTTCATACAATTATCAAATTTTAAATTTTGAATTTGAAGTAAAAAGAGATGCATTTTTATCAATTTTTTTATTGGATTTGGAGGCCAAAGAGTTGATTTGTTCAAAGTTTATTTCTGCTTCTACCAATGTCCCTTTTGGCTTTCAAAGCTTTGGGTAAATAATATTTGAATTAGAAAAATTAATAATTGTAATAAAATAAATCAAACACAATATACCTTTTTACTTATTTATTTTTCTTTTATCTATGTAATGGGCACCACTGAAGTCCAGTTGATCGAGTCTATAAACTTGAGCATGTCTACCATTTTTTTTGGGTATCAAATCACCAACATCCAGAATTATATCCCGACTAATCTGATTTGATTATTTGTGGGGCCCTATTTAGGGCCGGGTATCTCAGCGTATTCCTTTCGATTCTTAAGTTTTAAATCCAGAACTTAGTTAAAAGATTTAACACTCCATCTCACTAGACCAATTGTAGGTTGGTTGAGCCCTTCTACTATATTATGTCATCTTACCTTAACCAATGAAACACTCGTTCTGTTAGGGGGGAAAATCTCAAATTCAATTTTTGTGTACGGAGAAAATAGATGTCGGGAGAAATTGTCCTTTAAGAGTTTAATTAAATTTGAATCGAATTTAATCTATGTAATCACGAATACATTTGATTTATGAAAAAGAAAATGTCATCTCGTCACATGAATATTTGTGTGTAACCAACAAAAAAAAAAAAAAAAAGCTCACTTTGGGCCTTTCGGAGGTTCCTTTTGTTTGGGGTTTGGGTCAGAAAGATTAAGCCCCTGGGGCCTCGCTAGGACGGAAATTCAAAGTTCAAAATGCAAATCGGCTTCCCTTATATCCCCGGGAGAAAAATTCACTCTCTTTCTTCGGCTAGAAATTGTTTTGCTCTATCATGGTCTAAAACATTTCAAAGTGACTCCCATTGTTACCGTTTTACTCCCTTTGTCTGGATCCACTTAATGAGACAAAAATATTAAATTTAAAATCTCAAGAATTATTATCTTTTGAGAAAAAAAAAAAAGATTTATTTCGCCACCAACGAACTACCCATTCTCATCATCAATTTAATTTATTAAACCGTTGATCCCATACGAAGAATATATACTTAAATTAAAGTTCCTTCAGTCTTGTATTGAACAATGTCATTTTCTTAAGCTAGCCTCAAATTTGAATTTTAATGGCTTCAATCTCTCAACTTGTTGCCAATAAACAGTTTGAGAGGGAAAGTAGAAGATGGTATTTTTTTTAAAAAAAAAAAAATTAACAATATTAATATTTTTGTAATATTTAATTCTTTAAATTAGATGAAGAGTAATTATTATGGTGTCGTTCAAGAGCTTCACAATCCCTCCCACAAGCCAAGAAGTATATAATTTTAACATTGATTACAATGAGGCCATTTGGCTCATTTTTGAGTCATTTTTAAAACTAGCCCTAATATTTTGGAACCCTATTTCGAAAAAAACCATTACTTATGAATTTATTCAACAGCAAAATATTTGCCTAACCTTTAGACCATATTATAACTTATAAATAAAGTTTTAAGGTCTAAAATATTATACTTGAGGTTCTAAACTTTTGTATATTAACAAAGAATGTGTGTCCATTTGTTCAAGGTGAATTTAACTCTACAGATAATGGCTATACTAACTTGAACGAGATGACTCAGCTGTCTGAAAATCATGATCGATGGAATCTGTAAAAGATCACTGGAGGGTGTTTTGATAGGGGAGACTCTGATACTTAAGTTAGAGAACAGTTTTCAAGAGAAAAGAAGAGACTGAAAGAGAGAGAAAGAACTTAACGTGAGTAGTGTGCCCCTGTATAGGTCAAGAGAACTTATCTGGGTGATAGATATATGAGAGCTAATATATCTTTCGGACGTAAGAGCCATATGATAGCGGGATGATAAAACCCTAATTTTCTTATAAAGATGTCCTAAGAATCCAAAGAATCATATCGTTAGATACATAAAGATTGTCAAAACTTATCGATATGAAAAATCTAGATCATCATGGAGATTCTTTCCCTTATCGGTTGGGGTTGCATATCACCTTTTTATTTCCATAAGATTGTCTCCGCGATTCGAGGAGTTGAATGCCGTTGGATACCGATTAGTGGGGATGCCAAGCAGATGTCCATCAAGAAGGTTGGGTTATTGGTACACATTTGGTTGTCGATGTGCCAACAAACTATGGGCTTAATTAGTCTCTTAATGTTCCATGGGCCTTCTTTTCTTTCGGGCCCAATGTGGTGTGAATTAAGTATCATCACCATTAAAACAGGTGGTTGAGCTTGTGTTTGGTAATTGAGCTTGAGGTTGACAAATGGGTGAGGGAAAACAAAATTGAGCAGTGAAAAATATTCTTTATTATGAGCATTTAATTATTTCCGTGATATCTCCTATGAATGAGTTTCCTAGTTGAAAGCTTGAAAAGCTCCATGGTGAATGATTCACACTTCTTAACATTACATTCTCCAGATTCATGAGTTGAGTATCTTTTGCGAGGACTGCGGATCAATTATAAAGCCAAGATAAAACATCTTGGACTAAAATCTGGAAGGAAAAAAATGAAAAATGCAGATTGTGAAAAGAAAAGAAAAGAATAATGTGTACCCGTTACTGAGAGGATATAATGTAGTAAAAAAATGATGATCTTATATTTATATTACTTCATTGCAGGAAATTAACGATGAACCAAGACTTTTTAGCGTATGGTTGATCCAATTGGATTCTACCAATAATCAGAAATCCCAAATCTACATGTGAGATATCTTCCATGAATGTGAAATTCAACTCTGTTGGTCAAGTGCCATGAGGTATTAGGAAGTCAAAACGTAGAGCTCTGCCCCAGCAAAGAACCAAAATGAGAAGCTTAAAGCAAAGACCACGGGAGCAATTAAGAGAGATGTTAAAATATATACATATATAACACTATATACTAAATTCAAAAGCCAATATATATATTAGTCTTGAATAGGGCTATTATAACACTCAGACGGTGTCACAAGTATTCGTGACACTACCTAGTCCAGGCTCGACTCAAGCTCATGCACGAACTCAGGTAGCTCGGTGTCGAGCTCAAGCCTAACTGTGTTGAGCTCAAAGGCTCGATGAATTATCCGAAATCAATTAATTATATTTTTTAAAATAATTTTTATACATGAAATTACGTTTATAAGTATATTTCTTTTTGAATATATTACTTGATATTAATTAATTAAGAGATACTACTCGACGACACTACTTGATCACACGTCAAGCTCAAACTCAAGCTCGAGCTCGAGCTCATACTCATCTAACCAACACTCGAGCCGAGCTTGGGTATCGACACTACCCGACTCAACTCGAGTGTCAATGAATATCGATTTTAGTAATTATATAAAAAATAACAAGAAATTAATTCATGTATCAGAGAATTAAATAGTCATGTATTAGAGAGTTAATAAAGATATAAGACTGTATACACAATAAATGACAGTTCAAAGTACATCATAAAGGACGAATAAGAAGAGCGGAGAGAATAATCTATTAGAATTATATTGTTTTCTAGAGAGAGAAGGGTAAGAAAAGTTGTAAAGACATTACTCTGAATGAAGTTTTTATCTCTCGGGTGTCCCTACAAATACACTCTCTCATATCTATTACAAATTGTTTTGATACACATTTAGTTTTACTCTCCACTCATATTTATGGTTATTTTGCTGTTGTATGCGACATTTCTTGTTCTCCAACATAAACTTAAAGAATAACATTTGCAGATGAAACAATGAAAATCATATTATCGGAGAGTCATTACTTTCACATTTGTGCATGTTTTAGTAAGCCACATTCGGATGACAGAGAAACAGTAATCCTTACTTGAACAGAAGAAGAATATGTATTGATTTCTGTACCAAATGAAGAGCAAGCTTGTGTTTCTTTTCCGTTCTAAACTAATGTTGTTTTGGAGGGATGCTGATTCTAAAGTTCTACCGGCGCCAAATGGTTGGACATGCTTAAACATCCTCTTTCTTGGTCTAAAAATGTAAATTCCAATTAAAACTACAACTGTTAAATTTAAGAATTACAACCATCACATGTATGTAAATCGGAAGACACTCAGATGAGTAAGGACAACATCATCTACAGTCACACAGGCCACCTGCAGCTAATGCTGGGCAATCAGTGGACAATATAGATCAGCTGCATTCATTTCTTCATGGTCCTCCACAATATTTGAATTTACTTTGCATTTTTAATTTTAAGCCAATGCAGTTAGAAAAACTCCAAGCTATGTAGCTATGAAGGAAATCATAAAAAAAAAAAAAAAAAAAAAAAAAGGCCATCTTGCTATTGACTACATTTTTTTTTTCTTTTTTTTTTGTGTGGGGGGGGGGGGGGGGAGGGGGAAGGAGAGAGTGGGAGCAAGAAAGAAAGAGAATTAAGCAATGAGTTGGTGTTTAGTAAATTATGCAATGAGAGCCCAGGGAAGAGAAACTATCAAGGTTCACCGTCGTGGCAATTGTAGCTACAGTTTTCTTTACCACCTAAATTCAACACCGTAACCAACTCACCACACATAAAAGAGGGCTCAAAGCAACTGTGTAAAACCAAAATGGAGAATTCAAGTAAAAATAAATAAATAAATAAAATTTTGACCCATCACCTCAAATTTCAAACCCCCCGAACCCAAAAGGCAAAATTTAAAAGAAAAAAAAAATCAGAGAAAAGGAGTTTATTCAGATAAACAAAAATAAAAAGGAGAAAGCACCAAGCTGCTGCAAGCACAAACAAACTACAACCTCTACAAAAAGTGAAAATGAAAAGGAAAATAACCAAATGGGCAAACTCTCAACGAAAGTGTCTACAAATCTCATCATGGACTCCTCCACCCCCTCAAAAATCCTCCTCTTTCCATTGAAGCAAACTTAACTAGAACAATGTTTGGCAGGTGCTATCAAAAGCTACTGAAGAATGAAACCTCGACTGAGAGAACAATGAATGTATAAGAAATAACTATGGAAGAAAAACATTGGATATATGGACATAATATTGAACTATGAACTTGTAATGTAATTCAGTTGCATGAATGATAATAAATAACGATAAACTCCAATGGAGATAAAGAGAGACAGAGAATCTTGGACTGACCAGATACTAAATTACAGCTTATCAAATAAGAGGTGGAGTCTGTCTTCTTTCATAGCTTACATCCGCATAGCTTAGATTTCCTTCACTAATTTGTGATAAATGCCATTAGGGAACCTTTATTGCTTGCAGTGCACAAGTACTTGAGCACCTTTAAAATCTTTGGCTTGCCTATGTAGGCTGGCATCCAGAGGATATGCTTTATTGCTGGCTTTTAGGGCTTCCTGCACCTCACACTCGCACAACTGAGGTGAGTCCATCATTGCTCAACCTCACGCCATGGTAGTGATGCCAAGTCAACTACATGTAAGTTAAGTCTATATGCTACATCAAAAGGGGTCCTATTTGCAATTCACTTCACTTAACTACCTTAGTAGGTGAACTCAGCTTCTAGCATGACATAACCACAAGTATTACATGGTTCCTGACCAAAACCTCGACAAATTTCCCAAAGTTTGGTCAATGACTCAGCTTGATTATCTATTTGTGGGTGTAGGGATGAAGCTATAAATTTGTCTTAGAGAAAGCTGAGTCCAAAATTTAGGGGGCAGTGGGGGTGGGAAGGGTCAAACAATATAGTTTTTAGGGTACAAATAGCAATTTAAAGAATTTTAATGGCATTTTTAAAGTCTTGTTCCAGCATTTTATGTAACTTTTAGTGGCATTTATGAGATTTTCCAAAAACACTGCTAGAAGTATTGAGGGGGTGGGGGACCCCCCTCCCCCAACCTGGCTTTGCCGCTGTGGGAATGGCATCTGCTGGAATATCTCTGTTTTTCCAATTTTCATAACAAATCTCCAAAAGCTGCCCGTTAATTTGGCAACTAGATCACATGTTGAAACACTATGTAACCTAAGCCCTAACCATCCACTCTTTAGAAAACAACTGAACAACATGGGTAACATCACAATTTCAAACAAGGAACAAGGCGTGCCATTTTTGAATAGAAATCCAGCATGACAAAAATGGAATCCTAACTGTTTGCAATCTTCGGAAAATCCAAGACAAAGTCGATGCTTAAAAAATATATGGTGCTTTTGGGTTGGGAAGGGAGAATATAGATCTTTTTGTGACTTCAGGCGTACATCCATAGCTCTCAAAGTGTTCTCTACTCATGTCATGCTTCCTTACATCTTCCTGTAGTCTTGTTATTATCACCAACCTCAACAATACTAATCCTCCTAACTAGCAATTTGGTTTGTTGTTATTTTATATGTTCAGACATCATTGTCATTCATTTTCTTTCATTTCAAAATCTATTCAAATTACCTTTTACTTTCTAGCTTTTCTACTAACAGTATCTTCATATTTATGTCCACTCTACTACATGCACATAAGCAAACTGCAAAAAAGGAAAAAAAAAAAAGGGGGGGGAAGCTTTTGGTTCAATTATTAAGATAGTCCCACCAGTACATGATCTCTGTATTTCCAGAATTTAGGACCAGAGGTTCTCACAAAGAACAAAAACAATCTCTTTCAATTTTTCCTTTTTGCTGACCAAGGTTCTTCAATGTTAGACTTGCTTCTTCCACATCCTTTTTAACCCCCCCCAACTCTCAGCGGTGAAACTTTTCTACCTTTCAAGCATGGTAATCAGAATTTTATGATTCATGATTCGGATCTTACAATTCAATTTAATTATTAAAAAAAAAAAATCGGTTAGGAGAGATAAATCTTAAATATATAAGAATCTTACAATTCGAATAATATGACTCAATTCGATTTAGATATAAATAGATTCGGCCCTTATGATTTGATTTCCTTGTCTAATATAAAATTTGATGATGAGTGGATTATTGAATACTAAGATCCTTATCTTCCAAATGATAACTCATGGATGGATATTTAAGGAGCTCCTAGCTAAAACAAAAGGACAGGTATAACTTAATAATTTTGTTTTATAATCATATAATTCTGAATAGAATATTACTTTTATGAATTTCTCCTTATGTTTTCTAATAGATCCAAGAAATTTGAATGTGGATGGAAAAGAAAAAGGAAAAACAACCAAACATGAAGATATAGAGTGATTGAAGATGGTCATAGCAATCTGAATCTTGGGAAGGATAATGATTTTAATAAATACTGAAAACTTAGTCTTTGGATTATTAAATGATAGCTTTAGAGTGTGTAATATGAGTTTTAAAACATTAAGTATCATGAACAATGTCTTGAATCTTTAAAAATTTTAAATTTTGGAGTATTTTGGATATTACAACTTATATTAAGTTTTTACTAATTAATAGTTACTTATTTGAAACTAAAATTTGAATCATATTACTCAATAAATTATAAATACATTATTTTCGATATATTATACATATAGGATATAAAAGATACGTACATACATAATACTCAATCTTACGATTTACAATTTGATTCAATTCACGATTTTGGAAATAAGCTTTCCAATTCATGATTCAGATCTCAATTTGATAACTGTGCTTCCAAGCTTAAACTGAAACTTAACAGTTTCAGCCAAAAGACCAGTAATCCAAGTGCATATAAAGTGAAGCAGAGCACTTTATGAATCTGGCCCATAAGGGCAAGCGGAATTAAAATTTACGAAGAAACCATTTTCATAAATTTTGAAATAACATGAGGAAGCAAAAATTAACGAGTAGCATTGAAAACCAAACTAAAACAACACAGACACAAGAAAAATAAAAGCAAATGACTTGCCTGTTACTTGATCAGCAATTGCCAGAAAGCCCATGCAATACTATAACCAGTACATGGAAATTGTTGTCACAGCTCCTCCGGCATGCCTGTGTACTGCATGAGTTGGCTCCATTTCTAATCAGCTGATAGTCAAAGCCTATACAAGTCCCACAAATAAATAGAAACAAATAGGAATAACAAACCACATCTATGAAATGCCAGTACCATTGCTTGACACTTCATTCTGTGAAGTTCACATCAATCCTCACCTTCCCATGACCTGTTTCAAAGAATAAATTAAAACAAGACATTGTTAAACCTATCCTGAAAATTTAGCAAAAATATTGGCATTGCTCTTGAGAGAAGGTCTCATGTAGATCTCCCCTAAGTATTTACCTTTATTTTTCACTTTCCTTTCCAATTGAGGCCATTTTTAGTCTTTCTGAGCATCTTATATAATTAAAATCCAGTGCAAAATAAGAGGATATGCCAGCCACCTCTGAATTGAACAGCAAACGATAGATTTGTTTCCAGAATCACTTCCCCAACTTAATACTGTCCTCACAACAGTTAGTTGCGATCAAATATAATATCATTTTATCCAGAAAGCAGGGTTGATCTCAGAACTCTGCATTGGAAATGAAGCCACAACAATAATCACATCTAGCCAGTGCTATATTAGTAAAACCCATATCATCATGAAAAGCAAAGCAGAACATTCACAGGTTGCTGCAATATTGCAGAAAATAACTTCTGCATTTAATTTGTTTCTTCACCCATCATTCTTCTAAGACACAGCCAAGCAATGGACAAAGAAAATAACATAACAAATCAAAGTCCTAGTTCCCTCCTGCTGCGTTAGAGAAAGGCAGATCATTACACGGTCAAATTAATTCAATTCCCTGGTGCTCCTGACAAGTTAATTGCAGAAAATGTTCTCATTGAGATGTATGCAAAATGCGGAGCAGTTGATGGAGCTGAAAGTATTTTTAGAAGTGCCAAATGAATTCTTGTGGACAGCCATTATGATTGCATGCAACGAGTAATGGGAGTTTGGCAGATCTTTGCAACTATTCTATGAAATGCTTCTCTCTCCTGTTCATGTAAAACCGAGCCCATTTGCTTTGGTCACTACTCTTCAAGCTTGTGAAATGCTAAAATTAATTGACAAGGGAAGGCAGCTTTGCGCTTATCGCATTAAAGGAGGATTCGAAACTCAATCCTTTGTTGGTAATGCTCTGATAAACATGTATGCTGCAGATAAGAGTGAAATTAAAAGTGTGCTTCAAGTATTTGGCTCCATGAATGAGAATGATCTTGTCTCTTGGTGCACCATGATGACAGCGTGTGCATGGAATGGACATGAAACTGAAGCTTTGAGTCTCTTTACACAACTCTATCATGCATCTATCTTCTCAATTGATGAGTCCATATTGTCTACCTGTCTCACAGCTTGTGCTGGCTTATCAGGTCTTGAGAAGGAAAGTAGTTCCATGCATACATCCTCAAAAGTGGATTTATGTTGCATGAACATGTTTCCTCATCTGTCATAGATATGTATAGCAAGTCTGGAAGCATTGAGGGTGCACGCAAGTTGTTTCATGAAATAAACGACCATAGTTTAGTATCCAGGACTGCAATGATATCAGGATATGCCCACCACGGTCCTGGGCATGAGGCCATCAAGTTGTTCAACGAGATGGTTGAAACTGGATTGGACCCAGATGAAGTCACCTTTGTTTGTCTTTCTATGGCATGTCGTCATGCTGGCCTAGTGAAGAAAGGCTTGCACTATTTTGTGTTAATAAAGAACTACAACTTGGATATAACACTGAATCATTATGCTTGCATAGTTGATCTTCTTGGGAGAGCTGAAAAAATAAATGAAGCAAAGGATTTGATAATGAAATCTCCGTTTCGATCCAGCAGTCTTCTATGGAAGACCTTGCTTGGTGCTTGCAACAAGCATGGGAACATTGAAACAGGTAGCCCATTTGCCAAGATGCTGATTGAAATGAAACCAGATGAACCCTCATCCTATGTGACATTGTCAAACATTTATGCCTCAGCTTCGATGTGGAGTAATTCCATTGAAATGAGAAACAAAATGAAACAGACTGTTTATAAGAAGCCTGGCCATAGTTGGGTTCAAGTTGCAATCTAACTTCTTGGAGAACAAAGCTGTTTTCTGCACAAAGTGAAGTTCCTGCGATGCTCTAATGCTTCTTGAGGCAGTGATTGCTTTACTTGCAGTGCCTGCAGACGAGCTATAAACATTAGGCTGAGGAAAAGATAGAAATTTCAGAACCTTTACAAAAGCTGTACATTCTACCATATCAGAGGTTGTTGTCAGTGTTAAATAAGTAATGCCTCAAGAAGCTTCAAAAGAAGTGATTTCTCCTTTTTTCAGGGGTAAGGTGGGGTTCAGATAGCAATCATCCACTGATGGTGAATTGTCTTTTGATGCTGGTGGTGAAGGAAAAAGGATTTTTTTGACAATTCATTGGTTATGGAGGCTGGGCTTATTACTGAGTTTAGCTGGCGAAGCTTGTTGGTGTAGCTGGGAAAATCAATGCAGGATTACAGCTGTAAACCAGCCTGTTTTTTAATTGGGTCCAGATGATAATTCTCTGTCAAGTTAATTGCATTGATCTGGAAACTTTCAGATGGGTGGCTCAATGTGCAATGGGCAGGGATTAGATTCTGCAAGGCCATTCTGGTAGGTTTTGCTTTTGGTAGCAAATGATTAGCGTGGCCTTGTAAACATTTTTGCCTTTTTTGATAAATCTGCTGAAAGAGATCTAGTAGTACCTGAATATCATAAGCTCATTTATGAGAGCTCAAGAGGTTTTTCATTACGAGATTTTCTCGTTGGTACAGGTATTTTTAGTAATGAAAACATTCTTGTCAAAGCTAGATTTGTTAAGGTGTACAAGGTATGCACCTACCTGATGGTTCATTAGTAGCTGCAAGATTAATTGAGAAGAGCTTGCAACAGAGGGAAAATTGCAGTTTCAAATAGTAGTTGAATTGTTTGGCGTGGCTGTCCACTGTAGTTTTTTGCAGTTATGTGGTGTTTACATGACACCAGCAGAACGTTTGTTTGGTTGTCCATTTCATGACCAATGGCAGTGTTTCACCATGTTTGAGATGCTGCCACCTTTCACTTGTTGGACCATGAAAGAGATGCAGGAGGGAACAAGGCTTTGGTTTGTGTAATGAAGAGAGACATATTTGAGCAAGCTTTAAGAATGTGGCATAAAATCGAAAGGCTTGGCCTTAAGCCCAATTTCTTCATGTAACAGAACAACTCAAGGGCCTTATTTGTTATCGGGAAAGGAAACTAATATTTTTACATAGCAGCAAAGCATAATTCACCCTTTTCTTTGAACTCAAGAAAACACTTGCATGCATCGGAAACAAAGCCTCTGCTGCCAAACATGTCAATAAATGCACTGCCCAGATATGAGTCTAAAATGAAGCCGTATTTGAAGATACTGCAATGCAGTTGGGCATCAAAGTTCCTAGTTTCTGAACCTGAACACAAACTAAGTGCACTTGCAAAGGTAAAGGGATCAGGCTTGTAACCTTCAGAAAGAAATTCAAGATAGCAATTAAGTCCTGCCTCAGCATCTCCCGCCAGATGAAATGCAGACATTAAGGAACACCATACTGTATTATCCTTCTCTTCTGGACTTTGAAAAACTTCACAAGCGCTGCTCAGTTATCTTAATTTTGCATAAGCATTGACAAGAGCTCCTCCAACAACAAGATGACTCTGAAACCCAAACTTGATAATTTGACAGTGAAAGACACTAGGTATATTCAATCACAGAATGGCAACACACAGCTTAGCAACAATTGTAAATGTAAAGCAATTGAGCAATGTACCAGAGTGCATCATCTGGCTAAACAAGAAGACAAGTCCCCCGGCATCGAACCTTCACCATAACTGTTGAGCAATGTATTCCAAAAAGCTTCAGATCTCCGCCATGAAGGGACCCCGTCAAAAAACTTGCACGCGCTTTCACTTTATTCCAATTCGGAAAACAACCCGAAAATCGAAGAACTAACAAATTCATCTAATTCAAACCCACATTTCATTATAAGACCATAAATGAGCTCACCCATCAAAATATCACCCTTAACTCTGCATGCCTTAATTGCCACCGAAAAGCCAAACTCGTTAGGCCGCCGCCCCAATGGACACAAATCAGAAAAGATACATAAAAGTAACATCACACTGACCCCTTACGCACGTATAAAGAGATCATACCGGTCCAAGAAACCAAATTTGGTTCGGACATTTCGTCGAACAATTGGCGGGCCTTGACAATTCGCCACAGTTTCCATAAATCAAATGACATTATTCAGCCTTGCCATAATTTATGTGTCGAGTAGATTCACTGCCATCCACATGATGCAATAGAGAAACACAAACCGGGAAGCTATTACCACTCACGTTTGAAATGTTTCTGAGGAATACCAGTCTCCGCTGCAAATGGGTGTCTCTGTTTTCTTTGAAAAAACAATTGTAATTTTGTAGCAATGGAAAGGTTCTTGCCGTCCGACTCCGAATACTAATTAGTTTCTGGTTTTCCTTTTTTTTTTTATATATCTTTTAAACCCAAATTTCCCCTTTTTTTTTCTTTTAATTTTTTTTTTCTTTTTTCCTCCTATATTCTCCTTTTTATTCCCCTAATTCCTTTCTCACGTATTTTCTGAAAACCATTCTTCATCGAAGATCACCTTTTTTGGATTTCATGTTTCTCGATTTCTCTCATTTTTTTTTAACAATTTTATGTCGTAATATCAAAGCATTGATATTATAATTTTCACTTTTATTTAGTAACAAAAGGAAAAAATTACACCAAATTAATAGAGCATGGCAATGAATAAATCTAGCATGTTAATTATAACGTTTAATCAATAAATTAAGTTTTTGATTAATTTGTATTGAGAATGCATCATCTCTAACATGTCAAAAAATTAAAAGTTAAATAATTGATTCAACTTCAAAAACTAGTTGGGGTTGATCGATTGTTATGAGTTATGACCACCAAGCTTCAGAATTCAATTCTTTAACTTAATATTTATATTTTCAACTTAAAATATTGCTAATCGATTAATTTGAATTCAAATAGTCGATCCTAAAATTTAAAATTAAATATTAAATTATTATTATTATTATTGTTAATCGATTAATTTGAATCCAATTAACTTAGCAAATTGAATTTGAATTGCTAGAAACTCTTCTTAGTATTGATTTCAAATTATTCATGGGCCCTTTGTTTTGATAAAGGGTCATCACAAGGTATAAAATTCAAGACTCCCTTTATGTTCTTATGAATTTTAATATTTGTGTGTGAGTTTAATACATCAAAATATTTTAATTTAAAAAATTTTTCTATTTTGAAATATTACATATTTCATTCCATAATTTTTTCGACTTTTTCTAACATCTGACTCATTTTTTCTACGTCGCCGGTTCTTCTTGTGGGGCTAGGTTGAGGGGGAGTAGTTTTAGTGAGATGTTTTATGGTTTTGGATACGGTTTTTCTTCGGACACTAGCAACATTAGTGGTTTAATGGAACTTGAGGACCATCAAGGTCCTTTTCTTCATTGTTTAGGGTGTCCAAGTTACACCTCTCTCTTCTTGAAACCACTTTTGTCTCCCCCTCCCTTGGCCTTCCATGGTGGCCATCATATGCATTGGAAGAGTGAAACGTGGTGGCAAAGAAGGTGAACTTGTTTCTGTGAGGGCAGAAGGAGGAGTGCGAGGTGACTATATCGAGTTCGAAATCATCAAAAGTGTCGATCTAGTTTGAGTTGTACTGGTCGTCGATGTGACAGTCAGCCACTGAGAAGACATCTATCATGCCTAAGATTTCATCGATTTGCATTTCACAGAAGAAACCAATTTAAGTTTTACTATTTTTGATTTTTATTTCAATTTATTTTAATCATTAATCAAAAACCATTATGTATGGTGAATTGTCCCACGTCAAATATTTAAAGATACAACTCTCATTTTTTTTTTTTTTTAAAGGGTCTTGTCCCACGTTGGATATTAGTCAAAACAATGCCCAAATTTGTAAGTACAAATTAGTGGACTATTTGGTGGAATTGAGTGTATCAAAATTTGTTAGTGGGTTATTATTATGATCTTTTGGATCATTAAGTTTTGAACTCTTTTTATTACTCTCTCTTGTATTTTTAAGTGTTTAGACTCAAAGGGTCCGAAATTTAATGATTCAAAAGGTTGTAATAATAATCCACTGATAAACTGTCTTGCTTTTAATACATTCAATTCTATCAAAAAGTCCAATTATTTCTATTTGTAAATTTGGGCAACCCTTTAAAAAATGAGCAAAAAGGAGAGTTGCATTTTCAAATATTCAATGTGAGATAAACCATCTTACAAATCCCCATCTTGACGTGTCCCTTCCTCAACAAATGATAAATCTACTCCACCTTTAGTTTAAGTATTGCTTGAATTTATAGATTGAAAGAGGTTTCGTAAACATGTCAACAACATTATCTTTGGTGTTGATTTTTTGAACGAAAACCTTTCTCTCAGCAATGATATCCCAAATGAAATGAAACTTCACATCAATATGTTTCATCCTCTCATGCTACATCTAATCTTTAGTCAAATGCATAACAATTTAACTATCACTGTAAATAGCAACAACACCTTGATATAGAATAAACTCGCTATACAAACTCTTCAATTACAAGACTTCTTTTATTGTCTCGGTCACCACCATGTATTCTACTTTCATAATAGATAATGTCACAACAGCTTGTAAAATAGTTTTCCAACTGATCGCACAACCGCTAATACAAAACACATAATCATATTGCATCGAAAAGATAATTGCAAGCACAGAATCTACAAAATCAACCAAAGTGTTACTATTATTTTCAAACTCCAAACAAGCATTTGAACTATCTCGCAAGTATCTAAGAATCCATTTCACAACCTATCAATGTCTTTTTCCCAGATAAGGCATATATCTATTAACAACACTAACTGCTTGTGAAATGTCTTATCATGTACAAACCATTGCATATATAATACTGTCAACTGTACTAAAATATGGAACTTGTATCATATAATCTTCTCAGCAAATAGTGTAAAATAGCTAACAAAATGAGTACTCACAGATTTAACATCTTTTATGCTAAATCTTTCTAAGATTTTCTCAAAATAATTATTTTGGGTCAAGAATAATTTTCCAACTCATTCTCTTTGGTCTCTCTTAATCTCCATGTTAAGCATTTTCTTAACTCCTCTCAAACTTTTCATGTCAAATTCGTTGTTTAACTATAATTCTAGGATAAGTATTTTTGTCAAATTCTTGATAGTAATAAACATGTCATCAATATGAAATAACAAATAAATAAAAGAGCCATTATTTAACTTTCAGAAGTATATACAATTATCATATATGCTCCTTGAATAATCATGACCTAACATAAAGGAATTAAATCTCTTATACCACTATCTTGGAAACTATTTCAATCCGTACCAGGATTTCTTCAATAAGCAGACATGGTCTTACTTCCCTTCAATTTCAAATATCTAGGGCTGCTTCATATAAATTTTCTCTTCAAGTTCATCATGTAAGAAAACTATCTTAATGTCGAACTGTTTTGGCACCAAATCATACATCACAACTAAAGCAAGCAAAAGATTAATAAAACTATACTTAACAGGTGAAAATATATCATTAAAATCAATATCTTGCACCTGATCATAACCCTTTGCAACTAAACGTATTTTGTATCTTACATCTTCAACCCCCTGAAATGCATTCCTTTTTCTTGAAAACCCATTTGCAACTCACAATTTTCTTATTCAAAGGTGACTCCACAAGAATTCAAATTTTGTTTTGATGAAGAGATTCAATTTTCTCATTCACTGCAATTAACTATTTAGCATAATCATTACAAGAAATGATTTCTGAATAAATAGAAGGCTCACTTATCTCATCAGTTTAATCTACAACTGACAAAACATATACAACTAAATTTGCATATCTTTGTAGTGATCAAATATCCATTCTAGGTCTATCTTTGGTAATGAAATATTGCTCCTCCTCTGAAATATCTTCATTAGTAGATTCTAATGCATCTACTGATATTGTCTAAATGGAAGAGCCCAATTGAGGAGGACCAAGACTGCTAATCTCAAGCTCCACCTACTTCTACAAACCTATTATCTGTACCACAAGAAATGGAGGAATCTTTTTTGGAAGATAATAAAAATAATTCATTAAAAGTAACATCCCCACTAATTATAAATTTTGAGAATTTGGGATTAGGATATTACAATTCGTATACTTTTGCCCCTAAAACATACCAAAGAAAATGCACTTTTTAGTGTGAGTCTCTAATTTACCATCATTTACATGCATGTATACTGGACACATAAAATTCCTTAAATTAGAGTAATCTACAAAGCAACTGGCCAAACTTTTTTATGAGTTTTAAAATTAAGAGTCGCAAACGGAGCGTGGTGGACAATATAGTAGGCCATATTAATCACCATTGTCCAAAATTTCTTTGCAAGACCTCCATTAGTGATCATACACCTTGCTCTCTCCAAAAACATTTTATTCGGTCGTTTGGCTACACCATTTTTTTGAGGGGTCATTTTAACAGTACAGTGGTGAGCAATTCCTTGATTTTTACAAAATTCATCGAATTCGCCTTCATAAAATTCCATTCCATTATCTGTTCCAAGTTGCTTGATCACTTTATCGGTCTGTTTTCAATCAATACTTTCCATTGTTTGAAAGTTAGGTAAATATCATTCTTATACTTAAGAAAATAAACCCAAACTTTTCTTGAATAATCAATGAAGGTCAACATATACCTTGCATCAACCTTAGATTGAATACGAGTTGGTCTCCATAAATCTAAATGAATGTAGTTAAGAGTATCTTTTATCTTATAAATCACTAGTAAATTAAAACCAACCCTTTTCTACTTTCCAAAAATACAATATTTACAGAATTCCAATGATCCAATACTTTGCCCACATACAAGACTCTTTTTGCTTAATATACTTAAACCTTTGTCGTTCATATGCCCCTAGTGCATCTGTTACAATTTGGTGATGTGAAAATCAAACATTGATGATGAGACTACAATTGAACCAATAACAGTAGATCCCTACAGAATATATAATTTACCAGACCTGCAAGATTTTATAATAACAAAAGTATCATTAAACACTTTCATAACTATATTTTCAGATGTGTATTTACATTTAAGAGTCTCTAAAATTGCTAAAAAGATGAGATTTTTCTTCAAATCAGGAACATGTCTTACAGTAATGAGTGTGCTCACAATATTGTCACACATTTTAATTCACATTGTACCCTTACAAACAATATTACAAACAGTTTCGTTGCCCATCAAAACAATCTTACTATTAATAGATTCATAAGTATAAAACAAATCTCTCTTGGGACACATATTATAAGAACAACTAAAATATAAAATTCATTCATTTTTAAATTTTGTTCTATCGTTAGTTACATAAAAAATATTTCTATTATTCTTATCTGTTGCAATATTAGCCTCGACAATCCTAATGTTTTTTTTACCATATTTGTCACATCCCGATCCTCGGATCGAGCACGCAACAGCCGTCGCGTTGTCTCGGTACACGGACAGAATCTCCTCATATATCGGGACTCTGTAAGGTTACAAAACAGTACAACAATCCTTTCCAATACATAATCTATCAAAAATAAGAAAAATCATATCACAATACACATGCAAAGGACCCATTCGGTCCATCCCTATACACACAAGCACACATCAGCACACAATTGAGGAGATGGTACCTATACATGCAAGCATGCAATATGGCCATCTTAACCATTCCAAAATTTCTCAGTATAAATAAAGCATTTAACATACAAGAAATCCCAAATCATAGTCGTAGGATTTTGCTCACACTTTCCTGAAGACGACAAGCTAGCATCAGTAAAGTCCAATCGATATGAGATGCACATAACTTCGTCGAAAGAAAGTAACGAATCTCAATATTACAAACCAAATGTCCCATTCAAACAATAAGTTTTACAAAAAATGGAAGTTAAAAGGAATTAAACAAATTCCAAACAAACTCCAACACAAACTATGTAAGGATTCCATCAATACTTGCTCTTATATAAGAAACAAGTATCGATTTAATCCCTACCAAAAGAATTATACAAGGGTTTCCTTCCATGGATTTCAAAATCAACCCAAAATAAACTTGCATCACTATGTACCTACACAAGTCAGCGGAATAAACCTTCCCAAACTCCAATTTCTGTCGCAGCCTAAACTTCCTCTGAAAAATGTTAAAGAGAGGAGTGAGTATTGGGAAATACTCAGTGAGTGGAGTGCAATGGTATAATTGTGTGATAAATGAGGGGTGAATGTGGGAGAGTCAAAGTATATCTCAAACAACACTTTACATATCAAAGCATTTTCAGTAATTCAACATAATTTATAAAATTTGCATCCATATCAACATTCTTTCAGAAAATCACAAGGGTCCCATCGAAATCACTTCCGTTCTGCGCTTGGCCGAACCAAGACTGAAGCCCGCCAATGGGTTTTCCATTTTAATCTTTCAAAACACTACCCCCTTCCTTGGAGTTGGCTTGAACCTGATTAGGGTGCAATCCGGATAGTCCGACGTGGCAGAGCAGAGGCCGCATATACCTCTCTCGCAATAAAACCCCAATCCACGTCACCCCGTCGGGTCGCTCTGTGGGGGGAATGACTATAGCCATTTCTCTGGTGCACTATCATTTCACAATCATTCAAATTTCAATCAATGTGCCATATTTCATCAACATATTCCGAAAATCATGCTATAAGCATTTACCGATCAAGTATCCAAACGCAAATGGCACAAATTCATTTATAATTATATATGATGCATTTGTAATTCAAATTTCCATTTCAGACATCCCACAATCACAAATAATTTCATATGAATCATGTAAAATCATGCAAAATCCTTTATAAAAGAATTCAAAACAGTTTTACTCATTTATAACACAACGGACCATCCACTCACCTCTAGAGAGAGTATCCACTCCCTATTTCCGTAATTAATCCAAAATCGACTCATTTCGAGTCTCTAAAAGGTCAACCTAGACCAATCAACACAAATAATCATCAATTAAGGCTCCATTAAAGGGTTTTCAAATTTTCCCCTTATTTAAAATAGCTTTAATTTACACAATCACATTTTTAAACTCTCGTTTCATCAATCTAGGATCATTTCCCTTATCAATGACTTCAATTTCCAACATTCCTCAATTTTACCAATTTTCTTCCGAATTTACATAATCCTAATTCAATTCATGCCAATTTCAATTCAAATCCCAAGGAAAGCTACACAAACCAATCAAACAAAACTCTATTACTATCTAAGACATTCTATCATGCTTCGCAACCCAATTTATATCAAATTCTAGATTTAACCTAAATAACTTCATACAAAATTTCAAGAATAATTCATTTCCTTCGAATCTAGCATATTTTCAGAATGTATCTACACATATTCTCAACCTAAATTCAACAAAATAGTTTAAATATTGAAGGGATTGAAAATCCCTCACCTAGGGTTTTTCGGAGTTCGTAACCCTCATCGAATGTCTTTCTCAGTTCATTCCGAGATCTGCAAATCTTCCAATTTGAAGTAAATTGTAGTAATCTAAAGTTATTTACTAAGAAAATTCAAAACCCTAGAGCTAGGGTTAGGAATCGGACCTTACCTATGCAGGGAAAGAATCACAGTCGCAGCTAGGGTTTTCAATGCTCTGCGGTTCGGTCGGCTTGGAGCTTCCGTGAAGGTGGCAGAAGGGAGTTGCTCGTAGTGAACACCGCGCGAGCGGGGCGGAGAGTGAGGGCTCTTCGCGTGCGGGAGAGGGAGGAAGAACGTTCTGTTCATGCGCGACAGAGAGAGACTGAGAGATGGTGTGAGAGAGAGCGAGAGATGGTGAGATAGTGATAGACAGATAGAGTGTGAGAGAGAGTGGCTATGAGAGACTGAGAGTGTGATAGACAAAGAGACTGAGAGATGGCGATAGAGACTGTCTTGCGGTGGTCGGAGCTAGGCTGTTTGTGGTAGAGGAGGGGGCGAATCGATCGAAGAGGGAGATGAAGATGAGAGATCGCGAGAGGAATCACGAGGGAGAGAGAGCAGAGAGTGAAAGAGAGACTAATTAGGGCTGAAAGCCCTAATCAATTTGGGAAATGGGGGGACACGGTGTTTCGAGTTGAAACGCTGCGTCTCCCTTTCTTCTCTCCTTCCTTCACTTCTTTTTTTTTTTAAATTAATTATAAATACAAATATATATTTTTATACTCTCATCATATTGAATTTCTAAATTTATCAAGAATAGAATGCACTACGAATTTGCAGCACGGACGTTTTAATTATACCTAAAAATTTCAATTTAATTCCCCAAAATCGAAAAAAAAAATTAAAAAGAAAAAAAATTTCTTTTAAAATTAACAAAATATTTCATAGTACATCTTTAATACGAATTTTTAGTGTTACAACACTTAACCCCTAAAAACAAATTTCGTCCTCGAAATTTCAAAATACGACTCATACATTAAAGAGCTGCAGATGTTGCTTCCGCATTGATTCTTCGGTCTCCCAAGTCTGTTCCTCAACTTGATTACTTCTCCACAATACTTTGACCATAAGAATCTTTTTGCTCCTTAACTGTTTGAGTTGTCTATCAATGATTTTCACCGGTTGTACCTTGAAACTCAAATTCTCATTCAATTCAATTGGAGGTGCTTCCAATATGTGTGAGGGATCCGGTAAATATTTCTTCAACATGGAAGTATGAAAAACGTCATGTATCCTCTGCAACTCCGGCGGTAACTCTAGTCGGTATGCCACTTGTCCAATCCTTTCAAGGATTTTGAAGGGACCAATATAATGAGGATTTAGCTTTCTTCGTTTCTGAAAACGGATTACGCCCTTCCAATGAGATATCTTCAAAAACACTATATCTCCTTCTTCAAACTCTAAAGGTCTTCTTCTCTTGTCGGTATAGCTCTTCTGTCGATCTTGAGTTGCTTTTATTTTTTCGCGAATCGGCTTCACCTTTTCTTTAGTGGCCTCAATCATTTCTATACTTTCAATTTTTCTCTCTCCAATCTCGTCCCAACCCAATGGGGTACGACACTTCCTTCTGTAAAGGGCTTCATAGGGAGGCATCCCTATGCTAGCTTGATAACTGTTGTTGTATGCAAATTCAACTAACGGAAGGTGTCTATCCCAACTGCCTTGAAAATCCATAACACATGCCCTAAGCATGTCTTCCAATGTTTGAATTGTGCGCTCCGATTGTCCATCGGTTTGAGGGTGAAAAGCAGTGCTGAATTTCAACTTAGTCCCTAAGGACTCTTGCAGCTTTAACCAGAATCTATAAGCGAACCGAGGATCACGGTCTGATACAATGGACATCGGCACTCCGTGAAGCCTTACGATTTCATCAATATATAATTTGGCCAATCTTTCCAAAGGATAGGTGTTTTAAATCGACAAGAAGTGAGCCGATTTGGTGAGACGGTCTATAATCACCCAAATGGCATCGTGACGGCTCGGAATACGTGGCAAACCCACCACAAAATCCATGGTGATATGCTCCCATTTCCATTCGAGAATCGGTAGTGGTTGAAGTGTTCCTGTCGATTTTTTATGTTCGGCCTTGATTTGTTGACATACAAGATACTTTGCCACAAATTCGGCTATCTCTCTCTTCATCCCGGACCACCAATATGATTCTTTGATGGTTCGGTATATTTTGGTACTCCCCGGATGCATAGCATAGGCCGAGGAATGTGCTTCTTCAAGTATGGCCTTTCGGAGATCTTCATTTTTTGGAATACATGTTCTTTTCCCATACACTATGATTCCATCATCCCGAATCCGGAATTCACCATCTTCCCTTTTTTGGATTTTCTCGACAATAGCCTTCAATTCATCATCGATAGTCTGAAACTCCTGAATACGATCCACCAACGTGGGTTTCACCATAAACTTGGGTAATAAAGCATCTTGATCATCTTTAGCTAATTCGACTCCAAGTATTCGGAGTCCAACTAAACAAGAGAGGTAAAAACTCCCTTGGGATACTGTAGATGAGGAATTGCGGCTTAAAGCATCAGCTACAACATTCACCTTCCCGAGGTGGTAATCAATCACCAAGTCGTAATCCTTGATCAGCTCTAACCACATTCTTTGTCTCAAATTGAGTTCTTTCTGAGTGAGCAAGTATTTGAGACTCTTGTGATCAGTAAAGATCTTGCAAGTAACCCCATACAAATAATGTTGTCATATCTTTAGAGCAAACACAATAGCAGCTAGCTCCAAATCATGCGTAGGGTAGTTCATTTCGTGCTTCTTTAATTGGTGAGAAGCATAAGCAATCACCTTATCACCTTTCATCAGCACACACCCTAATCCTTGCTTGCTAGCATTACTGTACACCACATAATCACTACCGCCACTAGTAGGGAGAACAATGATAGGAGCGGAGGTCAACCTTCGCTTAAGCTCTTGAAAACTACCTTCACACTTTTCATCCCATTCGAACTTAACTCCCTTCCGAGTCAAACTTGTCATTGGAGCTGCTATCTTCGAGAACCCTTCTACAAATCTCCGATAATACCCTGCTAATCCGAGGAAACTTATAATCTCAGTGACATTTTTAGACTGTTCCTACTTCAGAATGATCTCTACCTTCTTTGGATCCACAAAAATCTCATCTTTGGAAACCACATGCCCCAAAAATCCAATCTCTCTTAGCCAAAACTCGCATTTGGAGAACTTGGCATACAGCTCCTTCTCCCTAAGAGTTTGCAAAATGATTCGGAAATGTTCGGAATGCCCTTCATCACTCTTAGAATATACCAAGATGTCATCGATGAAAACTATGATAAATTTATCTAGATAGGGATGAAACACTCGATTCATGAGATCCATGAAGGCTGTAGGAGCATTTGTCAATCCGAAGGGTATTACCAGAAATTCATAGTGTCCATACCGCGTCCTAAACGCAGTTTTATAAACATCATTATCCTTTATCTTCAACTGATGATAATCAGACCTTAAGTCGATCTTCGAAAAGACACTTGCACCTTAGAGTTGGTCGAACAAATCATCAATTCTCGAAAAAGGATACTTATTCTTGATCATTGCCTTGTTGAGCTGTCGGTAGTCAATATATAGCCGGAGGGTTCCGTCATTCTTCTTCACAAACAGAACCGGAGTACCCCAAGGCGAAGTGCTAGGTCGGATGAACCCTTTCTCCAACAACTCTTGGAGCTGAACTTTCAGTTCTTTCAACTCTGCGAGTGCCATTCGATACGGAGGAATAGAAATTAGTGCAGTGCCAGGAATCAGATCTATGGTGAAATCAAATTCCCGAACCGGTGACAACCAAGGCAACTCTTCTGGAAAAACGTCCGGAAACTCATTCACCACAGGAACATCGTCCAGACTAGGACTTCCCATTGTGGTATCAACAATGTGTGCCAAATAAGCTTCACATCCCTTATGCACTAGTCTCCGTGCTTCAAGAGTTGAAATTACACAACTCGGCAACACTCACCGTTTACCGGTGAATACAAGGAAAGGATATCCTGACCTTCGGAATTCCACTTCCTTAATGAAGTAATTCACGGAAGCTCGGTGAAGATATAGCCAATCCATGCCTAGAATGGTGTCAAAATCTTTTATTTCTAACGGAATCAAATCCGCTTCGAGAGTTATTTCTCCGATTTTCACCTCACAAGACTTGTACACTGTATCTCTGATCAAGTGTTTTCCCAAAAGTGTAATGAATAATAACTCTTCAACAAGTGGAACTAAAGGCCTATCAGAATACCTGGCAAACCCCGAATTCACAAAGGAATGATTAGACCCAATATCTATGAGCACATGTGTATCAACATAAAAAATTTTCATCGTACCTATAATTATAAACCATAAACAGAGTTATATCATCCACATTCCCTAAATCATGATCACAACTATCAAATTATAATCATAAACCATTTATATGACATTTTCAATTTCAAAACTTAAAATTTAATAGAGATTACCTGTGACTACATCAGGATTGACTTGGGCCTCTTCATTAGTCATGGTGTAGATTCGGGTCTAAGTTCTAGGTTGAGGGCGGTGTGTGGGGACAGCTACAGTATTACTTCCGGTGCCTGTCCTTGGTGCATTGCTAGTAGAAGGTGTAGGAACAATAGCCAGATCTCTTCTAGAACCACTCGAGGGACCTCGGACTTGTCGACTTTCTTGCGTTTCTATATACAACTCCGGACAAGAGTGCCGAAAGTGACCCTCTTTCCCACAGTGATAGCATCTCTTGGGTCTCCTGCACGGACCCGGATGATGTCCCTTATAATTCGGGCAAACTCCTCCTCTGCTACCCCTAAATCCTACTCCCATATCAACAGTTCCGCCGGGAGCACTTGGCCTAAAAGTATATTGGCTTTGAGGAAAGTCAATCGACCCCGAAAAGGATCCACCGCTATAAGAGCCCATGCCTCGACTCTTTTTAAAACTTTGACTCGGATTGGAGCCACTAGGCCTCTTCCCTTTCCCATGATGCTCTCTAACCTTGCTTCTCTCCATCACCATTCTCTCGGCCCTCAAGGCCAAGTCTAGAATGTCTTGGAAGGTATGCCCTTTGGTGATAGGCATTTTCTCTCTGATATTCAAGTTTAGCCCCGACTCGAACTTTGAACTTAGAGACTCCTCGGAGTTCACAAAGTCCGGAACATAAGTGGCAAGCTCTCTCAGCTCTGTCTCATATTCAGATACGGTCTTGCTTCCCTGAGCTAACTTAAAAAATTCCTCTCTTTTCTGATCCCGATAGAATCGGGTGAAGTATTTCTCCTCGAAGGCTCTGAGGAATTCTGTCTATGTAGGAGGAATAAGAGCCCTTCCCTTCACATTCTCCCATCAAGTTCTTGCACCTTTGTCCAACAGTTTCACCGCCACCTATAGTTTCCTCTCATCGCTTAATCCCATGTTGGTGATGATTTCTTGGATTCGACCAATCCATTCCTTGACCACAAAAGCATCAAAAGAGCCCGCAAATGTTTCACACCCCAGTTGTCTTGCCTCTTTTATCAACTTAGACAACTCTACAGTAGCGTGATCGGTTGTTGTAGCAACCGGAGGAGGAGGTGCTAGAGGGGTGCTAGGAGTAGCAACTGACACTGAAGGAGGAGCCGGTGGAGGAGCTGTGGTACTGCGCTCCAAAGGTGCTCTACCACTTCATTATTTGTTGTAGAGCGATAATAGGAGGAGCCGAACTCCCTGTGGGAGGAACCGGGTGTGCAGACGCAGAAGGAGGAAGAGCATACATCCTCGTGTTCCAGTGGAGGAATCTCATTCACGTTTTTCATTCTCCTTCGTGGGGGCATGGTACTACAAGACAAAAAGGATATGATAAAGTCAAAGGGTTAAGCAAAAACTAATACTTAACCCCCTAAAAAAATGTTTCTAATTTCTTAAGAAATCCATGGAAGACTTTATACATTCTCCGAAAAACTTTTTCAAAAACCAAACATTTCAAAATTTTTACAAAACTTTCGGGACATTTGGAAACATTTAAAATCATTTCAAAACCATCAAACTTTTAAAATCGTAAACATGTACTCTGATACCAATAAAGTTGTCACGCCCCGATCCTCGGATCGAGCACGCAACAGCCACCGCGTTGTCTTGGTACACGGACAGAATCTCCCCATATATCGTGACTCCGCAAGGCTACAAAACAGTACAATAATCCTTCCCAATAAACAATCCATCAAAAATAAGAAAAATCATATCACAATACACATGTAAAGGACCTATTCGGTCAATCCCTGTACACACAAGCACACAATTGGGGAGAGGGTACCTGTACATACAAGCATGCAATATGGTCATCTTAGCCATTCCAGAATTTCTCAATATAAATAAAGTATTTAACAAACAAGAAGTTCCAAATCATAGTCGTAGGATTTTATTAACACTTGCCTGAAAAAGACAAGCCAGCATCAGTAAAGTCCAATCGATATAAAATGTGCAGAATTTCATAAAATCAAAAGAAAGTAACGAATCTCAACATTACAAAGCAAATGCCCCATTCAAACAATAAGTTTTACAAAAAATGGAAGTTAAAATGAATTAAACAAATTCCAAACAAACTCCAACACAAACTATGTAAGAATTCCATCAATACTTGCTCCTATATAAGAAACAAGTATCGATTTAATCCTTACCAAAAGAATTATACAAGACTTTCCTTCCATGGATTTCAAAATCAACCCAAAAAAAAACTTGCATCACTATATACCTACACAAGTCAGCGAAATAAACCTTCTCAAGCTCCAATTTCTGTCGCAGCCTAAACTTCCTCTGAAAAATGTTAAAGAGAGGGGTGAGTATTAGGAAATACTCAGTAAATGGAGTGCAATGGTATAATTGTGTGATAAATGAGGGGTGAATGTGAGAGAGTCAAAATATATCTCAAACAACACTTTACATATCAAAGCATTTTCAGTAATTCAACATAATTTTTAAAATTTACATCCATATCAACATTCTTTCAGAAAATCACAAGGGTCCCATTGAAATCACTTCCGTCCTGATTTTGACTGAATCAAGACGGAAGCCCGCCAAGGGGTTTTCCATTTCAATCTTTCAAAACACTACCCCATTCCTTGGCGTTGGCTCGAACCTTACTAGGGTGCAATCCGGATAGTCCAACGTGACAGAGCAGAGGCCGCGTATACCTCTCTCGCAATAAAACCCCAATCCACGTCACCCCATCGGGTCGCTCCGTGAGGGAAATGACTATAGTCATTTCTCTCATGCACCATCATTTCACAATCATTCAAATTTTAATCAATGTGTCATATTTCATTAACATATTCCAAAAATCATGCTACAAGCATTTACCGATCAAGTATCCAAACGCAAATGGCACAAATTCATTTATAATTACATATGATGCATTCGTAATTCAAATTTCCATTTCAGACATCCCACAATCACAAATAATTTCATATAAATCATGTAAAATCATTCAAAATCCTTTATAAAAGAATTCAAAATAGTTTTGCTCATTTATAACACAACGGACCATCCACTCACCTTTAGGGAGGGTATCCACTCCCTATTTCCACAATTAATCCAAAATCGACTCATTTCGAGTCTCCAAAAGGTTAACCTAGACCAATCAACACAAATAATCATCAATTAATGCTCCATTAAAGGGTTTTCAAATTTCTCCCTTATTTAAAATAGCCTTAATTTACACAATCACATTTCTAAACTCTCGTTTCATCAATCTAGGATCATTTCCCTTATCAATGACTTTAATTTCCAACATTCCTCAATTTTATCAATTTTCTCCCGAATTTACATAATCCTAATTCAATTCATACCAATTACAATCAAACCCCAAGAAAAGCTACACAAACCAATCAAACAAAACTCTATTACTATCTAAGATATTTTATCATGCTTTACAGCTCAATTTATATCAAATTCTAGATTTAACCTAAATAACTTCATATAAAATTTCAAGAATAATTCATTTCCTTCGAATCTAGCATATTTTCAGAATGTATCTACACATATTCTCAACCTAAATTCAACAAAATAGTTTGAATATTGAAGGGATTGAAAATCCCTCACCTAGGGTTTTTCGCAGTTCGCAACCCTCATTGAATGCCTTTCTCAATTCATTCCGAGACCTACAAATCTTCCAATTTGAAATAAATTTCAGTAATCTAAAGTTATTTACTAAGAAACTTCAAAACCTTAGAGTTAAGGTTAGGAATCGAACCTTACCTATGTGGGGAAAGAATCACAATCGCAGCTAGGGTTTTCAATGCTCTGCGGTTCGGCCGGCTTGGGGCTTCCGCGAAGGTGGCAGAAGGGAGTTGCTCGCAGAGAACACCACGTGAGCAGGGAGGAGAGTGAGGGCTCTTCGCGCGCGGGAGAGGGAGGAAGAACGTTCCGTTTGTGTGCGGAAGAGAAAAACTGAGAGATGGTGTAAGAGAGAGCGAGAGATGGTGAGATAGTGATAGAGAGACAGAGTGTGAGAGAGAGCGACTGTGAGAGACTGAGAGTGTGATAGACTGAGAGACTGAGAGATGGCGATAGAGATTGTCTTGCGGTGGTCAAAGCTAGGCTGTTCATGGCAGAGGAGGGGGCGAATCGATCGAAGAGGGAGATGAAGATTAGAGATCGCGAGAGGAATCGCGAGGGAGAGAGAACAGAGAGTGAAAGAGAGACTGATTAGGGCTGAAAGCCCTAATCGATTTGGGAAAGGGGGGACGCGGCGTTTCGAGTTAAAACGTGCATCTCCCTTCCTTCTCTCCTTCCTTCACTTCTTCTTTTTTTTTTAAATTAATTATAAATACAAATAGATATATATTTTTATACTCTCATCATATTGAATTTCTAAATTTATCAAGAATATAATGCACTACGAATTTGCAACACGAGCGTTTTAATTATACCCAAAAATTCCAATTTAATTCCCCAAAATTGAAAATCAAAAAAATTAAAAAGTAAAAAATTTTCTTTTAAAATTAACAAAATATTTCATAGTACATCTTTAACACGAAATTTTCGGTGTTACAATATTTTTTTCTTTTACTTTGACTTCTTTTTCAATTTAAAGCAATTGGTTTTAATGTACCCTGATTTGTGACAATAATTATATTTCAAATTTTTGTGCTTCGATTTAAATTTGAATTTAGATCTACTATTGTCAAATTTTCGCTTATAAGTTTTGCCCCTAACAACTAAGTTTTTCAGTTTGACCACCATTAATTTCTCCAATAATAACCATGTCTAACTCCTTAAATTTTAAACCAAATTTTATTTCCTGATACGAAATAATTTCTTTACTATAAATCATATTATTACAAAAATATTGGGTCTGATCTTTTATCAATTTTCGAATCTATATTCTCTAAATTCATAATAATAGAATCAAATTTATCAAGATAAGAAAGTATAGATCCTTCCACCATAAAAAGTATATACAGACTTTATTTCAGATAAAAACTGTATTTTTTATTTACAAAACTTTAAATTTATCCCATATGACTTTGACCATGATCTCCATAGCAACCTCCCTCAAAACCTTATATGATATGTTCAAAATAATCTCAAATCTTGATCTCTTATCTATTACAGCAAAGTTTGCATCCGTCAGAGCAATTGGTTTTTTCTCTACTCTCTATAATTCTAAATCAACTCCATTTTAAATCAAAATTGTCTCTATATTAAGTTGTCACATCTTAAAATTGATATTTTTATCAAATTTCTTGACAACTTTTTTGTTATTGTTATATTGTCAAAGAAATTGCCCCCAAAAAAATTCCTCAAAAAGGCTATGATATCAGCTTGTTAAAACCAGGTCATAGGAAGTTAACCCTATTATTAATTACACTTGTGTTTTTTAAGTATTTTGAATTTAAAAATATTTTTCTCAGATATTTATACTCTTCTTTTTTTATAGTGAATTTTGCTACTTTCTTGCTTATAAACATAGGTTTATCTGATTAAACTACTTAAATTTTGTGTCCTTTTATTTTATTTTATTTCTCTCTATTTATTTAATTTTATTTTGTTATTTATCTATTGGATTTTTAATAGATTTTTTTGGTTAATTTCCTGTAATCCAGTTTTAACACATTTTATCTTGAGAAATGGCAATGTCCGCTTGGTGGCGACTGAATAGCAACATTTAGACATATCTTGGGCAATTTTCACAATCACATCAATGTATTAATACCAAGCAATATTAAGAAACACTTCCAAGCTTCGAGTGTCACAGTTTAACCTTCGCAAATTGCAGCAGCTTAGCATGGAAGGGGTCACTATCTTCACATCCACCATTAATTTTACAGCCCATCCGATGACGTTGCCGACTTCCAACCATGTTTCCTTCTTTCTTCCTTCATTGCTTTAAGTTAAATATTGCCATATTAGGTCGGCATATTGTGCCGGCCCAGCATTTTATGGTTGTGTATTCCACCCCCGCGCAATCAGCGTCAATGTATAGTCCCCGTGGAGCCTATTTGTAGGACTCCCCCACTAAAGTTCAATTACAAGCACAAATGATATAAAGAGATATGTAAGAGGAAAAGAAGAAGAAGAAGAAGAAGAAGAAGAAGAAGAAGAAGAAGAAGAAGAAAAAGTTATGTCATTCTCACTCTAGTTTGAGACTGGTGATGCATTTATATTCAATGGAAAATAATTTTATTTAACTTGTGACATATAGAGTTATGTTTCATGAAAGAGATATAATTGGTTTGAATAAACTTAATCTCCGGTCTTCGTTTCATGAACACGTAAATAGCTCTTTGGGTATTCTATTATATTAGTGAATATTATTACTTACGAGATTGATAGTCATTGAGTTAACAACTCTTTTTACGATATGAAATAATGAAAAATTGATTTATTAGTATAAATCATCAATATTAAATAATTACGTTAAATATAACTAAATTCGATTTGACTCGGTTGAATTCTTAAAAATTAAAACTTTTTCTGACACTTATTTTCGTTAAATAAAACATTTGAATTCGATATTTTATTTAATAAATATTACTGTTCCAATTAGATGTCAAAAAAATGAGAAATTGATGGGCACTTGTATAGTGGGATCTAACGGGAACTAACTCACGAATCATTAATATAAATATATATAAATATATATATATATATATATATATATATATATATATATATATTTATCCAATGCTCTCAGTTGCTCGTGGATTCTACAATTTATTTATTTATTTTTTTTTTTGGGGTGTGTTTGTTGCGATATGTAGCGTGGCATAGCTATCTTCTCCTTTTCTTTTTTTAAAAATAAAATCAAGAAACAAATGGTCTAGATCTTTATGAATAGCTAAAGATTTTATCATTAAAAAATCCTTCATTTTGAAGAAGACAAAATTAGGATCAAAGGATTGCCAATTCTTTGTCCTTTTATATGAGTGATGCGAAAACTCCAAGGCTTGAAGGTTGCAAGAGTGCATGAAGTGCGCATCCTTCATATAAGGGTGTGAAAAAAAGGTTCCCATTCGGAGGATTGTAATATTGTAACTCTATGATATAAATAATATAATGAAAAGTAGATTTGGACACCCAATCATAGTTTGAACCTCGTTTTGAGGGATTGGGAATTGTAGATTTGAACTGATGTTTTTTTTTTTAAAGAAAAAGAAAAATACTGAGAAGTTGTAATATCACAAACAAAATATTAAAAAGTTAAGATTGATGAGTAATTTTTGTAATTATAATTTTTAAACAAAATTAGAGTTCCAACTCTTTGTTTTTTTCTTTTTTATTTATTTAATTTTAAATTTCAACTTTAAAACCAAAATCAAAACCGTTTGTCGAAATTGAAACCGGAACCTACGATTCTAAAACTGAAATTGAAAGCGTACCTTTAAAGGCGATTGCAATTTCTCTAAATTTGAAATTGAGAACTACTTGTTCCAGAATCAAGACAGAGACTTTTAAAACTATGGTCATGTCTAAGTAGATTTGGTCTCCCATGTTTGAACTGGGTAAGAGTAATAGTTTAGTGATCATAATCCTCCTTTTTTAATCTATAAATTTTAAATTCAAATGTTTGTGTAACAAAAAAAATTATGATAATAGAGCCAAAATTAATTATAAATCATATTGTTCTGCACTAAGAATTATATTAGAATGGCCTTGAGAGGAAGAAGGCTTGTCTAATTCAAGGACTAAACACAACGTGGGCTGACAAAATATTAGCCTCTGATACTAGGTGACAACAAATAATTCACAGTTTTTCATTTTAATGAGAAATAGCCTGGTACTTAGCTTTTCTGTTAATTTTTTTTTAATATCTGGATATTAATTGGTAAAAATTCATCTAAACATCATATTTACTACATAGAAAAAGAGTTTTGAAAGATATTTTATAGTCGAGAAAAGAAGGCATTACTGATGTTTAATTAGTGTTTCCTTTAGTAATTTTTCAATTTTTGTTGGTTTCATGACTGACACTGCACAATTGGTGTAAATCTCCTCTAAATAATTACTAAATAAATTAAAATTATTATTATAACTTGAATTTACTTTTTCTAACACCTTTATCGGTAAATTGATCACTAAATATCATAGTTACTTAAAAAAAAAATTATAGTCACTTTGATGGTATCCAAAAAAAAAAATGCTATTTCCTTACTCAAAATATTTATTGATCTACTGCAATTTTTCTAATTAATTGGTAAAAGTTATTATAAAAAATTTTACAACAAATAGAATCAGTCTCCCTCAAGATAACGTCTTTGAAAACCTAAATCTTACCATAATCCGTTGAAACGTTCATTTATGTTTAAGCGACGTCATGAGTGCATTGAAAACCATACAATGTAATTAGTAATTAAATTATAGATAGGAAGAGGATAGATTAGTGAGGGCATGAAAAGTGACTAGCAAATCCTCTAGAGCCTCTCACTTGGAGGAGCTCAAGAGAATAAAAGTGTAAAACAAAGCGACAAGACTATTGTTTATTTGTTGGGGCTCCATAGTCCCAGAGAGAGATCGATCGATCGATCGAGAGAGAGGGGGGGGGGGGCAGAGGAAAGTAACAAAAAGCAAAAGACATAGGACAGCCCAACATGCGAGTCTGGTGTTACTATAATACCACTCTTTGCTGTTGGGATGGATAAGCTGTCCCTTTTGTCTCATCTCACTAACCCAACAACCCTACCCCTCTCCTCTCTACTTTCATATTTTCCCTCTTCTCCCCACAACTGAACCTACACACAACACTTAAATTATAATTTTCCTCTCTTGATAGTCCTGAAAGATGGGATCAAGAGGACGGACGAAGCAAAGATGGTGTCCACAAGTACAACAGCTGACGCCGCTGTGGGAAGGTCCTGACCTTGATATGCAGGACTATGAAGGGAACAAGAAAGAGAGCTCGTGGGAAGTTATACGCGAATGGTTTCGAGCTCAAAAGGGTCTTCATGGAAATGGAAATTTTTCCATGTCATTGTACAATGCAATTCCAGCAAAGAGCCGAGACTTGAGGCTCTTGTTGGGTGTTCTGGGTTGTCCTCTCGCTCCTGTTCCTTTTCTCAAAGATCCCGTTCATCGTCTTCGCATCAAGGACGTTCCCTCTGTAAGACAAATATCCTTTTTGAAATTATATCTCGTTTATTAATGAAAGTCCTAAAAAAAGAACCATGTATCATAATCTTTTCTTTTTAATTCTATGAATATTTATAATTTAAGTTCTGGTTTTGAATGGACAAAATAGGAAAAATCAATTGCTGGTTACATTATACAACAATACCTGGCAGCGACGGGGTGTTTAAAGCAACAAAAATGTAGAAAGAACATGTACACAAGTGGGATGGTGAAGATGATTTGTTGTGAGACGGAAATTGCACTGGGCGAAAATGTGAAGACATTTGGGACAAGGAGCGGAGAAAATGGCTGTTTTGTGATTTGGCAAATGTCTCCGGGGATGTGGTCTCTTGAGCTTGTGGTCGGTGGCAATAAGGTGGTGGCTGGCAGCAACGGAAAGATCGTCTGGCGGCACACGCCCTGGCTCGGTGCGCACGCTGCTAAAGGATCTCAGCGGCCGCTCCGTCGCATCATTCAGGTGAGAGCCATTACACTCGCTACTTTTTTTTTTTTTTCGCCTTCCTCATTTCAATAATTTTGTTTATTAATGATTATTAATGCGATAATAGAATAATTAATTATTCGTGAATAACGATTTAGTAATAGCTTATATGGTCCAAGGGTGCTGTGATTCAAGAAAGTGAGAATTAAAAAGTGATTTAAACTTAAAAGAAAAAAAAGGGTTGAAGTGGGATTGGAAACTAATAAATCAATTTCAATTGGCATCTTCCTCTGCTAATCAAAATAGATTTAAATTTGAATCCTAATGTATAAAAAAAATTAATAACATCATTTATTTTAGAAATTAAATATTAATATTTTTTTAAATAAAATTTTAATTTTAAATATTATAAAATAAAGAAAAAAGTGTGGGAGACTTGTTTTTTAATAATTTGATCTGACTTTAACAGAGTTAAATAAAGAGTCACGTAATTATCGGATTCATTGATTTATAAAAAAAATAATAATAATAAAATGGAATTTAGAAGAAGCAGGTTAGGCTAGGCCAGAGGGGGGTTTGTATACACGACGCCCAATAAAAATGGCTGACAAAGATAGAGAAATTGTCCCCTGCTTTTTTGAAATCTGATCGATTGTTCTGGAGCTGAGGCTTTTGAGGCACGTGCTGGTGTTCCTGACGTCACCCATGGGATGCTTATGAACATTTGCCGACCCCCCACTTTTATTTTTCAAATTTTTATGCATATTCTTCAGCCTGCCATGGCGCTTTCACCCTTACCTTTTGCTTTTTCACTTTACTCATCCTAATTGGTGCCAAAATTATTGCACCTTTGCAGTTTAGCCCCTAAAGCTTTTAAAATTTCTTTCTGTTTACTCTTGTTTATTTAATTATATTATTATTAATTTTTTATATGATATCTATAAAATTTATGATCGTTGAATTATTATTTAATATTTATGCTATTAAAAATTAATACTTATAAAAATTATTAAAAAATTCCACAACTTCTCCCTTTTTCTCTCATACTTTAGATCTATTAATTTTTTCATCTTATACTTTTTATTGGGGTTTTGAAATTTTTTAAAGATTTATTTATTAACTTTTATAATTTTGTCGTTTCAATATTTATTTATTTATTTAAGATTTGATGGTTTGTAGTTCTTCTCTTTCGTTATATGGAATTAGCCTTCCTTACGACCAAGTACATCATTTTTATTTTTTTAAAAAAATGTTTTTTTCCATTATTTTTGGATCTTTTCTTTCAAGGGATTACTTTTGTCTTTCTCTTTTTCTTTTTTTCCCGGCAATATGGAAGGGCAGGAAGACATTTATGACAGGAGGGAAGGAAGAAACTAGGTGGTTTTTTTTTTTTTTCTTTAAAAAAAACTAATTATATTGAATCTGATTAAATCTAATACAAATCGGGTTGGATTTTTAAAAAACAAATTTTTTTCGACATTTGTTTTTTTCTTATATAAAATTTGAATTCAAAATTTTATTTAAATTTTATATAAAAGGAATCAACACCATTTATTAGATCAACTAATTCTTAGTTATGTTGCACATACAATACAATGCAGGAAATGGAAGAGAATGATCGGAGCCAAAAAGGTTTCAATTGAATAATTACAAACACTCCTCAAAAGAAACTAATAGGTTTTTAATCTTTAATTTAATCTAGTATTGACTTAATATAAGAAAATGTTTGATTTTTAAATCCTCAAAAATAGAGTAAAATATTGATCCATTGCTAGAAAGTGAAAAATATACATATATACAGAGAGAGAGAGAGAGAGAGAGAGAGAGAGAGAGATTTCCTCCCAATTTTTTGTTATTATAAAAGAGAAAAGTGAATGGTATTTGATTGGGCCAGACAAACATGTTTTCTATGGCATGAACAGGGCCTTGACCCAATGATCACGGCAAGTTTGTTTGCGGAGGCCCAATGTCTGGGAGAGAAAGCAATTGGTGAAGAGGAGTGTTTTGTCCTCAAAGTGGCCGCCGATCGTGCGGCTGTGATTGAAAGAAGCGAGGGCCCAGCAGAGGTCATCAGACACGTGTTGTACGGATATTTCAGCCAAAAGAGTGGCCTCCTAATCTATATGGAAGACTCGCACCTCACTAGAGTACAATCTCCGGGGAATGAGACTGTGTACCGGGAGACCAGCATAGGGAGCAGCATAGGAGACTATAGAGAGGTTGATGGGACAATGATTTCTCATCAAGGGTGGACGATTGCGACTGTACTTAGGTTCAGTGAGGAGTCGATGCAGCATAGCAGGACCAGAATGGAAGAGATTTGGACGATTGACGACGTTGTGTTTGATGTCCCGGGTCTCTCTATCGACCATTTCATCCCTCCTGCGGATATTCTTGAAGTGGTTCAATCTTCATCACCATCACCATGAAAATGTCTCTCTCTCTCTCTCTCTGGAGCATTGGTTAATGGGTGTACTCATGGCAAGAAAGGACTGCCCAACTAAGCAGGAGTGACAAATTTGGGATGGGATTTGAAATAAGGGCTTTTGGGTTTTTTATTATTAACAAGAATATGGGCTAATTTATTTTATTTTGAACCAAAACTTTATGTAGTGGACTACAAATCCAAGGTTAAAGCATGGAAATATGTACATGTAGTTGTTTATTCAAGTTTTTATTTCATCTTAACAATGTAACAAAAAAGAATATGTTGTGTTATTTATGCCAATTGGGCCCCAAGTCGGCCAAGTTACAGAGAATTAATAGGCCCGATTTTGTAGGTTAAACAAACCAGGCTTATCTCTCTCTAAATTTTTTCTTCTAGGGGTAAATACGAGTCAAGTCAAGAGTCCATCCCATGTTAGTAATTTTAATAGCAAAATTGAGTCGAGTCAAGTCAACATTTCTTTTTTACGGAGAGTTTTGATAGAAAACGAAGAAAAATAGAAGACTTTTAAAAAACCCCACTCATATTTGATAAAGCAATTTATAGGAGAGAAAAATTTTAAAAGATTTCAAAAATCCTCCAAACCCAAATTTTCAAATCCACCAAATTAGTGAATTTTGAAGAAAAGAGATTTTTTTTTAAAATTTTAAATACTAAATTTAGTTTTATAACTTTTATTAGAAAAAAAAATTAAAAAGAATAAAACAATAAATTTGTATATTTTTCAATATATTCTCTTACTTTTCTTTGTCTAACTAAATGTAATTTTTAATTTTATTTTCATTTTCCTTTATTTCCCATCATATTTATTGTTGTCAAACGTGATTTTTAATTTTATCACATTTTCCTACTTTCTCCGTTCTTTCCCTTTCTTTCCTTTACCTTCCTTTCCTATGATATTGCCAAACACACTGAAACACATCAGTTCTGCTATAAAAATTATTTGTCTAAGTTTAACTTGTGGTTTATGATGCCAAAAAAGAAAAAAAAGATTTGACGTGATTTATTTATAAATATAACAAGATCTAATCTAACTTATCGGTCCATTATGATAAACTAATAAATGAATTCCAATAATTTCTTAATATATATAATAATTATATAATATAAATTATATTTTATATATAAGTACCATGTGAGTTGACTTGTCATGTTAATAAAGCATGCTAAATAAAAATGAGTTAAGCCTACTTAGTTAAATGGACTAACTTTTACTCTAAGGCTATCTTAATTAGATAAACAAATCCAAATAAAATCAATGATTTGTGGATGTAGCAATTGGATGCTAAATTCACTTAATTAAACTTTCAAGTTTGAATTTTGAAAATAAAAAGATAGATATCGAGAGAATCAACTTCTTAATAGATCTTATGATACTTGATCGGATTGATTAGGTTAAACATGGATATATGTTAGTGATATATATCCACTTGCACCAAAAAAAAAAAAAAAAAGTCAGGCAAAATAACCCGGACTACAAGTGACTCACAAGCGGTCCGATTTATTTTTATCCTATTTCTATCCCTACTTAGACAAGGACTCTTGGGCCACCCTAAATTGGGTTGCTCAAGCTTTTTGAGATGGTGGGTGTGCTCGGAGGATAGAGCAGTCCAACAGAGTAGGTCCATGGTAAAAGATATAAGAGCAAACCAACAATCTAAAAATGTTTTTGGTGTGCGTGAAAAAAGAAACAATATCTTGAGTAAGATTCTTGAGATTGTGAAGGAAAAAAAAAAATGGTGGGCACCGGCAAAGAAATTAGTGAAATAGTAGTTAAGGGTAAAAAAAAAAAAAAATCATCAAGTCTTTCACATCATATAATGGAAAAGGGATACATATTGCAAAGTCCCTGATGGAACCAAATTTGGCCGATGGTCCTGTTGCGACCAAAATAAAACATATTGCGACTGAATATTTGGCTACAAATATAACTTCGGTCCTAGGAAAAACATGCTATTATAATAGTTACAAAATCGCACACAAACCTTCCGCAGGGTCCCGAAGTACATTCCACACAACATATTTTCTACATGAAAGAAACATTCCAAAAGCTTATACCTACACAAATTATAAAGAAAATAAACATTAATTTTTGGATTAGACTATATAATAGAAGATAATCTTCTCCATATATTTACTAAATAAACTAAAACCAGCATCAGAATTTGAGTTCACTCTTCTCAGAAAAATTACCACATACACTGAACATTTATTGTCATATACAACGGCAAGGTAATAAGACTATAATCGTAAAGCCTTACTTAAAATTATTATTATGTATAAAGTTTTTTTTTTGTTTTTTGGCATTAAAAACTTCAATTGATCCCATCTTTACTCAATGTTGAATTTTCCAATGCCACCCAAATAAATAATCACAAGGACAAAACAAGGTCAAAACAATGCTTCAAACAAGGATAAGTTTATATATAATTTGTACAAAATTATGTTAAGTCTAGAGTGCAAACCTAGGGTTGTGCAAAATCTTTGGGTCTTTATAATTTTCTTGAGAATTCTTTAAAATTTGTAAGAGGATGTACAAGTACAAGGGTATTTAGATTTTGGTAGGTTATAAAAAACCAAAACTAATTGTCTTATTTTATTTTCATAATAAAGAACTTGAATCTATTATGAATGTAGGCAAAAAGTGTCAAATTACGTAAAATAAATATGTTTATCAATATTTAATTTTGGTTTCATTATGGGTATTGTACTTTTATTTTCTTGGTATTGTTTTTGGCTATTCCAAACAAAGTGGTATTTGAAGAGTGTTTCATTTGTCTAAAATATTTAATAAACATGGTTGGTATTTCTCCAAAATTAACGTTGAAAAAAATTAATACTCAAAGACAGAGACACTACAAAAAAAAAATGAATTTAGCGATTGATATTTGGGATAAATAAAAATTTGTCGCCAATTAGCAATAAATTTTGCAACAAACAATAGTTCGTCGCATATTTCCAACGAAATCACTGACAAAAAAAATTCGTTACAAATTAGCGACAAAAAATAAATTTCGTTGCTAAATTATGTCGTAAATTAGCAACAAAAACATATGTTTGTTGCAAAATTAGCGACGAAAGGTAGAGTTTGTCACAAATTTGCAACGGATAGAAATTCGTCGCTAAATTTGGGATAAAAAATATAATTCATCGCAAATTTGAGCTGAAAAAAATTGGTCGCTAATTTTGTCGTCAATTTTGTGACGAAATTCCTATTTGTCACAAATTTTTTGACAAATATTCATTTGGTTGTAGAATTGACGACAAAAATAATGTTCATCGCAAAATTAGTGACGAAAACATAGTTCGTTGCAAATCTGCAATGAACTCTCATATTAGTCACAAAATTTGCGACAAACAAAGTGGTTCGTCACAAAATCTACGACGAACCAAATTGTTCGTCGTAGATTTTGCAACGAATTTATGGTTTGTCACAAAATTGCGACGAACACTTGTGATCGTCACAGAATTTGCAATGAGCTTTTGTGTTTGTCGCAAATTTTGCGACAAATGATTGTCTGTCACAAAATTTGCAGCAAACATTTTGTTCATCGCAAAAATTGCAACGAACATTTTGTTCGTCGCAAATTTGACGACGAACATTTGTGTTCGTCGTAGAATTTGTAACGAACTTCTTTGTTTGTCGCAAAATTTACAACGAATATTTTAGTTCATCACAAATTTAGTGACGAATGTTTTTTTTTGTCGCAAATTCTACGACGAACTCATATCTTCGTTACAGATTTCCTCCAAATTTTGTGTTACTTTCAAATGGCATCACTCTTCCACTATATTACTACTAATTATCACCATAATTTATTATAAAATTACAACATGTTATCTCTACCTATAGTGCTGACGACAATTAATGATCGCTTTAATTGAACATCTATTTTAAAAATGGTACATTCAATAAATTAGTATAAGTATAGACCTATGCAAAAAATATAGTTTAACCGTTAGTATAAAAAAACACATATATTAGTAACTTTTTCCAAATTATCACTAAACATTGTCATATTTATCGATGACAAGTGATAACTGTTTGAATGATATATGACATTTACAGTCGGTAAAATATATTATTCAACATAGATGAAAAATTTACACAAACAATATTATTAAATAGGTAGAAAAGAAGAGTTATATAGTGATTGTTTTCAAACCGTCTCTATACAGTACTACATTTGAAGATCACAATTGATAGCTGTCAGAATTGAATATCGTTTTTTTATAGACGGTTTTGTTATTTTACGAATAATTGATAAACTTTTTCCGACTGACAATTTTATACCGTCGAAACATGTAAATATTGTTCCACCGTTTCGTAAAAAACGTATCTAAAGATCATAAAAAACCATCATAAAGCTCACCAACAATAAAAGTCATCATCTACATACTGCCTTAATTTTGTAATGTAAAATATTTTCATTTGAAAAATAAATTTATGATCACTCTTGACTATTGGATGCTAATTAGAATTCCTATGGTAAAGTTGACAATCTAACTTCCTTTGTTATATAAAAAATTTTCTCCAAGAGCAACAATGATAAGGTCGATGATATTTATCAAACAATCTGGGTTATGTGTGGAACACTGAAAATTCGGTGTTAGGAAATTTTTGTAGAATTTATTGTAAAAGATTGAGAAAATCGGACTGAAATTGATTTTTGGACTTGAATGTAACATCAAGGAAATTTGTTAGTTAAATTTCCAATTATTGTTATTTTATGAGATGAGAAAAAAAAATTTATAATTAAATTGAAGTATATAGGATGAAAGCATTAAAAGGTTTAGTGGTCAAAATTTTTTTGACGAAGTTTAGGTCTTGAGATCGACTCCCATTGGAGGCACATGGAATCGCCAGGTGAATAAATGGAAGGGTCGAAGAAATGGAAGTGTTTGTGAGTGTGGAGAAAACAAGAGGAAAAAAAAAATTCAATCGTTTGTGACGGGTGGTGGAATCGTGGATGCTCACGGTTCCACTGTTAGTTAAAAAAAAAATAAAAAAAAGAAAAAAAAATAATAATGAGAAATGTATATATCTAATAAAAAAAAAGTGTGTGAGAGTGGAGAAAACATAAGAAAAAAAAAATTCAATTATTTGTGAGGGACGGTAGAACTGTAGATGCTCACGGTTCCACTGTGAGGTAAAATAATAATAATAATAATAATAATAATAATTATAATAATAATAATAATAATAATAATAATAATAATAATAATGAGAAATATATATATGTATATATATAATAAAAAAAGTGTGTGAGTGTGGAGAAAACATGAGAAAAAAAAGAGAAAATTACTTGTCAAGTGTCTGAAATTTATCCCAAATTCACAAATTAATCCCTAAATTTCAAAACGTTACGATTGAGCATTTAAACTTTAAAATTTGTAACTTTTAGTCCTTCCATTAGTGACGACACCAATATGGCCGTTAAATACAGACGTGTTTCTGGCTTAATTTTCAACATAACAATAATTACTGACGTGTCAATTGACACGACAGCACCATATACATATAAAGTTGACACATCAGTAGATATTGACGTGGCAATGCCACGTTAGCAAAAACCTAAAAAATAATTAAAAAAAACTTCTCTCCCTTACCCCCTCCCATTTCATTGCCTCCTCTCACTCACTTGAAAAAAAACAAAACAAAAGAAAAACCACTTTTCTCTCTACGAAGACAAAAAGGCGAATTCATAGCGAAACCCTAAAAAACCCGTCAACCCCCACCTTTTGCTGCCGGTGAAATAACTATCGAAAGACAAACTGTAATGCCGAGGAAGATGAATCGGTCGACGTCAATGATGGATTTAAGACCTAATCTTCCAAATTCCTGCTATGAGGCGTCGATTGAATCACCACCAAGACTCAGAACCCGTTTGTCTTCAACCATTGATGGATTCGATGATGAAATTCAACTCCGGGGATGATCAATCTGAGTGAAATGATGATGAATCCAATGTTTGATTCATGTAATTCCTCCAGCAGCTTTGTGATTTCTTCGAATCTTTAGCTCTTGTGATTTTCATTCGATAACTCTTCAACTTCAATGACTGGCTTTCCAATGTGAATCGTGTCTTCAAACCAATCAATCAAACAAAAAAAACACTGCTAGATTCAATTTATTTTGAATATCTATTTCATCGAATCGTTGCGATTTTGCATCTTCGGTTCGCAGAAGTTGCCTCTTGTCTTCACTGAACACATTGCCTCAGGGTTCTTTAAAAGTTATTTGTGGGTATTTTTCTGGGTTCTTTAGAAATTGTTTGTTGGTATTTTTTCTGGGTTCTTTAGAAATTGTCTCTCGGTTCTTTAGTTAATTTATTTTTTTGGGTATTTTTTTTTAATTTTTTGGGTATTTTTCAATTTTTTTTTTGGTTCTTTAGAAATTGCTTGTTATCTGGGATGAAAGTTGAATAATCTGTTTCTGGGTTTTTTTAGTTAATTTTTTTTCTGGGCATTTTTTTTTTGAATTATTTAGCAATTTCTTTTTAATAGAAATTTAGTAAATCTGTTAAACCATACATTTCCCTTTTGTGAATTCATTGGGCACCTTCTGCTTCCAGAAACTAATCTCCTATTGCCCATCTTTAAATAAGATAACTTCTATCATCCATCAAGTGAACGCATCAAACAAGATATTCAAAGGTAGAATGACAAATCAAGTGCCAAGCCAAAATTTTGACCACATAAGTCCAAAATAACATGGGGAACAATTTTTAATGGCAATTTTTTAACTGCAGAAGATCTCATTTTTTTTATTTTTCAATATGAGAGGAGAGTAAATAATATTAAATATTTATAAATAACATTAATTATTTTATATTGTAGAGGTATTTGCTCTGGTTGGTCGGTGAATTCAAGTAGAGGAGAGAAAATAGCTATCTAAGCAGTTAAACTATTTATTTTTCGATCATATTGTCTTGTTGTCTTTTGTTTCTCCTATATATTTATTATCAGTAAATACAATATTATATTAAATATTAATTGTTTTAATTATTAATAAAAATTTTTTAATTGTATTCATTATTCTAATGTATATTTTTTTCATTTATGATAAATTGTATTTATCTAATTAATATGTATATATGGCATGTGAAGAGAAAATTGAAATTAATTGTAATTTCATGTGTATGTATGCACTTATAAGTTCACATGTGACAAATGACCCTTCTCGCACAATCACATATTTTATCAATGTAATTTTTCTTTTAGATTTTATTAATGTAAGCTCAATCACATGATTATTTTTTCCCAATCAAATACCTTTTTTAAGTAGTGCATTTTATTAATATTTTATGAATCTTGAAATTGTAAACAGAGAAAATGCAGAACAAAAGAAATTGGATGTATAAAAAAAACTTACCAGAACGTCGAGATTTAACTGATGAATTCATTTTTAGGTTAGAACAATTTTTGGATTTTACTTGTAGTAAAGTTGAGTTTATGGATGAGAATAAATTAAGGTGTCCTTGTAGAAAGTGTGATAATGGTTAATTTTTTTGAGTGTGATAAAGTGAGAGAACATTTTTATAAATTTGGTTTTACTTCGAATTATTATAATTGGACTTGTCACGGTGAACTATTTATATTTGATGAAGAATATCGACAAAACATACAATTTTCAGTTAGAGGAAGTCAGAGTTATTATGATCAATTGAATCCATATCAGATGATGCTAATTGATGCAACGAGTCAGAATTTTATTCCCGAATCAAGCCATGCAAGTTCTAGTTTTATTTCAATATTTGAACAAGTGTATGGTAGTTATGCATCACCATTGGAAGATGCTGAAATAATATGTGTTGTTGATAATGCGAATAATGAAATTTAAGTAAGTAATCAATTTTAGGAAGTTTTGAGAGCTGTAGATGAGACTTTGTGGGATGGTTGTGACGGCCACACGAAATTATCTCTAACCACAAGATTATTGAATATCAAGGCGGAACATAATGTGTCTGAGAATTGTTTCAACGATTTTGTTCAAATTATTGGAAAAGTATTGCTTTGTGATCACATAATACCCAATAATTTCTATAGTATGAAAAAGTTGGTGAAAAACTTAGGTCTTCTAGTGGAAAGGATTGATGTATGTAAAGATAATTGTATGTTATATTGGGAGATGATTAAAATGCAGAATTTTGTAAATTCTGTGACCAATGTAGATACTAGAGTAGCAGAAAGTCAGGTCCTAATCAACGACATAAATCGTGTAAGCAAATGTTTTATTTTCTTTTAACTCCTAGATTGTAAAGATTTTATACATCTAAGGCCATTGCTGAATATATGACGTGACACGCAAATCATAAAACAGAAGAGGGGTTAATGTGTCATCCTTCGAATGCAGAGGCATGACAAAATTTTGATAGAACATATCCTCAGTTTGCAAAAGAGACTCGAAACATTAGGTTAGGTCTTTGTACTGATGGGTTTGCTCCATTTGGTAAATAAAAAAAAAAAACTTATTTATGTTGGCCAGTATTTTTAACTCTGTACAATCTTCCACCGGATATGTGTATGAAAACACCTTATATGTTTTCGACATTGGTCGTGTCTGGTCCGTAAAATCAAAAAAAATTAATAGATGTTTACATGTAACCACTGATTTTGGAGTTAAAACAATTATGGGATGAAGGTGTTCCTACATATGATGTTCATATTGATCAAATGTTTATAATAAATATTACTCTTTTTTGGACCATAAATGACTTTCTAGCTTATAGCATGTTATCGGGATAGAGTACCGTTGGGATTTTAGGATGTCCGATATGTATGGAGAGATCAAAATCATTTAGATTAAAACATGACAAGAAAGTGAGTTATTTTGATTGCCATAGACAATTTTTACCACTAAATCATAAATTCAGAAGGAATAAAGAAGAGTTCACTAAGAATAGAATTGAGAAAACACCTCATCCGTTGAGATTAACTGGTGAACAAATTTGGTATAGAGTGCTTCATTTTCCTTTTGTTATTAAAGATGCACATGGTACAACACATGGCTATGGAAGTTCGCATAAATAGACTAGACGGAGCATATTTTGGGATATACCATATTGGAAGGCCCATATAATTTATCATAATGTCGATGTGATGCATATTGAGAAAAATATTTTTGATAATATCATAAATACAGTGATAGATATCACTGGAAAAACGAAAGACAACTTGAATGCAAGGAAAGATATGCGATTTCTTTGTAAAAGGCCCACACTTGATGTCGATGGAAGTAGTAAAAGACTAAAACCAAAGGCAGTTTATACATTAAATAAGGATCAGAGACGGACTGCTTGTGAATGGTTGAAATCAATGAGATTTCCTGATGGTTATATCTCAAATCTTAGGAGATGTATCGATTTGAAGGAAAACAAATTGATTGGTTTGAAGAGTTATGATTGTCACATATTTATGGAAAGACTAATTCTTATTGTTTTTAAGGAACTCTTATCAAATTTTGTATGGGGTGCCATTACGGAGTTGAGCAATTTTCTTCATGACATTTGCTCAACAATATTGAGACAATCACACATGGAGAAATTAGATGCAGATATTTCTATTATTTTGTGTAACTTAGAAAGGATCTTTCCTCCTTCATTTTTTTGATTCTATGGAGCACCTCCTAGTTTACTTACCTTATGAGGCCAAAGTTGTAGGTTCCGTCCAATTTAAATGGATGTATCCGTTTGAAAGGTGAAATTATTATCTTTTACACTTTTTTTTTAATACATTTCAAATTACTAATTTCGTTGTTTCCTATTTACTAATACACTCTGTTTTTTTTTATAATTAGATTCCGATATCATTTGAAGAAAAAAGTGAAAAATAAGGTATGGGTTGAAACCTCTATTGTTAATGCTTACATTGTGGAGGAAGTCACAACATTTACCTCATTTTATTTCGAGCTTCACGTACACTGCAAGATGCGGAGAGTGGGAAGAAATGATGAGGGTCCTGTTGATTCTAGTGCGAATTCATTCTCCATTTTTAACTATCTTGGTCAACCAAGTGGAGCATGTAAGGTTAGATATTTAACTGATAAAGAATGATGGACAGCTCACACATATATCTTACTGAACTGTCCAGAAGTGACGCCATATTTCGAGTGAGTGTATAATTTGTCAATAGATGTATTTTTTGTGGATCACAAATATCTTGTAACATAAATCGTCATATTTTATGGTAGGATTTTTCAAAATTTATGGTCTGAACTACCGATGAATGAGTTCGATTGTTTGTGTGATGAAGAATTTGCAGTATGGTTCAAAACATATGTAAGTTGATCATATAACAAATATACATCATTAGTTAACAAATATATTAACACATTTACTTCATTTCTGGTTCATAGTAATCAAGCTCAAGTTGAGCCATCATTGCTACTCCATCTGTCTTGGGGTCTAAACTCAAGGGTACTAACTTGACCTGCATATTCTATAAACGGATATAATTTTCATACTCAAAAATATGGAATCGGCAAATCTACAATAAATAGTGGAGTTTGTGTTCAGTTATCCAACGATGGAGGTATAAAAAATGATTTTTATGACTTGTTGGATGAAATACTAGAGTTAGAGTAACCTGGAGCAAAAGTGTGAGTCGTATTATTTATGTGCCAATGGTTTGATCCCGTTAAAGGGATGAATGTGCATCCAAAGTTTAATTTAGTTGAAATAAATCATAAGAAATTGTATAGGAGATATGAACCATTTGTGTTGACACAATAAACGATTTAAGTGTATTATGCATCATACCCTAATTTGAAACATGACAAAATTGATTGGTGGGCTGTTTGTAAATGAAAGTATGGAAAAAGATTGAGGAACGTTGGGAAGATATAGCATATCAATAAGAAGAAGTTACTAAGACATTTCAGATCGAGGAATATGACATTCCAACATTACGAGATCCATGTGAAGTACTGATAGACGTGGATCCAAGTGAAATTCATGAGGATGATGATGAAGATTTAAATTTTGAGACAGATGATGAGAATGAGGAAGTGTATGATGAGGATGTTGAATCTAATTTTGAGATCAATGATGAAGATGATGATGAGGATGAGAATGACAATGAAAATTTTGATTTTTGATGGCGAGTAAGTCTTGTTTTCTTAATTGATTAAAATTTTAACTTCATATTTGGTAATATAGTCTTGATTATACAACATTTGGTATCTTCATATATGTTTTATTATAAAATTTAGTTTTTTTTTCCTTTAATCGTTTGACAGCGAAAATACATTTAGGTCGAAATGATGTGACATGAAATTGTTTTTTTTCCTTTTTAAAACCATGGTGGTAGAGGAAAAACTGACAGAAGTGAGAGTGATCGTGGTTTTCGACCGATTCCTCACTCTTGTACGCCTTCCCTGACTTTTCCTGATAAAGAGCTTAATTTCATTTTCTTTGAATTTTTCTCTTGATTTATTATTTATTTTACTTATTTCAAATAAAACCCTAATATTGTCTGGTTTTTGTTGATTGTTGAATTTCATTACTCAATTTGTTTCCTATTTACTTTCTTATGTTTCATTTTTTGTATTTTGCTAATTACTATACTATTTTCTTTTTTATAGATAATTTGAAATAAATTTTTTTTTGGTTTTGGTGGCTTGTGAGAAACTATTATTTCATTAATTTAAATATGGTAAGTCTTTTTATGTACTCCATTATATTTTTTATGAGCAGACAATTTTTATTTTCTTTATTATCTTAACATTTATAATTGACAGTATCGATGTGGGGGGTACAGACGAAATAGTGATGCAAGACTAGACTCTTTAGGATCGCAGTTTGCTTCAACTTGACCTTCCAATTCCCCTTTACCAACTACTGCTACACCTTCGTCATCTCTTTCGATTGCACCTTTGGTGCAACATTCGCATGTTGAGGAGGAAGACACGTGAAAGGTGATTACCCCTTATGGAGATTCGTAAGTATTAAATTTTAAACTTTCATCACTATTAATTCTCTTATTTATATAACATATAAATTTTTTTAACTATTTAATTTACTTACCATTCTTTCTTCGTAATTTTATAACAGATTCATAAATTTTGTATATATTGTTCATGAGTTTAATAAAATAGTGAACAACTATTGAGGAGGGGCGTGACTATCTTTCACAAGCACTCCAGATGATACGAAATAGTTATGGCAGAGAGAGTTCAAGGTAAATTATATCTTTTAGTTCAAATATAAAACTAAGTTTATAATTTTAATATAATTAATTATTTTTTTATTTATTGAAACGACAGTTCACTTGGAACGAGACGGAGGAGCTTGAAATAAGAAGAATTTTTAATAAGAAATGTGGTCATCACATTCGAGACGTATTAAGTCATACAAAGACTAGTAGAAGGAACCAAATTGCATCATCGATGAAAATTGGCGCATGATTTTGAATTTTTGGGAATCCGATGAAAGCCGACAGAGGAGTGAACAAAATAAAAAAAATCGATCTTTTAATTTTTGGAAAATGTCTGCTATATATGTGGGAGGCTCAATCAATATTGATGAGCACAAAACTAGATTGATAATTTTATTAAAACACTAATTTTTTAAATTTAATTAATTTATTTTATAACTATTTCATTATATTTAACAATATTTTTTTAGACTAAGGAAATGGGATCCCAATTATCATTTATAGACATTTTCAAGCGAACATTCCAACAAAAAAGACAAGAGCTGGAGTGGAGAGAGAGTTAGAGCTGTTAAGGTAGCAAATTTGAAAACTTTCCTTTATTTTATAGACTTTTACAATATTGATTTGAACGTATTTTAATGAACTTATCACAACAACATTGGATGATAAATTTATTAGGTTAATATCTTTTAATTTTATTTTCATGATTAATTTAGAGGATGAATACTGCTCTTTCATTTGATTATTATTAATTATATTTAGGGGATGAATAATATCTTTGCAATCTAAACACGACTCATAACCTCCCATCTTCTTATGGTAGGTCAATTTTCTTACGTACCAATGTTATTTCCTTACTCATTAGAACTGTCATAACTTCAAACTCCTAATAGTTGTTCAATTTTAATTTCAATGAAAGGATATCTCATTAAAATTGTAACGTGTGATACATATATTATTTTTTGTATCTTATTGTTAACTGTCAATGGCGTAATAATTAATGAATGATTTTCTTTGTTTGATATTTTATTACATTGTTAAACAATAAATGAACATTTTGATTTTTTTTCGATATTATATATATTGTTATTATAATTTCATTTGAATTTATCTCATGACAATGCAAGAGAAATATGATGAGTTTGTACTATGGAATTCGAGCAGCAGTGAAGATGCTGGCTCATCTGAGCCATCTATTAATAATGTGGCTTTATGGCTCAAGACAAGTGGTGGGGAAAAAAAGGGAAGAGTACTTGGGATGGGCTTTTTGAGCCGGACTTGCAGAATCACCGATCAATTTTCTTCCACCCCATTAGTTGTAAGGGAAGAAATAATGCAAATGAACCAAGAGCTGAGTTAGTTGAAGAGCCTACTAGTAGAAAAAGACAATCAACTTGAAGAGTTAAGTGCACAACAAAGGCAAAGAGATGACGAAATCAACGAGCTACGCGCAAACCAGAGGTTTATAATGCAGCATCTTCAATTAGCTCTAAATTCAACTCAGATGACCCCATTTCTATTTTCTTCTGATAATTCTCTTGATGGTGATAATAGTGATGATTTATTTGATGATGATGATGGTGGTGGTGCTTCTGACACTTTTATATATTCTTTAATAGTTACATTTGAATATGGTTTTTTGAAACTATTATATTTGAATATTGTGACTTACTATTAAGTTTGTTGTCGAAATTATTTATTGTTATTTCATTATTACTAAATGATAATATTGACGATGTTGATAATGATGTTGTTGGATGATTTGTTGATGATATTATTATTGGATGATTGGTTGATGATGTTGAAGTTGCTGATTGATTGTTTTAGTCAATAATGTTGTTGGATTAGAGACATGAACATGCTATATAGGAAATAAGGTTAAATTACAATATTTAATATGATTTTTGAAGTAAAATTTTCAAATTTGTCACAAAATTCGTTGTAGATTTTGATATTCATCGTTAAATTTGTCGCCAAAATTTCGACCCCAAATTCTCAAATTCGTCACAAATTTTGTTGCTAAATATGTTAGCAAAAAATTTTGTGATGAACACGAGTTCGTCGCTAATTTGCGACGGGTAGCAGTTTGTCGCTAATTTGTGATGAACTTATTTTCGTTACAAATCTGTGACTAAATTTGTGTTTGTTGCAAATTAACGACGAATTTTTTTCGTTGTGGATTTGTAACTGATTTTTTTCGGTCGCAGAGTTTGTCACTAATTTATGACAAATATAAAATTTGTCGCTAAAATTTACAACGAATTTTGTGACAAATATCTGTTCGTCGCTAAATTTGCGACGAGTTGATAGCAATAAAAAATTTTGTCGCTAAATTTCTCGTAAAAAAATTTAGCGATGAACTTTTCAAAAAAATTCATCGCAAAACAATAGTTTTTTTTTTTTGTAGTGAGAGGAATAGAGGATCTTTTGGTTCAATGGTACTGAGAAAAAATTTTAAAAGTTTTGAAAGCCAAAACGAGAGCAATGAATAATAACAACGGGAAGGAGTTTAAAGAAAGCTGTATGATTAAAAAATAATTGTTAAAAAGTTTAAAAATAAAAAATAATGCATAATTTTTATTAAAAATAAAATAATTTTTACTTACCAGAAAGACAGAATGAACAGTGATTAACCAAATTATTCTCACCGACTAAAAGGTAAGGGGGGAATAAAAAGGGAGAGATTGCAACTGTGTTCTTCAAATTAGAGAAGGTGTACATGGTTTCTTCAAATCGAAATTGCTATTTTCTTACTTAATCGACAATAATAAAAACAAAAAAGAAAAGAAAACCTAAGAAACAAAAGAATAATTAAAGAGGGATGGAGATAATATGTGGAGGGTAGAATGGAGTGGGAGTGCAGGGAGAGTAGCTAGGGAGAAGGAGGAAGAGAAGTCGAGGACCGATGGTATGAAGCGCGACTGCTACATGTGGGGGGTGGTTTCATCTTCATTTTAAACTGTAGAATTATCACCTAGAATTGCAGGGAAATTGGCAACGGTGGTTTCAGAGGAGTTTGTAGGGAACTTGTGAGTAGATCCTCTGCTTACGGAAGACAAAAGCAGTTTTGAATAAGTACATGAATTTCCTAACGAAGCAAGGTCTGGAGAGAGATTTTGTTGCGGAGACAAATGGCTTAAGTGGATGTTTGGGTTATAAAGCACTCCTATGAATGTTCATTTGGAAATAAGAGATATTCTCGTATTTTATCTACAATTGAATTTATTTTCAATGTATTTTTTCATTTTTAATCATATCTTTTTTAGTTTTGTTACACTAATTTATTCTTCTTTTACCACAGAAAAATTTAAAAATATTTTTTTCTTCTTTTTCTAGTTTGATTGCACTCGTTTTTCTTTATGTCTTAACTCAAAACTCGGAATTAGATCTTTTGTGCGTATAGGAAACCCTATTTCCAATCAAACTAATGTTTTAATTAGAGTAGAACAGTACCACTTGAGAGAGAGATTAAGAGTTTAAAATTAGTATTTCAATAAAAATAAATACTTAGAACCCGCAAACTTTTCAAAATTACAAAACTAGTTACAATAATTGTCAAAATTATAAAACATGATAAATAAATTTAAAAAATTACAAAACAGAATGAAATCGTTTTAGAAATTATAAAACAATTATTATAATTTTTGAAATTATAAAACAAAATCAATTGCTTCGAAAATTATAAAACATGATAGAATAGTTTTCCAAATCATAAACTGGTCATAATACTTTCTTAAAAATTACAATCCAATCCCAAACTTTTCTCTTCATTAGTTTTCTTTTGCAATTAATCCAACATCCATACCAAATAAGTGATTAATGACAGCAGAGTTCTTGGGTGGAGAAAAAATTTAGAAAAATAATCTACTAAACCATTGGAGTATAATAAAAGTATTTCAATTTTAATTAATTTCACTAAAAATAAATACAGTATTATTTACAAAAATTAATAAATAATGTTATTACTTTGTACTTATATGTAATTCTATATTTTTCTCCTCTACGTAACATCAGTAATTGAAGTCAAGTAAATTAAATTTAGTATCACATCCTCAATTATTTAATTTTATTGAGTTTCTCATAAAAAAGATGTCATCCTAAAATATTTGACTTGTCTCCCATTTGTCGATTGTATGACACAAATTTTAAAAATATTTGATATGATAAATATCATTTCACTAAATTCTATTTACAGAAAATCAATTAGAACGATTTAAGGGGTGATATCAGATACAATCGGCATAAATTCTAAATTGCCTGTATAAATTCTAACTAATCAATGCTACGTACATAATTTACAAAACTATTAACTCATAAGAAATCTCACTCATAATACATCAAAATTCATAACCCTAATTTCGATCTATATACACTCAAGATTAAGAATACATAATTTACATACAAATATAGAGTATGAATTTCCATTTCATAATAATACATTTAAGAAAATTACCATACATCTCATCTTCAATACTAATTAAATGTACTACCTTCTATTGAGCCAAACATTTTTGGATGATGAAGGGAGGTCATCTTCGAGTAGCAGAAAACTGTTAAGATACTGTTAAGAATGGAGGATCTTCGAAATGAAATTTTTGAAAGGGCTTGCAAGTGCCCAAGTGCCCTATCTTTGACCCTTAAATAATTAATTAAATATTTATTAATTATTTTTAGGGTCATTTGAAGAAAATTTCATTTTTCCCTCCAATACATCATTTCAACCAAATTTGAATGGTTTCAAATTTGATGGGTTATAAACCCATCAACTTCTTTTCAACTTTTCAATGTGGGACAAATACCCACAATGTATATTACAAACTATATTTAACAGATACACAAGAGAATATATTCAGCTTCATCAATTTAAGCATTACGAGGGTAAGAATTTTGCAATTTAGTTATATATATTGTTTTAAATACTATAAGTTAATAAACTATTTTATGTCTGCCTCTACATACATAGCGCATGCACTCGCACACAAATTTTACTCGACCAGCTCAACTAAGCCTATCGTGGCACTGTACTATTTAAAAATTTGTGTGAAGTGTATAAATCTTTTGACTATTATACATTATAATTTCATGAAACAAATTTTTGAGGATCATATGTATGAGCTCTCGTGTCATCATAAATCATAACTGCTAAAAGAATTTCAATTCCATAGATGGCTTCTTAAATCAAGAAGCCAGTAACCTTGCGAAGAGGGGAAAAAGACTAATATATTCAATTTGTGACACCAACATCATTCATGAAAACCCATCAAAGACGAACCATGAGTTCACAATATCAAAGATAGTTGCAATTGTAACATATGTGGTGTAATAGGGTCATGTAATGGAATATCGATGATACAAAGGAATTTATTTTTTTTTATTTTTTCAAATCCCACGGAAACCTATTGACACGTTCAATATAATCATATTGTATGATATATTGATATAGTTAAGAGTTTTTATTAAGTTTAATCTTTATATTTAGCATTGTAATTATTTTATGCATGCTATAAATTAAATTGTCACATTTTATTAAAACTATCATAAATAAGAAAAACTATTTTTTGAAAGAAGTTAAGCAAATCATACTTTTAATATGTGTATAATACCATTTTAAAATATAAAATAACATTACAATTAATGTGTTTTAAAAGGATTTTTACATTCAAAGCATGAAAAAAAAAGGTTGGAAAGGATTTAGAATTATTCTAGATATTGTTCCTCATAGTTGGAGAGAGAGAGAGAAAGAGAGAGAGAAAGAGAGAGAGAGAGAACAAAGAAGACGTCTCTCTTTTTCTCCCTCTGGTTCTCCTTTTGCCTTCTTCTTCCCTCTTTTCTCTCTCTCTCCATCTTGATCTTTCCTCTCCCTCTAATCTCGATTGATCAACTGCAATACAATTGTGTTGCAAATCAATTTATCTCCCTTTTCCCTTTTCTTTCTCTTGATCGTTCAAATTTAAATAACCAGATTAACCGATCTGCTAAATGATCCTTTTGTATAACCAAAATTGTTCAAAAACATTATAAGAGAAGATGAAAACTAGAGAATTACTCAAAGAATGTGTTGGTAAATGCCCATATAGGATAACTCCCATTATCCCATAACTTGCATAACCACCTCTCCCATTATCTAATATTGAGACGTGCACTCAATTGAAAAACAACAACTTCTGTGACGTTGTGATTGATTGAAAATTCATCGATCGAGGGGTGTGAGAAAATCGTAGATTTGAAAGGGATAGAAAAATTTCATGTAAAAAATTTTTCATTTGTCACTGTGATCATCGGACTTAGAATTGAGACATTGTGCATTCGTGGTGATAGTTTGATTATTCATGATTGTCATCCAATTGCGAATTTGTTTGAGAAAGTTTCGTGATTCTCGGATTTATTGCGATTTACTCATTGAGATATACCCTAAAATTGTATCTATTTAATTTTTTGAAAAATTGAACTCCATGCTTTCGCTTATTTGTTTGTGACAAATTAATCTAACATTGGTATCAGAGTTTGTTAGATTTATTAAAATAAAATTTTCAGAATATTAGGGTATAAAAATTAGGGATCAGATCACTGATGAGTTTCTTAAATCCAATTATATCACGATGTTAGCCACGACAAGTAGATCACAGATGGCCTAGAATATCCATCGTCAGAAAAAGATAAATGATCATAACCCAATCCCAATCGAGAAATTTCTGCTTGAGAATTTTGTTTCATGGTTTTACAAATATTATTATAGGTATCAGAGTCATTTATGGTGTTTCTTGCCTCTTTATTGGATATTAAAAATGAAAAATGTTTAGAATAATTTTCAAAATTTATTAATGGCAACTTGAAATTGGATTGTCGAAGTGCTATTAATTTTATACCATAGCATACTTATGATATGTAGTACTGATATGCAAAATTTCACATGCAACGGGTGAGTACATTAAGAGATATAACAAAATTTAGCCAAAATTTAATGTACTTGTAACTTTTAAGATACTATATTTAATAGCATGAAATTTATATGGTTAGATTTCTTTTGAAAATTGCTTTCCAACCATATAAAGATTGTAAAAAATAGTTAAAAATTGAGAGAGATATAACAATTTGAAGTTTGGGTCGAAAACCAAGCTAGGGAAGTCTAATTTGAAATCCAAGATCACCATTGAACTCAAAAATATCAAAAATGGGGGGTAGCCAAAATTTGAGTGCCTAAGAACTCCGGGAAGGCGGCGTGTGGCATGTACATTTTCCCCGGGAGAGTGGGCGTGTGTCCAAACTGGGCAGCCCCTCCCGGAGGCATGTGGGGGCACGTGCAGGCACTGTTTTCAGCTGGAATTTTACTGAAATAAATATTTTATCTGTCTTGATTTTTCTGTGATTTAAAATTTATTTTTCGGAGATGAAAAGTATTTTTTATTGATTATTAAATCAATAAACTTTTAGAAAATTACAAGAAAATATTTTTTTTAGTCTTGAAAATTCTAAAAAAAATTTATATGAGTTTTAAAAATCATTTTGGTTTTTTCTGTGAATTATAATTTATTTTTCAGAATTGAAAAATTATTATTTATTGATTTATAATCAATAAATTGTTAGAAAATTACAGAAAAATCGTTTTTCAGTCCAGAAAAATTTGAAAAATTTTTATTAGATAAGAAAATTATTTTTCTTAATTTTGGTTACCTGAGTGTAAATTTTTTACCCTCGTTTTGATTTTGTCTCATTTTATGTGTCAATTTTTTCTAATATAAAATTGTTTGGAAATTGAACATATTATTTGAATCAAAAAATTTTGAACTTTATTATAATATTATGGTTGGTTTAGTATCTAATCTAATATTGAACCCGTTTTCTAAAATAATGGTGATATTTAGATGGAATATTGAAATTCTCAGGAGGAGAGTTAAAATATTAAGAAATTCAAAATGTATGATGAGGTTAGGTCAAATTTTGATAGACCCAAATCATACTTTATCAAATCCTTTAGAGATCATGAAAGCACAATGTTTAGAACTTCTTAGATTAGGTCATTTTTTTTGGAGGATGACGTATGCATATTTTAAAAAATACGCTGACTCTTTATTAGGATAACATGGTTGATGAAATGATTGCCGAGAGAGAAAATGTGATTCTTGACAATGTAAAACCTATATTAATAGAAATATGGAGGGTCAAGAATTTAGATATCCAAAGGAAATAAAGTCATCACATAGTATAGATACCACTACACCACATGCTATAAGGAGATTTTTTTCCTAGGGATAAACAATCAATGGGATGAAAAATGTGATTTCTCGAATCGACATATTATGAATTAAAATAATACATTTGCATGTTTTTTTTTGCATGCTATGACTGATTGTTTGAAACATGATCATATACTAGAAAATTTTAATTTTTTTTTTTATATGAAGTTTCTATTGAGAATATAATTGGAAATATTTCATATTTCTTTTTTATATGATCATGCATATAAGAGAAAATTAGGATACCTTGAAAGGAATTTTGGATTGGTAGAATTTGGATAATTTTCATCCAAAATTGAAATTATTTAAATAGTCTGTGTATTTAAGTGGGAGGTTTTAGTTTGAAAGAATTTAAGTAATTCTCATATAAAACTTATAGAATTTGATAATTTTAAATTAAATTCATGATAGTAAAATATTATGATCATAGATGATGATTTAAAATTTAGTGAATTTTTGATTCTATATCTAATGTTGACCTGCCATGGATGTTAATATTGAAATATAAAATTACATGTATGATGTGAGCATTAGTTTAATGGCTATTTTCTTAGAAAAACCCAAACTATAGTATTGAAGTCCATCATTAAGGATTTGAATAGAAATGACAATTTGAATGACGACGATCATGAGATATGATGTCATACAATATGAAATGTGCTGAAAGAATAAGATGGTTTGGATAACAACAAATATGTTATGTAGGACCCTGGAGTGGGCAATATCGTTTTTTTAAGGGAGAGAACTAGATGCCAATCAGGTGTGAAAAATGATAGATTCTACTATTCGAGATATCATAGTTAGCTTTATCATTGAAGACATGATATCTAAGTATGAACAACACTTTGACTGCTCATGATATTAAGGTGTATCTCAAAGAGAAATATAGAGGTACCAGTGACTCATTTTAGACAGTTGATCATGAAGTTTGATACATATGAAAGGTAAAGTGATCACAGTATCAAACGGTGTTTGAGGGTCATATATAATATGATTAGAGAGTGGGAGTTAGCTGGTCATATCCTCTCTAGTGAATAGAAAGTTTAAATTTTGGTCCAATTCCTTTCTGTCAAGTGTGAGCACTTGAAAGTCAATTTGATTCACAATAGCTGATACTCTTGTTGTATAATCTAGTTCTAAGAGAGTTTCGGACTCTAAGTCTGAGAGGAACTAGAACAAAAGTAAGAAAGGGAAAGGAGATTATAGACGGATCACAAAATAACAACGCTGGATATAATAATAGATAAAGAGTATTTATGAGTTCTTTCATTGATTGCTTTCTGGTAATAGATAGTATGTAGAGAATAATATAAGAGTGAATATTAGATGAGTTGACACTTCAAAGTGGCCGAACTCTCATTCTTATGAGGTTCTCTACGTGCCAGAAATTCGATGGAATCTCATCTGCTCTTGTTCTTTTGGAATTTGACTATGATTTGAACTTTCAGAGATATAGGGTTACTTTGTATTTGAATAACATATGTACTGATTCTGGACAGCTTGCAAATGGTTTCATCATTTTGCAAATGTTGATAATGTGACATGATAGATTTGGTCATATTAGGGTAAGATAGGATGAATCAACTAGCAAGAGTAGAATTGTTGGGTTTACTTACAAAAGTTGATTTATCAATGTGTGAATGTTGTCTTGTCAACAAAATAACGAGAAAACCATTTGGAAAAGCCTTACGGGCTAAATTTCCATTGCGTTTAATCCATTGAGATATTCGTGATCCAATAAATATGAATGTTAGACATGAAACTTCGTATTTCATTACATTTATTGATGATTTCACGCGTTTGACCATATCTATTTGACTTCTTATAAGTTCGAAGCACTTGAGCGCTTTAGATTTTATATGAATGAGATAGAGAATCAAACGAATAGATAGCGTGAATATCTATTAGATCAATTACATTTATTGATGATTTCACGCGTTTGACCATATCTATTTGACTTCTTATAAGTTTGAAGCACTTGAGCACTTTAGATTTTATATGAATGAGATAGAGAATCAAACGAATAGATAGCGTGAATATCTATTAGATCAATTTAAGGATCTGAGTAATGAATAAGTCATAATTTGACATTTGACCATTGCTAATACACCTTAATAGAGTGGTGTTATAGTAAAAATGAATATGACATTGTTAGATATGACAAAATCCATGATAGCGCAGGTTAACTTGTCAGCTTCCTTTTTGGGGAGATGCCTGTTGATTGCAACTTATATTTTTTGAACAAAGTGCCTTCACAGAAAGTACCAACGACATGATATAAACTTTGAATTGGTTGAGGGTCGTGTCTTAGTGATTTCAGACCTTGGGGATTGATAGTTAGTTTTTGAGATTTTTTCAATAAATTTAGAAAATTTGAGTCCCTGTAGAAATAAGAGTATCTTTATTAGATATTCCGATCAATTTGAAAATTAAATATTTATTTGTGAATAAGAGAATTGTATTACAGTAGAGATTAGATCACGGATGTCATATTTTTGGAGAATGATTTTTCAAGTAGAGGTGACATGAAGGACATAGATCTGTTATCTAAATTAGTTAGTTCAGAAGGTGGCTCTGTCCATTACAGATCGTTGGAATGATGTTGATCCCAGTGGGAGAGATTTAAATTTTAATGATCCAACTGAGTTACAAATTTAGAAAAGTATTAGAAAAACCGTGCCTAAGTGTCACTTAGAAATTGAAAGGCACGTATTTATTGTTTCTTCAGAAGATGAAGAAAAGTCTCAGAATATATATGAGACTCTATCTTGTTCTACCAAAGGTGAATGAAAAATGCAATGGAAGAAAGAATAGGAGTCAATGAAATTCAACCATGTTTGAGAATTGGTTCAACTTTTATCAGGCGCAAGCTTGTTGAGAACAACTAGATTCTCAAAACCAAACGTAGGGCAGATAGAACTATTGAGAGCTAAAAGGTTCAACTGGTAGCAAAATATTACACTTAGTAAAAGAGTGTTGATTATGAGGAAATTTTTTTCCGATAATAGGATTTATCTCCATTCGCTTATAGTTGGCTGTAGTGGCCAATTTAGATTTGCAATTATGTTAGATATATGTGAAGACTATCTTTCTCAGTGGTGAGCTTGAGGAAGATAGTTGTATGACATAACTAGAGAGTTTTGTTATTAAAGGCCAGGTAAACAGAGTTAGTAAATTAAATATATCAATTTATGAGTTTAAACAATTTTCGAGATAATGGTATTTAAAATTTCATAGAGATGTGATATTTTATGATTTCGTCATAATAGACGAAAATCTTTATTTCTATTTAAAAAATCAATTGACAAGTTTGTGATTCTATCCCTATATGTCAAGAACATATTGTTATCTGTGAATGATAAAGAGTATGTACTTCATAATTTAAAATTGTTATTCTTTATTTTTTTTTAAGATGAAAGATATAGTTGAGGTAGATTGGGATTGAATTCTAGAGAAATCGTTCCATAAGATTATTGGAATTATTTCAAAAGTCTTATATTATAAAGACTCAAGAATGATTCAACTTAAAAGACTGTAAACCTACTAATGGTCCTGTATCTATAGATGATAGTTCAAGAAATGAAATATGCCCTAGAACTCCTAATTAATAAATGAAAATGTCTGGAGCACCGTATTCTCATACAGTTGGGAACTTGAAATATATTATGATATAGACTCGTTTCAATATTTGTCATACTATAAGCTTTGGTCGGCAAGTATCTGTCCAATCTAGATAGAATGATTGGATTGTTATAAAAAAGATGTTGGGATACCAGAGCATAACTGTAGATTATTTTCTTCATGATTATGGAAAAGATCTAGTATTGAAAGGATACACGAATGTTGATTTGGGAGTAATTTAAATGAGAAATTCTATCTCTGGTTATATTTGCTTGCTCAATGATAGCGCTATCTCATGGAGAAGTAAGAAATAAACCCGTATATCACTTTCTATGATAGAAATAGATTTGTGGTTAATATTTTTGTAGTTCAGAAAATGAGTTTGTTTAAGTGGATGTTACAATATTTGAGAGTAATAAGCAACTCAATGGGAGCTTGACGATCAATTGTGAAAATCGGTCAGTTATTATTTACACGTGAGACTCCAAATATAATAGCAAAACCAAACATAGATACAAAAATCAATTTTATCAGAGATATGATTGAAAAGAGGGAAATAACACTGAGATTCATGATTACGCATTTGGTGGTGGCTGATCCTTTTAGGAAACTAATATCTAAAGACATGTTTGTGAGACATATTAAATGACATGGGTTGTGTGGATTGTGATAGTATTTATTACTATGGTAGTGATTGTGATTATATACAGAAAGTATATATGTTGTAATATTCATATTCGTTGACATTTGAATTTTATTTTTATGTCTAAAATTTTTGTGTTTGGAATTAAAAGTATGTCGGGTAACATTTGAAATTGGCTCTCTCACATGAGCAATTGCATTTAATATCTGTGTGACATATAGAGATGAGGCGTGTTAATTTATGATAGATTAACACACATATAAGCCGTTTTAATTAAGTACTAAGATAAGATTACTGGTTAAATATACTACATATATGGTAATCGAAATGGATTCTCCACAATCCATTAAACTTGACGAATAACCTGGTGTGGATTTTCCTTTACATTGTGAGATTTTAGAGGATTTGTAAGAAGGAAAAATCAAGTCAAGTGTTGTGCATATTTGGACTAAAACCTGTACGATGTGTTATTTTAAAAAAGAAGACATATGCTTTCAAATGGAAAGTAAAATATCATAGCACGTGTTTTGTACCATGTGTGCTAATTGACCATATGAATAATGAGATTGTATATCCCTCTTCATTTCATTATGTCAATCTCATTATGTGAGACTCAGAGATTTATACTCAACCTCAATTTTATACCCTTAGAACTTTCATTTGTCTCTTAAAATTTTATTTTAAGTGTTGTTATTTTAGCGTATCACTAAAAGACCATGAATGATTAGGTCTGGTAGTGCATGTCTAAGAAAATAGCTAAAATAAAGTTGAAAGTTAGTAGTATGAAAGGAAAACCGTCTTTGACCGACACGTTACTCTATATTCACAACTCGACCAATTATATATGTGACTTTGTGTTTAGAGACGTAATTGTGAATATATGGTTGAATTTGAGTTAAATATGCTTTTACATTATTTTGAGGGATAAGAGATATATTGATTGTATCAAGTAAAAAGAGGTTTTGGGTATAGTGAGATACGATATCCTCATTATCACTTTAACGATGAGCCGTTATATATTCTTAATCAGTGTATAGCTCTAGAGTTCTTGGTATTCTCACAGGTCACACGATTTTATTATTTGTATGAAATTGGTGTTTGATTGTAACGATCACTACAAGAAAACAACCTTTCAGCGATGGAAATTACTGACGGATTTATAACGGATTAGTGACGGAAAATTTAACGACGGATTTTTTCGTCGCTAATTGTTCCGTCGCTACAACTTTTTTTACAGATTAGCGACGGATTTAGTGACGGAAAAATCCATTCCTAATTTTTTCGTCGCTAATCTATTGCTAAAACTTGAAAAAAAAAATTTTTTCTTTAAATATAATTTTGTGTTTTTACTAAATATAATTTTACCTTTTTGTTAAATATAATTCTATTTTTTTATTAAATATAATTTTTTTTATTAAATATAATTTTTTGTTTTTATTAAATATATATATATTTTTGTTTTTATTAAATATTATTTTGTTTTTTCATTAAATATTATTTTTTTTTTGTTAAATATAATTTTTTGTTTTTATTAAATATAATTTTTTGTTTTTATTAAATATTATTTTGTATATTTATTAAATATAATTTTTTGCTTTTATTAAATATAATTTTATATTTTTATTAAATATAATTTTATATTTTTATTAAATATAATTTTGTATTTTCATTAAATATAATTTTTTATTTTTAAAAAATAAAATAAATAAATAAATAAAAAGAATTAAGAAAACAAAATAAAAAAAAATAAAAAAAGAAAAAAAAAGTCCAAAGGGGCGGTGGAACCGCCCATCCTTTGTTATGTTTTTTTTATTTTTGGTTTTTTTCTTTTGTTTTTGTTATTGTTTTGTTTTTTATATTGTTTTGTCTTTTCACTATCATTAAAAAAAATAAAAAATAAAATAAAAAAATTAAAAAGACTAAACAAAAAAAAAAACAAAAAAAAACAAAATAAAAAAAAGAAAAAAAAAAGTGCAAAGAGGCGGTGGAACCGCCCCTCTTTTTTTTTTTGGTTTTTTGGTTTTGTTTTTAATTCTTTTGTTTTTTTTTTATTCTTTTGTTTTTTTTATTATTTTGTGTTTCCACTACCATTAAAAAAAGAAAAAATAAAATAAAAAAATAAAAAGACTAAACAAAACAAAATAAACAAAAAAAACAAAATAAAAAAAAGAAAAAAAATGTGCAAAGGTTCCACCGCCCTCCTATTTTTGATTTTTTTTTGTTTCTTATTCTTTTTATTGTATTTTATTTATTTTTTTCTCTTTTATTATTTTTATTCTTTTAACCGTTTTCTTATTAGTTTAAAATAATTAAAAAATAAAAAAAAATAAAAAAAAAGCATGGAAGGCGGTTCCACCGCCCTCCTATTTTTGAATTTTTTTATTTTCTTTTTTAATTTTTATTCATTTTATTGTATTTTATTTATTTTTTATTTATCATTTTTATTCTTTCAACCCTTTTTTTATTAGTTTAAAATAATTAAAAAAAAGCATGGAGGGCGGTTCCACCGCCCTCCTTTTTTTTGAATTTTTTTATTTTCTTTTTTTATTTTCTTTTTTTATTCATTTTATTATATTTTATTTATTTTTTGTTCTTTTATCATTTTTATTATTTTAACCTTTTTTTATTAGTTTAAAATAATTAAAAAAATAAAAAAAGAACAAAAAAAAGCATGGAGGGTGGTTCCACCGCCCTCCTGTTTTTTAATTTTTTTATTCATTTTATTATATTTTATTTATTATTTATTATTTTATTCTTTTAACCCCTTTTTTATTAGTTTAAAATAATTGAAAAAAAATAATAAGCAGGGAGGGCGGTTCCACAGCCCTCCTATTTTTGAATTTTTTTATTTTTTTTTGTTTTTTTATTCATTTTATTGTATTTTATTTTTTTATCCTTTATCATTTTTATTCTTTTATCATTTTTTATTAGTTTAAAATAATTAAAAAAATAAAAACACCAAAAAAACAAAAAGAAATAAACTTAGAGGTGGTTCCACCGCACATATACGCGGTGGAACCACCCTTTTGTTTTTTTTGCTTAATTATCTTGTATTTTGTATTTTTTATTCATTTTGTTTTTTTATTTTTTTTATTTTTTATGTTTTTATCACTATCATTATATTATTATTATTTATCTTAAACCAAACATACCATTATCATAAGAAAATAAAAAAAATAAAAAAATACAAAAATAAAAAATACAAAATAAAAAAAATTAAAAATAAGAGGGTGGTTCTACCGTCCATGTGTTGCGGTGGAACCGCCCTTATTCTCTTTTCTGTTGTTTTTTTTTTTTTTTAATTATTTTATGTTTTTATTAAATATAATTTTATATTTTTATTAAATATAATTTTGTATTTTTATTAAATATAATTTTTTTATTAAATATAATTTTTTATTTTTATTAAATATAATTTTGTATTTTTATTAAATATAATTTTGTGTTTTTTTAAATATAATTTTATTTTTTATTAAATATTATTTTGTGTTTTTATTAAATATAATTTTTTTGTTTTTATTAAATATAATTTTGTATTTTTATTAAATATAATTTTGTGTTTTTATTAAATATAATTTTATATTTTTTAAATATAATTTAATGTTTTTATTAAATAAAATTTTATATTTTTTTAAATTAGAGTATTGTATTATTAATATTGAAAGTTAGAAATAAAGTATAAAAATAGAAAAAAATAAATTAATAACACAAAGGTAACGGTGGCTTGCTAGTTAAGGTTCTCTCACATCCACTCTCACACCCAGATTCGAATTTGGGTTTGAGCATTTTTAGAACAAATAAAAGGTAGGTGACGGGTGGGTCAGGCCCAGTACAATGGGCGGGCTGGCTCGGCCCAGGACAGGTGCTTGTGCGGGAGGCGGGTTGGGTTGGGCAGCTGGATCGGTCTCTCGGGCACGAATCTTGCTCTTGCTCAGTTCTCAGTTCAGCGACAGAATATTTCCGTCGGTAATTTCTCAGTTTCAGTGACGGAAATATTCTATCGGTAATTTAGGAATAATTAAAAAAATAAAAAATTAAATTAAATTAGCGACAGATTATTATTTCCATCGCTAATAATTTAGGAATAATTAAAAAAAATAAAAAAATTATCAAACGGATTATTCGGATTATTAACGAGAGAAATATTTTTGTTGCTATTCTGTCGTTAATTAATAACGGATTAGCGACGAATTTTCTTAACGACGGAAAATTTCTGTCGCCAAATTAGCGAGGTGACTTTCAGTAACGAAAAATTCCGTAACTAATTTTTCGTCGCTAATACTTTTCACGACGGAAATTTGAATATCAGCGACGGATATTTCCGTTGCTGATACCCTTTTTCTTGTAGTGGATCATGCTATGTGCGGGTTTAACCCTCATGTGCGAGTGAGAGATGTTGGAGTATGAGATGAGTCCGCCTATGAGAATAGACCTGCTCCTCATTTATTTTGAATTTAAATAGGGGGTTAGGGAGGTTTTGGGTAACCACCCCCCTCAAAACCCTTTAACTCTCCTCTCTAAAACAAAGATATGCCAAAAAGGAAAAAGGGATGAAAAAGGGGCTCGTCCTATGGGAGTATATGTGAACCAAAGGAAGGGTGTTTCTTTGTTTTCATTTGTCCTTTATTGATACATGAATGAACATGAAGGAAAAATGGGAAACCGATTTTTTTTTTTTTTTGAGAGAAATAAACTAAAGGGCTTGATGATCACTTCATTCACCAGTAATATTTGGATTGTGAATAATAGGGGATGATTCATTTTCGTGATATTCTTTTGGCCTAGAATACCCATCGTCGGAAAGAGATAAGTGATTTTAACCGAATCTCAATTCGAAAATTTCCGTTTGCGAATTTTGTTTAATGGTTAGTACAAATATTATCAACAAGAAAATTAAAAACCTGTAATAATGCATATTAATTATGTATGAGTTTCAAAATTAATTGCTAATGATTCAATTTTAAGTATATTTGAGTGTCTTAATTTTTATGTTTTCTCTATTTTATAAAACTCATTTTATTGTGATGATTTAGTTTAAACAATAAATTATTAAAGTTTCATATTTTTATATTGTTTTCATATTCAATTTCTTTATTTTTTGGGTGTTTTTCGATCATTTATCTAATTAGGGGTTATTTTCATCCTTATTTTGTGATTTCAACGTTCATAATATTCGCTTCTCTAAAATTTTCTTTGAAACATGTTCATCATACATAGGTGATTTATGTTATTGACACATATAACAGCAACTATTTGTTTGAAATCTATAATTAGACTTTATTTTTTCAAATTTTTAGAAAATTTGATGTTAGTTTAGTGCAGAGGTTTTGATTTGGAAGCCAGTTCATGCTTCCTCCTTTCTTTTATCTAGATGTTTAGACATCTTTGGAGCCTATTTTACATTGTTAATAGGTTACGAGGAGGATTGACGGTTTTCGGTTGGGCTGCATATAGGTTTTTAAATGCATTAGAAACTCTTTTGTTTTCTTGAATTCAAGTGCTTTTCTTTACATCACATTGAGTTGAAAAGAGAAGTTGAAAAGTATTAGAGTATTAAAATAAATTAGTAATAATTTGATTTTTAAAATATTTGAATTATTTATTTCTATTTTTTTCACCTATAATAATAATAATTATTCAATAAATATCTAATTAATTAAAATAATAAATAATTAGACATTGATATTTTAGATTGCTTTCATCCTTAATTTTTTTCTCTAGTATTAAGGAGCCATCACAATAATCCCTGAAATAATCCTGCAAGACCTTCAAAGCCCAACAATTTTGCTAGCACAGTGCGCATACACTCTCTCTTTCTATAGAAAGAGGTGGGGGCAAAAGAAGCTTCTTGACTGTACTTTGTCCGAGAGAATAACCTCTAAAACCCAAAGCTGCGGGAGAGGGAGAGAGAGAGAGAGAGAGAGAGAGAGTGAGAGTGAGAGTGAGAAAGGCAGGCAAAGGCAGAATCCAATGCACTAGTTTTTTAGGAATGCAAATTATTTACATGGAAGAAGGCGCATTGAAGTATCAGTTCCTTAATCTCTTTTTTGGTGTTTTATTATGAATAGCTTTTATGATATGATATCGTTGATGCTTTTCTTTTCTCTTTTAATTTGATGATCCATCTTATAATTAAACACTATCCACACCAACTCATATGCACTTCCGTATATACAAACTTTTTCTTTCCCCCTTCCATACAAATGACTGAAGACTCAACTTTTCCCATCTAAAGGTAAGAAGCTTCCTCGATATGTGCACGCATGGGAGTGCGTTTTATTCTCTCAACTTGAATAGCTTTCCTCTCTCTCTCTCATCTCAATTTTTTCGTTGTGTATGATTAGATCCATGAAGAGGGTTTCCTTTTGGTCGTGTCAAAAAGATTGAGGTGCAACCTTAACTTTATTGGTCCCGGTGAAAATTTAGAAACCCTCTGCAAGTTGGCAAGAAAGCTCCGCAATCCCTCTATCACACTCACACGGATCCACAAAAACTCGACAAAACAGATAGAGAGGGGGGCGGGGGTAGGTTGCTTTCCTACGACTATTTCTGTGCATGAACTTTTCTTAACCAAAAACCCTACCTTCTCATATCCTCTCGATGATTAAACAAAAATAGGAACTTTTATTGTTTTATATATGAATTTGATTAAAAAAATGAAATAAAACATACTTTTAAAAGTAATTAAACTGCAAGTATTCTGTATATATGAATTATAGTTTTCTAATTTGAATTCGATCTTACTATATGCTAAATAATTAGATAATTAAAGTAATAATCATATAATTTACTTCATGTGAATTTATTAACCAAATGATCAACTGTGATATCAAAAATGCGAAAAGAATTTATACTTGTTCATGCTAAGATTACTAATAAATATTGATAACGGGTCAAAAAATGTTCTCCTAAATAGAACAAAGGTTGATACAATAGAAAAAAAAAGGTTTTTTTCTATAATTATATTTGGGGAAATATTACCCTAGAGAAGTGCCAATATTTCAAAAAAATATATATATATATAAAATAAAGAGTTCAATTAGGTAACATTTTGCTCAGAATAGGGACCATTGAGTCACGTAATTATCAATGCATGACATGGGTTAAAAAAATATATTAAAATATTCAATCAACAAGATTACACAAAATAGATAGTAATCTTAAAAATCAAAAAAAAAAAAAAAACATTTGAAAGCTTAAAGCACACAATGTTGGATACATAGGTTTTGGATGGGAAGCCTATGAAACCGGATAGAGACAGAGTGAGGAAGAAGTAAAAGAAAAAGAGCAGTGAGTGTCGGTGTCCGGTCGAGGAAACTACACTCTACTAATCTAAGACTAAAAAGAGAAGCTTGCTTTCAACACTCACATCACATTCTACTGTATCTTTGGTGTTCTCTTTGGATCCTTTATGGTCTGTGTTTCTTTTTTCTTTAAGTACCCCATCCAATGTTTTTGTCTGCAATTGTATAATTGATTATGTGAGTAACTAACTTGGACCAACTAACTTAAATGCAACACAGTCAGAAAAGGTTTACCGTGGAAGCAATGACCCACATTGTCCCAAAGCATCATCACATCATTTCAAACAATACAAAGAAAAACCCAGAAGGATTTTGGCTATGCCTAATAGACACATTATCACAAAGCATTATTCAAATAGACATTCCGTTTATTGGATAAGGGTACTAAATCTTTTAATTAAATCTTAAATTTGAAACGTGAAAATAAAAAAGACGCTAGTAAAGTTATCCCTAAAATGAGCCCGATAAGTACTTGTATCGGTTTAGTTGGAGTATAGTTTTGAATACCATTTGATAAAGTATTAATATATATATATTTGCCTTTTGAGAAGAAGAAGTAATTATATATATATTGACAACCTTAAGGGTGGACAAAGAAACAAAGAGAAATTTCTTATGTTGCATTAATTATTATTGGCATTTTGAATATAGCATAATAAAAAAGATTTGGTCCATTCAATCTCATGCATCAACAACCCAAGTCATAATTTTGATTACTTTTCAATTTATGAATAATTATGCCAATAACTACTTGAAGTATCATAAGAAAAAAAAATAATGATAATAAAAATACGGATAACAATTAAAGTTTAACCTTAGTCTAAGTGATTAGATAACCATGCATGGCATCAAATCACATTTGATACCAAGCTAAATTAAAGCCTCAAGTCCTAAAAACCACAATCAATACTAGAGAGACGATTTTGTTCATATGATCATATACATAGTCTCACTCACATCAAATATAAATACATGATCTCCTCTCCAAGCTAGATGAGCTCAACCATACTGAAGATTTCTTCCTTGTGGCATTGCACCAGAAACATTCATCATCACAGAGTTGATCTTATCTGACTGAAGAGGTGCCCTTCGAGGGGATGGCCTCTCAAGTTTGGCAGAGGATGCTTCATACTTCTTTTCTCCCATAGGATCACCTTGAAGGACTGGTTTTGCTTCATAGATATCCGAGATGGAATCCATCTCAGGGCCTCTATCAAGATTGGTTGGTGCAATTTGGATTTGTTCACCTTTGAAAGGATCCTCTTGGGAGCCTAAACATGATGAAGCCGCATTTCCTAGCTCTTGCAGGCGAAGATCATCAGACCAAACTAGAGGACTCTTTCCACTTCCGTTGTAAGGATTAGGCCTCTTCTTTCCTAGACATACGTTATCACTATTTGGCATAAACCCTTCAAGAGTTGCTCTATCCATGTTGTGTTGAAGATCAAGTTGGTCTCCACCATATATGTTTAGGTCTTGAAGGGATGGATAGTTCATTGGAGAGCCGAATTCTTTCATACCTCCCATGTCTGGAATTCCTTGACTTCCCAAACCCTTATAGTTTCCTGATGCCATGTTTTCGCCTGCAAGGGTTTGGCAAGCTTTCTCTAAAATTGTTTGCATATACTTCCCTTGAGCCTCAATCCTCAACTGAAGGTGTCTTTGAACCTACCATCAAAGAAAGATCAACAAGATTAACTTTAAACATTTTAAACTACTTTTCTTGATTAACAGATGACACAAAAGATATAGGAAATTGTGTTTCTAGGAAAAAAATAATAATAAAACCAAGATTTACCTCTAATTGTTCATGCAGTCTCCTCTGCACCTCCATTTGCATTCTGATTGCATCAGTAATATGTACATTGCCGCTGTCATATAAGAATTGAATTGTAGAGAGAGATCATTACATTAGGACTACTTTGTGCTATGAAATAACTTTGATAACCAGATGAAGTGATGATTTATGTGGAAAATAAGATATATACGTACTCATTAACCCCACGGCTCATTAGCCCAGATGAAGATGCAGTGTTTCGCTGAAGCTCCAGAGCTGAAGCTGCCATGAGATCAATATGTTACAAACAATTTGGACATCTTCATTAATTTAAAATTAAGCAAGAAATATATAAGGTTAGATCAAATATGACCATCATCCCTTGCAAAGAAGGGTCACCTCTCTCACCATCCTTAATTGCGTGATCGTTGAATTCCTTGTGTGGCTGCTTTCCAAGCCTAAATTTCTATTTCCATGACAAAATAAATTCCAAAAAAAAAGGAAAGTTGGATTAGCCAAGTGATCAAAACAAGGCCAAGGTGCATAATAAGGAAAGAAAAAAGAAGGATGAATACTTGCTCTTTTCAAACCTGGAGATGGCTTTTGAGATGATAGAGAGTGAGACCCTTCACGCCCATAACTCTCATGATGGTCTTTGGTGTGGCCTCTGCAGATTTCAGAAAGAGCAAAAAGATTTCTTTTAAGAAAAAAGAAATAAAGAAAGGAAAAAACCCATGAAGAGTTGTTGAAGAAAAAAATCCCAATAAATGATCAAAAAGAGATCTAAATGTAACAAAAGATAAGAGAAGTATTACTGTCAGGGCCTCCAAGCTGAGTAACAGCATCCACAAAGCGCTCGTGAAGCTCGACCGTCCATCGGAGGCGAGGCTTGGGATCAGTGGTGAGGACAAGACCAGAGTCACCTTGAACACACATGGGTCTGTCCTGAGAATTCATAGTAGAAGGCTTCTTGTGATGGAACATTCTCTTTCTCTCTCTGTCTCTCTCTCTCTTTCTCTCTCTGAAGAGATTCAAGAACAAATGCGGATGCAAATAGGGAAGAATAGGGTGCGCTCTTGAAGAAGAGAAATATGGCTTTTAAGAGTTTATCAACTAGAAAAATGTTTGATGGACAAGGTTGCCCTACACCCTCCTTAAAGCTAAAATTATATTTAAACTACTTAATAAAATTAGAGAGTAAAAACAAAAACCTTAAACAAAAGTTCACCTACACTAATATGTGAGACCCCCATTTGCGAAAACATTCTCTCTTTCGCTCTCTCTCTTTCTCTCCCCCCCCCCCGGGCCCCCTCTCCCCCCCCACCCAATGGTGTACTCATCTCAAAGTACCACCCCAGTACTTTTGTCAAGGCAGAGTATTTCTTTTTTTTTTTTTATAGGCATCCAGGGTAGATTTAGAGAGAGAGAGAGAGAGAGAGAGAGAGAGAGAGAACCTTTTATAAAACTTGTATACGTGTATGTATTTATAGGAAATTATAGCTACACCTATACACGTATATAGCGCAATTAGCAATAAAAAATCTATGTATCTTTTTCAACCATGTGAAGGCTTTTTGGTAAGTTGGATATGAGTGAGACCTATCTTGAAATCATAATGGGCAGAGTGTAGACATCTTTTCTTTTCAAATAACACCAATATTCCTATTCATTTGAATTTAAAACCATAGCATAAAAAGCTATTTTAAAAAATTAAAGTGAAAATCATCATATATATTTGCAATGATGCATGGGGCCCTTTTGTTCTGTTTCCAAGTACGACCTCCTTTTTATCATATTTTGCAAATCCTCCAACCCAAAATAATACTCTCTCTCTCTCTCTCTCGCTTTGGTTATGATATGGGGTTTTTAGAACTCCAAAGCCCCATGCTTTCTTTTTTGTGTCATCACTCATCAACTCCCCAAAAAGGTCACTATGATACCTGATAGTAAAACCTTATAATTAGAAGATCCTGTCCTTTACTACTTATTATATGACAATTATTTCAATATGCTTCTGCCCCCCAACGCTTGCCGTGTGGGGTACAGTAGCATGGCTTCAACCTTGGTAAATCCCCATCATTATTTTGACCTTAAGCTCCTTGCATTTTTAAGGCATTTTTCTTTTCTCATGTGTATTAATCCTGTGTGCATGACCTTTACTGATATCGCCCCCATACTTTCAAAGGGACTTGTTAATTTGGGTAAGTAGCTTTTCAGAATAACTAAAAAAGTGACCGACAAGAGTGAAGCCTTGCTATATAATATATCAATTATAATGGAATCGCAGTTAGCCATGATTTACCACCAAATGAGAGGTTGGTCCTTATATATTTTTGAAAGAACTTGGGTTCAAATCTTGATAGACAATGCAATCAAAATTACATGAAAAAAAAAAAATCAATTTCCTGTTTTTTAACAATGAAAAAACACAAGGAGCTGAGAAACAAAATTGCTTCAACTTTAGGGTGAGTGGTAGAGATAATGTGAGGATGTGAACATCAATTGTAGATATATGTGGAACATTTGATGACAGGAGAGGGGTACCTCTACAGGTTGTTTGGATGGAAAGATTTGGAGAGAAAATAAAAGATTTGGAGTGAAAAGAAAAATTTAGTAGAGAAAATTATTATTTTCTTTATTTTGGGAGTTTTAATATGAGAGAAAATAAGAAAAAGGAGGGATTTTGAGGGATTTTAATTTAAATTTTTTCTCTCCCAAAAGTGAAAAGAAATGAAAAGAAAAGAAAATATTAGAGTTAAAATATTTTTATATTCTAAAAATATCCTTTAAAAGTTGAAAATAAAAATTTTTATTCTCAATGAATTTCATTTCATTTTATTTCTTTCATAAAACTCCCAAACAAATTTGAAAGAAAATTATAATTTTCTCTCATTTTCTTTTCTCTCCTAACTAATATTTTTTTTCTCTCCAAAACTCTCAAATATACCGCTAGTGTTCTGAGGCTTTGTTAGGTCTTTGCTTCCGTCACTTTTGTGGAATAGAAGATTGTCTCGCCCCATTTGAGCTTCTTGTACCAGCCTTCCTTTTATGATTATAACCAACACCATCCAAAAAAAAAAAAAAAAAAGAATGACAGAATAATAAAATACTTGATTTTCTTGTAAAATAAAAATAAATTTAAATTTGTATTAGATTTTTATCAAAGGCTACCGTATCTTTTATTTCACTCACATAGGTAGTAACATGCACACCTAATCTTTTATCAAACTCCTTTTACATAAAAAAAGAAGGAAAATACATTAATCACATTAAACGGGGTCAAAACACAGTAACTTCACAAAGGGCCCCATCACCCATGAGTAAAGATTTATATGAGGATGAGTGAGAACAATATAAAGTCCTCTCTTTCTCTCTCTCCCCCCCCCCCGGTCCCCATAAAAAAAGATGCAAGGATTTATATCAACTCTAAGGGGAGATCATAAAATATGAGACTTAAAAATGAATACTATTCAACTCATATCTTAAGGGAATATATGCTATCTTCTTTAACAATCAAAGGAAGATTCTTGTGAACAATCTGGCTAATACTGCAGATTGCTCCTAATTAATATATAATTTTTTTTCCTTTTTCTGACTAATTGTGACACACTACTTGATTACATTTAAGATAGACAATTTTTTATTTTTGAAAATTTATTTTTTTAAAAGAAAAATCTATTTAATGCACACCCAAAATGTAAAATTGAACATTACCCTTTGAGCTTCCATGATTATTTAAACCTGGTTGATTGGTATGTATTGTACCAACCCTGGACTTGGGGAACATTGTACAAGTAGTTTAAACGGTGACTTTATAATTTGGCATCTCCCCAACCATAGAAAGAAAAAAAGGGGAAAAAACATGTCATTTAGTTTTGGTGATTCCTTAATATATTTTTGGTACATGCCAACAGGCCTACCCTAATTTCTAAAATACCAACATTCAGATAAAGTTAAGAATTAGCTTTATATGGTTTGATTATTATGTTTAAATATCCAAACCCCAGTTGGAAAAAGGAAAGGGCGGCTTAGCCTTAAGGGCATGTTGCTTGATTTTTAAGCATCTTTATATGCTTTAGAGAATTATTCTTGACAATGAATATATTCCTTTGAAGGTGAATTTGAGGGACCCATTGCTCCTGTTCACTTAGAATACTTTAACTTTTTTTTCTTCTCTATTTTATTCCCTTGTTTTTTTTTTGACCAAATTATGCTTGTTGATGCCACATAAACAGTATTTCCTGTTAGGGATGAAAAAAGTTTAATCCTCTCTTTCTTTATCAATATTTGAATTTTGATTTTAATCTGTAATTTTTATTGTCTTTTAAAAAAAGATCATTTTACCTCTCCTTCTCACTCTCTCTCAATTAATTGATCAAGAGATCCCAATTGATGATCTGTATAGCACGAGAGAGAAATTGTGATCTTCAATTTGAGATCAAGATCGTATATTAACAAACAATGATGTCTTCTTAAATCTCCTTGATTGTCAATTTCCTGATCATCATCAATCTCTCTAGCTCTTGTTCTCTCTTGATAGTTGTCCACTCTATTTCTTCTCTCTTCTTTTTTCTCTTCGTTTCCCAATCTGTTCTCTCTCTCTTCTCAATAAATTAATCAAAAAACTTAATTAACAATCTTAATTAACTAGAGATAATGATCTTATTAGATTGCATATTATTCATAAATATGGAGAAAAAAGAGATGAAAGAATAGAAGAGAAGTAAGAGAGAATAGCCCCCACCAAGAGAACGTGAGAGGTAAAGAAGAGAGAGATTGATCGATCGATAAAGGTAAGAGAGAACGAGAGAGAGTGAAAAAAAAAAAAATAGATTGGGAAGAGAAAGAGGAGAAAAGAAAGTTCATATTGTGTTCCCTTTTCTTTGTCTAAACACATAGCTAGAAGAGAGAGGAAGAAAGAGCGAAAGAGAAAAGAAAATAGCGTGAGATAGGGTGAGAAAAGAAAGAGTTATCCTTTTGGAAAATTTGTTCCATCTCTATTTGGAATTACTTTTCTAGTATCGTTAAAGGAAATTTTGCATTATGTTTCACATAAGAGATGATGGTGCGCTGCATTCTGTCGTCAAATGATATTCTTGTAGGATTTTCTATTGAACAGTATTACCGTAGTGATAATAATTCATGTTGGACCAGCCAAAAAAAAAAAGAAGAGGAAGAAAAAGAAAAGGCCATCTGGTGTTGTATTTACACATACCATCAGAATTGCCTTAGATTATCTGGTTTTCTCTTTCGATCAAGAACACCCTAAAATTTGCACTGAACTCCCACCATGAATTCTAGCTATTAAAGTCACAAAATAATCAAAACATCTCAATCTTAGCATAAATATTGGTTTAATAGAATTTAATATAATTTTAGAATAAGACTGTTTCTATTTCCACAATTAGCAAACTAATGTTCAGAACATCAAATGCCCCTTATATTCGAGAAACACCATGATCAATCATTGAGCAGATTGCCCAAGTGAACATGTTCGACATTTCAATACCATTAGTTATATTATAACTCAAATAAAACACTCTAGAAACCCTTATCTATCATGATCTCTAGTAGTATTGATCATCCCGGACACTATTTTTCTTAGTTAAAAAAGTGGAATTGGCAATACCTTTTGTTTTTTTAATCAGTCTTCATTGTGAAAATGCCAATTTGATGCAGCCCACTTTTACCAATCATAATGATAAACACAGAGAATGCATGAATAGTAATTTATTTCAACAAATAAAATATGTTACTTTATCTATATGTCTTCCTAATTGTAACCTTTTTAAATATGTTTGAACGGAACTGACAACTTAAGAGTATCTACAAAATTTTGAACCTCACTGGGTAATTAGCTGAAAAGACAGAGTACGAGAGGCCATATAAGGAAAACACGGTGTAGCTTGTAGCTAACAGATTTTGACAGAATTATTCGAAACATGACACCAGATATCGATGATTAAAAAAAAAAACAAATTTAATAGGACCGGATAGATTAAGCAAAACTAGACTCACTTATTTACAGCCCAATACATTCAAAAATCGACCAAACCTATAAAACCCTACCCAAGTGATTGGGTCTACTAATCCTTTCATGTTGATTCGGTTGGATTGTTTCTACAAATGTAACACCTCCCTGGCTCATCCATGAAACCAATCCCAGCTCTGGTTTATTGGACTGGGCTCAATGAGAGAGAGAGAGAACCCTCTTTTCTTGGCCAAGACAAAGTTGTAGGGAGAATGATGTTGGGATTCACTAGAGGCGTTCGACCAAATCCAGCCCTTGAATGTGATTCAAAAACACATCCAACCTGAGTTTTTATACAGGAATGCAAACAGTATTCATGCAAGGTGCACACGACCAATCAGCAAAGAATAAATAAATAATAGAGGGGCACAACCACAAAATTTCTTGAAAAAGAATAAAAGAAAAAGAAAATAGGTCCTTAAAGAACACGTTTTTCTTCTTCCTTTTTTTTCCCCTTCTTTTTTCGGTGCCCAAAAAAAAAAAGAAAAAAGAAAAAATTGCTTCCAGCTTAAACAAAAGCACAAGATAAAATGTAGATTAAAATGAAGAGAATGCACCAAAACCACCGGCTAAATAAAGGGTAAAAACATAATATGATTTAACCAAAAGCCTCTGACAAAGTTCATAGGAATCCAAAATCCCTTGTACCTTCCATTATATTCTATTCGGTTTAACCTCTCTTGTTTCTTTTATTTTCTTTTGCTAGTTTATTAGCACCGCCATTTATAATATCAAAAATTTGATATTTAAATTTTCAATTTTTATTCTTTCATATAATTTCAATTTTTGTAGTTGGATTTTTAATTTATTATCCCATATAAATCTTAAGGGATTGATTGGTTTGGTGGTATAAATTTTTTTTTGAAAAAATTTGAGTTCATGAGTTCAAATCTCCTTGAATACAAATGACAAGATTAAGTTTGACAAGTTGATTTGTATGATAGCAAGTTGATTTGTGTAGGTAAAGTTTGTGATAGATAAGTTGACTTGAATAATTGCAAGTTGATTTGTGTTTGTGAGAATTGTAAGAGACAAATTGATTTGTGAGTTGACAAGATGGCTTGTATGTGTGAAAAATGTGAGTGACGAGTTGGCTTCTGTTTAAGAAAAAGGTGTGACAAATCGACTTGTATGAGGGAATAAGAAAGGCAAGTCGACTTGTACAATGAGGACAAGTCGATTTAGTCATTCAATAGACAAAAGTTTCTGAGACTTGGATGTACCGAATCGATTTGTGCAATTAGACAAATCAACTTGGTAAAAGAGTAGGCAATGAATTCTTAAGCTTGGACGTGACAAATCGCCTTGTGCAAATAGACAAGTCAATTTGTCAAGTGTGCAGACTGCGGTTCTGAGGTTTGATGTTAACAAGTTGATTTGGCATTATAAGGGGAATGTTGAAGTCAATTTGGTTTCATAATTGTAAGTTGATTTACCTATATTATAAGCAAACTTGACCCTTGAGTACCCTAAACACACAAGTCGAATTGTAAGACTTGCAATTGACTTGGGCACATGAAATGTGAAGAAATGATGAAAAAGAATGAGCAACCTTGATTGAAACTTAACAATAAAAAAAGGCAAAATGGTAACCTCATCACCTCAATTAAAGATGGCTTGAACAAGCTTTCCATTCCATTCGACTCTCATCTCTCTCGCGAACTCTCACCTCTCTCCCACTCTTGTCCATCTCTTTTCTAAATCTTCCATTTAAAATCAATTAATTCCCTATAAAATCACTCCACTAATCTTCCAAAACCCCAACCAAACTTGTGATAGAAGTGATTTTATGAGAAATCTAGGATTCGTGAGAAAAAGGAAAAAGTTAGGGTTTTTGACACCCAACGTCGACAGTTCAATCCAACTATATAATTGAGGTAATTTCCTCTTTCTAATCTTAGATTTAGCTTTTCCATTAGATTAAAATTTATTATTGAGATTTGAGTAGATTTTTTGGAGATTGTAATCTTAGGGTTTGTAAATGATAGAAATTGAGGAAAATTATGAATGAAAAATTTTATGTAGATCATAATGACATGTAAATGATGGAATGAGAACATAGATTCATGAATTTGAAAAATTAGGATTTGCACTATATTAGAGAAAATTCATAAACCCTAGAAATGGATATGATTTAATATTAAAATTGTGATTATTAGTTTAAGATAATCGATTAGAATCCGAGAAAAGATTACATTGGGTTTGATTATGGAATTAGAAGTGAATACCTTCCCAAGAGGTGAGTGGATAACTATGTTATATATGAATAGGAAAATGATTTTCAAATATAATTTGTGAAATGAATTTTAAAATGAATTTGAAATACTTTATGATTGTGGTGTATCCAAATTGAATTGTTCATAAATCCATGACTTTACTATTAATTTTTGAGCTATTTACACTGTGTTACAATGCGACTTGATTGTGAATCTGTGAAATTAATCTTCTTTATAAATAAGCATGCATTGAATGATACTTTGTATTTTGTAACATGGTGCATGAAATGAAATAAATGACTAAGTTTAAATCTTGTTACAGACCAGAGGAATCGGAGCGGCATGGTAAATACCAGTTAAAAATTTGATTTGGTGGTAGGCCACTACAAAAAAAAAAAAAAAACATTTTTGTAATGAATTTTACGACGAATTTCTGGGAATTATTTGTCACAAATTAGCGACAAATTTTGTGACGAAAAATATTTTATTGCAAAATTTGTAACAAAAAAATATTCGTTGCAAATTTTGCGACAAGAAGGTATTAGTCGCAAATTTTTGCGACGAAAAATATTTTGTTGCAAAATTACAACAAGAAATGATTTGTCGCAAATATTTAGCCACAAATATTCTTTTCGTCGCAAATTACCAACGAATTCTACGAGTCTCTTTTGTCGCTAAATTGATTTTAGAGATCAATTTAGCAATGAATCTGGAATTTTTAGCGATGAAATTTGCAATGAACAGGACAATTAACGATGAATTTTATGACAAATTTGAAATTTTTGTGACAAAAGTATATTTTATTGACACATTTTTACCATTTTTCCTTTTATAACATGTTTTAATACCTGTTATCCAACATCATCATCAACTAACCATTCAACCATCATCAACAATCATCAACATCATTTCTACTGTCACTGCTCATCCATGCAATTAACCATCCAACAAGATCAATTAATTAAGAACTCAACGACAACTAATTATTTTAACACTACTAAAAGTCACAACAACAGCAGTATCAAAAACAAGCACAACATCAAGTCCCAATGTTTAAATGTTCAAATATCAACAACAACCATAATATCAATAACCAAATAAATCAAAATAATCACGTTTAAATGTAACTATTAAATAACAATAAACAATCTCAAGCACCATCACTATCACCATCACCATCATCATTATCGAATATATCATCACCATCATCACCATCATGAGCAGTATCACGAGGAGATAGAGAAGGTGGAGTCTGACTTGAAGCAAGAGCTAACTGAAGATACTGTATGATGAACATTTATTGTGTGCGGAGCTCATTAAATTCATGGTCTCTTTGCATCTGTTGTGCGAGAAACTCATTCAATTCTTGATCTCTTTGCCTCTATTGTGCGCGTACCTCTTGAAGTTCATTGTCTCTTTGCAATAGTAGATCTTTTAAGTGACTCACCTTTTGGTTCAATTGCATTATTTCTGCCCTTACTACTGATGGGGTGGAAGAAGACGGATGAGCGATTTTACAAGTTCTGCTAAAAAAACTCATCCCAAATACTCTACCCCTTTTTGCTCCACCAGTTGCCTCGAGCCATAGAACCATACTATCAATAGATAGCTTAGATGAGTTAGCATCATCACTAGCACCTGAACTTCTCACTATACTCTCATCATATCTCTCCTGCATTGTCATGAAGAAAATTAAGAGAAAATTAAGATAAAAATATAATAAAAACTCATATAATCTAGATTAGTTATATATAAATACGGAAAATAAAAAGCCTAGTCTTCGTTACCCTACTAATATCAAAAAAAAAAATTATGAACTATAGACGAATTTGATAAAGAGAAGTGCATGTAAATATTTTCATTGTTATAACATTGCATTCAATCTATTACATTGTTTTCTTAGTTGTTTTGATTGTTTAGTAATACGAATCATGAGGCTATATAACTTGTTTAAAGAAAGAGCAATACTTTTACAAATGTTACTCTATGGGATCTAAATTATGAACGTTCATATTAACATTAAATAAGTTAAAAGTTGTGAAAAAAAAAAAATCTCTATCAAAGTTGATGTAGTTACTATTAAGTGATTCATTATACAAAGATTATGTATAAATGAGAAGACAAAATTTCAAGAAATATAAGTGAAATCGTGCAAAGTGCACATGTTGAATCAATGTAACTAGTGAAAAAAAACTTGGGAGAGACTAACATAGTAAATTTATCTTTCTACATTGTTATGGTAGGTTCAATATAATATATTCAAATCAATATTGAAAATGTCTATAAAACAATTGAAAGTTTTGAAATTACATACCTTAACTACTCTAACTCTCTCCCCGCTCCATGTCTTATCTTTTTTTTTTTTTTTGAAATGTCTGTGTGAAAGTGTCTATGAATAATGATTCAGTTTCTATTTTCTTGGCCTAAAAAAATACCGTTAAAAATAATAAAATAGTTTAAAAATAATTGAATTAAATTAAAAAATTAGTGTTTGAATAAAATTATCAATCTATTTCTATATTCATCTATATGGATTGAGCCTCTCGCATACGTCATAGACAATTCCCTTAAATTATAAGCTCGATTTTTTTTATTCTGTTCACTCATTTATCTGCTCTCATCGAATTCCCAGAAATTCACAATGTTGCCCAAATTCTCCTCGGTGATGTAGTTTGGCTTCATTCCGCTAGTCTTTGCATGATTTAATATACCTTGGATGTAACACCGACACTGCGGTATCCGTACTAATGTACTGTTCATAAAATATATATATAATATTCCTTCGTTTATATATACATATAGAAAATTTTTATCTATATTGATTTTCGATTTTGAGATTTTTAAATTGAATTTTTGGTATATTCTAAATGTCGTACCCACGATTTGTAGTGTAAAGTGAGTATTAAAAATATATATATATATTCATTCATTTATTAATTTAATTATTTACTCATTTAATTATTTATAAATTTATTTATAAAAATGAAATATATATATAAATAATAATAATTATAATAATAATAAAAAAACCTAAATAATTGGATTAGGGTTAGAAAACCCTAATCCCCTTTTTCGTCTCCCTCTTTCTCTCTCTCTCTCCAGCAGCCACTCTCTCTTCCCCTCTCGCCGTCACTCTCTTCCATTGCCATCACCAACCACCCACAGTCGCCGCCACAATCTCTCTTTCTATCCCCCTATCTGTTCTCTCACTCTCTCTTTCTCGATTCCATCTCTCTCTGTTTCTCTCTGTATCTCTTGATCTCTCACTCACGCGATCTCTCTCGCCCTCCTCCGCTCGCTCCGCCGCCATCAACCACCATCATCCGCCACCATTAACCTCCGCCCTTCACCATCAACCACCATCAATCGTTGACCCACTCTCTCTCTTTGTCCCTCTCACTGTCGCCCTCTTTCTTTCTTTCTATCTCTCACTGTCTAACTCCCTTGATCACGATCTCCCTCTTCTACCTTCCTCCGTCGAACACAACCACCGCAAGCCACCACCGCACCACCGATCTACTCTCCCTCTCTATTTTTCCCTCTCGGTTCTGTCTCGTGTTCTCTCTCTCACTCTCTGTCACTTACTGCCTATCTCTCTCTCCTCTCTCACTCTCTCGTGATCTCTCTCTCCCTTTTTTCTTTCTGCTCCTTCTCTCTCTCTCTGCTGAGGGTTCTTCTCCGATCTTTGCTGAAACTCTAAACAGATAGGAATAGGGGGCCTTCAAAAACCCTTGGCTGAATCTGCAGTCATTCACTGCATAGGTAAAGGCTGAATTCTGATTATCAGCTTTAGGTTTCGATTTTCTTGGTAATTTAGTATAATTGCTAAGCCCTACTTTGGTTTGGAGATATTACAGGATTTCGGACTGAATTGTAGGCGCACGGACATTAGGGTTGCGAACCGAGAAACCCTAGGTCAGGTAAAATACCAATTTTTTCGACACATTGGATGAATTTATGGTAAATTAGAGTAAGAATGTATTGCATATGTTAGAATGTCTGTTAAATTAGATTTGATTACGTTGTCTGGCATTATAAGTAATTATTTAGGTAAAGAATAGGATTTTATATGAGTTGGGCTGTTTAGGAGATAGAATCATGTAGAATTGATTTTGATTTTGTTATTTACTTATAAATGAAATGCAATCGATGACATTAGAGTATATTCAAAAAATTGAAGAATTAAGGTTTATACAAACTTAGGGAAATGACAAACCCTGAAATTAGTTGGAAATCTGATGACAATTGTGATGATTTGATTAGGTTGATCTTTTTGGAGACTCGAGGAGTCAAATTGGATTGATTATGAAAATAGGGAGTGACCACACTCTCTGGAATGTGAGTGAGACCCTAATCTCTGGCATGAAATAGTGAAACTTGATTTTTACCGTGTTTTCAACAAAACATGCTTTCGATATGCATTGATTCGACGTGTGGCTCTAAATTTCAAATCTGTTTTATGATTATTAGAGTGTCGTAAATTTCTGTTTCCGATGACTATGCATCCATGATTTGAAATGAATTAATATTATGTCATTATTTAAAAACTAGAATGTTTTCTATTCTACAATTGCATTGGTATGTTGATTTTAAATGATTTGATGAAATGTAATGGCACACGGCTTTGAAATGTTTTGATATAACTATGTGGGTTGGATGCCTACTAGTTACGAGATGATATGATGATATGATGATATGATATTACTTGATGGATTCCGAAGCTACGAAGAGCGTTTGTAGACGCACGGATTGCTCGGATACGCTTTTGCAGGAGGTATCCGCAAACATCATTTTATATGACTATAGGCGCGGCCGGTTGAACCCACGTAAGGGGAGGACGAGTGTTACGCCACCGTTTAGCACCGGGCGGGTCCGATACACGATTATGTGATATGGCTATAGGCGCGGCCGGTTGAACCTACGTAGGGGGGAGGACGTGTGTTACGCCACTGTCTAACACCGGGCGAGGTTTTATACACGATAATGAGCTAGCCCCAGCTAACTCATGGCCAACGTCGGGGTAGAGAGCAACTTTTTAACAACCTTGCATAATAAAACCCCCGATGCGCCTATCCTCAGTCATGGTTGACCTTTGCCAGGATCATTTTTGGCTTGCTCTAAAATGATACTTGATTTTTAAATGGATACATATATGTATGATATTGTATGATTGATTAAATGAGTTCATTTTACTGAACATATCATGTTTTACAGCAAATCATAAATTATTGTTTACGAATAATGTTGACACTCCAATGGTTCACCTATACTATTTGTGTTTGATATTAATCCCCTCACTCACTGGGTATCTTCCTTGATACTCACCCCTCTCATTTTCTCCCTTAGACAGGGTTATTGTGCTAGAGCGACGCATTCGGCTCTAGGGGGCTTGGTAGCTTATTGGTGGATTTGGGTGTTCACGTACGGTGAGATTTAAATTTTAATTGAAGTATGAATTCCGTATTTTATGTCGACCCTGCGAGGTCTTGATATTGAGGTCCGTAGTTGACCATGTACATATTATGGGATGACTGTATAACTTATGGACATTTATTTGTGAAACTCTCATATTACATTTGCATTGAGGCACCTGTAAATGTTTAAAATGTTAACTTGGGAATTTGTTGTACATTTGTATAAAATTTAGGCCCGGTCAGTGTGGCGGCTGCTCGTGCTCTAGTTGGGCATGACAATAGAGATCTGTGGCTAGGACTGTTAGTATTTATTTTAGTCTTGTGTTGTCCTGGTTGTCCACGGTGGATGGGTTGATTTTTGTGAGGCCGGGATGACTCTTTTTTTTTAATTGACAGAATGGTTGTGAATTATACAGGTTAAATTGTACATGAGAGACCTCCGAAATATGGGGAGGCTCTGCCCCATTTTTTATAAAAATATAGTCGGTATCCAGGGCAACGGGCGGCTGCTCACGACCCCGATTCGGGGCATGACAGTTCTATTGGTATCAAAACTCTAGGTTGAGAGCTGTGTTTGATAAAATAGTTTCGAAAATATTCCCAAGTATGATTTAAAAATCCTCAATGCATATGAGAGTTTCATTACAGTCATGGGATCCCAATACATAGTGTTAGGCATATGAGTTATTCTTTTTAGGGGGTTAGATACGGTGCGTATCTCACCTAACATATTAGTTCTATCGGTTCTTAAACTTATAATTTTATTTATTTTAGGGGGTTAGTTACTTCGCAACTAACCCTAATTCTTGAATCATACCTAATTAAAGTTCTTCATTTGTAAGGCTATGACTATTAGATGAGGTACTAGATTTGTACCTGAGACACTTAAAATATCCGAGGATGTTTCCTCGTCATGTGTACCCTTATAGTACTTTCTCAGTCAGCTATTATAGCCACGGTTCCATCACCATCATTAGATACATTTAGGCAGGTGTATGAGTGGTACACCTCCCATTGGGTGCAGATGCCACCACCTCGACCACAGAGCACCAGCCCCTATTGTCACTACACAGTTTACGGTACAGAGACAGCCTTTCTGCTACAAATGCAGTAACCACCATGCATACGGGGCATGTAGAGTACGAGTTAGTTGCTTCTAGTGTGGGAAGTAAGGTCACATTATGCGTGCGTGCCCAGATTTAGGTCGAGGAGGACCGACTTTACGGAGTCGTACTGGTACTTCTGGCACAGGCCAGCAGAGGGCACCTGCGCACTCAGCTCTTATAGCTCCTCGGACTACAGCCGAGAGTAATACTGTGCCAGGACCGTCGCGACAGCAGCCTAGGACCCAGGCCCGTGTGTTTGCGATGACGCAGGAGGACACATAGTCAAACCCTGATGTTATTATGGGTAATCCTCCTGCAAACCCCTCAGTGTAGTACTTTTGTTGTACTTTCTTTACCAGATCTAGCATATCATGACGTCGATGTACAGTTTTGACTAGTTAAAGCTTTAGAAGCTTAACTAGTTTGAGATACATATATAATTATGTCTACTTTTCTTCGCATTCTAAATATCTTTAATCTTTTTCCTATTTTTAGGTACCATGTGAATATTTGGTATCGACGCCCGTATTCTCATAGATCCCGGGTCAAATTTTTCCTATGTGAGTGACACGTTCGTTCGCTATTCTAATAGGCCTCTCTCGCCACTTGATGAGGAGATTATGGTAGTCGCACCTCTTGACAAACATATCATTTGAGATATAGTCTATAAAGGCTGCAAGGTCGGTATTGGGGAGACGGTATTAGAGGCAGATCTGATTTGACTCCCTATCACGGATTTTGATGTCATCCTAGGGATGGATTGACTGAGTTTACACAGGGTTTCTGTGGATTATTTTACGAAGGAGGTTGAGTTTCGGAGGTCCAAGCAGCCACCGTTGGTGTTCCGGGGCGAGAGACGGGTATTGTCCCGTTGTGTTATATCTGTTATGAAAGCCAGACGCATGGTACGCTGTGGATGCACGGCTTATCTGGCTTATGTTGTTGACACCACCGCTGAGCGACCAAGACTTGTGGATGTCCCTGTAGTGAAGGAGTTTCTAGATGTGTTCCCTGAGGAACTTCCCGGATTACCACCAGTTCGGGAGTTCGATTTTGAAAATGATCTAGTGTTGGGGGCCACTCCTATTTCTATTCCGCCATACAGAATGGCGTTTGCTGAGCTGAAAGAGTTCAAGATTCAGTTGCAGGAACTTCTGAATAAGGGGTTTATTTGTCCGAACACTTTACCCTGGGGTGCTTCGGTGCTATTTGTAAAGAAGAAAGATGGTATGCTTAAGCTCTGTGTGGATTACAGACAGTTGAACAAAGCCACCATAAAAAATAGATATCCCCTGCCACGTATCGATGATTTGTTTGGTCAGCTGTAGGGAGCCAGGGTTTTCTCTAAGATTGATCTCCGTTCGGATTATCATCAGTTGAGGATTTGGGTCGAAGATGTGCCCAAGACAGCCTTTCGCACCCGATACGGCCATTATAAGTTTTTAGTCATGCTGTTTGGGCTGACCAATGCCCCAGCTACTTTTATGGATCTGATGAACCGAGTCTTCCATGATTTCTTAAATCGGTTTGTCATCGTATTCATTGATGACATCTTGGTGTATTCACGGAGTGATGAAGATCATGTTCAGCACCTTCGGGTGGTATTACAGATACTCCGTGAGAAGCAACTATATGCCAAATTCTCGAAAATGTGAGTTTTGGCTGAGACAGATAGGATTTTTGGGACATATTGTCTCCGTGGAGGGTATTTATATAGATCCGCGGAAGGTTGAGGCGATATTGAAGTGGGAGCAGCCACAAACAGTTACCGAGATCCGTAGTTTTCTTGGTTTAGCTGGGTATTATCGCAGATTTGTAGAGGGATTTTCCCAAATAGCTGCTCTGTTATTTAGATTGACTCGGAAGGGAGTCAAGTTTGTTTGGGATGACCGTTGTGAGGCAAGCTTTCAGGAGCTCAAACAACGGTTGACCTCTGTTCCTATTTTAGCCATTCCCACTAGCAGTCGGGAATACACAGTGTACAGTGATGTTAGCTGACATGGATTGGGTTGTGTTCTAATGCAGGATGGTCGGGTTATTGTATATGCCTTGCGACAGCTGAAGAAACACGAGGTTAACTACCTGACACATGATTTGGAATTGGCAGCCATAGTCTTCGCGTTGAAGATATGGAGGCATTATCTTTTTGGGGTGACCTGCAGAGTATTTACAGATCACAGGAGTTTGAAGTATCTATTTACCCAAAAGAAGCTGAATTTGAGACAAAGGAGATGGTTAGAGCTTCTCAAAGATTATGACTTCATTATTGACTATCATCCGGGCAAGGCGAATGTTGTAGCAGATGCCTTGAGTCGGAAGTCAGCATCATCCTCACAGTCGACAGAGAAAGCATACATTTCTTGTCTGGTAGGACTCCAAGCCTTAGGAGTCAGTTTGACCAGTAATGATCAGGGAGGCTTATTAGCCAGATTTGAGGTCAGGCCGACTTTGTTCGACCGTATCAGAGAGCTCCAGAGTACAGATGAGGAGCTTTAGGGTATTGCAGATAGAGTCCGCAGAGTAGAGGGCGGAGACTTCAGGATCCGAGAAGATGGCTTGTTAGTGTTCAGGGAGCGGGTTTGTATTCCCACTAATACAGAACTCTGCAAGGCCATACTTGAGGAGGCACACTTCTCTGCTTATGCATTACATCCGGGTAGTACCAAGATGTATCGGACCATTCGGGATAGTTATTGGTGGCCCGGCATGAAACGGGAGATTGCGAACTTTGTGGCTAGATGTTTAGTTTGCCAGCAGGTAAAGGCCGAACATCAGCGGCTGGCCGGTACATTGCAGCCCTTATCCATTCCTGAGTGGAAGTGAGATCACATTACTTTGGATTTTGTGACAGGACTACTGCGGACTTCATCACGGCATGATGCCATTTGGGTGATTGTAGATCGACTCACCAAGTCCGCACATTTTCTTTCTATGCACAACGACTATCCTTTGGAGACCTTGGCACGTCTTTACATCGATACGATAGTCAGGCTGTATGGTGTCCCTGTGTCTATAGTATCAAATAGGGACCCGAGATTTACTTCCAGATTTTGGCCCAAGTTACAGGAGGCAATGGGTACGAGGCTGACTTTTAGCACAACCTATTATCCATAGACAGATGGTCAGTCAGAGAGGACCATTCAGACCCTTGAGGACATGCTGAGAGCATGTGTGATGGATTTCTGGGGTAGTTGGGATCGACACCTTCCACTGGTCAAATTTGCATATAATAACAGCTATCAGGCCAGTATTGGGATGCCACCATATGAGGCATTATATGGCAGGAAGTGCCACACCCCGATATGTTGGGATGAGGTTGGAGAGCGACGTCTCAGCAATGTTGATTGAGGAAACGAAGGATAAGGTTAAGGTCATCCGTGAGTGGATGAAAGCCGCCCAGGACAGACAGAAGGCATATGTTGATCGTAGGCGGCGACTTCTTGAGTTTGCCACAGGAGATATGGTTTTCTTGAGAATATCTCCTTTGAAGGGAGTCATACGGTTCAAGCAGCGGGGCAAACTGAGCCCCAGATATATTGGACCCTTCCGTATCCTTGAGAGGGTCGGGAGTGTGGCATACAGATTGGAGCTGCCAGATGAACTATCCCGTATTCACGACGTCTTTCATGTCTCAGTAATCAGGAAGTACCTAATTGATCCTTCTTATATACTTAAGCCTCCACCTGTTGAGTTGAGAGAGGACCTTAGTCTTCCAATTCGGCCTGTGGCTATTCTAGATCGGCAGGTCAGAAAGCTGCGAAGCAAGGAAGTTTCATTGGTCAGGGTTTTGTGGAGGAGTGACCAAGTCGAGGAGGAAACTTGGGAGCTCGAGGAGGCTATAAGGAGACAGTACCCCCATTTGTTTACTGTTTAGCTTTCTTTTAGTTTTGAGGACGAAACTTATTTTTAGGGGGTTAGAAAATATAACATCGACATTGCGGTGTCCGTACTAATGTACTGTTCATGAAATATATATATAATATTCTTCCGTTTATATATACATATAGAAAATTTTTATCAATATTGATTTTCGATTTTGGGGTCTTTAAATTGAATTTTTGGTATATTCTAAATGTCGTACCCGCGATTTGTAGTGTAAAGTGAGTATAAAAATATATATATTCATTCATTTATTAATTTAATTATTTACTCATTTAATTATTTATAAATTTATTTATAAAAAAGAAATATATATAAATAATAATAATAAAAAAAAACCCAAATAATTGGATTAGGGTTAGAAAACCCTAATCCCCTTTTTCCTCTCCCTCTTTCTCTCTCTCTCTCTCCTACAACCGCTCTCTCTTCCCCTCTCTCCGTCGCTCTCTTCCACCGCCACCACCAACCACCCACAGTCGCCACCATCGTCTCTCTCTCTATCCCCCTCTCTGTTCTCTCACTCTCTCTTTCTCGGTTCCATCTCTCTTTATTTCTCTCTCTATCTCTCGATCTCTCACTCTCGCGATCTCTCTAGCCCTCCTCCGCTCGCTCCGCCGCCATCAACCACTATCACCCGCCACCGTGAACCACCGCCCTTCACCATCAACCACCATCAATTGGCACATGGATTTGATATGATTTGATGATAAATATGTGGGCTAGATACCTACTTGAGATATGATAATATGATGATGTTTTCTTGATAGATTTCTATAGCTACGAAGAGCATTTGTTGAGGCACCCATTGTGTCCGGAAACGCTTTGCGTGGAGGTATCCACAAACGTCATGACATAAATGTATGGACCTGGTTGAACCATTGTAATGGGGAGGTCCATCAGTTATAGGCGGTCTAGCACCGGGAGTTGCTTGTACATGATTATTATATCTGTATGGGCCCAGTTGAACCATAGAAATTGGGAGGTTCGTCAGTTATAGGCGGTCTAGCACTGGGAGTTGCTTGTACGCGCTAACATTAGGGTAGAGAGCTAAGTTTTATACACTTGTATATGAAAAACCCCAAACGCGCCCGTCATTGGTCGAGATAGACCTTTGCCGAAGTTATTTTCTTGGCAAGCTCTAAATGAATTTGGTAATGTAAATGGATGCATACTTTGATGCTGTGATATGTGTTATGTGATCATTTGATTTCTGGAAATGGCATGCTTGGTTTTGATATCACTATGGTTTTAAAATATCCTTTGATACTCCATGCTCACACTTATTATCGAGAACATATTGTCGATCCCCTCATTCACTAAGTATTTTCCCATAATACTTACCCCTCACTTTTCCTTGATTACAGTTATAGACTTGGTAGGAAGACGTGTCGAGAGAGTTCGACACACTTGATCTTATTTGGTGACAATGGTGACATTGGACTTTGGGTATGGAACCAGCTATACTTCTGCAGTGATGCATTTAATGATGATGATGTACATTTGAGGTCTATAAAAAGACATTGTATATTTATATTAGGATGACTATAATTATGTTATATAATGTAATTGAAACTCTCAATAATGTTGTACATGTATGAATTGAGGCATTGTAATCTATTTTACATTCTTTTACTTGAGAAACTATATTTTGAAGAAAAATAAGTTTTAAACAGGTGTTGGATTAGCCATCATTGCTCTGATATGTGAGTCCTGTGATGAGCAGCGTATGGGGTAACAGGTGGCTGTTCACGGCCTTAGATCGAGGATCGGGGCGTGACACAGACTGCCATATTGATGGGTGATGATTACACCTTAGTATCAGCCACAGATGATGATAGAGCGAATAAGGCTCAAAGAGGTTGCATCCCAATATATAAGCAAATGGTGGAGTTTGGCCTGAGGGTACCATACACCAGTCCATTTGCAGAAGTATTATAGCATTGAATATATTTCCGACTTTATTGACTCCCAGCTCTTAGTGCTTAATTGTTGCTGTGAACTCCTTGTTAGGGTTTTGTCGCTTCTGTTTCGATTTTGATATCTTGGTGGCCCTCTTTTCTCTGGTAAGATGTATGAAAAATGGTTTGTTTCGAGATTGATATAGGCTATAGACTCGTCCTGAATCTGATTCAAGATTTAATTACGAAGAACCTACTAGTAGTAACTAGATGTGCAAGTACTTCTTCATAAAGTTCATGGACAAGGATCTTATGCTAATGCTTCCTAGTGCTGATAGAAGGCCCATGCCTGGGTTGCAACCTGTAAACCCTTCTCGTCATTTTCATTGCAGTTACTGTAGGTCTATGCGAATGGTCATCTTAATTGATTCTTTGAGAAAAGATCAGTTGCTGTCCTTGGCAGGTCTGCTAGTGAGAGAGAAAAGGAAGATTGACAGGCTCCACTTAGTTGACAGGAAAGAGATTGGGTTATCCAATACTCCGGGTTTTGTAGACGATGCCTTGCTGAGAGAGATTATAATGGATCGGGATTCATCTGTAGGAAGTCCTTCTGCGGGGACCAATGGGGCGTCTGAAACCCGAACTTCACTAGTGCTTCCCTCAGTGAAAAGGAGGAAAATGATTTAGTCTGAATCTCCATCAGGGAGTGGGCACAAAGCCGGGGAGGAAGCTGAGGGGCACATGCCCTCGGTCATGTTAATGTCAGTCAAAGTTAAGCCAAAGGAGCTTGATAAGGCTAGTCATTCGCTACCAACCAGAAATGAGGGGGCTCCATTGCCAGATGTGCTTGTCATGGAGAGACTCGAAGGAACTCCATCGTTTGTTATGGAAGTTAGGGCACTAAGGGAGACAGCGGCTCAAGTTACATTGATTAAAGAACTGTTTGGTCCGTCGTGTATGGTTCCCCTGTGGCCTTCTCACAAGGGAAAATGCAAGGTACTTGATGAGACTGATATCCCTCCTTCTATCCACATCTGATCCTTTTATGGTGACAAGGGATCGAAGGAAAGTGGGATGGTGGCCATCAGCTCTAAGGATAAACAATATAGCTACATGGACTTAACTGAAGCAGAGAAAATAGCCAATCAACTCAACTTTCATTATTGCGATTTAGAGTTGCATAGGATCTTCATGGAGCAAACTGGTGGGGGTCTTAAATCCCTTGGTCTAATAGTATCATCTCCTGAATTTGTATTATTTTGTTTTCTTTCCATTATAGAATGATCCCTTTTTTTCTTCTTATAGACAATGGTTTTGGTGGAATTTCTGAAGCGGAAGAGGAAACAGACCGCAGGACATCTGAAGGAAAAAGTCAATAAGTTAAATGCCCAAGTTGCGATATTGTGGGGTGCCACCAATCAGAAAGAGAAAGGTACAGGAACCAAGGAGGCATTTGAGACCTCGCTAGCCGAAAAGGAGGCGGAGGTAAAGAGCCTTCGGGGCTACCACAAGAATATGGAAATTGAGAAGAAGGCCCTCAAAGCGTGGTTACATACCACTGAGGTGTTAGCATAGTTACATGAGGAGTCTCTCCAAGTGACGGAATAGAGGACGATTGAATCAGAAAAAGCTTTACTCCAATGCGCTGCTACCTCTAAAGATGCTCAACGTGAGTTGATGAGAGATTACGATGTGCTGAAGAGGTAACCGCCGGCTGGGATTGGATGGTGCTTTACTTCTAGCCAAGGAGATTACCAGTTAAGATGTAATTCCTATCAATCATTGGTGTTCCAGTTGAATTGAGCTCAGTCACTGCGAGAACCCCTTTTCGGGAGGCCCCTATTCCTCAAAACCATTACAATTTTTACGTCATTGTATCGTAATAATTCTTAATGAGAGATCCTTTTGTCTTCTTTTATTCTGTAGGTGTTAATAATAGGAGATACTCCTTTCGTTAGGTTAGGGTGACAGAGACCCGTTCGGGGAGATGGATCCCTTCGTTCAGTTAGGGCGATAGAGATCCGTTTGGGGAGATAGATCCTTTCGTTCGATCAAGACGACGGAGGGCAATTCGAGGAGATAGATCCCTTCGTTCGGTCAGGGCAACAGGGGCCCATTCGGGGAGATAGATCCCTTCATTTGGTTAAGGCGATGAAGCCCCGTTCGAAGAGATAGATCCCTTCGTTCAGTCAGGAAAACGAAGGCCCATTCAGAGTGATAGATCCCTTCATTTGGTTAGGGCAATAGAGACCCATTCGGATAGATAGATCCCTTCGTTCAATCAGGGCAACGGAGGCTCGTTCGGGGAGATAGATCCTTTTGTTCTGTCAGGCGACAGAGACTCGTTTGGGAAGATAAATCCCTTCATTTAGTCAGGGAGACAGAGGCCCATTTGGGGAAATAGATCCATTCATTCGGTCAGGATGACAGAGGTCCATTCGGGGAGATAAATCTCTTCGTTCAGTCAGGATGACAAAGGTTCATTCGAAGAGATAGATCCATTCGTTCGGTTAGAGAGATAGAGACCCATTTGGAGAGATAAATTCCTTCGTTCGGTTAACGTGACGGAGGCCCATTCGAGGAGATAGATCCCTTCATTCGATTAGGGCGATAGAGGTCCATTCGGAAGGATAGATCCCTTCATTCGGTCAGGGTGATGGAGGCTTATTTGGGGAGATAGATCCGTTCGTTCGGTCAAGGCAATAGAGGCTCGTTCGGGGAGATAAATCCCTTTGTTCATGTGTTTCTTTCTCATACGCGGTTGGAGTTCGATGGAATGCAAACAATAAGGTACACGTGTATTCGCTATTAAATGGAAGAATATCATAATGATAACTTAAGAAATATGTAAGACAATCAAATCGTACCGTGTGGCTACTTCAATGTAGAGACCAAAGGCTCCTGATCACAAGACAATATCCCAATCCCGAGTGGAGTCCTGGGCTTCCAGGGCGTTTAAGCCCAGCCTTCCCAAGATAGAATTATAAGGTGAGGGAGCTTGACCACATTGAATATTGTTGTAACCATCGCATAGTTGGGCGGTGCACCTAGCGTGATTAGAAGAGGGATGATCCCTTCTAGATATATCCATTCACTGGAGAGTCCTTTGACTGGACCTGTGTGGGGTTATAGATGTTCGAGGTTGAAGTCCATTCGTTTGAAAGCAACCCAGTATAGGAGATCACACCTCGCTCCTTAATCGACAAAGACCCTTCAGACATCATACAGGCTTATTTTAGTAGTGATGACGATGGGGTCGTGACGATTTGGTTCTACTCCAACTAGGTCTTCATCGGTGAAACTGATGATCGGTCGCTTACTTTTAACTTCTTTACCAACATAAGTCGTTAGCACATCTGGCAAAATAGGGACAGGAACGTTAGACGAATAGAAAATCGGTGTAATCAGGCCTTCAGCCTTGTTTCCTTATGGACTATCTAGGGGGTTTGGAATGCCCAATGAGGGCTGAGGTGTTCAAGAGGTTTGCTTCTCATGAATTTGTAGGATCACTCTATCCTGAGGATTAGCTAAAAATGGTGCGGTCAGCCGATCATCCGGCCCATTCCACCTTGGTATTACCTATTAGTCGGCATTCAGCACGTCTCTCCCTTCTCTACTGATGAACCTTTGCAACCTCCCACTTCTAATGAGGAATTCAAGCTCATCTTTGAGCCTTCTACAATCATCAATCATATGGCCGTAATCACGATGAAAGTGATAGTACTTAGTCTTGTCCTTCTTAAAATCATCCTCCGTGGGTTGAGGAGGCCATCGGATATAAGGTTGGTCCCTAATCTGGAGTAGAACTTGACTAGGGGTTTCATTTAAAGGAGTGTAGGCATTGAACCTTCGAGGAGGTGGAGGATCTGATCGATTCCTCTTTAGTGAGAGTCGTCAGGGCGACTGACTTCATTCTCTCCTAGACGATCGGTTTTTCCTTCGATCAAAGGTCTCAGCATCTTCGGCCATGATGCATTTCTCGGCACGAGAGTTGTACTCTTGGATAGTAGAGGGAGAAATTTTCGTAATTGAAGTTTTCATGCCAGAAGGGCGCAATCCAATAAGTAGCGCTGCTAGCGCAATAGAATAGTCCAAGGATGGAACTTTCATCATCTCTATTTTGAAATTCTCTAAGAAGTCTCTCAGGGGTTTATCCTCCCTTTGATGTAACGACGGTAGGAAGGTGGATTTTCTCTTTGCTCCCCTACTTATCACAAAGTGAATCTCAAACTATTGTTGGAGTTAAGGGAAAGTCTTTATACTCAGAGGTGGAAGCGAGTTAAACCAAGTTAATGGATTCCCCTTGAGAGTTGCAGGGAAGTGTTTGCATATAGTGGCGTCTGCCATATCTCTTGAGATCATTACCATCACGAAATGTGCCATATGATTACAAGGATCAGTTGTTCCGTCATATCTTTCCATGGGAGGCAAAAGCACGTCACGAGACATCGGTTCCAATGAGATCTTCAGGTCGAAAGGTGAAGCGTTAGTGGAGTAGAGGGGGCCTGGTTTTCCCAAACATTGGCCCATTTGAGTCATCAGCAATAAGTTGCTCAACTTGTTTTTTTAGGTCTTCGGGGTCATGGTGGGAAGTCACCGAGGGCTCATGGCCGAGCGGTGGCATTCGTCATCGAGAGTGTGTACACCCAGACCTTCTTGAAAAGGACTGGCCCTCGGGCCTTATGGCATGACTAAGCCCTTCCAACTGCTTGCTCATGTCCTGAACTAGACTCTAGTTTGTCCATTTTGGGTCGACTGACTTGTTTTTGGGGTATTGGCATACGGGCAATGACCAGGTGTTCCTGAGGCCCAGTTCGTGGGATCTGTTCTGAGCGAGGGGGTTGATCATGAGTAAGAGAATTGTCAATAGAGTGAGTAGGTGCCACAGGAAGGGTTGCATCAATAGGGGTAGCGGTATGGCGTCCACGGAAGATGCGGCCTTTAATGTAGTTTTGGTTCTCCGCTTTAGAGGCATATCAATCTGATAATCTTAGTAACTCAACGAGGATTCTCTAGTCTGTTCCCATGGACGGCGCCAATCTATTGGAGTTAAGTCTTGGCTTCATAAATCTGACTCCTTGTGACACAAACGTGTGCTCAATGAGGAAACTTAAAACCTGTAAATGACCATCGGAGGGTACTCTTGCGGGAGAAACTCCGACGCTCAAGTTAGAAATAGTGGTTTTTAAAAGAATAAACAGATAGAGAGGAATGAAAAATGGATCTCCCTGTGACCTTTTGTGTGTTCTGTGTCGAGTTCGGAGGACTTACCTGACTTGATGTATCAAGAGGCTTTATATAATGTCCCTCTTAGAGTCGTGTAATCCTGGGACGTCGGAACCCTAATTTCCTTATGAGGTGATCCGAGGATCATGAATCCTAATTGTCAAAGATTTGATATTGTTATCATTTGCGAAGTTGAATTATACACGAAAATTCTTTCCCTTATCGATTAGATCCTCAAGGATTTCCTTTCTTATCCAAGAGATGTATTTTGTACTAAAATAGAAAGTTTAATCAAGGCGAGGCTTAGATGAATATTACCGATTGAGAGTAGAGATGTTCAGTTCCTTTAGCATTTGGTCCTCATTAGTTGAATGAGAGAGAGAGACAACCATTCGGTCTCACCAATGCACTGATAGGTTGAGTCATATAAACCTTATTAAGGGCCATCTGAAGCTAGACTACTTCGGAGGATTGGGACGACAAAGACCCATTCGGGAAGATTGATCTCATCGATAGAACGAGACAATGTAGGCTCATTTGTGTTAAACATACTAAATATGTTGAATCATGGGCCTTATCGAAGATGATCTCATCAGTAACTATTCGCATCAGACTTAGTTCACTACTAAATTGTGCACTGCAATAGGATGTTTAAACTCCTATTGCTTCCCCCTTTAGAAACCACAACAGACTCACCGTATCCAAGAAAAGAATAACAAAAATCTACTCTCTAATTAAATATTGCAACACCGAAAAATCCGGTGTTAGAAATTCTCTCTTAAACATCCTCGTAATATAAAGAAAAAAAATTAAAATTATATTGATTTTCGATTTCGGAGTATTAAGTTTGAATTTTTAGTATATTCTGAGATGTCGTATTCATGAATCATAATAAACCCCTTTTTTTTATGAAATTTACATTCTAGTGAAATGTGGGTGTGAAAATATATATATAAACAATTTATGAAAAAAAAAAGAGGGAAGCACAGCATTTTGAACCAAAACGTTGTGCTTCCCCAAAGCACTTAGGGTTTGAAAACCCTAATTGTTTCTCCCTCTTCCCGTCTCTCTCTCCCTCTTTCTCTCGAACTCTCCCTCTCTCGCCCGTTACTCTCTCTGTTCCTCTGCCCGTCTCTCCTTCGCCGCAACACCATCTCGCTCATCGGCGGGTTCCATTACCACTGTCTAGCCACCCGCGGTCACCCCCTCTATTTTCTCTCTCTTTCTCTTTCGATCTCACTGTCGCTCTCTCTATCTCTCCGTCACTCTGTCTCTCACTCTCCACCTTTGACCACCGCTCGCTGCCTCCCTTTCCACCGTCTCTCCCTCTCTGTTTTACTCTCTGTTCTCTCCCTCCCGCGCATGCGAACTGGATTCTTCTTCCTCTCTTTCGCGCGCGACAGAACTCTCGCTCTCTCTCTCCCTCCTTTGCTCGCTCGCGGTGCTCACTGTGAGCACTTCTTCCTGCAACCCTTGTTGCGCATCCTTCAGCTGACCCTCAAAACCCTAGGTCGCGACCTGCATTCCAAACCTTACGCAGGTAAGAACGATTCTCTGAACCTAGCTTAGGGGTTTTTCTCCTTTTGATAATTAGGGTTAATTGCTAAAATGTGCTTCAATTTGGAAGCGTTACAGGGTTCGGATTGAATTGAACGGAGCACAGAGGATAAGGCTGCAAGCTGCGAAAACCCTAGGTGAGGGAAATTTAAATTCTTTCGATAAATTGAGTGAATTTAGGGTAAGAGGTCTTGCATATGTTTAGAATGAATGTTCGATTGGAATAGAATACAATTTTTGAAATTCTATACCTGAACGTTAAGGTTAAGTCGAGTGTCTGATATGAAAGGAACATGTTAGAGGATGAAAGATTCATATTTGGTTGAATAGAGTAGTTTCCTCTGAATTTAAATTGAAATATGCATGAAAAGTACTATAATTATGTAAATTTGAAAGAAAATTGGGAAAAATTGGAAATATTGGGAATTAAAGTTCGTTGGCAAAGTAAATGGTCTTAGGTTGATGAAATGAGAGTCTAGAATTCGTAGATGCGCAAATTATGACTATACGAGATCTTATTTGATAATAATTACGATATTTGATTAGGTTAATCGTTTGGGGACTTAAAAAGGAGTCTATTCAGATTAGATTGATAATTAGAGAGTGAATACCCTCTCTAGAGGTGAGTGGATGGTTCATTATATTTATGAATGAGTAACATATTTTAAAATTGCTTTATAAATGATTTTGAAATATTTTTATATGTTTTATATAATTTGTTTTGTGATTGTGAACTGTCTGAACTGGATTGTGAAATACGAATGCATCCACTGTGTTTATGAATGCTTCTGTGTCATATGTTATTTGATATTGCTCTATGAATTGCTTTGGCATGAGATCATTGATTATTTGTTGGAAATCATGGCACATTGTTTGTGAAATGGATTGATTGAGAAATGAAGGGTGCTGGATTGTTAATGGCTATAGTCATTCCTACCATGGAGTGACCCGACAGGGTGGCGTGGTTTGGGGTTGGATGTGCGGGGGAGCTAGACGTCCCTCCCTCTGCCAAAGTCGTGCTATATCTAGATTACACCCCGATGAGGTACGAGGCAACGCCAAGAAATGGGGTATATTTTGAAACATTGGATGGAAAAACTCTTGGCAGGCTTTCGTCTGAGTTTCGGCCAACTTAAGACGGAAGTGTTTTCTATGGGACTCCAGGATATTCTGAAAAGATGATCGATGTGGATGCATGTTTGTAAATTGTGATTTATTGAAATGTTTTTATGTATATGAAGTAATGTTTATGAGATATGCTTTGACTGCCCCACATTCACCCCTTATTTATGAACACAATCACACCATTGTACTCCATTCACTGAGTATTCCCTAATACTCACCCCTCTCTCCACATTTTAAAGAGGATACTTAGTTCGGAGACTGTACGTGGGAGCTTGCGAAGGATTTTTGCTGATTTGTATAGGTATTTGGCAAATGCAGGATTTTTGGAGAATCGTAGTTTTTAAAACCATGGAAACGGAAGTTCTGTACATCCCATACCGTGCGGATTTTACTGATACTAGGTGGGTTCTTTGGCAAGTATCGGTAAAATCCAACGATTATGATTTGTATTTCACTCTTTTGTTTGAATTATTTTTGAAAAATGTTTTTGTTATGTATTGGGATATTTTGATTGTAAATTCTAAATTTCGATACTTTTTTTTTTTAATTTTTGAATGCTTTATTGTATTAAGAATTCTGGTTGGCTGGGATAGCCACACCGATGCGTGCATGTACAGGAGCTCCTTCCCCGATTGTGTGTCGACGCATACATATGTGTACAGGGAATGGACCAGAGGGGTCCTTTGCATCTGTATCGTTACATGCTTTCTTTATCTTTGATGGATTGTGTACTGGAAATCTAAATATTCAGGAATATAGCCTTGCGGAGTCCCGGTATATGAAGAGGTTCTGCCCGTGTAATGAGACAACGCGACTGTTGTTGCGTACTCGATCCGAGGATCGGGGCGTGACAAATATGCTCAGAAGCAAGAAAGAAAGGAGCAGAAAAAAGAATAACATGACAGCCAATAACCTAACAATTGCATTGCCTTAATGGCAGCAGTCTTATCAGGAAAGAGAGTTGGCTAGGGAATGGGCATGAAAAGCCCTGCCCCCTCTTCCGCTTAACGCACCAAAGATGGGAACTGTTGGGATTGAATCTGCCTCTGATCTTTTCGTTGAAGAAGCCTTCTTACTACAGCTATCTGTTAATTAAGGTAAGAAAGTCATCAAGGAGTTACAAAGTAGGACATTAACGTCTAATAGGAGCTAATCAAGTCCCACATCTGTGTCAAAGAGTAGCAGCCTAAACTAAACGGAAATCCCCTCTTCGCGCGGATAAGGCCCCTCTATTATGTCAGTGCCTTTCCTTCCCCATGGTTTAAAGAGCTAGCTTGCCTTTTTTCCTATTAACACAACTCCATTGCAACTAAATATTCCATGGATGAATGCTAAAATACAATATTCAGGTAGCATCTAATAATTCATTGAGAGAGAGAGAGAGAGAGATCCTCAACTTAGCCAAAGTGTAGTTAAGTAATATAAAATTGTTGTGCCATTGGCATTGGTCTCCCCCTCCCCCAAACAAAAGGCATGGAGAGAAGAAAAAGTAAAAGAGAACCAAAGAGCTATGCACCCCCAAAAATGGTTAGAAGTTAAATATTGTGAAATTCGTGTTGGTTATTGGCTTAAACATTATCTACTTTCCAAGGCACCCAATTGATACTTCCAAAAGGTGGACAAAGCAGTGGGTGCATTGATCGAGGTAAATTTTCTTTCCCAAATCTTAGGAGTTTAAATGATGACAATTTTAGGACCTCAGACCGTGGATATCAAACAATCATTCGTGGTAAACTATAGGGATAAATGTAGTAGGAGTTACACTATAATTTCATGACTTATCACTGTAGTGGATATCCTACTTTACATGCCAAGAATACTGCCTTCGGCTAGTACGTTACAACTAAGTATATACTAATAGGTTCCATGCTATAAATCATAAACTTAATGCCTTCAAGTTATTAATAGAGCCTGTCCCATGAGGGGAACAAGCATCATACTTAAACAAAATTAACAACAGATGTCATTGAACAAAGAAAGAATTTGGAACATACCAAAGTCATCATTTTAGCACACTTAGAACCAAAAACAAAAACCACAAAACAAAAACAAAAACAAAAAAAACAAAAAACAAAAAACAAAACAAAACAAAACAAAAGGCAAAAAGCAAAAAAGAAGAGAAAAGGTACTGCATATGCATAGAAAGGAATCTGTATGTAAAGATGTTGAGCAGAAGTACAAGTTCAGCATCGTCATACAATTGAAGGCATCATAGGCCGAAGATATTGCATCCTTTGTCTCCCTCACACCCATGCATGGAACATCTGCTATAGCATCACCTGCAGCAGGATTATGGACCTGCCATGACACGATATTACATTTTAAACATAAACAATGTTTTTTCAGTAAAAAAAAAAAAAAAAAAAAAAATGTATTGCATTGATGTAATAGAAAAAACACAAGAATGGGAAATCCTCAGCAGCAACAGCAAAAAAGAGCAAGATAGAGACTAGTAAAGGACTGCTTTCATTTAACTCCTCTAAATTATAATTTTTTTTTTTGTACATAAAGAATAAGCCATAACAAAGCACTAAAAACAATCTTGCTCTATAGGACAAAATGACCAATACTCTGATTTCTAAAAATTCCCATTCCGCTACACCAAATGCATCAAGGAATATTGACAAAAAAACGTCTCCAAGGTGGAAAAACATCTTTTTGCCCTAAAAAAACCTTTAGATTTTGTTTGGAATACTTAAAGAAGACTTTTATGACAAATCCACTTATTGTCACACAAAGGAAAGAAGATATCACTACAAAAAAATATACTTTTAACGACGAACTTTGTGACAAATAAAAGTTTATCGCCAATTAGCAACAAATTTTCCAACAAAAATAAGTTCGTCGCAAAATTTACAACAAACCTTGTATTCGTCACAAAATTTACAATGAACTTTGAAGTTTGTCGCAAAATTTGTTACGAACCTCGTGTTTGTCGCAAAATTTGTTACGAACCTCGTGTTCGTCGCAAAATTTACAACGAATCCTTGAGTTCCTCTCAAAATTTGTAATAAACCGAGAGTTCATCACAAAATTTGCAACGAACCCTTGAGTTCATCGTAAAATTTGCAACGAACCCTTTTGTTCGTTGCAAAAGTTGAAACGAACCATTGAGTTCGTCTCAAAATTTGCAACGAACCTTGTATTCGCTACAAAATTTGCAACAAACTTTGGAGTGCGTCGCAAAATTTGTAACGAACCCTAGAGTTGGTCACAAAATTTACAATAAACTTTGGAGTTCGTTGCAAAATTTGCAACGAACCCTTGAGTTCGTCGTGAAGTTCGTCGCAAAGTTTACAACGAACCCTTGAGTTCATCACAAAGTTTGCAACGAACCCATGAGTTCGTCACAAAGTTTGCAACAAACATATTTGTTTGTCACAAAAGTTACAATGAACCATTGAGTTTGTCGCAAAATTTGCAACGAACTCCGGAGTTCGTCTCAAAACTTGCAACGAGCCCTTGAGTTCGTCGCAAAACTTGCAACGAACCCATTGTTCATCGCAAAATTTGTTACAAATTTTCTATACTTAGAAAATTTTGCATCCATTCCTTTTTCATTTCCATTTTCTACTTTGAAAATTTTTCTTCATTCGAGAATGGGATTCCGTTGCTCTACTGGTAGAGGTAAGTTCTCTCTCTCTCTTCTCTCTCCCTCTCTCTCTCCCTCTCTCTCTTCTCTCTCTCATGCAGATCCGATGACTCTCCGTCAGATCTGCAGATTGAAATGTCTGCCGCCGGATCTGGCGCTGCGGCCAAAGTTTCACGGCTGCGAAGGTCGTGGCCTTCGCGACCGCGACTGCCGCTGCCCTCATGGCCGCAAGCCATCGCGGGCCGCGAGTGGCGGTGGCCCTCGCGGGACAGCAAGTGGTCGTGGCCTTCCTCGGCCGCGAGGCCCACACCTCTTGCGGTGGTTGGAGCCTTCCTAAGTCAGAAAATTTTCATCATGGAACGGTTCAGGAAAGGTTCAGTTATGGACTCGGTAGTTGGAGCCTTCCTAAGTCAGAATGTGTCTGACCAATCTTCAAGGCAAAGACTTCTACATTTCAAGTTTGTCAATTGGAATAATCATATGGAAAACAGAAAAAGAAAGGAAAAAAAAGGGGCAGTACAAACTTTTTATGTTTCCATGTTGTATTGTTTGCAGCTCTGCCTTCATGATAGATTGGAAATTTAAGAGCAAAAGGTGTAAAAAGTGATAGATTGGACTCTTCGGACTGGAAATCAATTAGGCATGCTGATACTAAAGATGTTGCAAATGCCATACAGGTGAGAGGCATGAACAGTAGGCTTGCAGAGCGGATCAAGGTAAATGGCATATCCTTGGAAAAACACTGGGTAAGAAGATTTTCATATTACTAGCTATACTTTCTAAAATTTGTAGAATTTTCTTGACCGAGTTGTCAAAGACCGTAGGGAGATTGATCTTGAATGGATAAGAAAAGTTGCAGCTCATAAAGTCAAATAAGCCCTCATAAATTATACAATTTTATGTAACAAATTGAAATTTGTGTTCATGGATGGTTGAATTTTCCTCATATTTGCAGAGAGTTTCTTATGGGCATTCCCGGACTGGGGTTGAAAAGTGTGGAGTGTGTACTACTTTTGACACTTAGAAGTGTTGCCTTTCGGTAAGAGATTCATTCAACTCAAGAATATTTATTGATCAAATAAGTGTTTGGAGAATTTTTAGGCTGTTATATGGTATTAAAAGCTTTGGAGAACGACGCTTGCTTTTTTCTTATTTTTCTATCAGATATTTATTTTTTGAATCAAATAAGTGCATAAAAGGTTTGAGAATGACCCTTGCTTTTCAAGGTGTAATCTTTTTAGGGCGTTCTATGGTACTCTCTGCTGGACCAAATTAAAAGGAAAGAAAAAAACATTGGTTTGCATTTACCTCTCCTTTTGTCCATAATTTTTCTTCAGGTATTTTATTTGGCTTTCCTTATTTTTCTATCAGATATTTTTATTGGTCTTCTTAACAAATTCGAGTTTTTCATCAAAAAAATACCACTTCCTTCTTCCCTAAATTTCTTTTGCAAGATAGACGCCAAACAGGAAAAAAACAATCCTTTAAACCACGTCAATTATATAAAAAATAAAGAAATAAAATATGAAAAATATAAAATTACGGTTCTTATAAATACATTCAAATAATAAAATGTTTTTACTCAATTGTTTTTTTTGAAATATAATGTTTAAATTTTTATGAATACATGTATTTCTGTTATCTCATATAAAAAAATTATAAAAAAATGTTGACCCATGTTAAATTACTCCTTAAACAACATTTATTTTGCAATGTTATAATAAACATAAAAGAAAATGTCTAGTGAGAAGATAGTGAGACAAATAAATAAAAGAATGACATTAAGAAACCTATCTCACTTGGAACACAAAATTCAGTTGACCGTTTCTCTAGGCATTCCCCCCCCCCCCCCAGCCTCCCATAATTTCTTAACAAGTTCTCCTTTGCTTTCCTCGATGGCTCCATGTTTCATTATTGCTTTCCAATTCCAAATGGCTCATATCTTACAATCCCCCACGGGCCACCATATTGCATCATATTGTTAATCGTCAATGATTTAATAATTAACAAAATTTTATATTTTGATGATTACATTATTAACTATAAATGAACACATTACTTTCTTTTTTTTTTATATTATATATATTGTTATTTTAATTTCATTTAAAATTATGTAATGACAATGCAGGAGAGATATGATAGACTACTGCGAAATTCAATCGGTAGTGAAAATACTGGCTCATCTGAGCCATATGTTGATAGTATAGTTTTATAGGTCAATGCAAGTGGTAGTGCCAAAAAGGGAGAAAAAATACTTGGAATGGGCTCTTTGAACCGGACTTGTAGAATCACCGGTCAATCTTCTTCCACTCCAGTCGTTGTAAGGGAAGAAATGATGATAGTGGTGTTTCTTGACATTTCTATATATTATTTAATGGTTACATTTGAATGTGGTTTTTATATATTATTATCTTTAAATATTATGACTTTATATTGTATTTGTTGTTAAGATTATTTATTGTTATTTAATAATTAGTAAATGATGATGTTGACAATGCTGATGATGTTAATAATATAGTTTGTTGATCATATTATTGTTGGATGGTTGGTTGATGGTGGTATTGTTTAATGGTTGGTTGATGATGCTGTTATATGACTGGTTGATTGATTGTTAATTAATTATGATGTTGGATAAGAGACAGGAACAAAGTATACAAGAAAAATGGTCAAATTATAGAATTTAATTTGATTTTTTTTGTAAAATTTTTAAATTTATTGCAAAATTTGTTGCTGATTTTGAAATTTGTCGCTAATTTTGTTGTTAAATTTTCAACCCAAAATACCCAGATTCATTACAAAATTCGTTGCTAAATATGTTTGCAATGAAATTTGCGACCAAAATGAAGATTTGCAACAAAATTTGCGACCAAAATGAAGACTGCGACAAATTTGAATTCTTTGCAGATCAGCAACGAACTTAGGTTCGTCGCAGATTAGCAACGAACTTAGGTTCGTCGCAGATTAGTGACGAACCGCGGTTCGTCACAGATTTGTGACGAATCGCGATTCGTCACAGAATTCATCGCTAATTTGCGATGAATTTTAATTTTTAATCGCTAATATTTGCGACGAACTGATATCGACAAAAAATTGTTTGTCGTTAAATTTGTTGCAAATAATTTTTGCGATGAATTTTTCTTAAAAATTTGTCACAAAATTCATCACAAAAATGCGATTTTTTTGTAGTGTATTCCATATCTCCTATGATATCTGGTGTCAAAATTCTCATAACACATGAAACAAACATGTAGACTTGTAGCATTAAAATGATAAAAAATCATTTTATTCTTGTTGTTAAGCACCATAGACCAAGTAAAAGTCTTTTAACTTAGGAAAAAACGTGTCTATCAAATAAAATTGATTAAAGGAAAAGGAGCTGCACGAGGAAGGCAAATAAGATGATGAAAAAGAGATTTAAAAGAGAAAGCACCTCAAGTATCAAGGCTCCAAACTTGTAACATGAGGATCGTGCAAAGGTTGATGTCTTGCGATAAGAAAATTAGGGAAAAAATTATATAGCCTCCATATAATTAAGATTTCTGAAAAAAATAAAAATAAAAACAATTCCAAAAGATCAAATGCTCCTTCTGATTCTATAAATATTTGATGGACTAAAGAAACTACAGAAAGCTAACAAAGTCAAGGGTAAGTGATGGATACAACAGAATCTGATATCAAGAATCCTCCCAAAAGAGAACACTATGATCATCATCCATTTTGAAAGATACTTCGGTCATGCCCAAAAAAAAGATTATTCTTTAAAAGGGAAAAAAATGGGGAATGTTTAATAGACATGTAAGGACAAGGGTAACACACCCACTTCATTAAAGAAAAGCACAATTCCACCTATCTAACATTACTAATTCTATCCACTACAAGATCCCAAATATGAACTCTTTTCGAATTTCCTTCCACAAAACCCCTGAGAAGAAAGAGACTATTCCAGTTCTCACAACTGAGAATAGCTGTCAAATTGTCAAAATTCTCAGTAGACATATTTATACCAAGAATTTCGCTCTTGACCAAATCTTAAGCCCAAAAACTTTTTCAAAAATGTTTAGAAGGGTGATCATATCCTTAAAATCGTTACTATCCTCTTTGAGAAAAAGGATAGCTTCATCCACATATTGAAAATGAGGAAAAGCAAACTTCCTCGATTCTCATCCAAGACTTGAAAAAACACAAGTTCGAACCACTCTCTCGATCAATATACTCAATTGATCCACCACAAGAGTGTAGAAGAAAGGAGAAAAAGAGTCTCTATATATTAACCCATGAAAAACCAAAGGGCATGTTTTAAACTCTACATTAATTGTTGGTTTTAAATGCCCGTGAGGAGCATTTTGGACAATTGGCATGGGGTTAGTGGGGTAACTCCCACTTACCCATAACACTCATTGCTCTCCCATTATTCTCTCCCAATTTTGAGCATGATTGTATCATGGTGACTAATCTCTCCTTTGAGGCTTTTGGTGTGTTGAAGCCAATAGAAAAAATTGCAAAACTTGAGAAAAATATTCTCTAGAGTGAGAATAAAATGAAGGTCTAAGAAAAAATCTGAATAGGAAATTTTTTCCATCGTAACGATCACTGGACTGAAAGTTGCGGTATCGTGATATTGCAATGGTGATTCGATTAACATTGTCACACCCCGACCCACAAGTCGAGCACGCCAATAGACCGCCGCGACTCCTCGAGGCATGAGTATGCCCTACTCGCACATCGAGGTGACGAAAGACTAATATTATGACCCTACTCGATATCATTAAGTCAAAATCATATAGTGGAAGATTTAAAAAAAATAGTTTTCAATAAAAAAATTCTTTAAAACATTTGCCTCCAATTTATATATAATATTTATATGCATAGTCCAATCGTAAACAAGAATAGGTATGATCACTTACCCGATAGCGTCTCTCCGTAAAACTCGTGGGATAGTACCTCAATGTATGTCAAGTACAATATAGGCTGAAAATATTAATATGAGGAATGAGTATAATCCACATACTCAATAAGTGAGGTGCAACGACTACATAATGACAATAAATGAATTTGTGAGAGTGGCAAGTCAAAATATCATTTCAAATTCATATTTCATTCATTTGCAAATATATCGTGTAATTCAAAATAATATGCATCCTTATCATTAAATCATACATCAATGGGGTGTCAAAAACGTATTATACCCATAGTTTGGCCTAATTAGGGTAAAATCCACTAAAGAGTCACCATAATATCATAAGAATAAAACACATATATCTTCCCCCTTCCCTTGGTGTTGACACGGTCCTCATGGGTGCTCGTCTATTGGATCCGTTACCCAGAGACAAGGGACTCAAACCCCTGCTCCGTGTTACCCCACCACGTCACCCCATCGGGTAAACGCTCAATATCGTGGTAGGGAGTGCACTATAGCCACTATGCACCATCCCATAATCATACACATGTATCATATATTATCATTCATAAATATTTACTCGTAATAAAAACACGACACTATCAAGTTATCATAATATCATGATGCAATTTTCATATAACATCATTTCAAGACATGTCACAAACACTAAAACATTTCTAAATCACATTTCAAAATTTATTTATAAAAATCATGATCAAAACTATTTTTCATTTAAAGTCAAAAATAGATCATCTCACTCACCTCGACTGGGGAGGATATGTCACTCCCCCTAACTATCCTTGTTTCTCGAACAAGTCACCCCTCAAACCATAAGCCTAAGTTAAACAATATCCATCATTTATCAATTCAATATTATATTATCGGATTACAAGATGCGAATAGAAATGTTCTCTTTTATAAAGTTAAATCTCAAATTTTATACTTAGAAAAAAATTCATATAAAACTAATCACACTCATGTTTAGTAAAATCACGATATCTTCTAAAATCTTGATCGGAATTAAATGACTTAAATTGTCTCTTAAAGCTAAGATATATATCTCCAAATTTTATGTTTAGACCAACTCCAAATTCTGAACACACAAATTTAGAAAAACTTATCACTTTTTCAGTCTAAGTTCCTAAAACCAATTTTACACAGTTTTGGGAAACTTTTAATATCTCCCAATATACTTCTCCGATTTAAGTGATTATTATCTCAAATTAAAGATAAAACATAGATCTAAAAATTTCTAGTTTTGACCATCTTCAGATTTTAAATGTATAATTTGGTAAAATTCAAATTTCATCTCGGTTTCAGTTTTAGAACTACTTCTACACAGTTTTAGTAAAAATATCATAACTTTCTGCATACAACTTTTCTTCAAGTGATCTTTATCTTAAATTAAAGATAATACAAAGATCTAAAACTTTCATGTTTAACATTTCTCCAAATTCTGAACAGAAGATATCTCAAAAATTTATACAAGTTACTGATCGTACATAGGACATGAAACCGAATTTATGAAACATGCTAAACTTCCAAAAATCACCAAAAATCGATTCCTTCATGAATTACTTAACATGATATACCATTTTAAAGTTTAGAGAGTCTATTTTATAGAGAAATAAATATCTTAGATTTTTAATCTCCACAGAATGAGATATTCTAAGAAAACTATACAAGATACAATCTAAAAATCAACATCTAGCATGCTAGTATAGATACCAAAATAACTAGTAATCAAATAATTTAATCTTAGTATAAGTTTGGACATGTTACCTTCTTTGTAAGATCTCTTTATCAATAAATACCAGCACTTCTTTTGAATCCTTGAATTTTTTAATCACCTTAGAAAAATCAAATCACAATGAATATAAATTCCTACATAATACTTCTATACTTCTAATTTAAATTTAAGAATTTTCAAAAATTGTTCTTACCTCTTTTGCTCCATAGTTGAACTCAAAAATGGGAATGAACTCTATAAAATTTCATGCAAGGGGTGGTTTGAATGATAAAAATAAGTCAAACTCTTCTTAAATAAGTTATTTTATAAACCTAGTCAAATATCCTTAACCATTGGATCATTTCATGCATCATCTTAACCTTCCACTTGTCCTAACCCTTAAACCATATAATTGTTGATTCAAGCAATCTCCACTCACTCCATTAGGTGTCCTTGGATGTCTATGTCAAAGGGGAGAAGTGTCACAAGCTAGAACAAGCTATTTTAGTTAGTTTTCATTCAAAAATTTCTATTCAATAAGTTTTCAAACATAAATTTCTATCCAATAAACTTTCTTGAAAGTGGAAAAATCCTATGTGGCCACTAACCAACCTTGCTTCACTCTTGCTTCACTCTTGACCAATCATTTGGCTCCAATTGTCCATCCATCAGTGATTTGTAACTTAGTCCCTTAACTTTCCTTAATTACATTTAAATCCCTAACTTTTAACAATTTGCATTTTTGGTCCCTATGAAATTTTGTTCGAAATTTCTTAAATATGTGAAATTTTATTTAAATATCTTTATTTGAGTGTGTAGGCGTTCTCTTACCTATTTTTGACTTCTTTAGGTTTTGTCGGCGCTTTCCGAGAAGTTTTTCAACTTACCGATAAAATTTTTTGTTTTAACGATTTTGAGATTAAATGTTAAAATAAATAAATAGATAATTAAATAGATGTCTCAAAATGATACTTATATATTTAGAATCATGAGTAGTACATGATATACAGTTACCGAAAATCGGTGTTACAAACATCGTGATAACCATCCCGGCCGCGAGATCCGATCGAGAGATATGTCGGACGGTTGAATCGATTTTTTGGGAGACTCTACACATCGAGGTATTTATCCTATATTTAATCCCTATTTTATTTTTCTGAAAATTATTATAATTGCTTCCGCTGTGCATGAGATTCATAAATATCTAACATTGGTATCAGAGCATATGTTGGATTAATTAAAAATAATTTTTAGAATTTATTTTCGGGTATAGAAATATAGGTTATAAAATTTGGGGTTCGGATCACGGATGAGTTTCATGAATCCGATTATACCACTGTGTTACCCATGTCACGTAAATCACAAAAATAATTTTTTCATAATTTTTTAAGCATGTTTAGACAAAAAAAATTTCGATTGAAACTTTCAGCCGTGAATAGTATTCGAACCATTCAACCCCAGATTTGTCGAGATTTAGGATAAATCGATGCATGAAATTAGTATATTTGAGTTCCACTCTTCATGATCTATGTTTTGGCATATATATTGTGCATTATTGACGCCGAAAAGTGAGGTTTCAAAATTGGCCGCGAAGGGCCGGAATTTTAGATCCAAAATATGTCAAAATTAGAGCATAATTATTCCAAAAATCGAGCCAAGGATGATTGGAATAATTGGAATTAGAGATTCATTAAAAAATCCAGTGAAAACGGTGCCAGAAAATGGGTTTTCTGGCAACCGGGTCGAAAGACCGGGTTGCAGAAGCTATCGGGTGAAGAAGATGAAGCCTAACACTCAGGCGCGTGCACAACACGCGTACGCAGGCACATCTATGCAAGGAGAAGCGAACGCGTGGAGCTCACGCACGCCGAGGCGTGTGAGCTCCTCGGCAACCCAGGTCCAGACCCGATCGCGAACCGATCCGGATCCGGATTCCAGCACGTGCAGGCACGGGGGATGCGCTGGCGTGTGGGACCGCCGACGGTGCGTGAGGTTGTCCAAAATTGTAATTTTTTCAATTTTTGATGGTCCCACCTTCATAAAAGTGACTTTTTGTGGATTTTTGTATACCGAATCCTAGTCCGAATGGTAAGATGCAATCCCAGATTGTGGTGTATGGTATCTGTTGACTCATACGCTCGTCTTGGGATCTGTATTCGAGTCATTTGGGTTTTGTTAATTCATAGGGTGCACAAAATATGAGAATAAGCATTAATAAGTCACTAAAGTCTTTAAGACTACTTCAAAAATTATTGTATTAGAACTTTGTAAGGGGGATAAAACTGAATGGTGATAATTACAAGATTTTTAACCGGTAGATTCAATTTATCCTCAAGAAGTAAGATCTAATTAAAATTCTAAGGTATGAGATGGTGGACTTCAGGGAGGGTACCACACCTCAGTGAGACAAGATTAGGAGACATCATATGCATAGAAGAGGAAGGATGGCCGAGTTGGGCAATCTTCCTGAACATGATGCACGATGATGTGATCCCGGTCTATGAGCAATATCCTATGGTTATGTCGGTTTGGCTCACCCTATAAAGAGTATTGTGATGCTCTTACAAATTCTGAGATGAAGATGCTGACTTATAAGTTTAATAACTTATCAGAAAATGGTTGATCATACGATTATGTAATATTTGATAAAAATGTCGAGTATGATCGCCGTGTTGGGGAATGTGAACGAGCCTATTTAAAATAAGTTTTCTAATATTGGGTGCGATCCAGTTCTTTTCCTGATTCATGAGAAATCATGAAAACTTATTTCACATACAATGAGAGTATTCGTACTTTCACTAATGTGAATAGGCACAGTGAGCTCAGTGGAAGCATCTGGAGGCAAGTAGGCCATACTCAAGTTATACTTATGCAATGGAGTTGAGCAAGAACTTCTGTGGCACCAAATACAAATGGCATAAGCACGAGTAATAGACTTGAGGTTCAGGTAAGAAGAAAAATCCAAGAAAACCGATAACTAAATATTAAAGCACAGAAAGAAGGAGTTGGATAAGACCAAGGTATAGTGCTATATCCGTAGTAAACTTGATCATTTCACTCGTAAGTGTGATGAGTGGAAATTAACTCTTTCTTCTTTATGAGGTTTGAGATGCTCAATGTTTTCTCTCCTTCGTGGATTGTAAACACAAGAGCAGCCGACCACGTAGCTCGAGATAGGAGCGCGCATATAAAGTTCCACCCAGTGAGTCCTCAAGTAGGAGGATTTACATAGGGAATTGAGCATTTTATTGACATCAGAGGGAATTGCACTTGTAAGTTGGAGTTGCAAAGTTGTTGAACTCTGTACGTCATTTACGCTCTAAATATTTGATGGAACTTAATCTCAGTCTAGGATATGCTCTGTAAATTTAAAGATTTTATAATTTCTATTAATTATGACAATTCTTTAATTGGTTCTGATTTAGTCCATGAATGACTATATGCACTGAAAGTGATTTCTTTCAATGGTGTTTCTTGTTATCCTCCTAGTGTGAGAGAGGATGAACCGGTTAGCAGTAAGTGGTCTGTAGGGTCCGCTAATCAGTCTTGCCTAGATGGCAAAATTACAAGAAAACCATTCGACATTGCAATGAGAGCTAGGACTCCATTGTAGTTGGTTCACTCTGACATCTGTGGCCTGGTAAACGAGAGAACCCGAAATGGAGTTGGGTGCTCTATTACGTTCATAGACAATTACACGCATTTTGGTTACTTCTATTTGATCTCGCACAAGTCTGAAGCATTGAGATGCCTCAGGAGGTTTATTAACGAGATTGAAAATCAGTTAGACTTGAAAGTGGAGATTCTCAAAACCGATCGAGGGTGCGAGTATTTGTCTGAAGAGCTCTATTTCAATAAGAGTATTACGAGACAACTGACTATTCTTTGCTACTCAGTGGAGTAGAGTAGCCTAGGGGGGAATAGAACTTTGTTTGAGATGGTGAGGTCGATGATGACGCAAGCTAATTTGCTCGTTTCCCATTAAGGAGATGCGTTATTGGGTATAGTCTACGTCCTTAATCGTATTCTATTGAAGTCCATAGTTAGTACCCCATATGAGCTTTGAACAAGGAGGCAGTCTGACCTTAGCCATCTGAGTTTATGGGGTTGTGCTGTATATGTTCACTGTTTCTCGCATCTACACAGTAAGTTAGGCCTACGAGAAAGGAGGCGTATCCTTATGAGATTCTCAGAACACTCCAAGGGGAATGTGTTCTAGGTAAGCATACAGACAGCACTCTCACTGAGATTGAGTCTCATGATACTGAGTTTCTTGAAAATGATTTCCCTATGAAAGGTGAAATCAATTGGAACTTTACTTTCTATGAAATGGATAAACCTAAGGATCCATTATGGATCTTAGTTCTAGTGGGAGCGATCCATCTAAAGGTGAAAAGGTTTCCCCTCCTCATAAGAGTAGTCGAGAACACGTACCTAACCGTCGCTTCCCGATTGAGGGAGAGGCTCTCAGTGTGACTCTTGAGGATTACAAGAAACCTTAAGCGGTCCTAGAGGCTCTTGAGGATTCTGTGAGAGACCATTGGTTAAAGGTCATGGATGAGAGAAGGAGTTGATGAGAATCAACGGGATCTGGGATCTAGTTGATTTGTATGAGGGTAGTAAGGCTGTTGGGAATAAGTAGGTTCTCAACATCAAGAAAAAGACCAACGGATAGGTAGAGAGGTATAAGGCCCGTCTGATAACCAGAGATTACTCAGACTAAGGGTGAGATTACGTCGAACCATTTTTTTTTTAGCGATTGTCGCGGACATGGATCTAGATTAATACCAGATGGATGTCGAGACTATCCTCTTGAGTGGGAGTTTGGATAAGGAGATCTACAAGGAAAAGTCATCTGGTTTTATCCTTATAGATCAGGATGATAAGGTCTATTGACTTCGGAAGTCGACATGCGATCTTAATCATCAATCCAGGCAGTGACACTTGAGATTTCACGAGGAGATGATATCTCACAGTTTTGTGATGATTGAGGGGGATCATCGCGTATACTTTATACGCTCTTTTGACTCTTTTGTGATCATGTCCTTGTGTGAAAATGACATTCTATTGACTGGGAACAACAGAGAGTATCTGATGACCACGATAACGTGGACATTGTCAAATCTTGATATGAAGGACATGGGTATTGCTTGAGACAGGTGTTGACTCTTTTACAGGAGTCCAATATCAAGGGAGTTCTCGAGCACTTCGAGAAGATCGACAACAACCCTAAAGATACTCTTATCGCTAAAAGGTTAAATCCTAATTCTTGACATATGCCTTAAGACTCAGGAAATGGTACGAGAGATGAGTAGAATCTATTGTACCAGTGCACTGAGTAATTTGATGTATGCAATGTTACGTACACGATCAGACATTTACTTTGCAGTCAGTATGGTAATTAGGTATCGATCGAATCCTAGAAGGAATCACTGGAGAGCAGTGAAAGGATTCTGAGATATCTCGAGAGAATTGCAGACCTCTCCTTGTGTTACAAAGGAGATGATTTGCATCTTGTTGGATGTTCAGATATCAACTGGGTTGGTGATATGAATGTATGCGAATCAATATCAGGTTTTGCTATTTTGGAGTAGCAAGAAGCAAACATATGTATGTATATCCATAATAGAGGCTGAGCTTGTGGTATGCTCAGTGGCAGTTCAGGAGAGTGTTTGGCTCTGAAGATTTCTGGATCACTTAGGGGTTGTGGCAAATAGTGGGAAGCCAATGATGATTTATTATGAAAATCAGTCTACCATTGACCACACATGAAACCCTAAGTATCACAATAAGACCAAACACATTGATATCTAATACCACGTTATAAGATATATCACCGAGAAGGGTGAAGTGACAAATTAAGTATACTACTATACAACGTGTTGGCTGATCCCATCAATAAACCCATTGTGAGAGATTCCAGTATGAGATATATGAATCATTGGGTTTGCGTGTAAATTGACATTTCTCACCTTGTATTGATGTTTATTATGTTGTATATATATGACATATGTGCATGATTGAGTCACAAGTTTATTTATTGTATTATTTTAATTGATATATATTTTGTGATTTATTATGATAAATGATATGTCAGGCAGGCGTGGTCGACTCTCTCACACGAGTGACCACCTCTAATTCTAAGTGAGCGGAGATGAGACGGTTTCAAGTTGTAAGAGACTTTGAGAGTGGCCCTGCAAGAACGGAAGTCGCCCTGATACGTGTTCAGGATGAGGTCATATGCGATATGACCGATATGGACGTACCCATATCCATGTTGCCTATAAGTAGCCAGATTTAAGATCTCAGATATCACCTGTGACTAGTGATATTATCTCTGAGACTCTTTTTGAGATCTCTGGGTAAAGTTTTATATATAGACTGAGTCTCATACATGTACAGTATTGAGAAATCTGACATATGTCCTTTGAGAGATAAGGGAATAACACTGTAGCACGCATTTCATACCGCGTGTGATATGTCGATCAGGGATAGTGGGAGCATTATTTGAGACATGATATGATTTAAATCCACATTTTCACTGTGTGAGACCCGAGATCCATTGGGTGGGATCTCTTGTACCCTTATCACTTTCGGCTATTTCTAGAAGTCTTGGTTCAGTGTTGCTACTTTACTCTGTTTATCGATGACCTGGAAGATAAATTGAGGTCTGAGGGATAGGTTTAGGAAAGCAACTAAATTGAGGCTAATAGATTCGAGTTTGGAAAAAGGAAGACCAATTGATATTACATCATTATGTTGTATTCATCGGCTAGCCTATTATGCCTGTCCACGTTGGGATGTAAGCATAATAGTGGATACACAGTCGAGCGTTTGTTGGGGATTACTTTCGATGAGGAAAGTAATTTAATGGATGTAATTAGTCTTGGATTTGGGATGCAACGAGTTATTTTTTGGTACTAACGATGGCCTCTCGATCATTCTAACAGGTGTATTGAGAAGTCTTCGCTTGCAAGTGTACTCGCCGGTCGCACGACGCTTAATCCTGTATGAAAGTCCAGCAAAGTGATGAGATAGATTGCATGAGTTGTAATCTTATGACGGACGTAAAATGCCCTCACATGTAAGTGGGAGATGTTGGTTTAAAATGCCCGTGAGGGGCGTTTTGAACAACTAGCATGGGGTTAGCGGGGTAACTCCCACTTACCCATAACACCCATTACTCTCCCATTATTCTCTCCCAATTTTGAGCATGATTGCATCACGGTGACTAATCTCTCCTTTGAGGCTTTTGGTGTGTTGAAGCCATTAGAGAGAATTACAAAACTTGAGAAAAATATTCTCTAGAGTGAGAATAAAATGAGGGCTTGAGAAAAATTCTGAGTAGGGAATTTTTTTCGTCGTAACGATGTCGGACTGAGGGTTGCGGCGTTGTGATATTACGGTGGTGATTCGATTAATATCATGATTACCATCCCGGCCGCGAGATTCAATCGAGAGATATGCCGGAGTGTTGAATCGATTTTTTGGGAGACCCTACATGTCGAGGTATTTACCCTATACCCGATCTCTATTTTATTTTTTCGAAAATTATTATAATTGCTTCCGCTGTACATGAGATTCATAAATATCCAACATTAATAATAACCAAAAAAAAAAAAAAGAACTCAAACAATCTCTTATCTACCTTCTTTAGCGAACTCAAATCTCTTATTTTCCAATACATTATCCAAAAAATCTCCAACTAATCCAATCATAAAACTTTTCAAAATCTAGATGTAGAATTACAACTCCTTAACATAAATTAGCTATTTCATTAGCTATCAATCTACCTTTAATGAGAGCAATCTAATTACTAAAGATAGTATGATTAAGAACCTTACACGAAGTATGAACTTGTACCTTAGCCACGACTTGGTAAAAACCACCGGTAAGACTATTATTTTCAAGAAGTGAATTTCTTAGGAATAAGGGTTATTAAAGTAGAGTTCATACTCTTGCTGACCATCCTGTTCATAAACAACTCACAAAAGTCTCTAAATAAATCCTCACATGATGTTCTTAAAATCCTGGAAGAAAAGTCATGGTAAAGCAATGAGGGTACCAATGTCCACTCCCAAATCTCATCCATCTCAAAGGGTCTCTCTAGCCAAGAGGATCAAAAACTCTCTGTAGGATGTCAATCAAGACCTTCAATTGTACGACAATCTCTATCGTCCTTGGTATAGAGAATTTTACAGAAAGTAATAAGGCGGGTTTCAAAAAGCATTTTCTAATTCTCAAGTTCATTAAGAAACCTCCTTTGCCTCCTACCATTGGTAACCCAATGGAAAAACCTAGCGTTACAATAAACCTAGCTAACCCACATTATTCGAGTCATTTCCAAGTGTTTTGATGCGACTAATCTCCTCCTTTAAAAGAAACACCTCCAAATCATTTCTAAGACTCTCAATTAAAGCCCTTTTGGAATCCAACTTATCTAACTGGTCAATCTCACAAAGAATAGCACTCTCTTCTCTCTAATATCAAAGACCTCTTTGTTCCAGATGTTTAGAATATGCTTGGGACTCTTCAACTTGTGAACTTGAAACTAGGCCATCCTACATGGGTATCTCTCTGAAAATCTTCCACCACCTTTCTAATTCTTAACGTTTTCTCAAACCTAAAAGGAGTAGCACTCCAACTAATACGATTAGACTCTAAAATGAAGAGAAGTGATTTGTGGATAGTTTCATGTCTAAGATTATTGAGACACGGATCCCACTCAAAGACAATGAGAGTATGCACTAAGAGCAAGATACAAAAATGCAAATATAGAAGCTATAGTTAGATATTAAAAAAAAAAAAAAAAAACTTATTTAATGCCTGAATTCTATCCAAAGAACTAGCACAAGGAAAAGACTTCCACATTGAAAACCTTTTCATAGAAACAAGAAAAAAATGGGTCTTTGAAGTCAAAAAAATGTTTTGATTTATCTTGCCATGGAGAAGAAGAATTTTGTCTTCCATGGTGAGTCACGAACGCAGATTGGTTTGGTATGAGATTGGATGTAAGTACTGATCATTGTCGTTCTTCTTGTTACACAAGTGCATAAGCTTGAGTGACAGATGGAATGAGGTTCATGAGTAAAATTTGACTCCTTACCGATACATATGTACCAATTTGTTCTTACACCATTCAGACAATCCAAGTACTATGTTAGTTTTCCAACCATTGGTTGGAGATAACTACCCAACTTAGTGTCATGACATTACCATGGCTTTTGAGGCAAAGAACAAATTAGAATTCTTAGACGGGTCAATTGAGAAGTCAAAACCAGGTTCACCCACCTTCACCCTTTGGAGACGCTCCAACAGCATGGCATTGTCCTGGCTTCTCAATGCAGTCAGCAAAGAAATTGCAAGCAGTTTCATCTTCATGGAAACAACCCATGATGTATGGCATGACCTTCGAGATCGTTTCTCTCAACAAAATACTCCATGGATATTTGAAATCCAACGAGCCATCATCAATCATTTTCAGCAAAATAACTCCATCATTGTTTACTATACTGGTATGAAGACACTATGGGATGAACTCAATGTTACAACTCATCCATTACATGTACTTGTGGTGCTTGGCATCGTGGCTCACAATAGTTGATGATTTTTCACGCGCTACCTGGATATATTTGAAGCGTTTTAAATCTCATGCCTTTACCCATATACTAAATTTCTTTCTATGGTTAAAACACAATTTGATACCTCTATTTACCAAGTGTGTAGTGACAATGCACTTGAATTTTTCAATCATGACATTAATGACTTTTTTAATTCTCTTAACGTCCTTCATCAACATAGTTGTACTTACACACCCTAACAAAATGGGATTGTCGAATATAAATACTGTCATCTACTAAATCTTGTACAAATTTTACGATTCCAAACTCACTTACCTTTAACATTTTAAGGTGAATGTATTCTTATTATAGCCTATCTTATTAACCGCACTCCTACAGCCGTTCTTCTTAGCAGAACCCCTTTTGAACTTTTGTTTCACAAAATACCTACATATCACCATTTACATATTTTCGAGTGTTTAGTTTTTGGTCGAAATAATCATCCCAAACGTAAATTTGATTCACATGCTTTACTAGATATATTTCTTGGTTACCCATATGATCGAAAGGGGTTTAAGATTTTTGATATTAAGTCTCAAACAATTTATGTGAGTAGGGATGTCATCTTTCATGAAAATATTTTTTCATCCAAATTGCAAGTGCCAATTGATACTGTTAATGTCCATGTTTTTCCCCTCCCATTAACTGACACTGGTGACTCAACTTATCCACCTACAAATTCTAACATTGAACCCACCACTACACATTCCATAGCACCCTTTCGTCGCTCACGAGTGACTCGCTCTCTCATAAAATATCAAGATTATCATTGTTCTCAAGTTCAACATCAATCATCTTCAATTTTTTCAGGTACTCAATATCCTTTGGAAGATTATCTTTCCTTTCACCGTTTCTTTTCTAGACACATGCTTTTTTTGGTGCCCTAACCTCTATTGCAGAATCCAAAACGTTCAGCCAAACTGTACGAGTACCTGAGCGGCAAGAAATTCTGAAAACAGAATTGACTGCCCTTGAAACAATAAACACATGGTCTATTATACCTCTTCCATCAGAGAAGAAACGCATTGGATACAAATGGGTCTATAAAATCAAACGGTATTCTGATGATAGTATTGAATGCTACAAGACGTACTTGGTAGCCAAAAAATATACCCAAATTGAAAGAGTGAACTATCATGATACATTTGCTCCGATAGCAAAATTGGTGACTATCCGAGTTCTTTTAGCCATTGCTGCTATTCAACGATGGCCTTTTTATCAGTTTGATGTGCAAAATGTTTTCTTACATGGTCCCTGGAAGAGGAAGTCTATATGTATTTACCTCCAGCACATCACAACAAGGGGAGAAACATCTAGTTTGCAAGCTTAATAAATCTTTATACGGCTTGAAGTAAATCGGAAGAAATTCATTTATCATATTTTCTGCTACCTTATTAGAAGCCGATTTCACAAAATCACATGCTGATAATTCTCTATTTTGTCTCCATCATGGGTCGTCTTCTCTTTTCCTCTTGGTTTACATGGATGATATCGTCATGACTAGAAATGACCCAAATCTTTTATCACAAATCAAGTTCCTCTTATTACAACGCTTTCGCATCAAGGATCTAAGCCCTCTCAAGTAATTTCTTGGTATTCAGGTAGTCAGATCTTCTCATGGCATTTACCTCTCACAACATAAATATGTCATGGATCTTCTTGCTGGTTCTGGCCTCACTGGTTCTTGCAATGCTTATACACCTAGGTAACAAAATCTCAAACTTACAGACTCTATTCGTGATTTGCTAGAAGATCCCTCATCTTATCATTCCTTAGTTGGTCATCTCATCTATTTGACTATAACTCGACATGATATTATATTCACCGCTAATGTTCTTAACCAGTTTATACATCAACCTCGTCAGCCACACTTAGATGCTGCTCATCTACTACTTCGCTATTTAAAGAAAACTCCAGACCAACGTATTTTATTGTCTTTCTCTAGTCCAATAGAGTTTATTGCTTTTTCAGATTCTAATTTGGCAAACTGTCCTCAAACCCATCGGTCAACCACAAGATACTACATCTTCCTTGGTCATAGTTTGATTTTTAGAAAAGTAAAAGGCAAAATTATATCACATTCATCTACTGAGGTTGAATATCGTGCCATGGCCATCACTACATGTGAAATCATTTGGTTTCAATCTTTACTAAGTGGTTTTGGCATTTCTTTATCATCTACCACTCCTTTATATTGCGATAACCAAGCAGCACGTCATATTGTTGCTAATCCAGTCTTTCATGAACGTACCAAGCATCTTAAAATTAATTGTCGCATTATACGTGAAAAGTCTGAAGTTGGAATCATTCAACCGCTTGTCATCTCTACTATAAATCATCGAGCCAACATTTTCACCAAAACCTTAAACAAGGATTAGTTTTTGTTTCTTTAAAGCAAGCTGAGCATTACCGAACCTCATGCTCCAGCTTGTGGGGGAGTATTAACAGAATTAAGAAAACAACATCAAATGAAGAGCTGGATTATAGGAACAAGATTGATCTTATTAATATCTGTATATTCCCTTTCCCTTTTTAGTTGTCTAATTGACTTTTCTCTTTTAATTGATGTATTACTAAATTAACTCATTTATATTCTATAAATATATACACTAATTTTGTGTAAATATATATACACCAAAACAAAGTAAATCAATAGAAAATAAACTCCCTTCACAACCAAATATTATCATGGTATCAGAGTCAGTTTTGTCTTGTAAAACCTAATCGTCTCATTCTTCCTTGATAATATCAAATCCAATGGCTCTTGATACAGATCTAATCTCACCATACTTCTTACACCATTTAGACAATCCAAATACCATGTTAGTTTCCCAACCACTGGTTGGAGATAACTACCCAACTTGCTGTCATGCCATTACCATGGCTTTTGAAGTAAAGAACAAATTATTATTCTTCGATGAGTCGATTATGAGGCCAGAAGCAGGTTCACCCACCTTTACCCTTCGGAGTTACTGCAACAACATGACGTTATCCTGCCTTCTCAATATAATCAGGAACAAATTACAAGCAGTGTCATTTTCATTGAAACAACCCATGATATATGGCATAACCTTTGAGATCATTTCTCCCAACAAAATGCTCCATGGATATTTGAAATCTAGCAAGCCATTGTCAATCATCTTCAGTAAAATAACTCCATCGCTGTATACTACACTGGTCTAAAGGCACTATGGGGTGAACTTAATGTTTACAATTCATCCACTACATGTACTTGTGGTGCTGCTCAAGAACTCACAACGTTCCAATGGTGTGATCGCCTTATCCAATTTTTTATGGTTGAAATATAATTTGATACCTCCATTCGCAGGAAAGGAATGAGTTTTAAATCCCAAACTCTTCATCAAATATATTTTTCTTATAACTGTAGAAGAAGAATTTTGTCTTCCATGATGAGCCACGAATGCAGATTGGTCTGGCATGGGATTGGACGTATGTACCGACCTTTGTTGTTTTTCTTGCTACACAAGGGCATAAGCTTGAGTGACGGAAGGGGGTTCATTAGTAAAATTTGACTCCTTACTGATACATATGTATCATTCAAACCTATCAAAAATTGGATAAGGCGTCACGTTGCTGAAACATTGTGAGTTCTTGAGTAGCACCACAAGTACATTTGGTGCATAAGTTGTAAATATTGAGTTCATTTCATAATGCCTTCAACCCAGTATAGTGAACAACGATAGAGTTATTTTGCTAAAGATAATTGACGATGGATCGCTAGATTTCAAATATATGTGGAGCATTTTGTTGGGAGAAACAATCTCGATGGTTATGCCATACACCATGGGCTATTTCTATGAAGATGATGCTTTTTGCAATTTCTTTGCTAACTGCATTGAGAAGCAAGGATAATCTCATGCTGTTGTAACAACTCCAAAGGGTGAAGATCGGTGAACCTGGTTCTGGCTTTACAATCAACAAATCTAAGAATTCTAATTTGTTTTTTGCCTCAAAAGTCATGGTAATGGCACAACACCAAGTTAGGTAGTTATCTCCAACGAGCAGTTGGGAAACTAACATGGTATTTGGATTGTTGAATTGTGTAAGAAGTATAACGAGATTGGATCTGCTTCAAGAACCATTGGATTTGACATTACCAAGGAAGAATGAGACGACACCATGATAAGATTTGATTGTGAAGGGAGTTTATTTTCTATTAATTTACTTTATTTTGGTACATATATATTTATACAAAATTGGTTTATATATTTATAAAATATAAAGAAGTTTGATGATACACTACTTAACAAGTTTCCATAAACATTCATGGTTATCCGATAAGAAAATCAATCACCACCAAGTTCAAATCTTTTCGTATTCCATAAGAATTCTAATTCTCATGGACTCTTAAGAATGAATGAAATTTTTCTAAAATTGAAAACCTTCTTTAATCCCAAGGAATTCTAAATCTTCTAAAAGTCTTTGATCACAATTCTAACCATTTTGAAAGATTTCAGACAAAAGAAAATTAGGGTTTTCTGCACCCTTAGGAAGACTATAAATACAGAATATAGACAACTCTCAGAGGGCACTCAGTTTTTACACATGAAAAAGAGACAATTCTACACATCAGTTAGAAATGGTTCCATACCCAATTCCATATGTCATTCAGAAGGAATTTCATAACCAATTTGATACATCAGTCAGAGAAGGTTCCATACCCAAATCTATATGTCATTCAAAAGGGGTTTCATATCCAATTCTATACATCAGTCAGAAAGAGAGTTTCGTACCCAATTCCATATGTCATTCAGAGGGGAGTTTCATACCCATTTATATACACTGACAAAGGTAGAACTTCAGGCTCAATATTATACGATCAGATGTATGTTTTCATATTCTACTCTATACATGATTAGAGATGTGATATCTACGACTACTATCAGTCTTTATTGTATCACTTATACTGATTTAAGTATCGGAGTCCCCCCGTCGAGTTAGTCTCAGTGGGGATTTTACGGGTTTTTCATTCATGAAGAATCGACAAACACCACCGTCATCGATTTTATAGGTATCTTTGGAGTAAAAATCGACTCCAACAAAACCAGTTAAGTAATAAAAGGGGAAAGGGAATCAATAAAAGAGAAAAGTAAATTAGACAACCAAAAAGGAAAAGAAAATACATGGATGTTAATTAAATCAAATCTTATTCCTATAATCAATTTCTTCATTTGGTATTATTTCCTTAATTCTGTTAATATCAACACCAATGACAGCACCAAGAATTGACATCCGTACAAAATGCAATGCAACATTAGCCAGCGCGAATTACCCAAGAAAAGAAAAACCGTATTCATAAAGAAAATATACCCACAGAAAAAAATTCATAAAGAAAATATACAATTCAAAATACAGAGAAGAAGCAATGAAGTAGAAGTGATAGAAGATCCAAAGAGTGGAGCCATCGTATGCATTAGTCCATTTGCCTCCAATAAGGCCCTGAGTCCGTAGTAGGCCCGAAGATTTGAGGCTCTGAATCACACTGTGAGCACTGGTTCTTATCTGCACCAATTCCAAAACCAAGAAATTCCTCTTCAGAGAAGCAAATAGCACACACATATAGAGAGAGTGAGAAATAACTAGAGTTGTCAATTTCATGGATGATCACATCACCACTGTTGATATCTTATTAAGAGAATGACAAAGTAAATAGAAGAAAAAGAACCCCAAGGGAGAGGGAGGAATGCCAATAGAAGAAAAAGAACCCCAAGGGAGAGGGGAGAGAGTGCGGAAATTGCGAGAAGCCATGCGTCCTACTCCTGACATGATTGGCATTACAAAGGTCTGAGTTTGTCAATTTTGGGAGAGGTTCGGGTCCGACGGTCGCCTGGCTGGAGCAAACAGACTGAGACAGAGACATGTATCTGTTATGAGTCATCCACTGACGTCACTAGACTCGTGTTTTGCGACCTTTACCTTTCCCCTCTTTTTTTTTTTTTTTTAATTAAGAGTTACAATAATCATGAATATAAAAATTTAAATATGAAATCTTAAAATAAATATTAAAATAAGAACTCTTAACTACTAAACTATTTTTTTTTTAAATCTACCGACGACTCTTTAATTTGCTTTGATTTATCACAGTCACAGGAACGTCCCAATTTTCTTGGTATCCCTCCGATATTAATTTTTTTTAAGCTTAATATTTGGTGTATTAATTGAACTCTTATATCTAACTATTTTTCAAATTTATGAAATCACTTAACTGAGCAAAAACCTTTCTAAAGGTTACCAAATGCCCACCTAATACTAGAAAATACTAATACAAAGAAGAACTTTTATTTTCAATTTTAATTTTATTTTTAAAATTTTACTTTTTACAAAATAGTTTTTATTTGAAAAACGAAAGAGCAGTCCAATTGAGTTTAAATAAAATCATTCAAATGCAGCTGTGTTGTGTTGGTCTGGGTGTTTTTTTTATTATTTATTATATGCAAATCGCAAATCGTCTTTTAAGGGAAAAAAATGAAATTAGTCCAAAAATTTAAAAATAAAAATCTAAACTGTGGGCCTAGAGAGAATCGTGTTATTTATTTGATCCAGACCAACTAGTTGAATAAAAAATTTAGTGAAATAGTAACTAATTTCATTAAAAAAAAAAAAAAAAAAAAAAACCTTGCAACTTCCAATTTCACAAGGTTATTTTTTAAAATATTGAGAAAATATCACAATTATAAAAATAGTATTGTTTTATAAAAAAAATAATAAAATTGACATTATAAAAATTGATTTTGAAATCGACTTTAATCGGTCCCAGTTGGCCTATCCATTCTTTAAAAAGATTGAAGTTGATCTCGAAAAAATTGACTTCGAAATTGATTTTTAAGAAATCCACTTCAAAGTGGAGAGAGAGAGAGAGAAAAAAAGAGGTGGAACGTGGTGAGAGAGAGATAGAGGTGGGATGTGGAAAGAGAAGGAGATGGAGAGAGAGAGAGAGCACAAGCATTAAATGCATAGAGAGAGGGAGGGAGGGTCATGGTTGAATTTAATGTTATTTTCTAAAAATTGATTTTAAATTCAATTTTCATAATATCAATTTTTAAATTTTTTTAAATAGACAGATTGACTGATTTTGAGATCGATTTCTAAAATGTCGATTTCTGTAGTTTTATAAGAAAAAAAATACATATTTTCACAATTTTGACTATTTCCCTAATGTTCTGGAGAGTAACCCAAATTTCACATGCAACCCACGATTTGAAGCCGATGGATTAAGTTTGATATATTAAGCAAAGAATCCCTCTTTTTAATTAGATTAAAGAATGGTATTTGATTTTGCTAAGCAAAGCAATTAAAAGAATCATTAATGAAAATTATATGGATTGTTTGAAAAGCAAATCTTGGAATGTTAGAATTTGGCAAATTAATTACCATAATCAATAATATCAAATTGAAGAAGTATTAAATAAAAAGAGTAGGTTGAATGGTGAAATCTTCTCAAATTATTTTTTGACTACTCGGTTTTAATTAACTATAAGATTTATTGAATTTTAGTTGAACCAAATTAATCATAATTGTAGAATAAATAACCGATGAATCAACTTATAATCTGATTTGACTCGAACCGATCATTGGTATAGAGTCGATTAGTATGTGGCCCGGTCAAACTTACCCTGTACATGCAACACGGTCAATTCAAGCCTCACTATTATAAACTTAATTAATTTTGCATTGACTTTCCTAAAATGGAAAAGAAATGTGTTAAATTAGAATGTTAATGTGAATTTAATTAATATTGATAGCATGTGTGGTTAAGCTGATCAAATCTATTTTAATTTAAAGCTAAGAAATAATATGGTACTTGATTTAAATTATATGTAAATCAAATAATTTAAAATAAGTTACAAATTAGAATTAAGGTTTTTCGTTTCTAACTATTAATTTTTCACTGTAATTATTTTTTATCAAATAAAAAATCATAATCTTTTTAAATAATTTTAAAATGTGAATTGTATTTATCCTTGTAAAAAAAAAAAAAAAAATTAGCGAGGAACGTAGGCTATTTATTTGAAGAAAAACATTAAATTTCTCAATTGCTATTCCTGATTGTCCACAATCTACTTGCAAAATTCCAAACAAGTTACAAAAGCATGAAGTGACGGTCAAATTGCCCATATATGTCGGCAGTTTAGTGGTCATGACCTCCTTTCCCAACTTAAAAATCCTAAAATCGAATTCTAGTGTAACAAAAAAAAAAAAAATTGCCCATAAATGTTCCAATGTCATCATAGGAAGATTGTGATCCTCACGTTGTATGGCCTCTTCATTTAAATAGGTAACACCAAAATTATAGATTTAAATTTTATTTAACAATTCAAATTGTAAAAAAAAAATACCGTAATAAAAGTAATAAATAGAAACTTTTATAAAATCCTATGCAAAATAGCACTTTGCATGCATAATTTGTAATTTGTGCTCACCTGATAAATTTATTTATATACGCTTGAATAATAATGTTTAAAATCAAAAGATTTTAATTTTCATAATCACAAAAAGTCATTATTTGCTCCTGAAAAGTTGCCATTTCAAAGAAATATTTTACTTTTTTTTTTCAATGCCATTTCAAAAAAAAAAAAATTATCTTTTTCCAAAATCAGGTAGGTCAAACCATATACACATAAAGGTTTTACGGTGCATGTGAGGTAATTGACGTGAAAAAAAATAAATAAATAAACAAAGAGAAGGTAACTGAGATTTTGAGACAAAATAAGAAAGTGGAACGGAAGAGCTGTTTACCCTCATATTTTTTTTTTATTAAAGTAGATATTCGAATATTTAGATTGTACGTATCATAAAAATTTTATTATATATAGATAGATAACGAATGAGAAATTTCGGTACCATTAAATAATATAGACAGGGTTGATATCTTTTTATCAAACAATTATTTTTCTTTTTTGATGGTACATGACCTAAAAACCTACGAGTACAATATCTAAAGACGAGAAGGTCCATAAGTAGGATAACATTTCAACATGACCACGATAGGTATTTGCCTCCCCGAAAGATAAATTAGATTGACCTCTCGATTAATTTCAAACAGTGGCAATCCAATCGATTTGAAACATTCAGCAATCTCAAACTGATATCCCTCTTTCTTTGATCGATGACTGACAACCTGCTAGAGAACCGATCATTTTGCTCTCATCAGCTAGAGATAGTATTTGACTAAATCTTATATTAGCCTATGTTTCCTATCCCTCACATAACATGTCTTCTAGATAGGGAATGAAATTTCACAAAATATAATCAATAAGGAAAAAAATCTCCTCGTATTGTTGAATTTCTAAGTAATGAAAATCACAAATCTTCCGATAATGTTTGAGTATAGAATTCTAAAATCTTCGAGACTTCTCACAAGGAAACTAGCTTCATAACACTCCAAATACATACGGCTCTTAGGGAACCTACATATAAAAGCATTTGGCATACCAAAGTCTAGGTACGCGCTCTAAGACCAGACACTTGACATACAAACCACAAGGCTTCCGACTCTCTCTCTCTCTCTCTCTCTCTTTCATGTGCTCAGTTTGTTTCATTTCTATTGAAAATCACTTTTTTCTGACTTGAGTGTTAGAGTCTCCCCAGTCGAAATACCCTTCGACAGTCTTTTACAAGTTTCAAATCATCTCCCAAATTAACCGTTCGAGTTAGAGGAGCCGAAATTTGTAGAGTCAAAACCCAACTCCAACAGATTGGTGATATCCGTGGGAATATAGATTTACTCTCTAGACAAACATACTATCTACCTTTACTATCATTCACAAAATGACAGCAATCGAGAGAAAAAGGTCAATTGTTGGTTTCGATGATGACGATGTAATCAGAGTCGACCTAATCGCAAAAACCCTTCGGTTATCACCACAAGAGTGGAGTCTCACGTCATTAAAAGAGTTCTTGTTGATCAAATAGCAGATTGCAATCTCTTCACTTGGGACTCCATCTAGCAAATGGATATCAACTCGTCTCACCTTCAACCTCCTATCGGGTCCCTCAAAGGACTTTATGATAAATATATCTATCCAAAAGGTGTTATTCCTCTCAGTGTAACCTTGGGACCTCCTCCCAATCATGCGGTCGCTAAAAGTCGTCTTCCACGTGGTGAAATTATTTTCGACTTATAAAGCTATCGTCGATTGCCCTACTCTAGACAAACTGGAGGCACTACCAAATACGAAACATATGAAGTCAAGTTCAAAATATTGGAAGGAGTTGCTACTCAATCCCTATGCTCTTCTCACAATCGAAAATGGACAAGAGAACTTTTCGATCAACATCCTCGAGTTCAGGGACGATGTCGAACTAGTGACCAAGGCTGAGCTAGTGGAAGAAGTGATTAAAATTCCCTTAACTGGTGACCCTAGCCAGATCGTTCAAATCGGGGTTAACTTGCCAACATATCTCTAAGAAGCAATTGTTGATTGTCTACACCGACATTCACAAGTCTTCGCTTGGTCTCCTGAAGACATGTCCGGTATTCATCTTTCGGTTATAGTCCATAAGCTGACCGTTAACGCTAGATACAAGCTATCAAACAGAAAAAAAAGGGTGTTTGCCCTAGAATGTCAATGTGCCATTCAAGAAGAAGTCCCGAAACTATTGATGGTTGGATTCATTCGTGAAATCAAGTACCCCGAATGGGTGGCCAACGTGGTCGTGGTAAAAAAAATCAATGGTAAAGGGAGGATGTGTATGGACTTTATCGATCTTGACAATATATGTTCAGAAGATAGCTACCCGCTTCCCAACATTGACAAACCTATGGACAATTCCTCAGGTCACCAACTTTTGAGTTTCGTGGATGCCTATTCTGGCTATAATCAAATATGAATGACGCCAGAAGATGAGGAAAAGATAAATTTCATCATAAAATTCGGTACTTATTGCTATCGGATCATACCCTTCAGTTTGAAGAATGCTGGAGCGACCTTCCAATAGTTGGTCAATAAAGTTTTCAATGACCAACTCGACAGGAACATATAAGTATATGTTAACGACATGCTCATCAAGAGCAGAAGTATAGAGGCCCATATTGCCGATCTCGAAGAAACTTTTCAGACATTAGAGCATTACAACATGCAGCTAAACCTGGCAAACACCTTCAAAATCGCGTTCGGCAAGTTCTTGTGTTTCATGATCACCAACTAGAGAATTGAGACAAATCTCAAAAAAATACAAACCATACTGGACATGTCGCCACCCCAAACGTTGAAGGAAGTATAGTGCTTCACTAGTAGAATATCGATTCTAAATCAATTCATGTCGAAAGTTGGGAAAAAATATAAACCCATCTTTGATACCTGAAGAGGTCCTAAAGGTTCGCATGGATGCCCAAATGCCAAACGGCCTTCGAACAGCTTAAAGAATATCTCATGTCGCCCCCACTACTCTCTCGTTCTATTTTTGGTGAGAAACTATACCTATATCTCTCTATTTCTAACTGGACACTTTGGTCTGTCCTTGTAAGACAGGAGTCAACCATACAGAAGTCAGTCTACTATAGCAGTCGAATACTCAAAGAATTTGAAGTCAACTACCAACCTATAGAAAAAATAGCCTACGCTCTAGTTATCTCGACCAAGCTCATTTGGCCATACTTTCAGGCCCATACTATCATAATACTCATCGATCAACCACTGAAACAGATATTTCAAAAGAGGGATACCTCTGGATGCCTCATCAAATAGAGTGTGGAGTTGGGCGAGTTTGACATTCAATACTAGCCAAGACTTGCGATCAAATGCCAAACCCTAGCAGACTTCATTCTTGAATGCACCCTCTCCGTTCCGACCAAGTATGAGTCTATCAATAACCATGAAGAATGGTCACTACCAGACTGGACGTTACCCATTGATGGGTCAATAAACTCCTCAGGAAGTGGTGTTGGGCTCATACTAATGGGTTCGAATAATTTCAAGGCAGAGTATGCTTTTCATTTTGACTCAAGGCCACAAACAATCAAGCAGAGTGTGAAACTTTGTTGATAGGACTTCGAATCGCAACGACCATGGGGGCTCGAAGTGTTCTAGTGTTCATCGATAGCCAGCTAGTTTTCAAACAAATCGAATGAGCTTACGAGACTAAAGACTCAATCATGGCCAAATATTTAAGCAAACTATGCTAAACGATAAGCAAGCTAGACAAGATCGACATCCAACAAATCTCTTGATCAGAGAACACATGGGCTGACACACTCTCTAAGTTAGCTAGTTTAGAGTCGGTTGCCTCTAACCGAATAGTCTACATCAAGAGCCTACCACGCCCCAGCATCGATAAATCTAAAATGATTCTTGCAGTAAACCAGTCTCCCAGCTAGAAAGATCTCATAGAAGCCTATTTGAAGTATGATCATCTATTGGACTCACCATTAGAGGCGGCGAAACTAAAATAGAAGATTGCTCACTATGCAATCATTGATGAGAATCTATACTGGAAGTCCTTCACTTACTCGTACCTAGGGTGCCTAACTCCTCAAGAATGAGGCTATGTCCCTTGAGAGATCCACGAAGGGATATGCGACAACCACTTGGGGGCTTGGAATCTAGTTTATAAACCCCTACGTCAAGGGTACTACTGGCCAACCATGAAAACCAACTCTGACAATTACATCAAGAGGTGTAATAAGTGCCGACGTTTCTCTTCGGTGCCACGACTACCCTCCACTGAACTCATCCTATATCAAGCCCCTAGCCGTTCGCCCAATAAGGAATTGACATTCTTGGACCATTCCCATTAACCACCGGATAACAAAAATTTCTCATAGTGGCTATTGACTACTTTACCAAATGAGTGGAAGCCGAACCCCTGGCCCAGATAATAGTAATAAAAGCCCAATCATTTGGATGGACTTATATCATCACAAGATTTGGCATACCTCGCATCCTCATCACTGATAACGGGAAACAGTTCGACAACAAAAGCTTCCAAGAGTTCTGCAGCAAGCTGGAAAATTCACCACCGATTCATATCGGTCGCTTATCCGCAAACCAACAGATTCACGGAGATAACAAACAGAACAATTTTACAAAGGCTGAAGATGACGTTGGACTAAACCAAGGAGCGATAGGCAGAAGAACTTTACAGTATCCTCTAGTCATACCATACTACACCCTGAAAGGACAACCGATGAAACACAATTTAGTCTGAAATATGGAAGTAAAGTTGTCATACCTGTGGAGATAGGAATCCGTTCGCTCCGGGTGGCCCAATACGACGTGACACGAAACAAGCTTGCCCTACGAGAATAATTAAATTTGTTCCCAGAATTGTGAGAATCTGCATCTACTCAAATAGCCATATATCAACAATAGATGACTCAAAATTACAACCAAAGAGTTAGAAACAGAACATTCAAGTTTGGCGAATTAGTACTAAGGAAGGTGGAAGCAACCGGCCAACCCCTACCCGGGGGCAAGCTAGCCCCCAATTAGGAAGGTCCCCTATCAGATACGTTTCATAGTTTGCCCAGGGATTTATCATCTCAACAATCTAGACGGATTGGCTGTGCTCGAGATTTGGAACTCAGAAAATCTACTCATCTACTATCAATGAATCTCATCGTCTCCCGTGATCGGAAGAGTCTCTCATCAAGTAAGGCCTTTGTACTTTTCCCTTCTATTTATTCTATGGATTATTTCCTACCAGCCCCACCAATCGATTGATTCTTATTGAACGTAACATATCATCAATAAGGGACATAACTCCAGTCGGGTAGACACAACCTATCCTATCGATTGATTCTTATCGAATGTAATGTATCATCAATAAGGGATATGGCTCCCAATCGTGTAGGTACGGTCCATCCTATCGGTTGATTCTTATCGAACGTAACGTGTCGTCAATAAGGAACATGACTTCCAGTCGGGTAGGCACGGCCCATCCTATCGATTGATTTTTATTAAACGTAATGTGTTGACAATAAGGAACATGACTCCCAATTGGGTAGACACAGCCTATCCAATTGCTTAGTTCCTAACGGATATAGTGGGTCATCACAAGGAATGTGATTCCCAGATAGTTGAATTTTCAATTGAGTTCCCATCAGCCAAAGTGCATTAGAAAGGAGGGATATATCTCTTGGTTGGGTACTACTTATCTTATCGGTTGTACGAACAAAGGGGGAAGGTATTGCTTTGGGCAACTGCTATATCTACCGATGAACTGAAAGTATTTTCACTTGAGTAACTCTAGCCAAATGACATGCTACCTGATAATCTATTATACGATCGTTTCATCAATTACCTCGTTCTTTTAGACATACGATTTCTATAGTTGAAAGTTTTGATCAAAGACGAAAACAGACAAGTAAGTAAAATAAAACTCTTCTTTTATTTCCAAATAACGAATACATATCAGATTACATGAACAAGTGTAGTTTACAAGTCCCCAAGTCGGATCAATTACATCAAGAAAAACATGTGAGAAAAATTACAGCATCGTTCCAAGACAAAGAGGCTATAATGCCATAGTCATTCAATAGAACTGGAGAGTACAAAAACAATAAAAAGAGAAGACGGGAGAAAAAAATTCAAAAATGTCTGCAACCAAACATGGACAAGAAGGCTGCGGAAATGGGGTTCAGGAGGGTATGAAACGATTATAAAGAACTTGTGAGAATGCATTAGGATTCAAACTCTCTACCATACACAGCTCCTCACAACCTACCGACCCCTTTAGTCGTCCGACTCAAGAAAACACGAGTTAGAGGATGAACTCAATCTAGAGCAGGAGTATATCTGAAACTCTCCTTTGAAGTTGAGAACCCCAACGAGAATCTTGACAAGACCTATCATGACGTCCGAATATCAAATGGCATGACAAGACCTCGCATCAGCGGTCCCATTCTTGATGAGGCCTCGCATCGGCAGAAACAACCTATATTACTAAGCCTTGTAACCTAAGGCACATCATCGCAAAGGGAAAGGATCTTCACAAATCTTGGGCAGACGAAACGGTTCAATGAAGATTGTATGCAATGAATGAAGGGCTTAAATCTGTCCAACTTCCTACAAAGCATTTATTTTCGGGAATACTTGTTTAAAGCTTGAAGGGGTTAACACCGTTGGGATAATGGAACGGTTGAGAAAAAAAAGGTGTCCACCTATAATCCGTTTCAACTTGACGTCTTATGAAGTGTATTGGAGGCAATTCGCATAACCCGAAACTATGCATGCTGCATTAAAGATTTTGTGCCTTGCCAAATTTTGAAGGATAGTCATTACTCATGGCACCTTCGTCATGAAACGATACCATGAGTTGGGGGCAAATGATGAAAAATGACCCAAAGACCCGTCGGTGCAATGTCCAAAGACCAAAAGGTCCATAACTGGGCTAACATTTCTGCGTGGACTACAGGGATTTGCCTCCCTGAAGAGCGAATTTAGACTGACCTTTTGATTAATTCCTAGTAGTGGTGGCCCAATCGACTTGAAGCATTCGGTAATCTCAAACTGATGCCCCTCTTTCTTTAACTGATAACTAACTACCTGCTAGAGAACCGATCATTTTGCTCGCATTAGCTGGAGGTAGTATTTGATTAAATCTCATATTAGCCTATGTTTCCTATCGCATCACGAAGCACGTCTTTTAGATAGGGAACAAAATCCCATAAAATCTAATTGATAAGAAAATATATCTTCTTGTATTGCTAAATTTCTAAGTGATGAAAATCACAAATCTCTCGAAAATATAGATTATGAAATCTTGAGATATTCGGGGCTCCTTACAAGAAAACTAGGGTTATAACGTCCCGGGTGCACACGACTCCTAAGAGATCTACATATAAAAGCATTCGGCATACTGAATTCTAGATACGCTTTCTCAGACCAGACACTTAATACACAAACCACAAGTTTCCAACTCTCTTTCTCTTGTGTTCAATCTGTTTCATTTCTATCGAAAATCGTTATTTCTGATTTGAGTATCAGAATCTCTCTAATTAGAGTACCTTTCGATGATATTTTGTAAGTTTCAAATCATTTCTTGAAACAACCGTTCGAATTGAATGAGTCGGAATTTGTGGAGTCAAAATGCACTATTTAACATTTATTTATTTTTTCTTGCTTCATATTTTTTATGCAAATGAAACAACAAATTTCAATATGAAGTTGAACCATATTTTCGTGGTAAGATTAACAGAGGAAAGGGAGCGAAAAACCCCCACGCGCACACACCTCATTCTAAATTTGTGACTCCCAATTCCATGTTATCTTGACTGCTCAATTTCGTTTGGTCTTTTCTCTCTCTTCTCTCGGGACTAGAGTGAGAGAAGCGCCTCCCGGAGACCCAAGAGAGCCAAAATTAATTAAACCATAAAAGTTAATTTTTAATCTGCCTCTCCGCACTGGCATTCCCATTGTATTGAAGAACCCTCTTCGGTTTCTCATCTCTGTCCTTTCCATGAGAATGGAATAGTCAAACAAGGGGAAAAACACTCAACAACTACGAAATCCTCATTAATAGACCTCCCCCCCCCCCCTTTTTTCTCTTACAAATCCCACTTTTCTCTCTCTTGTTTCTCTCTCTCTCTCTCTCTCTCTCATAACTTCAAAGCACGAAAGCATCTGCCTTCTTCCATGAGTTCCAACGCTCCCTCGAGTTCTGCTGCGGCTGGATCCAGAAACTCTAAGCGACCCAAGTGTATGTCTCCGTCTCCTCCGCACCCCCTGATTTCGTTAGGGTTTCTTCTTTTTAATAAATTTAGGGTTCAATTCATTTTGATCCGTATGCAAAATTTCATGCCGATTTTTATTTTATTTGATTCTGCGTTGACCCCTTTTCTGGGTTTGGCTTTTATCACCATCTTTCTATTGGGTATTAGTTGCTCTTGATTTAACATGTCCATGTTCGTCTTGCGCTACGATTATTCCGAATTGGGGATGATCCACGTGATGGGTTTTGTAATGAATTTTTGATTCAGTATCGAAAGGTGAACTGGTTTTGGTCCTGAAATTTAGGTTTTCGATACAAAGGGTATTGGGGTTTCAACCAAAAAAAAGAAAAAAACAAAACAAAACAAATCAAAACAAACACAAAAGCAAAAGCAAAAACAAAAACAAAAACAAAAACCAAAAACCAAAAACCAAAAACCAAAAACCAAAAACAAAAACAAAAACAAAAAATGAAAACAAAAAACAAAGAACAAAATTCGGCTAAAGGTTGAGTTGGGATAGCATATAGGAGGATCATTGTATTCTGAACTAGTTATACTATAATTTCTTCCTCTGATTTCTTTGCTATATCATAAATTTCCAGATTCAAAGTTTACTCAGCAAGAGCTTCCAGCTTGTAAGCCTATACTCACACCGAAATGGGTATTCTTTCTCTTCTTTTCAACTTCTATGGTTATTTTTTTGTTGTTTAAGCAATGGTCAAACAACAATTTTCTTTCTGTCTTCTTCAGGTTATAACAGCGTTCACAATTGTTGGAATAATTTTCATTCCCATTGGAATTGCTTCCCTTTCTGCATCCAATGATGTATGTTTAAAACTTGATGACCTATATTTGTTTGGTCTTCTTCTGAAGCCCTCTCATGTTGGAAAACTTTTACTCTTTGCCTTCCTTTTAGGTTGTTGAAATTGTTGATCGGTATGAGACAGCTTGCATACCAGAGGATTCCAGTGGTAGCAAGGATGCTAAGATCCGATTCATACAAGGCAACAGCAGTAAAACATGCAACAGGACTTTAACTGTAAGTTGTCCTACAAAAATTTGGTTTATTTTCTTGTAGGCTTGGTTAATTGAGCCTATAGGTGATGTAATGACCAAAGGTTTTGTAACATGTAAATTTTTTGTTTGAACAGGTGCCAAAGCATATGAAGAATCCAATCTATGTGTATTATCAGCTTGACAATTTCTATCAGAACCATCGGAGGTATTATCTCCAATTATGACCTACAATATCATTCATGTCGAGAACCAACTGTGTTGAATTTTTTATGTCAAGAAAAATACAATGTGTTACAAAATCAAGACAATGGCGGCTTCTTTGCCGCATTTGTTATGATAGTTCAGTAACATATGTTTGTGTCTTACATTTTATGTTTCTTTTCACATGGATTAACAGATTGTTGTTCTCTTGACACAATCTCTGGGTTGGGCATTGTTTTCTTCTTTATATTCTAAATTAGATTCGTCTTATAAGTGGGGTAGGAGTTCTCTGACAGGAAATGTGGGACAAGATTACTTGGCCTATGAAAGAAACTGAAGTTATTAGTGGTTGACAGCATAGACTGATAACTAGTAATATGTACCTGAAATCTACCTTTGCAAACCATTATGAGTTGCATTCATGTTAGATGCTTTTGGAATGTGGAACAAGTGATTGAGATTTGCTTGGTAAAACCGCCTTCAAGAATAATTATTAAAATTTCAGTCTTTGTTAGCCATTCAAGGTCATAGGATTTAGTAAGAAACATTTGGAGTATGAATTTGATAATTTTGGTTTTGGCAATTATGTTGGGTCTGCCTTGATGTTTCACCCTATAAATTTCACATGCTTTCCTCATTTTTCCGTCCCCTTTTTTTGTTGTCTTTGGTTTATCTTTTGCAAGTCTAAGATTATTCTATTAGCAATTGTTGTTTTGTAATAATATTGGCAGCTTGCTCTGGAAGTTTGTGCAGCTTACTAAGAATTTATTTATTAAACTGTCATGTAACTCCTGAAAAATTTCATACAAATCAATATTCTTGCTATTTAGCCTGTTCTTATAGTTTCCTAGTAAATTGAATATATCACTGGTGTTCGTTTAGACATTGACAGTTGTTTCATTCTTCTGCAAATTATTCTCTTGCTCATTCCTGGAGTCTAAGCAAAGTGATTATTTGTATGGTTAACGATGGAATAGAATAATATCTTTTGGATTTGGTGACTTAGGTATGTGAAGAGCAGAAATGATCAGCAATTGAGATCTAATGATAGTGCGAGTGAAACCGATGGATGTAAACCTGAAGCTGAGGCGAATGGGCAGCCTATTGTGCCTTGTGGTCTTATTGCTTGGAGCTTGTTTAATGATACTTACAACTTCCAAAAGAACAATGCGCAATTGGCTGTGAAAAAGAAGGGCATATCATGGAAGAGTGATAGGGATCACAAATTTGGAAAAGATGTGTATCCTAAGAACTTCCAACAGGGAAGTCTTATAGGTGGTGCTTCCCTCAATGAATCGTATCCTGTAAGTGTTACCTTGGCGTTTTGGCATTACTTGTAACTGAAATTGGGTTGATCCATGAGGCACACTTTAATTTTTTTAATATATTTCTTTGAACAGTTGAGTGACCAGGAGGACCTCATTGTTTGGATGCGAACAGCAGCTCTTCCAACCTTTAGGAAGTTGTATGGTAAGATAGAGGTTGATCTTGAGGCCAATGATGTTATCCAAGTTACACTGGAGAACAGATACAATACTTACAGTTTTAATGGAAAGAAGAAGCTTGTGCTGTCCACCACAACATGGCTTGGTGGCAAGAATGATTTCCTTGGTATTGCATACCTTGCAGTCGGTGGGTTGTGCTTATTCTTGGCATTGAGTTTTACTGGTATATATTTTGTCAAGCCAAGGTAAAGTTCCTTTCATGTTCATTTAGACTATATTTCTTGTTCACCTTTCAGTCCCATAGGTAAGCCATTGACAAAAATTACTTCATCCACCAAGGGGGCGGGGGATTCTAATTTTTAATTAAGTGACGGTGATATATACTGGCCCATAAGTTGAATTTTACCATGTGCTCTACTTCTGTACCTATCTTCTCATATGGAATTTTCATTATTGTCTGCGGTCCTGAGGTGCCCAGAAATGTCCCAATGTAGTGACCACACATATTACCAAGTTCTTGGTTGATAGTTTTACCATTCTCCATGGTTTATTGCAAAATCAGTTTGGCTGCCTCATATTTTTAAATCTGACCTCTTTTTAGGATTTGGTTAAACATTGTTTGCTGTATAGATCAGAAGGTTTCTGGTTTTGTAGTTGGAGTGATTCACCAAGATGCGGGGGAAATGTTTATAATTAAGGCAGCTTTGTTTAGTTTATTTATTTATTTATTTTTCCTTTCAGGCGTCTTGGAGATCCCTCTTACTTGTCTTGGAACAGAAATCCTGGAGGGCTTTGAAGGAGTAAAGAAATCCTTTGGGTTGATTTGGTTCTTCATTTCCATCAAGCGGTGATGTAATGTATCGATTCTTATGTGTAGCTTTTTATAGGATACTCTTTTGTTTACTAAACAGTGGTTTGTCTGGAGTTCTATATTCATGTCAGTATATATAAAATGTATTCTTCGTATTGTGAATTTTTAATTCCCTGCCCTGAGTAGAAGGAATTACTGTTTTGTTGGATCTGGTATTTTGTTGTAAAGGGCAGCAAAAAAGTAAAACAATGTTGTCTGTGTTTAATTATAGTCCACGTTTAGTTTTTTCGCTCACATTGATCTCATTCTCAACTCAATATGACATCTGAAAATCAGGGAGCATTTCATTTACAATGCCAGCCATCAAGCTGGAATTCAGAAAATCTCATACGGATGTGAATATGTGAAACGACACTCGCATCGCAACACTTGAGTAGTACATGTGAAGGTACGCCCCTTCTGGGTAAGATGGGTAACATGGATGATCAGAGGCGGCTCCAGCTTGACCCTAAGATGGTGATTTTCCCTTCTGCCATTGAAGCAGCATCCTGAGGTAATTTTTTTTTTGGGGGGGGGGGGGGGGAATGTAAGGGGGCTTGTCTAAAGACATAAAAGCTTGCTTTTTTTTTTTTTTGATGCATACAATTTCACTGAAGAGTTTCCAAAAATTAAAGCATGTCCAGAAGTAAAGTTTGCGTGCAAAATTGTTTAAATCATTCCCCCGATCGCATAGACGTGAAAGAACAAAATGAGTAGTTCATGAGACCCACGTCTTTGGTATAATTGTCAACTCTTATAGCTGCCAGTTATTGCGTTGGCACAAATGAAAAAGAATAGAACTGTGTCCTTTGGTACCTATAATCTACATACCGAATCAAATGGGACAACCAAAAAGATTTCTTCCAAAAGACCCACCACTCTCTGCTCTTCTTGCTTCTGAGTATGATCCTGACCTCTGGAGATGCAATCTAAATAGGGATGACACTGTTGAGTTCTTTTTCTGGTTCATTCAAATCGCTCAACTCTTGTAATAGTTTTTGAAGAGGATAACACAAATCTGTTGTCTGGTGTTCTTTCACACACAGATGTAAATGATTCACATGTTGTCGCCCTTTCAGAAAATACTCTCTCACCATCTTGATGGCTCTAAAAATACAAAGCATGTATACTTATAGCCTACTATTTTTCTCATTGAAGAATGAGTAGGATTGCTATTCCAGCATAAACCTCCACAAATAAATGAAGGAAACCTTGGGGAACATTATTGTACAATCTTAAAGTTTAAGAACTTGTTCTCTCTCTCTCTCTAATTGTAAAATAAATTTTATTAGATGGAACCAAAAAAAAAATGCAGCAAGTAAAAAAAAAAAGTTCTAAAAAAGAGTCTCAAATAGAAAAAAGATCAAAACAAACTAATGGGTAATATAGTCCTCCTCAACACAATTGTTAAGCTACGCTTTTTGGGTATTTGCTATAATTTGGCGTTACATCATACTATCTGGTGAAAAGAAAGCTAGCAAATGCCAAAAATAACTCATCAATTTAGTCATTCATCTTATAGGAAACCAGACCACACACACCAATATCTAACAGCTACAACTTGAATACTTGCAATAGGTGCTTCACCAAAATGTAAGAGCTGTAATCAAATCTATGCAACAGCAGCCAACAAGTATTTCAAGCCACAATTCATTACTACTCTTCATAGGTTTAAAGATAGATCCTCTGCCAGTTATCTATTACCACACAAACTCACTTAACCTCATCAACATGTGACTCAGTTCTAACTTAAGTATTTGGGTTTAGTTAGGTGAATTAAAGCTTTCACTACGTTAGCATCGTCATGAACAGGAAACTTACCTGAAGAATATGCAAGAACATACTGCTTCGTGTCATGGCTCCTGAACACAAGCAGGTCATGAGTAGTCCTCCCCTTTTTGTTAACTGCATGGCTAATGAGTTTAAATTTCTGTACATGCCTGATGCACTTTGTAGCATCTGGGATTCAACATTAAAACGTAAACAGCTGCAACAGCTTTACGGTAGAGATACCGAAAACATAATCAGTCAGGATATCAAAATGCCTTGACCCCTTGTGCATTTCTTTTTCCCTCCTCTATTTGTCATGATAAAAGCTGCAATGAATCAGCCGCACCTTACATGATCACCCAGATCTAGACAACTTGACACGAGAGAGAAAGAAAGAGACGTATAATGTTCTAAAGGCAACCGGATGTCTTAAATAATTTATCAGAAAAAATGTATTCAGAACAAGTCCAGGAACATAGAATACTACCATAGTCCTTAACAACTGAAAGTAAACCAAATGGCGGCAGATATTACAGATCTGGACTTTGTCAAACACGCTCACAACTCATAAACCTGGAAAGGGCCACAATTAGATGTTGGTAAGCAATAATGTTGCCAAGATATGCATTTCTGAAAGCAACATGAAGAAAAGAGAAAACCGTAGATCGCATTCACAGAAAACAAATTTTTTTCTAAGTAATCATGAGCTCAAGAGATTAAGATCATAAATATAGAAAATTTAATGAAATGTCACGGTAGGCTATTGTGCATCCGTAAAAACATGAATATTAACGGTTTGATTGAGAAAATGACTTTATATATAAATAATTGATGGAGAAGAATTCAAATACCGAATGAGGTTTAATCAAGTGATTCGAGAGTCGCGTCTTCATCATTTTGTTCCTCTCCTCTAAACAACTAAAATGAAAATGAGGCACACAAAATACTCTCTCTCTCACTGGCCAAACCCAGCGCTGGTCGCAGGACCGTATTTGGGTGCCGACCACCAATTAAGGTAAAACGAAAGATGAAAGCCTCCATGTTCATATTTACCTATTCACATTTGAACATTTTTCTTTTTTTAACCCAATCTCATTTATAAACTTAAGAATACAAATAATTCACATTTTAAATTATCTTCAAAATATCTTAGTTTAAATAGACTTAACCAATCGTGTCAATCACACACGAGACTAATGTTTTCCACACCTAGCATTAGATAACAATTTGAAAATTAAATTCCCATATTAAAAATAAATAAATAAATAAATAAATAAGAAAATAAATAAAATCATTGCCATGGACATTTTATGCCCGACAGCTTTCACGTACCTCACCCCGACCCCGACCTCAAACCTAACAACCTTCAATTTTCTTTTCCTTTTTTTTTTTTTGCCTCGCTTTCTATATTTTTCTTTTCTCTTTTCATTGATCAAGTTTCTCTCTCTTCTCTCTTACGGCACTCCTACTTTTTCTCTTCCTTCATCAACAGCTTTCCCATCTCTTGCTTCCTCCATCGATAACCCTCTTCTCTTTCCTCACGAGTCTCAAACAAGACATTGAACAGTAATTCTAGGTTACATTTCGTCACTCTCTCTTTAAGTTCCCTCACTCATCATTCCTTTCTTTTTCTTTTTCTTTTTTTTTTTTTGTGAAAACTTTTTATCTATAAGTAATATCAGAAACCTCCAAAAATAACTCAGAGATTTACAAAAACATCATGGAGCATCACAGGGGATGCAAACTCAACCACACTAGTCGTCAACCTTTACTAATCCTAAATAACCTCTTACATATTTAGAGAAATACTATTGTTCGAAGGACGTGGTAAGACCTTGAGGAGAAGACAGTAAGTCATCTATAGACATTTTGGTATTTTCTCGACAATATGTCATTATCTAGATCATTATCCTCTACATCCACTTTCACTAGTAAGTGTTCTAATTTTGATTCTACATATCAATATGAGTACTATGCAAATGATACTGTCCCGCAAGAGTCTTATCTATTAAACCAGACTCCCCAACCTTTGTTGGGTTTCTTCTCACCGCACGAACATTTTGATGAGCACATAGGATTGTATTTTAAGCATAAAAGATCTACAGATTTGCCATTATGCGATATTTCTTCATTGAATTTTCGGACATAGCACAACTACTGAAGAACTCAAAGAGATAGCTAGTATAACTGTCCGAGAGAACAATCTGCTACAGCCTTGTTGTTGGTTAGCTAGTTGGAGCACTTGTGAGGATCCCACTCAACAGTTTGATTCCATGAATCTTGGTAATATTTCCATTCTTTCCAAGTCTTGACAAGGAATCAATGCCACAGATTCATGAAAGGTATCACCAAGATAGTCAGATCTTGGAACTTATCGTGCCATCTGTCCACATGGATGTCATCTATCGAGAATGTTGGGATTGTGGAGGCAGTAGGTACAAGAGGAAAAGATAGTAGCATCGGGTTAGGTTCTTGTGTTTTAACTTGGTATGAAGTTTGTCCTTCCTTTAGGCTTTAATCAATCATAAAAAGGTTGTCAAAACGAATAGGAGAATCAGGAGGTGAGGTAATGGGTGAGGGTAAGTTGGGTTTTTTAATTTTTTGTTGGTCAAGTATCTGTAGGGTTTTTGTGAGGAGATTAGGCTGGCTCAATTGATGTGGATTTATCATCATTTGTGGGTTTTGTGAAGTGAATTTTTTATGAGTGTTTGAATTTCTTTATTGAACTGTCGTTGAAGATTGAGGCAGTTTCTGGAACAACTAGGGAGGTATCGGGCAATGGTGATGATTAGTGTTGTTAGAGAATCTGGGAGTATATTTTGGGTGTTGTTAGGAAATTGGAGGTAATAACTGATGTTGGGAGTTTTGGAAGTAAGCTATCATTTGGGCTTGGAGAAGGGGAATTAGTGTGTAGTTTGATAACCAAGAGGATCTTGGTTGTTCAGGGCTAGTAAACGTTGATGATCAGTATGGTTGATTTTGCATCCCCTATGATGTTCCATGGCGTCTTTTTAAATCTCTAAGTTGTCCTTGGAGGTTTTTGATATCACTTTCTTTTCATGGATAGTCTGAGCTAAATCCCCAGGTTCTGATTTGAGCAGTTCATTTTTCCTTGATTGTATATCTTCTTTCAATTAAGTAATGATTGCTACCATTTTTGCTTGATAGTCTTGCAACTAATTGGTTAGTGTTTGCTGGTCGAGATCAATGTTCTAGATGGAGACTTTCTGGGAGAAATGAATCTCTCTTAGCATATGATTTTGTACCAAAGCATTATGAGTCTGCCAATTTAACATCTTTTCTGCGGTAGAGATAGCTGGTTTGGAACCATCCGCTTGTATGATTGCTGCTATAGTAACCTTTCAATAATAGGAATGAGAATCCTCAATTTGGAGAGGGGGAAATCTGTTATAGATGGTGGTAATTGTAGAGCAGACTGAATCATTCAACAACTAAGTGAAATGTTCTGATTTGCTTTTTGCATCTAGATTTCTTTGGTTTTGATGGCGTTGGGTTGGGACACGGTCCTCCAGCTTTGGAATTGTTGCACTACATCATATTTGCTCGATTCTTGTTATTCTCTTCATCTGTATCTAAGTCAGTCAAAGGGTCTCCTTTATAGATACATAATATTGGAAATCTCCGGGACCTAGTTCTCTCGAGAGGCTAACAAGAGGGTCTCCCTGTTTCAAGAGTTTTTTTTTACTTCAATTGGGAATCAGGATCAGTTCTTCTCAATCTTCTTTTTTTTTTTTTTTTTTTTTCTTCTGGAGCCTTTATTTCTTCTTGGCCTTTCATCGTCATCATTATCATCAACAAGGCATGAGTGACATAAGCACAATTCAAAGAACTTATGCCCTTCTGAGTCTTGGAACGGATGTACTAGCCTTCCCTCATTTATGAAATACAAAATAGGGACATTATGTTGATGATGGGGGTCTAGATATTCAATGCTCATTATTGGAAAAGGGTTATTGATGGTCGGCCTTTCTAACCCAAAAGACATGCAGACTGATCCGTCTAGTTGACTTATGAATTGGGCCATTAATTGTTGGATGGGCTGAGCTTGTTGGTTTTCTTCATAATGTGTGATCCAGGAGGTTGGAAGGAGTTTGAGCAATTGTTCTCTTTTGATTTGTCAAGGGATCTATGTATGAATAGGGGTATGCTAAGGATCAACTGTTAGGAAGAGAGCTTCGTCATGCAAGGCCAGTATTGTTTAGTCAAAAGCATGTTTTTGAACTTTGTAAGCAAATTGGTAGTGAAGGGTAGTTGCTGAGATAGTTTGGATAAAATGATCTCCTGTGATCTAGATTTGAAGTTTTAAGCAAGTGGTTAGGTGGGAATCAATAAGTGGGAGGTTGAAGTTTGGATAAAAGGTGCATAAAATGGTGCCAGCATTGAGTGTAGTTTGAAGAGTAGTGATACAAGCATGCTTGTATGTTTTACAATAGGTGTCTAAGAGGGCTATTCTTAAGACTACAGGAAGACCTCTTCTTCTATGAAAACTCATGACAAGTCTCATAGCACCAAAATGAAGGTGAGTGAAACCATTTCTTTTCCAGGATTAAAAGTGAGGTAGAGGAGAATCAAGGGAAAGGTGTTGCTCTCTCTCAGGGATGTACAATTACGTTAAGGACGTAGAAAATACTAACTTTCTAACTATTTTTTGTAGTTTAGAAAAGATTTTTGGAATCTTTTGTAAACCTGGTTTTTGAGGTTTTGGTATACATTACAAGGGTTTAATAGATAAGACTCTTGTGGGACAGTATCATCTGTATAGTACTCATATTGATATGTAGAATCAATATTAGAACACCTACTAGTGGAAGTGGATGTAGAGGATAATGATCTAGATAATGACATATTGTCAAGAAAATACCAAAATGTCTATAGACAACTTACTACCTTCTCCTTAAGGTCTTACCACATCCTCCAGACAATAGTATTTCTCTAAATATGTGAGCACCTAGTGGATGAAATTAGAAAGTAGATGTTTTAATGCGAAATTTGAAACCAAAGATGAGACCTAGGCTCTGATACCAATCGAATACAAAAGGACATAACATAAACACAAAAGTAAACAAGAGATAAACACAACTATCAAACAAAGGATCAAACTAGAAAACCCAAAAACTAGAAGTTTAAAGGACTACCTTGCTTATTTAAAGAAGGACTACCTCTTGGTTACTGGGTTTTGGGTTCTAGCACCATTCTGTGTTCCCAGATTTTTTGATAGATTATTGATGCAATAGATCCTGTATCATAAAATGTAATTACAGGAATTTCTTCTTCCTTTAACAGGATTGTTGCTTAAGTCAAGAGGAGCTAAACTTGAGGTGATAAAGCAAAGAGTCCCATAACCATGGCTATTACTCGGTTCTTTGGGCCCTTTCTTGTCCTCCTCGTCATTCTCTTCATCTGTATCTAGGTTAGCCAAAGGGTCTCCTTTATAGATAATATAATATTAGAAATCTCTGGGACCTGATTCTTCCAAGAGGTCAACACAAGGCTCTCCCCATTTGAAGAGTTTTTCTAACTTCTATTGGGAATAACTAGGATCAGTTCTTCTCAGTCTTCTTTTCTTTCTTCTGGAGCCATTTCTTCTTGGCCTTTCATCTTCATCATCATCATCATCAATAAGGCATGAGTCACATGAGCACAAATCAAAGAACTTATGCCCTTTCTAAGTCTTGGAATGGATGTACCGGCCTTCCCTCCTTTGTGAAATACAAAATAGGGACACACTTACTTTACTTGCACACAAATCATATGATACTTGTACTCTAAGGCAATATTATTTTGGAATCTAGTCATGACACCATAGAAAAGCACACATGAGTAGACAACATACTAAAACAAAAGCAAGCAAAAAGCAAAAGCAAAAGCAAACACACTAAATAAAGTAGTCTTCACATGATGATGGACAATAAGATGGTCTTTTATGTGATAAAAAAGATAAAATCCAAGAAAAATATACATTAGAATAAATATTCTATTCTTTGTATGGTTCGAAATATATGCAAAGAATCATAAAATTGAATATCCATTTAAAATGGTTAACCTAATAACAACTAGAAAAAAGGTTATAGCTTGGGAAACTACAAATGGTCAAACTATAGAATCTGATCATCCTCCTCTCAGGGCAATAAAAATTTCTATGGGTATAGAAACTATTGAAGCAGGCCCTTACAAAAAACCATAGTAAAGTGACTCTACGAATTTAAAAAAACATAGTTACTCAGAATAATTATACAAATACATATTTAGACTCAATAGAATAATAATTATCTAGGATGGTTAAATCTCAGAAAATTGAAGAACCTCTTGAACACACACACACACACATATATATAAAATCTTTTGAATCCAATATACAAAGTCTTTCTACATCCCGTCGGAAATCAAGAGGAGATGGCATCCTGGACACTAAGGGCCCAATCCAATAAAGCACAAGTGAAGACCCAATCCAAGTCTCCACAAATACTTAGATCAAGGCCCAAAGAGAGCTCAAGTTCAGATCTAAAGTGAGGTCCAAAAGAGTGTTAGAAGTCAGGGAAAAGAAGGAACAGGCTACTCCATGCAAGTCCAGGAAGTTGTCTCGAAAAGTGGCCCATGGTTTTGGTCCAATCTTGCTAGAACCCAATCCGACCATTCGAACATGAACAACCCATATTCGGCCCATAAAAGGAAGCTCAAAAGACCTCAACACAAAGCCCTAATAAAGGCCCAAGCCCAAGCGCTTTCCACAGTCCGATCCAATTCATGGCAAAATGCTGCCCAGAATAAAGCCAAGAAACAGATTCTGGTTTTTGGCCCATTTTGGCCAGAACCCTATCCAGCCCAAACCACATGAGCAGCCCATCTTCAGCCCCTTAAAAATGAGTCCTCAAGACCTCATCACGAAGCCCTAATGAAGGCCCAAGTGGCCTCCCCAACTCTATCCCAATTTAGGTAGAAAGGTGGCCCAATAATCCAAGACATCAAGAGCTAAATTTATCTCAAGGCCTTGCCTTACAATGTTGTCCAGCTTGATTGACCATTGTGCAAGCTATTCAAGACCCAAAGATGGATCAAGTCCAAGGAAGCCCAAAATCCACCCAAGAAGCCCAAGATGATAGCCCAAGCAAGTAAAGGCAGAATGGGCAGTTTACTACCCAGAAATTAAAAAAAAAAAAAAAAAAAACCTAACTGTTGGAAAGTATAACTGTACTTTCCAATGGTTAAAAGGCTCTCTCTCACTCTTTCTACTAGCAAGTTGCCTTCTTTCGTCCATAAATGTGTCTCACCTCTCATTTGAAGCATAGAAGAATATGGAAAGATGTTGAGAGCATTAAAGAACATGTATTGAGAGTGAGCAGAATTGAGTTGTGCGAGAGTTGGAGATGGATCAAAGAACTAGAAGACAATGTTCTCTCTAGTTGGAATATCCTCTCCACTTCCCACTCAATCACTCATGTTTTGGGCATTGACCCACTTCTCTTTCTTTGAGCAATTGACAGGCAATCATCCCTTTGTTTTGGGCAATTGTCTCACCATTCTTATGTAATTTTCTTCTCCTAAATATAGATGAAGCTCATTTGTTCTTTCCATCATTTTTGTTCTTTGATATTCCACGTTCATTTGTACTACTGGAGAAATCATCTCCTAGTATCTTCAGGGATATCAAAACCTATTTTTCATGACAACCCTCCCCCTAAAAAGGCTATAAACAAGCTAACTGAAATTGGAAAACATTACATGCGATAAGGATGTGTAATTTAAAAGAGAAAAATGAACATGGTCTTTTTCACACAATTCACTGTAAATTCTGCTTTGTTTTCATAACACAATGCCCACTAATTCTAATTTCTATATCTCCTAAGGATAACAAAGACATTCAAACAAGGGATTCAGAGAGAGAGACAGAGAGAGAGAGGACCTTTATGATTTAGAGCAATATGTTTTGAAGAGTTAGGAAGAGTAGTGGTGAATAGGAGCAATTCAAGAGAGATTTAATCAAATGTTTCAAGAGTAGCGTCTTCATAATCTTCTTCCTCTTCTCCTTTTAACAATTAAAATTAGGCACTCAACATATCCTCTCTCTCTCTCTCTTTATGACTCAACCTAGTTGGCATCAAGACCGTTATTTGGGCCATGACCACCAATTGAAAAAGGATAAAAGCCTTCCATATTTACTTATTCATGTTTGATGAGCTTTTTAAGCTAAAATCTTAATTATAAGGTTAAAATTATAAATAATTTTCATTTTAGATTATATTTACATTGGACTTCACCGATGATGTTAATGACACACTACCCACTTTTCCACACCTAATAGTGGATACTAGTTTTAAAATAGTCATATTCTCATATTAAAATAAATAAATAAAGTTAATTTTTGTAAGAAGAAAAGAAAATCCATTGTCATGTACATCAATTTATTTTATGCCCTGCAGCTTTCACATACCTTACCCCTGAGACCACAACATAACTCCCTTCACATTTTTGGTCTTGCTTCTTTAGTCTCTCTCTCTCTCTCTCTCTCTCTCTCTCTCTTTATTTTCTTTTTTACTATACTGAGGTTGAGAAGTGGAGTTTCCTATAAACATTGTTGTGTGGATTGTTTGTTTGCTTTGGTTTATTTCTATTTGGCAAGTGAAAGTACAAGATCCATTCAGGGCTCGAGTACATCACTTGAGCATGGAGGATGTGATATGGTTCGATGGTTGATAGTCACAAAAGAGAAGACTTATGTTCATAGCATGGAGGGTGCGCATGACACTTGGTGGCTAGGTGGTGCTTAGGTGTGGGAGGCACCATGGCATGTAAGTGGGTGTGCGTGTAGGTGTTAGGGCGTGCGGCATGGCTGTGTGAGCGATATGTGTGTCGGCACACAAAGCAGGAGGGCTTACGATGTGATCATGATTTATCGCATGAAGATCGATAGTTTTGGCAGTATTATCATAGTTTGAAGAAGTGAGTTTGGCATGCAAATTTGAAGACATTTGGCATTGGATGGCATGTGGGTCTTTGAACACATGCTGGCGCATCCAGCATGGACACTTGGAGTTTGAATAGCATTGTATGTGGCAGTTTCCTGTCTAAGTAGATCTCAAGGCATGTGTCACTTGGAAATAAGAGTAGAAAAGTCAAACAATATAGGCAGAAGGTTAGGTGGCAAGCACTGTGAGAAGATGGCGCACTGTTACAGACCTAAGGAGGACCATGTGCAATTACAGGGATAGAGCAAGACAAGTAGCAATGAGACACTAGCAACAAGAGTAATCGAGGCTTAAGAAGTACTAGAAGCAGCTGAATAGCTCAGTGATGCAGAGATGTGTAGCTAGTACACCCGTGGTGCGCCTAAGCAATGCGTAGTTGAGCTGCCATGTGGATCAGGACCCACTCGAGAGAATTCTAGTGCAATCAGGACTCTTGAGAGCCCTACCTCAACCAAGACTCCTAAATAAACAAGAAGTCCTACTCCAACAAGAAGACCTACTTCAACAAAGAGTCTTGGAATGGTAAAGAGTCCTAAAATAGCAAAGAGTCCTAATGAAACAAGGAGTTCTAGTATAGTAAGAAGTCCTACCCAAGTTAGGAGTCATAGGGCAACACAAAATCCTAGCGGAGAAAGAGGCTACCAAGTGCCAAGAGATAAGAAGCCTTGATCTTAACTAAGTCTATCAAGAAGTTGAGAAGACTAAGTCAAACAAGGAGATAAGTTTATCTCTTATGGTTATTTGGATTAATAGTTTGGCCTTAGTAGGGGATAAGGTTAGATAATATTGGTTGTTAGATTTGGTTGTTGCAATCCTAGATCAAGTAATACTCAAGAGGGAGTTTTGAATCCTATAAATACCTCATGGAGCTAAGCTTTTTGTTATATTTTAATTCTATTAAACTAAATAAGTTTCAATTCTGTTTTTCAAAGTGAGAGCTTAACTTAGGAGCATAAAGGAGTAATCCTTCTTTGTGCTACACCACCACTCGAGTGATTCCTATAGTATAGAATGGTAAGAATTCATGAGCACAATCGAGCATGAGTGTTCCAATTTTGTGGTAAAGACCATCTCTTTTCCAAGGCTAACCCTTTCATGTGACATAGATACTATGAGAGGGGGTTGCACTCCAATCTATCATACCAACTAATGCACTAACAGTTTTTGGTGCTTTCACTGAGAGCCTTAATACAATCCATCTGAGGGGCAATGACACACCAACTTTGTGAAGATGCATCTTTGCAATGGTTGAACCATTAAAGCAACCAACTCAATGTGAATGCATTGAGGCAATGGAGGCACAGTTTGAGGCCTCATACATTAACATCCAAGAGACTAGCAAGTGTTTAGCTCATCTTGAGCAGAATATTCAAGCCATCTCAATCTATTGTAAACCTTGCAAACCAAGACCGATATGAGAAAGAGGAGAGGCCATGAGGGCCAAGATTCACGTATCATTCAAATCTCAAGCAATGAGGAGGGGGTATCCGACACCCACAAACCTGGAAACTCATTATCCAAGTCCCCAAGCAGTGAGGAGGAAGAAGGTATGATGCCAAGTGCCAGTGAGGAAGAATAATGGTTGAGAGATAGGAGAAGAGGCCATAGAGAGCCAAGACTGCCATACACAACCTCAAATTCCCCAAGTTCCAAGGTGGAGATCCGAGTGCATGGGTGGCTAGCACAAAAATTTACTTCAGCTACTATCCAATAGACAAGTATGAGAAAGTGAGAATTATCGGATTCTATTTGGAGGACGAGTCACAGCAATGGCTTCAATGGGGGAAAGACACCATGAAAAGCACAAAAACTTTTCATGGTCACAGCTAGTCAAAGAGATGATTAAAAGGTTTGGTGATACAAGTTATGTGAACTACAATGAGGCCTTATCCAAGTTGAGACAAATCAGATTCTTGAGAGACTGTCAAAAGGAGTTTGAGAAGTTATCCACTTAAGTAGACTATAAGAAAAGGCATTCATTGGTACCTTTGTTGTTGTACTCAAACATGAGTTAGTAACTAAAGTAAAGCTTTAATAACTAAAGTCATTGATGCAGGTTTGGGATATTGCCCACCTCAAAGATGCCCAACAGCAAGATACGAGGAGGACTATCTGATTCCAACTGGCCAAAATAACCTGTAGCCTAGTACAAACAAGGCCAAATGCATCTAGAGCCTTCACCAAGGCATCAACAAATCCAAGAAGATCAACCAACCTGAGAGCCCTACCCCAAGGCGTCAAAAGACTTTCCTATTCAAAGATAGAAGCATGGCATGCTAAAGACCTTTGCTTCAATTGTGATGAGAAATTCGTGCCCGGTCACAAGTGCAAATCATCCCGAATTTTCATGGTTGAACTAGCAAGTGAAGAGGAGATCAAGCATGAAGAGGATAAGGCTTATCTTGAGTCTTATGCCAAAGAGAATGTGGTCCAAGAGAAGAAGATTCAAGAGGAAGACCCTCTGATTTCCATCCATACATTGGCTGAAATTCAAGAGCCAAAAACATTGTGCACACAAATAAACATTAGCAAGAGGGAGGTAACCATCTTAATTGATAATGGTTTTACATTGAAATTTATCAACCCTAAGATGGCCAAATCCTTAGGAATGCCCTTTGAGAAGGTGGAAGAGTTCAAAATAAAGGTGACAAGTGGAGAAAACTCAAGTGCTAAGAAGTCCATATAATGTCAATCTAAGGATCCAAGGATTTCAATTAAAGATTGATCTTTACACACTATCATTGGTAAGATTAGATGTTGTCTTGGGAGTGAAATGGCTGAAGAAACTTAAAAGAAGTGTAGCCGACTACAAGAAGATAAAGATTGAGTTTCTTCATAATGGTCAATGGATCAAGTTAAAGATAGACAACCGAGCCATGGTCAAAGGTATTGAGATAATACATATGTAGTCCATTGTCAAGAAAGGAGGACAAGTCTTTGCCATCCAAATTTCCTCCCAGCCAAGAGTAAGAAACATGACCAAGGAGCACACTCAACCTGACAAGGAAGACTCCCACATCCACAAGGACATTTGGTGTGTCCTCAAACAACTAAAAATAAATTAACCTACTTCACTAAATATTAGTATAGAGTAAGTAGGGTTGTCTTCTCAAAAAATTGTGGATTTACTTCTTTTAAGGAAATAAAAATAAAAATATGGGAGCTAATAAACTAAAAATAAAAACTCAAAATTAAAAAAAAATAAAAACTAATGGAAAATCAATTTTTTAATCAAAAATATTATCTCCATATTAATGTATTTGATTGATTATTGATACAAAAATTACTCAACATATATAAATAAATTGGTTATAGCTATTAAATATTACAAAACGACCAATCTCTCCTTACTTTTTTGGTAATTAAGTTACCATCATTAATTACTTCCCTAATCGAAAGACAACCCAAGAGACTCTTGTTAGATTTAGTGTTTTGACAGTTTTAAAATCTAGAGAGACCAAATTCTAATTAACGAAGTCTAATCTGGATTTATTTAAATTAGATTATTTAATCTCATGGCATAAGTTAAATAGCTTGCGATTCCATAAAACCATGTTAATTACCATTTTATTAAAAATAAACAAATTTTATCATTTTTTATTGATTGTAACTATTTTAGAGTTATCAAATATAGACATCTATTTAATAATCTAAAACAATCATAAACATTAGGGTATAAAGATTAAACTTACAAAATATTGAGTCAATCTCATTTAGATCTCACAATCCTCGTTCATCAAAACTTCAATAACCCTCTAGCTAGAAAATTAATTTAACAACAACATATGGGAGAAGAATAACTCAAAAATTCTATAGGAATTAACTAAATGTTGCTATTGGAAAATTGGTAAAATATGCTGGAAACTACAAATTTAGTGGCATACTACTACTACCATCTAATGCTTGGATGTGGACTATTTTAGACGTGAGTGGCAATTGGGAAGAAAAGAGTCGGGGGGCTATAGGAGCCGTGGCCCCCTTTTTGGGCTCCTCCTTTTTGCTTCATGTAATACTCATATGTATAGGGTGAGTTAACTTAATTTTTAAAGAGAAAATCATTCTAAGTTTTAAATAACTACTAAATAAAATATTACAAGGGTTGAAATTTTCAAAATTCTTATTTCTAAATATTTAGGAACAAATTCAATATATTTGTAAATCTTTCATGCTTTCAAATTTGTCCTCACTTTTCCTTGAATTTTCGTGCAACCAAATAGGAAATTTTCTACAATGATTTTTCAATAAATCTTAGATTATCTACTAAGTTCCACATGCCCATGTGCTAACGAAATAGTGTTGTTGTCCAATTTTTCCATTCTTTGTATGAATGCTCCAAATTAACTCGTTTTTCTCTACTTTCCTTCTTATGTCTCCTTCATCAATTCTAACATATAAAATATCATAAATTATAGTTATTAGTATCATATTTATTTAAAAATAAAATAAATTCAATTACAAATATTATACTAATTTATGTCTCATCAACATTAGAGTCCTATTGGACAAGTATAACCAAGTTACATTGGAACCAAAGTCCTTACCACCAACAAGGGACTTTGATCATTCAATCATCCTCAAACATTAATCCAAACCCATCAATGTTCCACCATATCAGTAAGCGCACGATCAAAATGAAGAGATTGAAAGAAAGTAAAGGAGATGCTTGAGAATGGCTTGATATAACCTAGCACAAGTTCTTTCTCTAGCCTGATTTTGCCTGTCAAGAAGAAGGATAGCTCTTGAACATTTTGCACCAAATATCAAGCCTTGAATAAAGTAACCATCAAGAGTAGGGTTTCCATCCCCACCATTGATGATATGCTAGACGAATTAAGAGGAGAAAACTACTTTTCAAAGATGGATTTAAAAGCTGGATACCATCAGATCCATATCAAAATATCTGATGAGCACAAGACAACATTCCGGACCCATAATGGCCATTATGAGAACCATATCATGCCCTTTGGATTGTGCAATTCGCCAAGCACTCTCTAAGCTTGTAATGGGCATGGTTAAGGAGGTTCGTTACCGATCTTCTTCGACAACATCTTGGTGTAATCAACAACATGGAATAATCATCTCAAACACTTGGAGATGCTAACCTAAAGAAAATCAATTCTACATCAAGGTATCCAAGTGTGTTTTCGATCAATAATAGATAGAGTATTTTGGCAATATTATCTCTATAAATGGAGTAAAAGTAGATCCTAAAAAGGTGAAAGCAATGCTAGCTTGGCCAAAACCTATAACACTAACACAACTTAGAGATTTTCTTGGTTTAACTGGATACTATCACAAGTTTGTTAAAGATTATGATAATATTGGAAGACCTCTATCCAATATAATCAAGAATGATGCTTTCTCATGGAGTCAGGATAGTAATGAAGCCTTTTAAAGGCTAAAAACAACCATGACCAAAACCTTAGTCCTTGTCATTCTCAACTTTAAAGATAAGTTCGAGATTCACTCAGATACGAGCTCCATTGGTGAAGGAGTTGTCCTAGTTCAGAAGGGAAGGCCCCTAACCTATCTTAGCAAGGCTTTGGGAGAGCAAAAGAAAGCATGGTCAATTTACGATGTGAGATACTGGCCAATACCTTCTAAGAAGGGAGTGTAAGATCATCACCAATCAAAACCCTTTGAAGGCTTTGTTGGAACAAAGAATCAACACACCACAATAGCAAAAGTGGGTGGCCAAACTACAAGGATACCAGTTTGAAGTCCTCTACGGGCTATGAAGAGATAACATTGTTGCTGATACCCTATCTTGCCGAGATGATAGTGAAATCCTAATGCCAATTCAGGACTATCTTGGAGAATTTTGGATGAAATCATGGTAGCCATCCATCAAGATGACCACAACCAAGCAATAGTGGAGAAATTAGAAGTGGGTGATGAAGACGTAGGCAACTATGAGATAAAGAATGACCCACTTCTTTTAAAAGGCTTAGTATATACCCTAAAGGTTGGAGATTTGAGGCAACAAGCCCTTGAACACTTCCACAACTCGAGAAGAGGCCACAATAATGTCTTCAGGACTCACATGCGGATTTCCAAAATGTTTACTTAGAAAGGAATGAAGAGTGATGTTCACACTTATGTCAAGAAGTGTGAGATGTACCAAAGAACCAAAAGAGAAGTTACCAAACCACATGGTTTACTACCGCCCTTGCCTATTCCGAATAATGTTTGGCATGACATCACAATGGATATCAATTGAAAGATTGCCTATAAGCAATGGATACAACAACATTTATGGATTGTTTGTCAAAGTATATAGATTTTATGTTGATTGCTCAACCATACACAACAAAAACCATTGCCAAGCTCTATGTGGACTATGTGATGAAACTTTATGGTGTGCCAAGGAGCATTGTGACAGACTGAGATAGAATTTTCATGGGTTATTTTTGGAGAGAATTCTTTCGGATGTAGGGAACTACATTGGCTAGACGTTTAGTCTACCATTCCTAAGTCAATGGCCAAACTGAAGTCACCAACTAGATTTTGGAGTAATACCTAAGGTATTTTGTGTATCACAACCCGAGAAGATGGGAAGGGCATTTGGCTTGAGCTGAATATTGGTATAACACTAGCCATCATTTAGCTATAGGTATGACACCATTCCGAGGACTATATGTGGACTATCCCCGGTTCTACCATAATACATCGAGGAGGCCATAGCCACTGATCTTGTCGATGTTGAGCTAAGGACTCGAGATGAAGTATTGGCCAACCTAAAGGTTAATTTGAAGAAGGCTTTAGCAAGAATGAAGCGCATGCATGATCAAGAGTTGTTTGAGGTTGGAGATTCAATGTATCTTCAATGTTCCCTCAAGAAAAAGAGCAAGGATTTCAAGAACGTTCTTCGAAAATTACAAGCTAAGTTCTTTGGACCCTTTTAAATCATAGCTAAGTATAATAAGCTTGCTTACAAGCTTGATCTACTGCCAAACTACCATATTTTTGTTTTCCATATGAGTTGGTTAAGGAGAAGAGTTGGAGATCCTACGAGTCCCTACCACCCTACTCGAGGTTGATGAAGATTGGAATGTGTTGTTAGAATCGGAAGACATTCTGAATAGTTGACGGGTTAGACATGGAGACCAGACACATTTTGAAATCTTGGTAAAGTGGAAAGGCCTTGGAGAAGAAGATGCAATAAAGGAGGATATGCAGGAAATCATCTGAAGCTATCCTACCTTAGACCTTGAGGGCAAGGTCAATCTCCAAGGGAGGGCAGCTGTTATGAACATAAAAAACATGCACAATGCCAAGGATAGAGCAAGGCAAGTAACCGTGAGACACTAGTAACAAGGAACAATCGAGGCTGGGGAATCATTAAAAGTAGCTGAACAGCCTGGTGATGCAGAGACATGTATAGCTAGTGCGTGCGATGTGCCTAAATGATGTGCAGCTAAGCTGCAATGTTGATCAAGACCCACCCAAGAGAATTCTAGTGCAACCCGGACTTTTGAGAGCCCCACCTTAACCAAGACTCCTAAATGAGCAAGAAGTGCTACTCCAACAAGAGGACCTACTTCAACAAGGAGACCTAAGGCAATAAGGAGTCCTAAAGCAACAAGGAGTCCTAATACAGCAAGGAGTTCTACATAAGCTAGGAGTCCTAGAGCAGCGCAAAGTCCTAGACAAGAAGGAGACTACCAAGTCCCAAGAGATAAGAAGTCTTGATCCTAGCCAAGTCTATCAAGAAACTGAGAAGACTAAATCCAAGAAGAAAATAGCTAGATCACATCAACAAGAAGTCCTATCAACCGAGATCAAGTACAAGTCTTCAAGCAATGTTGCAGATGAAGATAATTTAGACTAGGAGTCTTACTTATATGGTTATTTAGATTAGTATTTTAGTTTTAGTGGGGGATAAGTTTAGATAAGATTGGTTATTAAATCTAGTTGTTAGAGTCCTGGATCAAGTGATACTCAGGAGGTAAGATGAAATCCTATAAATAACTATGGAGCCGGGCTATCTTAGGGAGATATCTTATATTTTAATTCTATTGAACTAATAAAGTTTTAGTTTTTTTCTTTCAAAGTAAGAGCTTAACTTAGGAGCATAAAGGAGTAACTAGTCTTTGTGTTATACTACTATTTGAGTGATCCTTGTGGCGTAAAGTGTTTGGAATTCATGAGTACAACTGAGTGTGAGTCATCCAATTTTGTGGCAAAGCCCATCTCTTTGCCAAGGCCAACCCTTTAGTGTGAAATAAGTGCTACGAGAGGGGTTTGCACTCCAATCCATCATACCAACCAATGCCCTAAAACACACACAAGCACACTTGGCAGTGCTGGAGCAACCATGTGTGTGTAGTGATACTCGATTTTGATATCACGATTCCAAACAAATATACCTAAATCTAGTGTTGTGTATAGTATGAAGTAAGTATCGTTCCCATGAATATATTTTATACTATCAAATATGAATAACCTTAATCTAAGTTAAATAGATCCAATCAAAGTTATGAGATAATTAAAAAAAAAAAAAACTAAAACAGAATATAAAAACCCTAATGTGATGAAACCCCCAATATAATAAAAATTCTAAAATATCGATTTCATTTATTTTAATCTTTTATACTATTGAATCTTTCCAATCCTTAAGTTTATTGACTAATAATTTATTGATGATAAAGGTAGATTTTCCAAAATTAGATTCACCCCAATGGTCATGGAATGAATCTTTAATTCGACAAACCAAAATCCAATGGTTATGCAATTTTGATTAATCTGATTACATTAAATTCTGTGAAAATCTGTAATTTAAGATTTTTCCTAAATTCTCACATATGAAATTAATCCAATAGTCATACTCATAATCTTATATGGATTTTATTGTTCGAACTAATCTCATGCAATTATATTGCACTCAATCTAAAATCATGCAAAACGCAAGCCTAAACATTTCGAAGCATTAAATTCAATAATAAAATTTTATCAAACAATAATTGTACCAATGAAACTTAAAGGAAAGAAATAATTCAAGTAATGTAATTAATTAAAAATAGAATTCATCAAGTTTTAGAAACAAAAAAAAAAATAGCTAGACATTGAAAAGAAGAATGAAAAGATAATAAAAATCATTACAACCCTTTTTTGCACTACGAAGGAAGTCGAAGTCGTCCTCCAATAGGCAGCAGCTGCTAGGATTTGCAATTAATAGAGGAATGAGAGAAAATCAAGAAGGGGGTGTGAAGTGAATCGTGGAGGGCATGAATTATCCATTCTGTCCACAATAGTGTTGTATTTATAACACTAAAACCCTAGGAAGAATTTGGAAACTTGAACTTTTTGGACATTTAGATTTTTTGAAAACTTGGTATTGTTAGAATGATAAGAATCACTTGCTTCCCAAGCAATTTGGAGACTTCTTGATTCTTGGATAAATTCTAAAATTGACAGCAACATTATTTCCAAATTTCTAGCACTTTGTTTTCTTTTTCAGTAGGGGATTGACTTCCAGCGCTGCAGTGAAATCGACCTAAATTTCAGACAAGCTGCTACCTAAATCTACCTCTGAGTCTTCACAAGAATTGTAAGGCTTGAAGTCTTCTTATCAATGCCATAAAAATTAACTCGATCGGATGTCAGAACAGAAAGTTAAACCTAAAATATTGAATGTTGTTCATCTAGTCCGAAAATAGAAATTAAAGTCCATGTTTCCTAAATCATTAATCATGAAATAAATCAATATAAAATCATAAAATATAGTTTAAATTAATCCTAAAACACATAAATAAATGCTAAAAAAATATAATTCAAATGTATAAAAATATTGTTATCATACAGTGAATCTAGGGTATTAGTGTAACTGTCTAGGGAAAAGGCTATGTAACGGCTATTAGGAGGCTTTTATGGGCATCAAATAATCATGTGATTGTGGGGATCACAAGACAGTTGAATAGGTAGGTGGTCTAAGAACCACGATCCGACCTTGAGCCTAAAAACATAGGCAAAGGGAAAGACAAGTTGGGAAATGGGAAAAAGGAGTAAGAAGAACAAGAAAAAGAGAAAGGTGATGGCAAATCCGAAGGGCCAACAAACAATGAGTCAAGAGGCGGTTATTTTCTATGTGATGGAACAAACAGGGAAAGGGATTGCCCTAAAAGGGGGACAATGATTGCATTGGTGGCATCTCTAAGTGAGAGTGATAAAGACAGTGATGGACCTGTACATGTCAACTCTCTGTAATTGGTCAACAAAATCAAAGCAGAAGCATATAGGACTCTTAGATATCCGATAACCTTTTGTTTTTTTATATTCCATCTATGTTTTATCATTGATGGTATAGGGCCCAATAGCACATAACCAAAAAGTCCACTAAACCAATAACCACCAAATCCCACAAGCTACCAAATGGCCTCTTGGTAGGCACCCAAGACAACCGAACGCCCTTGGTCAAACACTTTTAATTAAGCCTTTTGGACATTGCTTGATCAAATACTTTCGGTTAAACCTCTCAACTACTACCAAGTGGTCTTACACTAAGTAACGTCTTCACAAGGTAAATCAAGATCATAATCATTTGATATTTGAACCTTCCCAAATCCTAAGAGTAATCTCGCCCAATAAGAGAGGAAATGTCTATAATCTCGTCCAATAGGTAGAGAATCTCCATGACAATTTCAACTTCCCTAAACCCCGTAAGAACCTAAATCTCCTAAGGATCTTTGGTTACAGTCATTATAATCTCAGAAGATCTCTAATGATTTCTCCATAATGTAACTAAAGTTTTTACACCCTCAAACAAGAGACTTGTCATATATGCATATTCTATATATATTATGCAATAGCAACCCACCAGGTACATTCTTTATACATTACATACACACATTACTTAGAGACAATGCAAGGCAAATCTAAGGTGCTTCACAGTCTGTTCTCTTTCCCTTTTATTCCTCTTTCTGACTTGAGTATCAGAATTTCCTCTGCTTGACCACTTCCAGTGGACATTTTGCAAGTCTTTCCATCCACGAAGGCCTAGCAGACACATCAACACTGGTTCTTCATTTGAATCGGCAAAGCAGTTTTATCAGTAGAGCAAATACACCTCCAACAGAATGGCATTTTCCATGAAAATAGACTGATAATTCAACCAAAGATACTTCATGCCTTATTTCATTGTCTTCCCTATCACTATGCCGCCCAAAAGGAAAAACAAAAACAACACCTCAAAAGCAATGTCTACGATGGGAGGACGAATGTCCAACCCTATGGACCCTCCTCCAGCAGCAACTTTGACTAATCAACCGGATGTTCCATCATCTGCTCACAATGCCAGGTAAAGCCACTCTTGCAGGGAGATCCCCAGCCACCTATTGCCCAACCTCAAGGTTGGCCGACTCCGCGTCCTGTTCTAGCCTCTCCCAACTGAGTTAGTCACTCTCAAATAAAAAAGTTGGAATCCTAGGTACAAGGCATGAGCAAAGTATTAGAAGAATTTACCCGCGTACTTAGACAAGAAGCTCAGTCCTCCTCCAGGAGGTTAGGGCACTCACGCTCACATAGACTGCAAGCTTGAAAGCACCGAGAACCCTCAATAACCTCTCGACAAGATCCAGATGACTTGAAGAAGTAAGTCAAAGGGCTCGTGGCTACCGAACTTAGACATGTTGGTGTAGGATAGGATGAAAACACCCAACATAATACTAATCTGTCACCATTTGATCCAAAAATCTCCACTGAGCTGAAGTCGTGAGATGTCCTCCTCCCTCCAATGGAGAGGTACGATGACACTATCGACTCTCAAGATTACACAACCCATTTCATGACAGGTATGATCTTGAGGGACATGTCAAACACTGCAATGAACAAATACTTCCCCACAACCTTGAAAGCCAACACACTAATGTGGTTTAACTCACTTACATCGGTCAGCATTAGGATTTTCTCGTAACTAAGGCAGCAGTTTGAAGCCAACTTCATGATCAACTGAGGCACGAAGAGAAAATTTAGCTTCCTCCTATCCTTATAACAGAGAGATGACAGCCTCTGAAGGATTTTCTCAATAAATTCAAGATCGAGATGATGAAAAACTCAGGCCTGGACCATTCCATCACTTTGGTAGTATTGCTTATTGGATTGCGGCCCTTTGAAATGAAGACCTCAAACATGAAGAATCCTCCAACCACTATTCAAGAGTTTTATGCCTGAGTAGAAAAGTATATCACTACGGAAGAAGCTAAAGTATTTGATAAGTGCTGAGGCAGAACAGGAAGAAACGAGTGCAGTCACTCGTCATAATGACCCTTGCCCAAGAAGAGCTAACTAGAACCTCCGCCCCATCACAAATTCAATAACTATACTCCTCTAAACTATACACCCAGCAAGATACTGATGTAAATTAAAAACAAAACCTATATTAAATGGCCCCCTCTTCTAACGGGAGATGAGTGATTACGGCTACCTAACAGATAAATACCGAAAGCTAAAAGATGAGTTTGAGACTTTAGCTCGAGATGGCAAGCTTACAAAATGAGAGAACAATCCCTCTTGAGGACAAAATGTAAAGGGTCTGGCAGAGGTTAGACTCACGGAACCAAACAAGCTACCAGTTACAAGAGTCACCTGGAGCCAAGCGAATAGAGTAATTCTTCACGTACAAAGTGGGAACTCCTCACTATGTGGTTCTTTGATGCTTCCCACTATCTGTAATTCTTCTCTAGTCAAGGGTCTGGCTCAACACCAGGTGGGTGAATGATCACCCCAGTATTCCAAATGGCAAAAGCATCTACATCTGAGGATATTCTCACTACTCGTATCAGGAAGAGGTACAAAAGGAAGAGACTAGTGATTAACTTCGACGACAATGATTTAGTAAGAGTCGATTCAAGCCAACATAACCCGTTGGTCATCACCACCAAGATGAGCCAATACATCGTGAAGAAAATCTTCATTAACCAAAGGGCGAGCTACGATCTCCTTTATAAAGACACCTTCTAGTAAATGGGTTTCAACCAAGTGCTTCTTCAACCCATGCGAACCTTAAAAAGGACTCTCAAATGAGTGGTTATACCCTAAGGGCACTATTTCGCTCCTAGTAATCTTAGGAGCGCCACCCAACCATGCCACTACCACGACTACCTTCAATGTGTTCAAGCTGTCATCTCCTTATAATGCCATACTCGGTTGACCTAGCCAAGATGCCTGGGAAGCACTGTCTAGCACCAAACACATGAAGGTCAAGTTTAGGATGCCTCTCGGCATTAGAATACTTAACTATGACCAAGATCCATTAAACACCTTGGTCTAGTAATCTCTATCCGCTACTACTTTGTTAGTGTACTAGTATTGCTAACTAGCTATCCTAATTTGGAATTCTTTTGCCCTATGATTATCATTACAATAATATCTCTATTTTACGTGCTTTGCTACTTCTTTATACCACTTTGATCATGTCAATCTCACAGCAATCAAAAACAACTTTCAAGTGGTAGCAATGCATCCTATACGAGTCTTAACACCCAACTGAGTTGACGCTCCCTCTCTCTCGACTCTATGCGCCATACGAGTCCCAACACCCAAGTAGGATCAAACTCTCATTCTCTCGGCAACGTATCCTATTGAGGTCTTAGCACCTGACTAGGCTGACACACTCAATCTCTTGGCATTACACCTCATATGAGTCCCAGAACTCGAGTAGGATCAAACTCCCATTTTCTCAACAACGCACCTTATATAGGTCCTAGCACCCGATCAAGCTGATGCATCCAATCTCTTAGCTCTGCACCTCATATGGGTCCCAGCACCCAAGCGGGATCAAATTCACATTCTCTCTACAATGCATCTTATACGGGTCCTAGCACCCAAGCGGGTTGGTGCACCCAATCTCTCGGCAATACACCTCACATAGGTCCTAGTATGCTAGCAGAATCTAACTCGCGTTTTCTCGACCTCAACACCCAAAAAGGGGGTTTTAACACTCTCTCTTGACTATAACACACTCGAAGACATCTCAACACTCAAGTCATCCTATTTCAACACAAAATCAAAAAGGTAATAGGAACACAATCTTAATAAGAAAATATAAATAGACAAAGCTAGACCTTTATATATTATGAGCGTGAGATGCATCAAAGGGAGACAAGGCCCATACAAACTAGGACAGAGTACATACAAACAGAGTACATGAAAATAAGAGGAAAAGGGATCTTGATGAAGGAGGTAAAGGAGGACGACAAGTCTTCTACTATAGCGATTCGAAGTTAGCTCGGAGAGTAATGACACAAGAGCTCGCACCCACTGCTTCATGAGAAGAATCACCACCCAGAACACCAACATGAGGAAAATCCTACATGAACTATAACGGCCATAAGGACTTCATCGCCCTACTCTATAGACAAAACATTCAACTCCAACTCAGAGCGATGGTAAGCTAGCTGGTCCATGAACTTTCTCACCTCAACAATGTCAACATAGCTGAAGCGATTATTTCCTATGCTAATCGCAACAGTATCCCTCCTGCACGACCCTTTTCACCTTCCACACATACAAAGCCTTAGGAAAGGCACAAGATGGCCCAACTCCAAACTCCCAAATCACACGCTAGGAAGATCTCTATCCATGCTCATTGAGAGCCCTACTCTCAGTACCCTCTCTCTCGACACCCTTCTCGAGAGCCAATATTGGTGTCTGAGGAAGGGCCGCTTCAATCTCACCCTCATCTCCCCTTAGTTATTTAACTGTTTCCAATCGAGGCGAGACAAATGCGCCCGTCGATCCCCCTTCTCCAACCTTCTCCACTTCTTCACTTTCTAGGCTCAACATCTGGACTTTTCTCCTCTTCCTCCTTGGAATCAAAGTGGGGAGAGTATCTACCAATGGAGCACCTTGTTTTGACATGTTCTCCCCCTCCTCGACACTCCTCTTAGGCCTAGCTCTCATAAGCCTCTCAATGGTTATTTTCATAAGATTATCCCCTTTGGTAAAAGCAAGAACACCTATAAACTCCTTTGTTCCCTTTTCACCAGAAGGGGTCTCTTAATCCACACCTTCTCGCGCACCAACAGGCAGCCAGTTTTAGCATTTCATCGTCCAGGAGGGCTTCCACACAAATAGCTTTGCTTTTTAATGAATAAAAATCCCCAATATAATGAATGAAACTCGAAAAGTAGAAGGATTTCGAATGCCTCAACGCAACAAAAAGTTCTACCTTAGCCTTTGGTAACACCGGCATTAACTCATTATTCTTAAACTCTACAAAAAAGAACTTCTCCATCCAATTCTTATCAATAGTCTCCTTATAGAAAAACTTCCACCTCAACTCTGGTCTCATTTGAAGGCAAAACCACTCCTCTATGGGACCTTAGACACACACCTCCTGAGAGAGAAAACTAACGACAAAACTTCAAAATCAAAACTCAAGCGATAGTAATTTAGCAGGTTAGTTACTATTACCACCAAACACCAATCGTTAGGAATCAATAAGGTCGAAAATATATTCCAACCTTTTAAAACCCCGGCTAGAGGACTCATATAGGGCACTCAAAACTCATACATCATGTACTGCCTATACATCGGAACATAACCCTTCTACATTTCATTCACACTTTCATCCTCCGTTGGTAATCATAACCAGTAGTTATCACCTAACCCGATCTCATTAATCATCTCACGTAGTTCCTTCTCCGTCATAGTACTCCTGATATCACCAATAGTACAGTAAGACTGTGATTCCGAACCTTTCGTCATCTTTGTTTTTCTTAAAATTCATAAACCCTAAATTTCCAAAATCTCTCTCAAAAAGCAAACTAACCAAACTATATCAAGTGACATACTATCTATAACCAATCACAAATTGCACAATAAAAAGCATATCAAAGAAGATTCGTGAAAACCGAGGCAATGCACCTCACATTTAATGCTCCACTTTCATGCATTTTCAAATTTCCCAATTTCTATGTCCTCAACTCTACTCTTAACGTCACTTCTTCGAAGCGACATTAGTAGTAGAGGGCAAATGATGGTATAAGACCCAATGGCCAATAACCATAAAGTCCATTAGACCAATAACCGTCGAAACCTAAAAGCTACCAAATGGCCTCCCGATAAGCACCCAAGATAACTGAACACCCTCGGTCGAACACTCTCGATTTAATCTTTTAGCCACTACTCAAACGAACACTCTCGATTAAATCTCTTGGCTACTACCAAGTAATCTTCTAGCAAGTAACATCTATGCCAAGTAAATCAAGATCATGATCACTCAAGATTTAAATCTCCCTTAATCCTGAGAGATCTCGCCCAATAAGGGAGGATATCTTCGTAATCTCGCCCGATAAGATAGGAAATCTCTCATACATTTTGAACTTCCCTAAATCTCGTAAGATCCTAAATCTCCTAAGAATCTCTGATTATAGTCCTTGTAATCTTGAAAGATTTCTAGCGAACTCTCCATAACATAAATAAGAATTTTACACCCTCAAACAAGAGATTTACCATGCATGCACATGTTATATATACTATGTAAAGGCAACCCACCAGATACAATTTTTACACATTACATACACACATTACTCAGAGACTACAGAAGACAAGTGTAAAACTCTTCATAATCTATTCTCTTTCTCTTTTATTCCTTTTTCTGAATTGAATGTCAAAACTTACTCTACTAAACCACCTTCGATTTACATTTTGCAAGTCTTTCCATCCACAAAGGTCTAGCAAATGCATCAACGCTGGTTCCCAATTCGAAACAGCAAAATAATATTATTTGTGGAGCAAACCCACCACCAACAATCACCATTTGAAAATTTGAGTATTACTAAACAAAAACAAGAAAAATCTCAACACTTAGATATCCGATGACTTTTTTTTTTGGTGAAAACAGGACAAATCAGAGAACCCAATGTCATAAATTAGAACTTAAGTTAGGGGTAATAAAGTAATTCAATTAATAAAAATATGTTCATATGAAATATGAATAACAAGATTAAACTTTGTCTAAATTAAGGTCAGGGAGATTTATGAGTAGACATGGGACTAGTTCGGGCTGGGCCGGTTCCGATTTAGTTCCTGGATGGGCACAGGAACAGTGGGCCAGTTCGGCCATGATTCCAAGTCCTTCAGGATCGGGCCAGTTCAAAAAAATTTTATTTGGAACCGGCCCAATCTGGTGAACCGGGCCCACCGTGCTAAGCCTAGCAGGGCTAGTCCACAATTTTTTTTTGGAAACTCTCTTTGGTTTTTCTTTTTATATTTAATGTTTTTAACTCTCTTTTTTTCTTTAACACCCTTTTTATACTCTCTTTGTTTTTTTTTTTTTTTATCTAACTCACTTTGTTTTTTTTTTTTTTTGAAATCAACAAATAAATAGATAAAAAAAAATTAGAGACACAAAAAATTTTTAATGGTTCCACTAAATTTGATGTCCATCCACTACCAATCTCTTCACTTAAATTTCAAATCCACTAATTCAATATGGTTATATTTTTTTTATTTTTACAAAAATGATTTTTTTATTACATATTTACATAATTTTTCTATACGTTAAAAATTTATTTTTCTTCATCATCTTACGTATCCGAACTATTGTCCATACCTTGTCTACTTTCTTCCACATCCTCCCAATCTTTAATGTAAATCAAAGGTTCTAAAGTGTTGTCTACCAAATTTGTATGCCTTTTTATAAAAACTTGATCACATGTATTAAAAACACTTTCCTATAGCACTGTAGATATTGGAGGAGTTAGTATATTTTTTGTCATTTTGGTCAAAATTGATAGTAAGATGCATTATTTTTCCACCAACCTAATATATAAAAATGATCATCATTGTCACAACCTTCTAATCTATGTGTTTGTTGAAATAAAATTTATTTATTTAGTGATGACGAGAAAGTTTTTTATTTTTTTCTAATATATGTAAAGAATTAAATAAAAATGAAGATGACCAAGTCGTTGAATTACTACTACTACCATCGACATCACAATCACATATATTATTATATTTCTTTTTGTATAATATAAATATAGTTTGCAAGGTTTGAGATATTTTTTGATTTGAATATGGTGCATTAATATATATATTTCCGTTGGAAAACTATCAACAAAACAATCTATTAAACTTTCAATACTTTCAAGTTTGACACGTGCATTTAAAGTACTTGCTACCAAATGGAAAATAGAAATTTCTTCATAATAGTTTAAAAATTTTATTTTCATTAGTTGAACAATATTATTAAATCTATCTTCATTTTCAAATTAATTAATACGAAATAAATTTTATAAAGATTAGATAACATTAAACGAATTGTTAGATAGTAAACTTCGAAAAATAAATTTCTACACGTATAAAAAATTTTCAATAATTTGAATTAATATATTTGCAAAATCAAAAATGATATTATAAATAAAATTATATTCATAATTAGAATTAGTAAATTCAATTAAAATATTTTTAAAATAAATTATATATTGTAACATATAAGTTGAATTCCATCTAATGTCACATTCCTGTTTAAATTTTTTAAATTTTATATTATATAAATTACATAATTGTCTCATTTCTTGTATTTTTATCGAGAAATTTCTAATTTGATAAATTAAATCACGATTGAGTTGTAAAATTAGTTTTGCCGCTTCTAAACCATTTTTAATACATAAATTTAAAATATGGCATGTACACCTATTATGAAAAAATATTTTATCCAATATTGTTTTAAAATATTTTTTAAAATATTAATGACACTAGTAATAGCCGATCTATTATCAAAAGATAAAATAAAAACTCTATCACTAATACTATATTCATGACAAATATTCATAATTATTTTAACTATGTGAGCACTGGAATGAGGGAATTTCGAACATTGAAAAGCTAAAATTCTTTTTCTAAAACTCATGAATCACTAATTCAATCACATGTTTTTGCAATAAAATATTCTTTTTTATATTCACTTTTCCAAGTATCCGAAATTATTGAAAATTTATAATTAGTACTCATAAAATTTGCAATTAAATCATCTTTCACGATTTGAAATCGATCTAGTGATTTCTTTCTACCCTTTTTCTATTACCTTTTTTATAATTCAGTTGTAAATATTTTTTAATATATTCTTCAAAAACTTCACATTCAATTATATTAAGTGATAACTCATTACATACTATCCATTCTATTTATCTAATTTTTTCGTGTTCACATTATATCTAAATGTACTCCTAACATATCGGTTTCGTACCCATGCCAGGCTAGTTCTCAATTTCTTTAATAGCTGAATCAGATCGGACCGTTTGTTGTAATGAGTCGGTCCGAATTTGATTTACTGTCGATTATGGATAAGTCAAAATATGGCAGCTAAGCTTTCCGGGTATGTAAAGAAAAACAATTCCATGATATGACTCTTCCAGAGTTTTGAATAAAAAATGGAATTTACTGTACCAGTCAAGGTAAAAGAAAATATTCAAAGCTGCTAAAGAGGAAAAACAGGTGGAGAGAGATATAGTCCACTCGTGGCTGCGGTTTGTCTTTACGTCTTCTTTGCCAATAAAGCTACGACGTCATTCCACTTGATTCCAGATTGGTGGAACTCACCGATTGGCTATTGGCCCTTAATGTATTTGAACATCGCCATTGAAGAGCAATCTGGTGATGGTGATGGTATCTTATTTTAAACTTAACCCATAGTTAAATCAATGGAGCTATCAAAAATACTACTTTTTCAAAGGAAGACTAGTACAAAATGCATTGGCTTTATAACTGACGGGTCAAGACTCAAGACTCACATAAGACTTTAAAAACTTGAGTCATCCAGGTGGTGGCAAGAAAGACCACCTGGTCTGGTGGTCATTCTTATCTATGCGCGTTGCAAATACTAATAATGTTGAAGATGGTAAACATAAAGTAACAGTCCAAGTTGGATGCCAACGTCAAAAGGGGAAGAAATGGTAAAAAGCATTTTTTGTTTGTTGGTATATTTGAATAGAAAATTGATAGAGGGATCAATTTTGTCAAACGTAAAAGTTCGGCAGACAACATTATCTATGTCTAAGGTTTTTTTTTGGGGGGCGGGGGGGGGGGGGGGTGGGGGCATTTCCTAGGAAAAATGTAAAATTGTCCCTAAGACTTGGATTATGGTCAAATTTCATTCTAAACTTAAATATTTTACCATATACTCTGTCAAATTTGAACTTTAGCAGATCTTGTCCCTTTTTCAATTTCAAAACTAGCCAGAGTCACAAGTCTGAAAAATGCAAAAATACCCTGAAAAATGCGAAAATATCCTGAACTTTGCACGATTACAAAATAATCCCTATTTTAATTTGATTGTAAAGTGTTTTAAAATGGTTTGAATATATACAACGAATGCCCAACGATGCACCAATTAAAAGAATTGAAAGATTAAATGTAAGAAATCTAGTAAAACGACGAAATAGATATTAAAAAATCTGGATACAATGTATTCACAAAGATATGACAGTTAAGGGGTTAATTAAAGAAATGATTTCGAATAGGAACGAATGACGTAAGAGAATTAAAGAAAACTAAATCATCACTTTTCATATTATATATGTATTTGAATAGGGGTGTACATGTGTGTGTAGTTTTTTTTTTTTTTTTCATTTTATATTTGTCTCTTAAACGGTCGAGTCTAAATTTTATCGTTGTTGTCATGAAGTGTCTTGAATTTTGAGCTGACATAAAATCAATCACTTTTTTTTTCATTACAAAACTAAGGTATTTATCACATAATTATTTTGTTATCTATATTAAACCCTACAAAAATAAAAATAAAAATAAATATTTATTTTAAAATTTTTGACACAGCGTGGCTTTAAAACCGGAGAAGATCAGCTACTCCAACGGGTTTGACCATTGACCAGCTTAATAATCTAGAACGACTCTGAAACCGGGATAAGAGTGAAAATCGTTCTAAATATTAAAAACGACTCGGTGGGACCGGTCGCACCGCTCAACTCAAACCGCAAACACAAGAGTTGGTTATAAACAATACAGATTGACCAAATATTACTGAAAATGGAAATGCTTGTCGGAAAAATAAAATACTCAAATGCTATCTTATAATCACATGATCAAAAACCAAAAACAAAATCCTACAATCCCTCTCTTTTCTTTGGTTATCTGGGATCTTCAGGTTGAGAAAATGGGTTATCATTACTAGACTGTCCCTCGGAACCTACCATCCTCTCTCTCTCTCTGGTTGTGCATATTTGCAAAATTAAGGGGAAAAGTTCCGAGGTGGAATGAGGTAAGGGAAAGAATGCCTAAGAAAATGTTTTTCCATCTCACTATTTGGTATTAATATTAAACGATGGCTGAAAATTATTCTATAGTAACAATTTTACTGGAATATTCCACAAAGAAGAGAAAGAAAAAAAAAAAGTTTAGAATTTTGTATGCGATTATATGATTTTGAGTTTACAAAATAGGGATATTTATATACAAGGGATTTTGGTACATATGGTATATTTACAATAATTGGAAGACAAATTGCTATAACTAAGATTTTTCTTTTGGACTTGTTTTCAATCATACATCTAAAGAATGTTTAATAATTAAGTTTAATACAAGTCCGAGCTGCAATCTAGTTTCATAGACGTTTGCATTCAAGCGAGGAAATCATTTATCTATCGGTTCTGTTCTTGTTTGAGTTAATAAAGAATACTCCATACCTGGTATTTGCGAGCAATTCTATTGGTTGCATTGTATATTTGTTCGCTAAGAAATCTCAAATTTTCTTAATTGTCTCAAACCGCTTGATTTGAATATCGATTGATTGTAAATCTATCAAAAATATCGAATTCAAATTTTCAAAATAAAAAAGATTGCGTCAAGAGAATAGTTCTTCAGAGTGGGTTACTATAAATCTTAAAATATAATTTTAAATATCGATGATATACACTAAAGAGAGAGATAGAGGGAGAGACCGGACGGTATACCTAAAGAACCGTTCATAAACCCATAGGAACGGGACGGGACGGTCGTCCGGGTACATGACGGTTTATGCTCACCCCAACGCCTAACATTGCACGCGCTGCTTTGAGTCTTTGAGAAGTGCAGAAAAAATGTTTAGAAAGTGTCGCAGTCTACAATTCAAACACCACGTCTCAATATTCTCTCTCTCTCTCTCTCACTCATTTGTTCATATATTTTGGGATAGGGGGGGGGGAACTTAAGAGGAAAAGACGAAGCATTATTCTTGCAGGAGAGGGAAAGGGCCGGGGGGGGGGGGAACCTGGGCACGTATGTCATGTCCTGGTCTTTTTCTCTGCATTTTCCATCATTGACCAATCTCAGTGTATCAAGGAATTCAAACTCTCGGCTGCAGAATATTTTTGGTATTTTTGCTTAGATCTTAATGCATATGTCTTGGCCTTTCTTGCCTAAATTTTAAAGAACGGTCAAAATCAAATTAAAGTCCATTCTTCCCATCTTGGTTTACCAAGAAAAAATAAAATGAAAATAAATTAAAAGTTTCAAACAAGGCAAATCACTTGTAACTTTAGGGTGTTGGGAAACAGACAACCATAAAATTATAGGTTGTGGCTCTATTACAAAATAAGCATGTGAACGGAGACATTGGTTTCTTTTAAATAAAATTTTGGATTCGAATCTTATATACAAAGAAAATAATGATCGAAAGAGTTTTGCTCTTTAAGAGTCAAAACCCAGCTCAAATCAAATTTAGAATAATATAATATGATTATCAGATAATGATAATTTATAGTAAAAAATAAAGTAGATAGCACTAAAACCTTTAATAATTAATTATTTGATAGATCTATGATTTTATTTTGACAAAAATATCCTCTCCAAGATCTCTTTCAAATACACTTAACTATAACTTAGACTCTTTACCAAGTTTGTACTCTTTATAACATAAGAGGCATGTGATTTGTTTCAACCTTAACTCGTATCATATGATAGCACAAAAGAAGCACAAATTGTTGTATAGCATGATTTATTATGAAATAACATCATCCTTCTTGCTGTTATCTTTCCAACCTAGCATGAAATTTTAAACTTGGATTAAGCATATCCTGATTATTAGAGGTAGGTTACAACTCCATAAATACCAATTCCTTTGACTCGAACGAGTACTCCGAAAGATGAAGTGAAAACCTATAAAAGACCGTCGAAGGGTGCTCTAGTGGGGGAGGTTTCGACGTTCAAATCAGAAAGAACAATTTTCAAAAGAGATTAAGCAAACTGATTTAAAGAGAGGGCTGTTAATGAGAATCCTGTGATTCGTGTTTCGAGTGTATGATTCCAAGAGAGCATACCTGGTTAACAGCATGTAGAGTGTCTTTGTAGATCGGCCTCCTATAAATAGTGTGCATTCTGGACGTTTCAACTTTAGTTTTCTTATGGAAATATCATGAGATTTCGATACTCCATAGTCAAATATTCTCAAAAGATTTTAATCTTATCAGTTGGGAAATTCAATGAAGTTATGAGATTCTTTCCTTATCGATTTGATTTTGGCAGGTCTCTTTTCTTATCTAGGAATTATATCTTGTAACCAAATAAGAATAAACCCTAATAAGAATTTTAATTAAATACTATCTTTAACCGATGAGGGTAGGCTTTTCGAAGACGACCAGCTTCCTGCCAAGGCTGCCAATTAGGTAACGAAGAGGGAAGTGTCGATCATGAGTTTACCAAAGGCTAATAAGGATTGCAGATCGACCAGATTGTTATGGAACACGGACTTGTAAAGCTTTAGGCATTACCATAATGGGCCCTTGAGTTGTGTCCCATCATTTGCCTCTACTCCTTGTGTACTTTTAAAGAGTACGTCACAAGGTGTAAGTTAAGAGGTTAGCACTTGGAAAGTCACGAGAGCATTAAGTTTTCAACTTTTGAATGAATGACCCCAATACTTCATGGGAAATTAAAGAAAGTAAAGTCATTCATTCATTGTGCACATTTCTCTTCAAACAGTTTCGTCTAACTAAGATCGCAAAAATCATGTATCTTAGGCTATAAATAGGGGTCGCATGGCTTAGCACTGCCTCAAAGATATTTTTTGAGAGTCTGCGAGTTCTTATTATTGGTGATCTACATTTTGATAATGGGTTCTGAGCGCAAGGCTTGATAGCATAGGATGTAAATGTCGATACAAGGCTCCATCAAGGATGAGATCGATGATGTGAGGTTCCATCATGTCGTTCGTTATTCAAACATCGTGGTGGAATCTGTCATGACTTCCATCAGAGTTCTCAACCTTAAATAGGTATTTACCAAGTAAGTCTCTACTATGGGTTGAGTTCGTCATCCAATTCGTGTTTCATTAGGTTGGGCGATAAGAGGAGTTGAGAGGTGGTGAGAGGTTGGGTATGGTAGAGGGTTTAAAACCTGATATATCCTTACAGTCTCTTTTTGGCCATCTTCCACCTACTCAAAGTCCTTTCTGGCTTCTGTTGAAAAGGGTATTCAATCTTTGTTTTCCCCAGTACCACCGATTGGCAGTGACTCTGTGGTCTTTTTTTCCCAGAACAATACTATAGATCTTTCATTATTTCTTTTGATGTAATTTGGTCCGGCTCAAAGACTTGTATATCGTATTTGCCTATGTACTTATGATATATGTTCATCGTATTGAAATAAAAGAAGAGTTTTGTTTTTCTTACTTGTCGATTTTTATCTTTTGCTAAATTTCCACCGATTAGGGCTGAGTGTCTGAATAAGTAATGTAATTGGCGTGACAATCATTCGGTAAACTTGTCAGAGATGCGTAATTTTTCCTTTGAATTACCTTGTCTCGCTAGTCCAATCGAGAGCTATTCACAAGCGAAGATAATCTATGGTGTCCTAGTGAAGGCACCGAATACCTATTGTCATGCTTGCTCGTTGAAGGAAATTCTTTCTTGTTTGCACATTTATCCGACAGGATGGGTTGTACCCAATTAGGGGATACATCCCTTATCATCAATACACTATGATTGGTAGGGCACCTGATTGAGAGTTCAATCGGTTAAACGGGCCGTATTTACCTATCTGGGAGATACATCCTTTATTGATAACACGATACAAGCAATAGAAATCAATCTGTAAGATGAGCTATGCCTACCCGCCTGGGGGTGATTTCCCTTTCTCTTAGGCCGTGCCTACCCGTCTTGGAGTAATTTCCCTTATTAACAGTATGCTTCATTCGTTACGAATCAAGCGATATGATGGGTCGTGCCTATCCATCTGGGAGTTATTTCCCTTATTAATGGCACACTTCGTTCGTTAGGAATCAACTGATAGGATGAGCAGTGTCTATCCCTCTGGGAGTTATTTCCCTTATTGACAACATACTTTGTTCATTAGGAATCAATCGATAAGATCGATAGTGTCTACCCGTCTGAAAGTTATTTCCCTTATTAACGGCATGTTTCATTCGTTAGGAATCAACTGATAGAATGGATCATGCCTACCCATCTGGAAGTTATTTCCCTTATTAAAGGCACGCTTCGTTCGCTAGGAATCGATTGATAAGTAAGCTATAAAACGAGATAAAAGCATGAGATCTTACCCGTAGGTGACTCTTCTACTTGAAAGAGGCAATGAAACTTATTGATAGTAGGTGCGTAGGTTTTTAAGTCTGGGCACAGCCGAACCGTCTAGATTATTGAGAGGGTAGGTTCTTGGGTGGACTATGGAGTGTATCTGATAAAAACCTTCCCAATTAGACACAAGCTTGCCCCCTGACTGGGGTTGACCTGTAGCCTCTACCTTCCTTAGAACTAGATCGCCTGGCCTGAACGTTCTGCTTTTAACTCTTTTATTATAATACTGAGTCATTTGTCATCAATATACTTCCATTCCAACAGACATAGATTCCCATAGTTCTTGGAGCAAATCTAACCGCTCTTGCAAAGTGGGTTCATTTCATGTTGCATGGTATTGGTCCACCCGAAGCGAGTGAATTCCTATCTCCATGGGAATAGCAGCTTCACATCCATATGTCAAGTTGAACGGTGTTTCATTTGTTGCCCGTCAGGGTGTGGTATGGTATGCCCAAAGAATACTGTAGAGTTCATCTGCCATCGCCCCTTAGCCTCATTCAATATTGTTTTTAGCCCCTGTAAGATCATTACATTCGTTATCTCAGCAAGTCTGTTAGTTTACAAATGGGCGACCGATGTAAATCGATGTTGAATTTTCAATTTATTGCAGAACTCTTGGAATCCTTTGTTGTTAAACTACCTTCCATTATTGGTGATGAAGTGTAGAGTATATCGAATTTGGTGACGAAATGGGTCTATACGAACAATTAAACTTTTGCAGCCATTATCTGAGCTAATGGTTCGACCTCCACCCATTTGGTGAAGTAATCGATAGCTACTATGAGAAACTTTTGCTGTCCGGTGGCCAATGGGAATGGTTCAAGGATATCTATCCCTATTGAGCGAATAGCCAAGGATTTGCTATAGGACTAAGCTCCACAGAGAGAAGCGGTGGCATTTGTCGCACCTCTTAACGTATTTATTAGAGTTCGCCTTCATAGTTGGCCAATAGTACCCTTGACGCAGGGACTTGTGAACTAGATTTCGGGTGCCCAGATGGTTGTTGCATATTCTTTTATAGATTTCTTAGAGGACATAGTCTCCTTCTTCAAGGGTCAGACACTTCAAATACGGGTAAGTGAAGGATTTTCAATACAGACTCTTATCAATGTTGTGTAGTGAGCAGCCTTTCATTTTAATTTTGCTGCTTCCAATAACAAATCTAGCAAACAATAATACTTTAGATAAACTTCTACGGGATCCTTCTAGCTTAGAGCCTAGTCTACTGTAAGAATCTTCTCGCGTTCGTCAATATTAGGACACGGTAAACTCTCGATATAGACCGTTTGGGTAATGGTGACTGAGTCTGAACTGACCAGCTTAGACGCGCGTTTTCTGATCGTGGAATTTATTGTATGTCTACTTTGTCTAGCTTACTTATCGTCTCGCACAGTTTACTCAAATACTTGGCTATGACCGAATCCTTAGTTTTATAGACCTCCTCTATTTGTTTAACGACCAGCTAGTAGTTGATGAACACATAAACGCTTCAGCCCCTAGGGATATTATGATTCAGAGTCCTGTTAATAGAGTTTCGTACTCTGCTTGATTATTAGTGGCTCTAAAATCAAAATGAAGGGTATATTCCACTTTAAAATCGTTCAGATCCATCAATATGAGCCCAGCACCACTCCTTGAGGAGTTCAATGACCCATGAACCTGTAGCGTCAAATCCTATAATGACCACTCTTTTTAGCAACCAGTAAGCTCATGCTCAACTGGAATTGAAAGGGTGCATTCGAAGATGAAATCTGTAAGGGTTTTAACCTTTAATCACAGGTCTCGGTTGGTATTAGATGTCGAGTTCGTCCATCTCTACACTCTATTTGATGAGACGATCGGAAGTGTCCCTTTTCTAAACGAATTGTTTCAACGGCTGATCAGTGAGTACCACGATAGTATAGGACTAAAAGTACGGCTGAAGACGTCTAGCCAAGATGACTAGAGTATAAACTATTTTTTCTATCGGTCGGTAGTTAGTTTCGGATTTGTGGAGTACTCGACTGATGTAGCAAACAAGTTTTTGGACAATAGATTCTTGTCTCACAAGAACAGAATAAAGTGCTCAATTAGATATAGAGAGGTATAGGTATAATTTCTCACCAGGACAGGACAAGAGAGCAATGGGGGTAATATGAGGTATTCCTTGAGTTGCTCGAAGGCCGTTTGGCACTTGATCGTCCGAGTAAACTTTTGGGATTTTTCAGAGTATTAAAAAAGGATTTGTATTTTTCCCCCACCTTCCATATGAATCAGCTTAGAGCTAATATTATGTCTGTGAGGTGTTGTACCTCATTCACTGTTTATGGTGGTGACATGTCCAGTATGGCATGTATTTTTTAGGGTTTATCTCAATTCCCTAGTTGGTGATCATAAATTTAAGAACTTTTTGAATGCGATTCCGAAAGTACACTTCACTGGGTTCGGTCGCATGTTATAGCGCTCCAATGTCTGAAAAGTCTCCTCAAGGTCGGAAACATGGGCTTCCAGACTGGTGCTCTTAACAAGCATATTGTCAACATATGCTTTCATGTTTCTACCAGACTGGTCGTTAAAGACCTTATTGACCAATCGTTGGAAGGTTGCTCCAACATTTTTCAAGCAACACAGTATGACTCAGTAATAGTATTTGTCAAACTCGGTGATGAAACTCGTTTTCTCCTCATCTTCTGGTTTCATGCATATTTGATTATACATAGAGTAGGTATCCATGAAACTTAAGAGTTTGTGACCTAAGAAATTGTTTACCAGCTTATTAATATTAAGGAGCGGGTAACTGTCATTTGGACACGCCTTGTTAAAATCCGTGAAGTTCACACATATCCTTCACTTGCTATTAGCTTTTTTCACCAGGACCACGTTAACTAACCACTTTGGGTATTTAACTTCACGGATGAATCCGACCGTTAAGAGTTTCTGGACTTCCTCTTGTATAACGCCTTGATACTCTAGGGCGAATACCCTCTTCTTTTGTTTAACCGGCTTGTATTTGGTGTCGATTGTCAACTTGTGGACTATAACTAAAAGGTGAATACCTGACATGTCTTCAGGGGAACAAGCAAAGACTTTAGAGTGTTGCTGTAGGCAATCGACTATCATCTCTCGCAAGTGTGCTAGCAGATTTGCAACAATCCAGATGTTTTGGCCAAGGGTCATCAGTTAAAAGAATCTCAATTACTTCCTCTACAGGTTTTGGCTTGATCATTTGTTTAGTATCATCCCTGAATTCTAAGTTATCGATGGGGAAGTTATCTCGATCACCTTCGACTGTAGGAAGAGCATGAGGGTCGGGGTCATTACAGAGAGCAGTGATCCCCTTGATGTTCTGAACTTAATCTTCATATGTTTCGTACTGAGTAGCGCCTCTAGTTTATCCAAACTAAGGCAACCTAGAATGACATTGTAGGGAGAGAATAATTTCATCACATGGAAAGCAATCTTGATGACCGCATGATTGAAGGGCGTTCCCAAGGTCACAATAAGGGGAATGACACCTTCTGGGTATATACACTCGTCAGAGAGTCCCTTTAGAGACCCAGTAGAGAGTTGAAGATGGAATGAGTTAAAACCTATTCATTAGAAAGTGTCTTATAAGAGAAGGTCATAATCTACTCCTTGATTAATGAGGACCCTCTTAACAAGATAGGATCCTATTTTGACGGTGATGACTAAAGGATCATTGCGATTGAGATCTACTCCGATTAAATCATCATAATCGAAACTGATAATTGGCATCTTTCTCTTAGTGATTGCCATTATGGGAACAAGTGATAAGATATGAAAAACACGTTTGGGGAATTAGTTTGTTCCCATGGATAGTGTCAATCTGTTGAAAGTGGATTATAACTCCACAGATACTGACTCTTTTGACTCGAACAAGTGCTCCAAAGGATAAAGTGAAAACCTACAAAAGACTACCGAATGGTGTTTTGATGGGGAAACTCCGATATTCAAGTCAGAAAAAATAGTTTTCGAAAGAGATAAAACAGATTGATTTAGAGAGAAAGTTGAGTATGAGAGCCTTGTGATTTGTGTGTCGACTATATGGTTCCAAGAGAGCATACATGGCTGACGGCATGCAGAGTGTTTTTATAGATCAGCCTCCTGTAAGCCGTATGCATTCAGGGCATTTCAACTCTAGTTTCCTTATGGGGATATTCTAAGATCTCAGAACTCTATAGTCAAATATTTTCAATGGATTTTAATATTTATCACTTAGAAAATTCAACAAGTCTAGGAGATTCTTTCTTTATTGATTTAATTTTGACATGTCTCTTTCCTTATCTAGAAAATATATTTTGTAACCGAATAAGAATGAACTCTAATATGAATCTTAATTAAATATTACCTTTAACCGGTAAGGGTAGGATTTTCGCAAACAACCAGCTTCCTGCCAAGGCTGTCGATCAGGTAACAAAGAGGGAAGTGTCAATCGTGAGTTTACTAAAGACCGATAAGGATTGTAGTCCAACCAAATTGTTATGGATCATGGGCTTATAAAGTTTTGGACATTACTACCTTTGGGTTGTGTCCTATCACTGATGATATCAATAGCTGGTTTTGGGGTAGACTTAATCCACCACACCCTATAAAGATCATGAATAGGTAGGTCTTAGGAGGTTTAATATTGATTGGGATCAACTAAATCCATTGCTTAATTGTTTCTTTATCACACAATGCTCTAGGTATCACTTAATTACTTTGCATATAAAATACTTTGTTAATGTCATTCCAACATGGGTTTCTAAATTAGTGTTTTGAAACTCGGACCAAAATATGAACCGGTCACGCCAAGAGATCAATAGGTTATTGGGTCAAACCGGTCGAACCGGATCAAAAATCCATATGACGTTATCATGAAATCATAAATAAATATAAATTATAATGTACTCTACTTACAAAAAGTTATGGTCTAATGGTGAAGGTTAAGTGTGTTTCCATTCTATTCTCGCTTTCGAACAGATACGGCTGTAATTTCATCACACATTTTATACTTAAAAAAAAAAACTCAGGTTGGACCGGACCGGTTGAATCCGGTTCCACTAGTCCAACCCAAGATCTGACCCATTTTTCAAAATCCAATTTTGTAAAGAAACCCGGATTGGCTATTGATCCAATTTCTGATCGAATCGGTTGGAACTGTCGGTCCGGTCTGTTCCGGGTTTGAAAACACTATTGGACCAAGCCTGTTCAATCCGATTCCACTGTTCCAACTTAGGTTTTGATTGGTTTTGACAATTTTTTAAAAATCCGATTTTGTAAAAAAATCCAAATTAATTGTCAGCCCAATCAGGGTAAGAAAACACTGTTCTAAAGTGAGATTGGGTTCTGATGTCTTGCAAAGCAAAAGAATGACCAGACCAATATATTATCTGCATTGGATTTTCTACCCTAGGTCGAGATCGAGAGAGAGAGAGAGAGAGAGAGCCGGGGGGGTGGGGGAATGATTATCCCCACTCAACTATGTTTTTGTAGACTTTCCTACATCATCAAGTATACCTTTTCTAAGTTTTGATATTTTCGGTGCTGTGTCACTTTTGTCGGCCCACCATGACTCTGGGACTAACATGTTCGGTCCACCAAGCGATGTTATCTCGGAAGATGAATTTATGAAAAAAAAATAAAAAGAAAAAATCGAAACTCAGAAGTGCTAACTGTGGTGCTAACGTCAACCCGGGTATATACGTGGCATACTGCTTTTGTACCACCAGATCAACTGTACCTGTTGCACTCGGAAAAAACTGACAGAAACAACGGAATGGAGTACACCTTATGATTACGTTTTGACCGCAGCCAAGACCACGATCATGTTTATGACTGGTAATGTGTTCCTTAATGTCCGCTATATTATATAATTTGTGCCCAAAAAAAAAAATTAAATAGAATTGAATAGAAAAGGATACATGAAAACAATATTTTATAAAAATAAAAATAAAAATATATATAAAATATAAAAAATTTATATAAATATTAACTATTTTATAAAAATAATAAAATAATTATATTTTATGATGAAAATCTAAAATAATCTAATATTCAATTATAATCATAAAAATAATAAAATAAAAATTATGATCAAATAAATAAATAATTTATTAAATATAAGAAATCTATAAATATAAAAATATAAAAAATTTTATATAAATATTAATTAATTTAATATATTAAAATATTTTAGGATCCAAAAATATATTTGAGAAGTTCAAATAAAATTTGGCTATTCGCTTAAAAAAAAAAAAGCATTGCGCATACAAAAGACATTATTTAAGATTTTGGTGGGCCCAAGGGTTGACCTAGTGTTCCACGTCCACATTCAAAGCTCACGGAATCGTAAGAAGGTAGAATTTGGAAAGCGATTAAAGATAAATCGAATTTTTTATGTCATTCTATCTAAATATATTTTTTTTCTTAATTTAAAAATATTTTAATTAATTCAAAATTATTTAAATTTAAAAAAATTAAACAGAGATTTAGTTATTGACTCATTTGATCTATATAAGTTATGATTTAATTTAAATTATTGAAAAACTTATTGCATATAATTTATAAACTCATTTACCAAATTTAAATTAATCTGTGTAGAAATAGATGTCAAAATTCAAAAATGAATTCACGTCAAAATCTACTAGTACCAGCTAGGACGGGAGTTACCAAAATTTTATAGCAATGACTAGACCATGAGACCACCCATGGGAAAAAGTGCGAGATTGGACAACTTCTTTGTAAATTTTTGACGGGTTTGGACAAAAATTTGGACCCACGGACCGAGCTTGGACAATGCCTTTAAAACCCGGCCTGGCCAGCCCGCCGCTATATATATATATATTTATAAAAATATATTTTATTTAATTTTTAATTAATTATTTTAAGAAAATTATTCAACTTTATTAATTATTTGAGGGGGAAAATATAATTCATAGAGGACGCATCATAATTTTTAGGGAATAAACACCTTATAATATCACAATTTTAAAAATTATTTTATACATTAAAATTTTTAAAATATAAATTTTGCTTCCGGGGCGCTCTACCTTCGTTTGCCTCTGATGCCAACTTCGATGGACGATATGGTGTGAGCTAAAATGAGGTCACTCAGGTGTTCTAAATGAGCCCCAGTTATTATTTAGTAAATTAAAAAATAAATAAATAAATAAATAAAACCAAAGTGAAGAATTCCAAATTCACTTCATCACCTTAGAATCGCTTGATTTTATCAATTTTATTATTTTATTTTCCTAGTTGACAAGTGAAAAATGGAATTTGATTGCAAATTTTATCATCTACTAAAGCAAAGCCAACTGGAAAGGAGCATCTTATTCTCTGAAATATAAAACTGGACATAAAATTTCAAAGGTAGTAGAACTTTAGGTGGTGATGGCATGCAGCTACATGGTTTCTGAAAGCAAAGTCAACTAATGACTTTGGGAAAAACACCACATTCATATTCTCCAACTATACCACCTCTCTTTCACTACTTTCAGATATGAAAGAGAGAATACAAAACCTTTTTTTCATATCTGGATTGCAAATAAATAGAATGAGATAATGAATATTCTCTTGAAATAATATTACGATTACTAATGGAAAATTCAATTGATTGAGTAGCCATAAAAGTCAGTGAGATGCCATCGAACCATAACCACATCATCTTCCTCTCGCGTTCAAACCTTTCCTATTTTCCGAAAAATCAAAGTAAGATAGACTATGACAAAATGTAATTTATATTAACTTAATATTACAAAAGTGTAGTAAATATCGCTATAACCACATTGATGGGACATGACTCTGCAGCCTAGATCTTTCAAGAATATTTGATTAAGAAGTCCCGAGATTTCTAAGACTCTTCACAAGGAAACTTGGGATGTAACGCCCATGGTACACACGACTCATAGATAGGAAACATATAAAAGTGTTCAGCATTATAATTCCAGGTACACTCTCTTGATACCCGATACACAAACCACAGGGCTCTCATGCTCAGCCCTCTATCTTGTTCAGTCTATTTCATTCCTATCGAAAGCCACTCTTTCTAACTTGAACGTCGAAGTTTTCTTCGTTGGAACACTCTTCGACAATCTTTTGTAGATTTCTCATTCATCCTTTGGAGCAATCGCTTGAGTCAATGAGGCGAAATTTGTGGAGTCAAAACCTATTTCCAAAAGATTTGTGTCATCCGTGGGAACAGATTGATTCTCTAAACAAGTATACCATCTACTTTTTGTTGCTACTCTAAACATGATAACCATTAAGAGAAAGAGGCCAATCATTGACTTCGATGACGATAATTTAATCGGAGTAAATCCTAATCGCAATGACCCCTTGGTTATCACTATCAGATTGGGATTTTACGTCGTTAAGAGAGTCCTTATCGATCAAGGAGCAGTTTGTGATCTCTTAACCTATGATACTTTCCAACAACTGGGGTATAATTCATCTCATCTTCAACCTCCCACCGGATCTTTCAAGGGACTCTCTAACGAATACATCTATCCTGAAAGTGTTATTCCTCTCATTATAACCCTGGGAACTCCCTCCAATCATGCGACCATTAAAGTTGTCTTCCACATAGTGAAGGTATTTTCACCTTATAATATTATCCTTGATCGCCCTATCTTGAATTAATTAGAGGCATTACCCAGTATGAAACACATGAAAATCAAGTTTAGAATGTCGGAGGGAATCACTACCCTTCGTAGCGACCCTGTTCTTCACGCCCTTCTTCCAGTCGAAGGCGGACAAGAAAACTTCCCAATCAATACCCTAGAGTTCAGGGACGACGTCGAATTAATGACCAAGCCTGAACCTATGGAAGAAATAATCAAGATTCCCTTAACCGATGACTCTAACTAGACCGTCCAGGTCAGGGCGAATCTGCAAACACATCTGTGAGAAGCAATTGTCGATTACTTATGATGACATTTAAAAGTCCTCGCTTGATTTCTTGAAGACATGCCAAGTATTCTTCATTCAATTATAGTCCATAAGCTAACCGTCAATACCAGATACAAGCCTGTTAAATAGAAGAAAAGAGTGTTCGCCCTAGAGCTCTAACGTGCCATACAAGAAGAAGTCTAGAAGCTATTGACGGCCAGATTCATTTGTGAAGTCAAGTACCCCAAATGGCTAGTCAATGTCGTCATGGTAAAAAAAACTAACGGTAAATGGAGAACATGTGTAAATTTTACAGATCTCAACAAGGCGTGCCCAAAAGACAGCTACCTCCTTCCCAATATCGACAAGCTGGTGGACAACTCCTCGAGCCACCAACTTCTGAATTTCATGGATGCCTATTCTGCCTATAATCAAATATGAATGGCACCGAAAGATGAGGAAAATATGAGTTTCATCACAAAGTTTGGCATGTGGTCATGCCATTCAGCTTGAAGAATACTGGAGCAACTTTCCAATGATTGGTTAATAAGGTCTACAAGGACCAGCTCGATAGGAATGTGGAAGTATACATTAATGACATGTTCGTTAAGAGCATCAATTAGAGGCCCATATTGTAGATCTTGAAAAAACTTTTCAGATATTTGAGCGCTATGACATGCGGCTAAACCCGACAAAATGCACCTTCAGAATCGTATCCTGCAAGTTCTTGGATTTTATGATCACCAATCGAAGAATTGAGCCAAATCCTAAAAACATACAAACCATATTGGATAGATCGCCACTACAACACTGAAAGAGGTACAACGCCTCACTAGTAGAATATCGGCTCTAAGTCGATTCATGTCGAAGGTAGGGGAAAAGTACAAACCCATCTTTGACTCCCTAAAGAGATCCCAGAAGTTCACATGGATGCACGAGTGTCAAACAGCCTTCAAACAACTTAAAGAATATCTTATGTGACCCCCATTACTCTCTCGTCCTATTCCTGATAAAAAACTCTACCTATACTTCTCTATCTCCAATCGGATGCTTTACTCTATCATTGTGAGGCAGGAATCAACCAAACAGAAGCCAGTCTACTATATCAGCCGAATACTCAAAGAATCTGAGGTTAACTACTGATCGATCGAAAAGATAGACTATGCTCTAGTCGTCTCGGCTAGGCGTCTTCGACTATACTTTCAAGTTCATACTATCATGGTATTCACTGATCAGCCGCTAAAACGAATTCTTCATAAAAGAGATACCTCTGGTCGTCTCATCAAATGTAGCATAGAGTTGAGTGAGTTTGCATTCAGTACCAACCAAGACCTACAATTAAGGGCCAAACCCTAGTAGATTTCATCCTCAAGTGCACCCTTTCGGTTCCAACCGAGTATAAGCCTATTGATAGCCATGAAGAGTGATCACTACCAGACTGGATGTTGCATGTCGATGGGTCATCGAACTCCTCAAAGAGTGGTGTCGGGTTCATATTGATGGATCCCGATGATTTCAAGGTAGAGTACGCCCTTCATTTCAACTTTAAGGCCACGAATAATCAAGTGGAGTATGAAACTTTGCTAACAGGACTATGAATCGCAATGACCATGGGGGTTTGAAGCGTTCGAGTGTTCACTGATAACCAATTAGTTGTTAAGCAGATTGAAGGGATCTATGAGAATAAGGACTCAATCATGGCCAAGTACTTAAGCAAACTACGCAAAACAATGGGCAAGCTAGACAAAGTCAACATTCAACAAATCTCTCAATTAGAGAACACACGAGCTGGCATACTCTCTAAGCTGGACAGTTCAAATTCAATCGCCTCTAACCGAACAATCTATGTCGAGAGCTTACCACACCCCAGCATCGATGAATCCGAAAGAATTATTATGGGGGACCAGCCCACTAGCTGGAAAGATCCCATAAAAGCTTATCTGAAGCATGATCGTCTACCAGACTCACCATCAGGGGCAGCAAAACTGAAACGAAAGGTCGCTCATTACGTGACTATCGACAAAAGTCTATACCGAAAGTCTTTCACGCACCTATACCTGAAGTGCCTAACCCCTGAAAAATGAGATTATGTCCTCTGAGAGATCCACCAAGGAATATGCAGCAATCACTTCGGGGGCTCAAAATCTAGGTCACAAAACCCTATGCCAAGGGTACTACTGGTCAAACATGAAAATCGACTCTGACAACTATGTCAAGAGGTGTGATAAGTGCAAACATTTCTCTTCGATACCTCGATTATCTTCCACCGAGCTCAATCCCATAGCAAGTCCATAGTCATTCACTCAATGGAGAATGGGCATCCTTGGACTATTCCTATTAGTTATTAGATAGCGAAAATTCCTCATAATGGCTATCGACTATTTTACCAAATGAATGGAGACCGAACCACTGGCCTAGATAACTGCAACCAAAGCCCAATCGTTCGTATGGACTCACATCATCACTAGGTTCAGAATACTACACGTTCTCATCACTGACAACGGGAAACAGTTTGACAACAAGAGCTTCCAAGAATTTTATAGCAAATTGGAGATTCAATACCGGTTTTAATCAGTCGCCCATTAACAACCAATAGTCTCGCTGAGATAACAAATAGAATAATCTTACAAGGATTAAAGACAACACTAGATCAAGCTAAGGGGCGATGGGCAGAAGAACTATACAATATCCTTTGATTGTATTACACTACACCTTGAAGGGCACCCGGCAAAACACCATTTAGTCTAACGTATGGATGTGAAGCTGTAATACCTGTAGAGATGGGAATTCAATCACTCTGGGTGGATCAATACAATGCAACACGAAATGAGTCTGCCTTACGAGAATAACTAAACCTACTCTTAGAGCTGCAGGAATCTGCATTTGCTCGGATGGCTGCGTACCAACAACAGATGGCTTAGTATTACAACCAAAAAATCAAAAACAAAACATTCAAACCAGACGAACTAGTCCTAAGGAAAGTGGAGGCCACCGGTCAACCCCTACCTGGGGGCAAACCGGCGCTCAATTGGGAAGACCCCTATCAGATACGCTCCGTAATCTACCTGGGGACTTATCGTCTCAACAATTTAGACGGATCGACTATGTCTAGGATCTGAAACTCAAAAAACTTACGCATCTATTACCAATGAATCTTGTTATCTCCCTTGGTCAAAAGGGTTTCCTATCGAGTAAGGCTTCTATGATTTTTTCTTCTGTTTATCCTATCGGTTATATCCTATCAATTGATTCCTATCAAACGTAACATATTGCCAATAAGGGATGTAACTCCCAGATGGGTAGGTACAGTTCATCCTATCGGTTGATTCCTATCAAACATAGTATGTTGCCAATAAGGGATGTAACTCACAGACGGGTAGACACGGCCCAACCTATCGATTGATTCCTATCGAACATAGCATATCATCAATAAGGGATGTAACTCTCAGCTAAGTAGGCATGACACATTCTATCAATTTGCTTCTAATGCCCGAAACAAGATATATGTCTCTCAAAAGGATATGTCCTACCCCATTGGTTGAATTTTCTGCCGGGTGTTATATCGGTCGAAGCACACTAACAATAATGGATGTATCCCCCGATTAAGTACACTCTATCTCGTCAGTTAAACAAAAGAAGGAGGGGATATCTTCTTAGACAAGTATGATAAATGTTTAACGATTTAGGCAAAGGTTATCTTTACCAAGACACTCGCGTTCATGATTAACTCTCACACTGTTCGACAAGCCTATCATGTGATCTTTTCATCGGTCACCCCATTCACTTAGATACACGGTTTCTACTGATAGAAATTTGGCAAAAGATAAAAATCAATAAGTAAGTAAAATAAAACTCTTCTTTTATTTCCATATAACAAATACATTTCCACACGAACTGGCATAATTTACAAGTCCCTGAATCATACTAAATTACATCAAAAAAGATACCTAGAACATCTGCAGAATTGTCCTTGGACAAAGAAACGGCCAAATTTTGGGCAATCGACAACACTGGAGAATACAAAAAAAAAAAAAAGAAGACGGAAGAAAGAATTTTAAAAATGTCTGCAACCAAACTTGAATAAGAAGACTATGGAAAATGGGTTGAGGAGGGTATGAGATGGCCCTGAAGAAACTGTGAAAATACATCAAGATTCAAACCCTCTATTATGCACAGCTCCTCACCACCTACCAACTCCTCTAAAAACACGAATCGGACGACCAACTCAACCCAGAGTAGGAGTGTATCTAAAACTCCCCTCTAAAATTGAGAACCCTAATGGGAATCGCAACAGAGCCCATCACGACGTCCGAAAACTGAACAGCATGACGAGACCTCTCATCATTGGTCCCCTTCTTGACGAAGCCTCGCATCTGCAGAAACATTCTATACTACAAGATCTTGTAACCTAAGGCGCACCATCGGAGAATCTCTTAAAAAAACTGATCCTTAGCAAAGAATGACTTGAAGATGTGAAAACACAAGTTTTCTCTAAGGCAACACAGAGTCATGCAGCCTCTATTTAAAGCTACAGGGGAAAAGATTTTCACAAATCTTAAGCAAACAAAATAGTTCAATGAGAATCATGCGCAATGAATAAAGGGTTTAAATCCCTCCAACTTCCCACGAAACATTTATTTCGGAGACACTTGTTCCAAGGTTGATTGTATTAACACTCCCGGAAGATGAAACGGTTGAGAGGAAAATGCATTCACCCCCGGTCCATTTCAACTTCGCACATTATGAGATATATTAGAGATGATTCATAAGACTTGATGCGACGCATGCCACATTAAAGGCTTTAAACTTCCTAATTTCCAACAAGTGATATTACTCATGGCGCCTTTCTTATGAAATAACATCATGAGTCAGGACCAAATGATGGGACATGAATCCACGGCCCATCGAGGCAGCGCCCAGAGGTTGGCAGGCCCATAACCCAGCGAACGTTTTGGCATAACAACAACGAAGGTTTATCTCCCCAAAGGATAGACGTGGACCGATCTCTTGGCTGACTCCTAATGATGGAAATCTAATTGGTTCATATAGGTATTCGGTGATCTCAAGCTGATGTCCCTCTTTTCTTGGTTGACGACCGACAGCCTTTTTAAGGAGCTGATTGCTGATTCTCATCAGTTAAAAGTAATATTTAACTTAGACACGTATCAGCATTTATTTTCTATTCAATAACGAAATGCATCTCCTAGATAAGAAAAGAAATTTTTGAAATCTAATTGATAAGGAATGAATCTCCCCAGTACAATAACTTTCCAAACAACGAGAACTCTAAATCTTTCGAAAATATTTGACTAAGGAGTCCTAAAATTCCCGAAACTCCACACAAGAAAACTAGGGATGTAACGTTCAGGGTACACACGACTCATAGACAGGGAACATATAAAAGTGTTCAACATTACAATTCTAGGTACGCTCTCTTGATATAATACATCTGACATATAAACCACAGGGTTTTCATGCTCAGCCCTCTGTTTTATTCAATCTGTTTCATTCCTATCGAAAACCACTTATTCTGATTTGAGCGTTGGAATCAATTCTACTGAAATACTTTCGGGTGGTTTTTTACAGATTTCTCATCCATCTTTTGGAGCAATCGCTCGAGTAAAGGAGTCGAAATTTATGGAGTCAAAACCCATATCCAACACACATCAATCTTATAAATATTGCTTTTGTTTGTGTGATTTTGATTGGGACATCAAAATCACACAATTATATGATTGAGTTAATTATACTATCAATAATAAATATTTTTTAATATTTATATATTTTATTTAAAATATTTATCTTATAAAATCTCAATCCGTCTCGAAAAATTATTTTGCATTGATAATGTGGTATGTTTAACATCAAGTTGCTAACCGCAGATTCGATTTTTTTTCCCTGTCTTTAATCTCCTTACCTAGGGTTTGAAGGGCACCAAACTCGTGCTTCTGCACGGACACATCTCTTTCTAATTTATTATTAGACTAAGCATTATTCTTTTCTTTTTTAAAAAAATTTATTCTGGCGTAAGGAGTGGGCAACAACTTGGAAGTTTCTGTTTTAGTAAACCAAACCAACGTGCTATGCGAGGGATCATTTCTATTATATAAACCCTTCCCTCCACTTCCATATACCCACCCACCCACCCAACCTCTCTCTCTCTCTCTCTCTCTCTCTCTCTCTCTCACGCATAGACACATATGGAATTGAGGGCAGTTTCTATCTCCCATAACAACAGTCTCCTCCAGATGCATAATTCCAGGAGGCAGTTTCTTCGACCTATATCAGGTCCTCTCTCTCTCTCTCTCTCTCTCCCTCCCGCATGTATGCAATTGTGTGAGTGTGATCGCATTTACTTATTGAATCTGATTTGAGTTTCAAGGATCCATAAGGTGCTTGAAAATCAATTACCCGAGTAAGGTTTACATGTAGATGTTTTTACACACACACATACGATATATGTAATATATATATTACTGCATTTGAAAGCAAGTGTTTTCGTCTCATTTCATTTTTAATACAAAAATTTGCATTTTATAACATCTTTAAATGAAAGCCGACATATATGATTTAAAAAAGTAAAATTAAGATATATGATTTAAGGCCTCCAAATTAAATAAATCAACCTTATTAATTGTTTTAACGACATATTGGATAATATATCCATAAAAGCTCTGATAGTATTTTGTTATTTTGTTTTTCATTTCAAAAATTTTAAACCGATAAAAAATATATTATTATTATTATTATTATTATTATTATTATTATTATTATTATTATTATTATTATTCTCAATCTGAACTATTTCGGTATCTAAAAGGAATATGATTGGAAGGTGGGGTTTGGGTTCTCTTCTGACTAGAAAAGTCCAATTTAGTTGTCCTTGTTTGAATCAAGCAAACAAGATTTTCAATCCTGAAGTCTCCAGATATATTTATAAATAATTATTTTAAACCAATCATTCACTGGTGAATAGTGACAAAATCTGCAAAAGGGCATGCCCATGGGCCTCCCATCACGCCACAAGCTGGTACCTCCATACTCACTTGTCTTGTTCCTCGTATCTTCCTTCCTCTCTCTGTCTCTCTCACAAGCTGATCTCCCTCCATACTCACTTCTCTTGTTCCTTGTATCTTCCTTCTCCCCCCCCCCCTCTCTCTCTCTCTCTATATATATATATTTTTGAACCAATCGATACTCCAAATCAATTTGACTAACCTAAAATTTCTTTAAAATAATTCTTTTATTTATTGCACTGGTCAAGTTAATAAACAAAAGCTGCCAATTACTAATATATCGTTTCAAGAAAATTTTCGGATTAATAGCATGCTTGTTCAATCTTTAGTGTGAAATCGAGGACGTCAGTTTCGAGAAAAATATATTTTGACCATGATAAAAATATGTATATATCTCTATTTTTAACCATTAACCTATAAAATTTAATTCTATTTATACAATAACTAATAAAAATTAGCACGTCAAAATTGAACCATTATAAAAAAAAAATAATATATCTATTTTAACAAAACATTATTATATAAATATGCAAAAGCCTGCAGTATTATGATATGTTGTCTATGTACATTTGTGCGTATTAAACATGATGAGAAGAAAAGTATATAAACATACACACATATACACACACAAAAATAAGAATTCAAGTTAGATTTACAAAAAATAATGAAACATAGTGATCAAGAACAGTAATATTACAAAAAATTGCATTATGTAATTATATATACTATGATGATTCTAAAAACCCCTTATTTTGAAAATTCATTAGACTTTTCTATTCCTCCATCTAAATGCATATTCGGTAATGGAATTCTTCTTTATGTTAGAATTTTCAAAAAACGAAACTATTGTTCGCCTCCTTTGATTATTAGATCTTAGGAAATCTCATAGTTTGATGTCTTATTGTTACTTGAAAACATCTGATAAATGGTTGCCTTGCCTCCTCATGCAAAAATGCAGCATCTTTGGATACTGGAGTTGCAGTAGCACCAGAAAGCAAGCCTTCTGCCTTGGTATTACTAGTCATTCCTTTATTATCTTGTGCATTTCAAATCAAGCTCATTAGCTTAATAAACAATAACACCTGCAGCGTGTCGATGGGCCTAAAGAGAAAATTAGCAAGTTGTTCAACAAAGTTGAACTTTCTGTGTCTTCATATGACACGGCATGGGTGGCGATGATCCCATGTCCAAGCTCTCCGGACGAGCCCTTCTTCCCGGAAACCCTGAAGTGGTTGTTGAAAAATCAGCTTCGAGACGGCTCGTGGGGACTTGTTCAACGCCATCCCTTGCTAATTAAAGATGCATTGTCCTCAACGTTAGCATGTGTACTTGCATTGAAGAGATGGGGTGTGGGTGAAGAGCATGTCAACAAGGGTAATCTCTTTGCCCACTTTCTTGATTAGTACCTTACCGTTAAATGGAACATTGGGCAGCGAGTAGAGATTCTCAGAGGGTTAGTGAGAGTAGCAATGCTGGTTGCTCCATGATATAACTGTACATTAAATGTTTCCTTTTTGTTTGATCGCTTTTTCAGGAATCCGTTTCATTGAATCAAATTTTGCTTTAGTTAATGATGAGAAGCAGCAATCTCCCCTTGGTTTCGACATCATTTTCCCTGGTATGGTGGAGTATGCAAGAAATCTAAACTTGACTCTTCCTTTGAGAGACAATGATGTGGAAGCCATGCTTCAAAAGAGAGATTCAGAGCTCAAAAGGTGAATTTCTATTATTTCCATTTTATCTTGTCTTCTCTAGATAACTAACTTGAACTTCACAATAACATGGGATCAAATCTTGTTTGTTTAGATGCCTAGAAAGTGGAACAAAGGGAAGTAGAGCACACCTAGCATACGTTGCTGAAGGACTTGGAAACTTAAATGACTGGGAGAGGGTAATGAAATATCAGAGGAAAAATGGGTCTCTCTTCAATTCACCATCCACCACTGCAGCTGCATTTCACCATATTCAAGATTCCGCATGCCTTAATTACCTTACCTCACTCTTAAACAAGTTTGACAATGCAGGTAACGTTGCATACTACATAACACATACTACATAGGTTTTTGCTATCGATTTTAAGAAATCGTCCCACTTCTTTGTTCAGTTCCTACCATTTATCCACTCGACATGTATGCCCGTCTATGTATGGTTGACAACCTGCAAAACATGGGCATCGAGCGACAGTTTAGGAACGAAATAGCAAGTGTTTTGGATGAAGCATACAGGTAAGTGCACTAGTTTAGTTAGTACCTAAAATAATGTTCTGCCCAAGTTTCCTCGACCACTACATTATGTGACAATTGATATTAACATATTGAAAAACGAACAGATGCTGGCTAGACAAGGATGAAGAGATATTCTCGGATGTTACTACCACTGCACTGGCATTTAGGTTGCTACGTTTCAATGGATATGAAGTCTCTGCAGGTAGGATTTTGATATATGCAGAGTTTTTATCTTGTTACCAGAAAATTTCTTTTCTTTTTGGCAATAACTTATCAAAATTCGTTGTACAGATCCTTTGGCTCAATTTGCCGAAGAAGATTACTACTCGGAGCCATTTGTGGGGCAAGTGAAGGACATTGACGCTGTTATAGAATTATTTAGAGCTTCACAATTTGTGTTATACCCCGAAGAAACAGCTTTGGAGAAGCAAAATATATGGTCTGGCAATTACCTGCAGCAGATATTGTATGATGCTGCAATTCGACCAGGCAAACTTAGTGAAAATGCAAGACATAAGGTGACTCTTTCTCTGATTACAACAATATTTCTTATTGAGATCATAATATGGAAGAAATTTTATTGTTTGTTTCATGAATTCCAGGTGGATGATGCTCTTAACTGTGTCTATCATGTAACTTTGAATCGATTGGGGCACCGGAGGTATATTGAGCATCACAATATTGATGGCATTAGAACTCTGAAATCCTCTTATTGGTAAGAGAAAACTTTTCAACTTTCTCACTTCTATTTAAAAACTTGAGTATAATTATCTCTGATCAGTTCATTTTATTCATCCATTAAAACAGGTGTCCAAACATTGGAAATGAAGATTTCCGAAGACTTGCAGTTGAAGAGTACAATTATAGTCAATCAATGTACCAGAAAGAGCTCAAACAATTTCAGAGGTACATAAAATTCTTCTTTCAGCACAAATTATATCATCTTATGTAGTTTGATTTGAGATCTAGGAAAGTTAAATGTTTCACATTGTTTGGTTTAAGCAGGTGGCTTTCAGAGAACAAATTAGACAATCTAAGTTATGCATTTCCCTTCAAGCACTCCTATGGCTACTTGTGTGCGGCAGCAACTCTATTCCCACCTGAACTAGCTGATGCACGCATGTCATGGGCTAGAAACTCGGTGCTCACAACTGTGATAGATGAATTTTTTGATGCTGTGGGTACTAAGGAGGAACTAGAAAACCTTGTTGAATTGACAGAGAAGTAAGTCTCCTATTTTTTTGTGACGCAGAGTGGTCCTCTCTCTCTCTCTCTCTCTCTCTCTCTCTCTCCCCTGTACTTTTTTTTCCCCTCGATAAAGCTGTTGACTGAGATTTATATGAAGTTCAGGTGGGATGTAGACAGAAACCTCCATTGTGTGTCGGAGGATGTTGAGATCTTATTTACGGCGTTATACAGAACAATCACTGAGATTGGAGAGAAGGCATATAAATGGCAAGGACGGAATGTGACGGGCCACATCATTGAACTTGTGAGATCATTATCTCCCAAAGCATTAGTTCGTACATGTTGGATCAATTCAACCTACGTTTATCTTTCCCTAACATTTGGTTGCAGTGGGTTGATTTGCTAAAGGCATACCATCAAGAAGCAAAGTGGGCAAAAGACAACGTGGTACCTGGTTTGGACGAATACATGGCTAATGGATATGTATCATTTGCCTTGGGTCCTATTGTTGTCCCTGCTTGCTACTTCGTCGGACCAAAGCTCTCAGAAGAGGTCATCCGAGGTCCTGAATTGTACAACCTATACAAGCACATGAGCAACTGTGGTCGTCTTCTAAATGACGTCCAGAGTTACAAGGTACTCTCCTATATTCATAAATCTAGCAATTCTGGTACGATACTTTGATCTGAACTTTGTGAATGAACATATTGGGTTGCAGAGAGAGGCAGAGCAAGGGAAAATGAATGCGGTGATGTTGAGGATGATTCACAGTGGGTGTGTTGTGACTGAAGAAGAAAGCATTAAAGCCATAAAGGATTTCATTGAATCAGAGAGGAAAGAGTTGATAAAGATGATGTTTCAAAGAGAAGGGAGTGTTGTGCCAAGAGGGTGCAAGGAGTTGTTCTATAAAATGACTCAGATTGTTCACTTGTTTTACAAGAAGGATGACGGATACAATTCTGAAGAATTGATTACTGCCTTGAAGAAAGTCATTGCCATGCCTATTGCTTTCGATGAGCAGCAAAAGGAATTGAGCAGCGAGACGAATTGAATTCCCTGTAGTTGCTATGTCCAGCAAGCATGCCCTTATATTCTTCTTCCTTTATTTGTTTATATCTTTGTATCTCGTGGTAATTTACACCCAGCACCCACAATGGCGAGATATGTAGTTGAGCAAGTCTTGATTTAAATGTAACCATGTTAGTATAAGTCCAGGATCTAATAAATTACAAGGCCACTTCCCCGTTGTATATGAGATTGGATAATAGAGATGGTTCAAACTTAACATTCTAAGCATGTGGAGACCATCATAAGGCCAAGAAGGAGCTGCTTGGCATAAGCTAGTCAACCAATGCCGCCATTTTACTTGGGGAAAAAAATAAAAAATAAAAAATAAAAAGAAGAAGAAGAAAAAGAAGAAGATATGTAGCATACAAAGCCAAATATTAATTCAGCGAAAGCATGACCATAGCCTAAAAAAGTATCAGGTTTCGCAGAGATGCCTAAATTTAGAGTCGAGATACGACAGTGTGAAGAATCATGTTTCATCACATGACGCCTCCTCCCTATTTATCAATAGAATCTGCCCTTTCATATAACTCAGAAAATGCATGACCATGTTCACGGAATTGCAAAACCATCAAAATGTAAATTAACAGGGAAGTCAAACCTGTGCTGAAAAATGTAGTTGAATATGCTGATTAAAATTCCGTAACTTAAAAGAGGCACATCATTGAAAGGATCCTGCATACCCTCATCCATAAAGCTGGCACAGGACCTTAATTGATTGGAAACCTCAATCTGAATTCAACAAATAACAGAGTGACATTACATCCCCCTCTTAGTTTTTTATTGGTGAAGAACAAAGCAAGCAAAGATATTGAGGAAAGAAAAAAACCCCAAGATGATAACAGGCTCAATTCCATCGAGATCTTGATGGAGGTAGAAGAGAATTAAATGCTTATTCCATCCTTCAGTGCACTTGGTTCCAGTTAAGCATGCCCAAACATCATCAGCATAACACCAGGCAATGAAATGCACAAGCCACAGTATGTTGTGAGAGGGTGGGTTTAAGATCTCAAAATGCTTTTTTCTCATAAGAAACCAGTCCATGGACTCCGCCTTCAACTTGTGCTGCTCCTGTGCGAACCTGTACAACCCAGAAAAGTTCACGTCTGAATGGGGGCCGTAAATGTGCATGATAATGTAAAATCAAGGTGAACTGCCCAAGCCAGAAGAGTAAACATAAAGACAAACTGCCCAAGCCAGAAGAGTAAACAGAAAGGCATTTTTTTTTTTTTTTTTTTTTTTTTTTTTGGGGGGGGGGGGGGAAGGGGGATGTGGGGAGGTTAATAACCACAATAAGGAAACATCAACTTACCACTACAGACATAGGCAGCCACGCAATTTTGACACAGCATCTCCATAACTATATGTTTGCAGAACACAATTCATTCTAAAACATGCTGATTTGCTGAATCAGCAAATTGCTAACATTTGTAAATATGGCTGGCTACCATCCAAAGAAGCCAACACTAAGCAAAGCATAGTAGGAAAAATTTTCTATTTGGAGAGGAAAAAAATGTAAGTTGGTGTGTCTGCAGGTGGGAGGTTTACTTTTATTTTGTTTTATTTTCTAAAATAGAAATTATGCAGTCCTAAAAGTTCTGTCAGCTCATATGGGGATTTTATGCGGTTGTAAAAGTACTACAAAAAAGATTTGACCCTAATTATCTGACAACGAAGCAATATATCACATGTATCTCATGTGCATCAGAGGGCTAGAAGGAAAATGAATATAAGAATCAGAAATATCATACTAAAAGAATGAAAATGTTATGCCTGACCTCAAGTCTTAGAGTCCTTGATCTTAGTAGATCATGGGCTGACTGCACTGAGGAAGCACCAAGATCCTGGAGTCCCTGCTTTACTGCTTGCATGGTGTATGGTACAAACTTCAGGACAGAACCTTTGTCTGCAACTGCTCCAACAACCCCTTGAGCAATTTTTAGCTTAGCTTTATCACCCAAGTATCGCGCATCACTCCCCTTTGTCATTGCTTCAAGAGATCCCATGCCACGGTATTTTTTGAGCCGTCGACCATCCTGGCATTAAGAACTGTCAGAACATAGTAAAAGTTTCTGATCTTGATCAGATAATAATGAAATAGTAAAAGTTTCTGATCTTGATCAGATAATAATGAAACGTACTCTGTTCATACAGTAAGTAAACATTTTGTTGTCAATAGAAGCAGAGACAAATAGTTTATAGAAATTATGTTGTACATGGGAAAAGCCATCTGCAACCAACATGCAGGTATCAGCCACATTCCTACAATTGCAAGAATTTAAACCTAGACAATGCATTTATTTATGTAGATCTTATAAAATAAAACTCAAGCATGTATTTATTCCTAATAGTCATGGGCACACTAGCATAATGGACCATGGTACAGAAAAAGCCAGGAGACATTGGCTTCTTGATCTCAAAGGACTACCATTTTTATCAAACATAAACAGATCCATAAGAAGGAAAACAGACTATCATGGTAATAATAAAAAGTATCTCAAGTTCAAGATTGAATAAAGAAACCATTAAGATAATGTTTGGTGGAACCACCAAAACCGATGCTTGGCAACTACATTTAGGTCTACAAGCATCAACCAGTGTATTAAGGCAACTGATCCAATCTACAGAGTAGATGATAATAGTAGGAAGTTAATAAAAGTGAAGTTACAAATATCAGGTCTTAACTTCCAAGATACATGCATCCCAGTTTCAGATGATGCTTTGATGTATGGTACCCTTCTAAGTAAAATACCAACAAGGAAAATACCAACTCTTAAGCAGCCTACTCTATGCACCCAGATGTATCTATTTTCCCATACAACACGTTTATATTCAAATACAGGATGGTGTTTACAACATTAGCCTCTCAACAAATAAGGCACATAAAATTGTGCAAATGCAAATTACTAACTTATCATACAAGAATCAGTGCAACAAGCAAAAGGGCCTCCCTTATGACAAGAATTGTAAAATAATAACAAAAAATTGCCTATTCCTTTAATATGTAAAACAGCATGAACAAATTGTATCAAGTTCTCAATAATTAATTAAAGCCATATGATTTTATAACTATTTAGAGCCACAAGACACTTAAACACTTGACTGTTAGTTAAAGGGTTTTCCTCTCATTCACGAGATGCAAGAAAATTTTTCTTTGTAAAGAAATTAGATAAAGATAAGAGCCTAATCAAGAATCCTTACCCCACTGATATATAACTTATTCACAAATATATACAAATAATGAACAAACAAAGAGGCAGATTAAAAGTCACCAAATAGCAGCAGAAAAACCAAACATCAGAACAAAAACTAAATTAACAGAAAAATAAGACATAATAATCCTCACAACAATTCAAAAAATGAGCTCAACTGTTAAGCAATTAAACAGATAAAACGGTTTTCCTGCTCTTGGAAATTATTTGGAATCTCAAATATGATTTTACGCACAAAACTAAATGTGTAGATTTACGATTGAAATGAAATGTCTATAACAAATTATCAAACCTTATATTCATAGGACCCAGGAGCCTCATTGCTTCCAGCTAAGAAGCCACCCATCATCACAGTAGATGCACCTAGGGTTAAAGCCTTAACAATGTGTCCAGAGTTTGAAATGCCACCATCAGCAATGACAGGAACACCACTATGATCAGCAACAGATGCAACCTTATACACGGCTGTAGCCTACAAAATTGCAAGGAAGAGAAAAAGATTAAGCCTACAAAAATGCGAGGAATGGAAAAGATTAAAAATCTCAATGTTGTATATCCAAACCACAAATAGCTGATTAGATTGAGTACATGTACAACAAAAAAACAAAAAGTGCATGCTCATATATTTATGAAGGCAAGAGGCTTGTATATCTATAAAGAACTGGCAAATATTTTTCATTCCAGTTATGAGATGTATAACAAGTGTGACACACAAATACACCATACCTAAGTACTAATTGCCACAGGTATCTCGCACTTAACATTACACGTCTACTTTGATAATTTGTGGCTTAGTTACTAACATGCACGAATGTATTGGCATCAACATGATTGATGACAACTAACAACCATCTTGGTATGCAGATGCGAAATTTTAATCCTTTTCCATTTTTTTTTATCAATCATTGATAAGAATGAGGAAGTCAAGTTTCATTTAAATTAATCATTTTGACTAACTGTTTTTACGTATATGATAAGTAAAAAGGCTGTATTGGCATCAACATGATTGATGACAACTAACAACCATCTTGGTATGCATACCCCAAACATTGTCTCAAAAGTATTGCCCCAGAATTGCACACACATGAATGCTCTCAAATTAAGTGAAAATTCAAAAGAAAAAGTCAAAATAAGAAGTTAGCTCAACAGAGTTATTGATATTATAAACTCAGAAATAGACGATAAAAAATGCCTTGAAGAAAGACTTTTCTCAACTGCAATAACTTATTATAATAGTCAATGAGAACATAAAAAAAAGAGTATCTACAACAAAAGTCTGAGCAACTATGCATTTACCTGTCCGCGGCCCACAGCACAAACCTCTTGTGTGGTGCAAATGGAACCAGAACCCATTCCCACTCGCAAACCATCAACACCAGCCTGAATCAGATTCTGTGCCTGATACTGCGTCACAACATTCCCACCGATCACATCCAACTCAGGATAAGTCCTCTTGATATACTTAATCATCTCAATTTGATAGATCGAGTTGCCCTGAGAGCTATCAAGCACTATCACATTTGCTCCTGCCTTCACTAAATGCTCCAACCTCTCCTTATCCTGCTCTCTAGTCCCCATTGCGGCCCCCACCAAATAATTCCCGTCTGATCCCAAAGAGGGCAACCCTAATTTCGGGTACCCCCGAATTCGCTCAACATCTTCTGAAGTCACAAAATTCACAACCTTCCCATCTTCCTGTAACAAAGTCACATTGTCCACCTCCTTCTGCACCATGTACTCAACAACATCTTCGAATTCCAAAACTGATGGAGCCGAAATCGGAGATTTCACCATATAATCCGAAACCCTAGATTCTTTATCTGTCAAATTTCCCCAAACTGATTTTGACACGACTCCAACCAACTTGGATTTCGAAGTCCCGGATTCCGTAACCAAAACGAAAGGCGAAGAACTGAAATCGGAGTCAGACAGGATTGAGTCGGAAGGCGATTTGAAGACGAGATCGGAACAGAAGGGAATGCGGTGAGATTTGGCGGATTTTATCATGGAGGCTTGCTCGGATGGGGAGTTGTTGTAGTGGACGATGCCGATGCCGCCAAGAGAAGCCATCCCGACGGCCATGGAGGCCTCCGTGACGGTGTCCATGGGAGAAGAGACACATGGGAGAGAGAGAGAGATATTGCGAGTGAGTTTGGTGTTGAGGTTTACGGATTCAACAGGGAAGTCGATGTAATGAGGGAGGAAGATGACGTCGTCGTAGGTGTAGGAGAAACCTTGGTTGAAGAGTTTGTCCGCCGAGAATCCGTCTTCGACTGAAACTGCGGTCGCCATGGCTAAACTGACACAGAAACGATGGTAAATGAGATTCCTGTCTCTCTCTCTCTCTCTCTATCTCTCTCTCTCTCTAGGGATTTTGGAGAGATGGAGGGAAAAAACAGACGTCCGACTCCGGCCGTCTCCCTCTCCCTTCACCCTTGGTTCCATATAACCACTGCCATTGGCGGCCAAATGCACGGTACCTAAAATTATCCTCCATTTAGTTTTTCTAAATATACATTATTGCCAAACAATGATTATTGTTCCACTTTTATAGAGATAACGATCTTAACGGCGGGGTTCTGTCACGGTTAGATTCATTCAAGAATAGATTTGATTAGTTTTATAAAACTTAAAATTAAACCAAATTAATAAAATTGTTCAAACCAACTAAGTCAAATTACATACGAATACGAACAAGTTTATTAGATTTGGCATATCATTTCTTTTATTTAAAAAATTTTATAATATAATTTTATTATTTTTTAATAATTAATAATTTTACTGTAAAATATAGATACTAAAATATTAAAATTTTAATTATCATAATGTCAAAATGTAAATTATTATAGGAGGAATGACTCAGGTGGAACTAATTATAGAGATAAAGAAAATAAAAATGTATCGAGCTATATGTGATGTTAAAAATATATTATATTTTATTCAGAATTAATAAAATATAGATACTAAAATACTAATAATTTAATTATCATATTACCAAAATGCACAAAATAATAATAAAAAAAAACATAGTTATGTTTTTCTAAGAGTTTTGATAAGTTAAAAATAAATTATTATGGGAAGAATGAGTCTAGTATACCTAATTATAGAGATGAAGAAAATAAATATGTATCGGGCTAGGTCTAAGCAGGTGGTGATGTTAGTACTTTTCTAATCTTTATATTCTATATTTGTAACAACTGTTCCTATATTTATGATAATAAATTTTTTATATAAATTTAACTTATTATAATAATTTATAAACACAATGGATCATTAAAATTTATATTATTATATTGTTCTCCATTTTTAATATGATATCATAATCATATTTATCTATCTTTCATATTCATATTATTTCATATTTCTAACATGGTATCAAATTTTCCTTTCCAAAAATGATTATTCATGCACCTACACACAACTCCAAAGGTCAGAACAATTGCCAAAACCAAAACAATGTCAAAGCCAAGATAAGAGTTTTGAGAAGTTAAAAATAAATTATTATAAGAGAAATGAGTCGAGTACAACTAATTATAGAGATAATAAAAATGTATCGGGTTAGGTCTGAGTAGGTGACGTTAGAAAATATATTATACATATTTAATTTTTTATATTTTTATATTCTATCTTTGTAATAACTATTTATATATTCGTGACAATAATTTTTTTTTGTAAATCCAACTTATCATGATTATTTACAACTTTTTTTAATATAATATCACAACCATATTCATTTATTTTTTATATTTATATTATTTTATATTTTTAACATAGTATCAAATTTTTTTTTATAAAAATGATTATTCACGCACCCGCACCCGACTCCAACAGTGATTAGTGCCAAGAGCCAAGAGCCAAGAGTTAAGAGCATAGCTTAAGCCAAGAGCCAAATCCTGAGAGAGTCAGAGGCCAAGGCCAGAGTCAGAGTTAAGACTTAGAGCTATAGAGTCACAGCCCAAAGGCAGTGAAAGGTTGCAAAAGCACTTTCTAAAATTTTAGATTCTCGATCCATATATATTTTTTTAAATTTAATTAATTTTCATTATATCATATTGAAATAAGGGGATATCAAAAAATATATTACATATCAAAATCAAATCAATTATTTGTATGATTTTAAAATATATTTGATTTTTTATATTTTTATATTTCTATATTTATAATAACTGTTTTTATATCTATATCAATAGATTTTCTATATAGATCCAATTTTTTTGTAATAATTTATGATTATTAGGATTTATATTATAATATACCATATTCATCTATATTTTACATTCATATAATTTTATATTTTTAACAGGTGAGTGGTGAAAAATAATTGCACCAGATAATGTAAAAATTAATTAAATGAAAGTAACATGTTAACACTACTATTGATTAATCGGTTTGTTTCTATTTGATATAATTTAGGGTTTTTCTAAAATCTAAACGATTCAATCAAATTATACTTTTGGTTTTCTGAAATGAAGTGAACTTATCAATTTAATTTAGTTTAATAGGTTCAATCAGTTTAGTTACATCCCTAATTATTATTTGCTCACAAGGCATCATCCTATTTTTTTTTTATAGTTTTTGTTTGTTCAAGCTCAGCAACTGAAATCCCACAATATGTAGCTTACTCAGGGGCACATAAAATTTGAATTTTTTTTTTTTTTTTGATTTACATCTTATAAAAATATATATTTGAATAAACTCATCATATTTGAATGCTCCCATGAAATCAGGTGAAAATGATACACCAAAACAAGAATATAGAAATTTTTATTGAATAAATTCTTTTCATATACTTGTTTGTGAACAATTATATATATATGTGTATGTGTGTGTTATTAATTATGAATTTTTTTTTTTTAAATTAAAGCCGGATTATGTGGCCTAATATTTTTTTGGTATATTAGGAATATCAGACAAACTTTAAAGAAACAAGCTTAATGTAGAGAACACTTTGGAACCCCAAATGGATATTAAAAAAAATGTTGGAAATGCCAAAATGCCGAGTATGATGGTTGCTGAACACCAAATCCACCATTGTTAAATAATCAAAATCTTCACTCCTGCTTGTACTACATGAGCTTGGTAAGTGGCTTCTGACGAAGATCAGCAAATCATTTGGGCTTCTTTTGGCTCCTTCACAGCAGCACCAGCAGGGGCACAAGGTTTCTTTTCCTCGTTTATTTTCCTTTTATTTTTTCATGTTGACATAAATCAATGTGCCACTGTGAGGCATATACGGTAATACATTGTGGAAGTGATGGACAATTTTATGATTTGGTAGAAAATTATGAAATTTCGTTTTAGCTGGAAATGGATTTTTTCTTATTCTGATAATACATCATGGAAGAAATACTGCAATGCAGTTTATACATCTCATGCAAAAGGGTAAAGCCCACTTATTGAGAGCAGATAATTATCCCAAAAGTCTCCCAAAAAAAAAAAAAAACTCCTAATAACCCTAATTCAATGTGGGCAAATCTACCATCTCCCTCATGGATATAATTTGTAATTACAAAATTCAAAGTGTGGTTCATTCTAACCTCTTCAACCTCATCATACGAATCAATAGTAAATAAAGTGGCACCCATCAAAACCTGTCAAAGAGTGGACAAAAAAAATAATAAAAAAGATTAACATAATTTTTCTAATTTCAATAATTAGCATAAAGAATGTTATTAATTTGTACATGGGTCTTACTTGGATCTACAGTGACCAGTATAGCAGTGCCCCCAAACTCGCATGTGCCACCAGCAACCTTAGTTCTTTGCCAGTAACTATTGAAAGCAAACGAAGCGTGCGCAAGCAATGTATCAGGCTGGAAGCACGGCCCATCGGGCTGGATTGAGGAGCAATCCGCTCCCGATCCACACGCATAGTTCATGGCTTCCTGAATGATTGGGTCTGGCACTGATGGCTTAGCCACGCACCAAAGAGCTAGCCCTTGGCTTGTGGGTGGAGGTGGTGGTGCAGTAGGGGGAGGGTATACAACCGGCGGCTGAAATACCCGTGGGCTTGGGACATAAGAAGGCGGGCTTGGGATGTAGCTTGGTGGGCTGGGCTCAAAATAAGGTGGGCTCGTCCCTGACATAGGTGGACTAGGAGTAGGGTTAGGGTTAGGGTTGTAAATGGGTGGGCTAGGCACGGATTCTGGTGGGCTTGGGCTTGGAACATTCACTGGTGGGTTTGGTGTTGGGGTAGATTCTGATGGGCTCGGAGGTGGGCTTTGGAAAGGAAAAGGAACAAGGAAAAAGTATGGTGGTGGCGGTGGAGTTGCAGTAGGGAAAGATCCTCCACTACCACCACCAGAGGGTGCCGGAATGGTAGTTGGAGCTGGAGGAGTTTGAGGGGTAAATGGGGGATATACACAAAATGGAGGGGTATTTTCGGGCAGCGGAATTGGAGCTAATGAATCATAAGGTGGTAAAGAGAAAGGGGAACTCACACCATATGGTCCAGTGTTGGTGGAGTCTAACATTGGATTAATGTCAAAACGCTTCAAAGCTTTGAAGTTCTTGCTTGATCTTAATAGTGAGTTTCTTGAGTGTCTCTGAACTCTGAATGGCGGAATTGATTTTCTTGCATCTAATAAACAAAAAGGCAACATGGGACAGTCAACTGATTTATGAAAAAAAAGGTTTACTTCATCAAAATGTTGTTGGTAGCATTTAAATTTATTTAGGGGACATGGTAATTTTGTTATCTCTAGCAGCTGAGAGGCATTCATGGTAATCTTTAAAAGGGGTAGAAAAAGAAAAAACATGAGAAACCATTCTTGTTTAAGACTAAGCCAGTTTGCTAAAACATAATGTACATGGGGTACACATACTAGTAACACAAGTTAATGGTAACTTCAGCAAACAGTGGAATGGCATTGAGAGTGAATTTTACCACAATGAGAAAATCTTACCGCAAGTGGTGAAGGAAATTGCAGCAAAATACCAATGCAGGACTAAAATGCAAATACTAACAGAGTCTCTGATTCTTTTCATGATTTCTGCTGCACTTTGAAGGTAATTGGCTCCAAACGCCACTCAGAAAGCTTAAGCTAGTAGTAGATGTATATATACACAAACACGGTGATAGAGAGAGAGGGAGAGTAGACAGCTAGAAGCAGGGAAACTATTAAATGGAGAACAAAAAGATGATTCTTTGGGTACTCACTTTGAACTGTCACAATGTTGTTGCAGATGTGCGAGTGAAGAAATGTAAAGACGGTTCCAAAGTGTCACAATTGGGATTTTCCTGTGCATAGGACCAGTTGCCGTTTTTTCCTTTTCCCCACATATTTTTGTCTTCAACCTGGCATATATGCTTTCTTGACATTGGAGAAACATGAAAGTTAGACTTTTTGGCCCTTTTGTTTTGCTTGCTTTCCACTCCAAACAGCACTCTTTTGCTCTGTCACCAAACTCATCACAATTTCTTCCACAACTTTCGGTCATGATTTCAAGCTAACTTGCCCTCCTTCCCTGGAAAGAGGGAGCGTGTGAGAAGTGGTGTCTGTGTCCTTTTTCGCCAGTGAGGACGGCTTATTAGTTTTTATGTAAGGGCAATTGCATTCAATTCAATAATGGTATTGCGATTTGGGCATACAACTCCAACTTTCTACAGCACGAACCAAATGTTGTGAGTGCCAAAGTCGTCATTATAAATATTAACGGTTGCCACTAAGACAATATAGTCACCTCAAATGGTCACGACCATCACTAAAAATTTCTATCACTAAAACTATAAATGGAAAATGACAATCAACAGAACATAACATATAATAGTATGAAGATAGTTTGAATGCTATTAAATATGAATATTTAGTGGTGATAAAAGTCATCACCACTAAATATTTTGTCATTTAATGATGGTCGATTAGGGTTGCTACTAAATGTATTAACATTTAGTGGCGTTGTCTTTGGCCACCAGTAGAACTGACCGCCACAATATAATTAAGAGCATGTAGGAATAACCTATTTTTGGTTGCAGCTACTCGACTGCTACTAAAAGTAATTATAATTAACTAAATCGAGCTGTCATTAGAAGTTTCCATGGCCAACTATAGCCGAATACTATCAAAAATTTAGAGATAGAGATAGTTCACCACAATGTTGTTTTTATCAAATATTCAATACCACTAAAAATATAAAACTACAATCCAATTTAGGAAAATACTCAATACTATTAAAAAGATATAATTTGATTAACGTAATGTAAATATCTTATAATTCATATAAACAATTTCAAATCCAATATACAATTCTTTTGGAGGTGGATTTTGACTCCATAGATATTAGTTCTTTATTGACCCGAACAGTAACCATCAATGAGTGGATACACCTGCAAAAACCGTCGAAGGGTGCTCAGACAAAGAGATTTCGACGTTCAAATCTATAAAAAGCGGTTTTCGATTGAAAGAAAAAGACTGGGAGTTGAGAGAAGGTTGTTCTTCCATGATCAGTGTGCCCCCTGTTTTAGACTTAGAGAGCGTACTTGATTCTGAGACCTTAGAGATCCTTTATATCCCTGAGAGGCGTGCGTCGCTGGAGGACTTTAACCCTATCTTCCTTATCAGACTAATCCAAAAATTTCGGAAGTCAATATTTCGAGTTGATTACGATCCTTACTTTTCGGGGAGGTCTTCCACTTTTGGGGGAACGCTTTCCTTATTCAAAAGATCATAGTTTTGCCGTTATAAAAATAGGAAGTGGAGGTAAAGGGGTTTTGATCTTCCTTTTGAGTCGTTAGGAGTGTTGCCCACTGTTCGGTCTCTCGACTGATTAAGGGACCTTCGTGGTTAGTCCGATTGAAGGGTTGATGTCTGCTTGCCCGATCGGGACGATTACCTTTGCTCAGTGAGTTACGTTTGGTAGACCTGGATGATTGATACCCTATCGTTCGGTGGATCCGAACAACTGAGACCCTATCGTTCAGTAGATCCGGGCGACTGAGACCCATCTGTAAATTGATCTGGGCGATTGAGATCTTTCGATAGATTATTATTCAATCCGTCATGTGTTGGTCTATAAGAGCCCTTCATGGGCCTTTTGAGAATTGACTTTTCAGATTTGGACCATGGACCACGTCCCATCATTTGCCCCCGACTCATGATCTTCCTGCAAAGAAGTGTCATGAGTGATAATCTTCAAAAAAGGAGTATCCATTTAATTTGATTTTCGTCTTTTCGGTTTCCACAAACCGTCTTCCCTACGCCTCACAAGGATTCATGTTCTTTATAAAATTTCACTCTTCATCCTCTTTTTCAAAAGAACTCTTTCTTCAGACCAAGATGTCAAAAGATATTTCTTCGTCGCATAGTATAGACAACATTCAGAGTACCATGACCAAAGAGGATCTGTCAGAAGTCCAAGGGGAGATGTCGCTCGGAAGCGATTTTGAGTTTGTGTTGCCCGGCAAGGAGGACAGAAAAAGTTTTGTTCCCGAGGGTTACGTGCCGATGTATAGGCAGTGCGTGAAGTACGGCTTGAAAATTCCGTACACGAGTCCACTGGTAGAAATCTTGAAACACTGGAACATTCATCCTTTATTGCTCATTCCGAGCGTCTGGCGATTTGTGATTGCCCTAATTTCTCTGTTAGGATTTTTTCGTATTCGCTTTGACTTAGAAATTCTATGGGCCATTTTTTCTCTAGGACGATGTAGCTCCAAAGAGTCCACCCACGGCTGGTATAAGCTTCAAACCCTTCTGGAGTCTCACTGAAAATTCTTTTACAGTGAATCTCAGGATAAACATTAGATGCAAAAGTTTTTTTTTGTTCGATTCTTGAACAGGGGCCCTCTTCCCGCTCTTCCATATGCCAACCAAACACCCTTTTTGAATGAGAAAATTCCACCTCTTCTTCACCATTCCCGCTTGTTACGTGCTGTGGCTTGCTATTGTGAGGCTAGTTGTAGGAGTTTATAGGTGGACAGTTTGGTGAGAGACGATATGTTGATACTATCTGGTCTACTCATGGATGAGTCAAGCCAAATCACCAAACCTCTTTTGTTGGAACAATAGAGAAAGAAGTTGGTCGACACTGTGTCGAACATTGACACCCATCTTCTGGATGAAATATCTACTGAGCAGGAAATGCGGTCTCATACGAAGTGGAAGGTGGTTGATGCTTTCCCTGAGTTCCGACAGAAAATGTTTAAGACTAGGGTATCCAGTTCGCCTGCTAGGGAAGAAGAGAAAGCTGAATCTGGAGAGCATATGCTTTCTCAAGAGCATTCTGAAATAAGAGGGGGCCATTTAGTCGGTGAAGCCTTTGATGCATCTACCGAGGTTGGAGAGGAAGGTGGTTTCGGCGAGGGACTCTTCAAAGTGACTGAGAACGTTCCGGTTCAAGATCCACAAAGGTCGGAGGAGTCTCTGGTGATGCAACCTTCCGTCTCCATTTCGGAAGAAACTTCGGGACAGTCGCCTATGGGGTCTCAGTATCTTTTGGTCGACGTACTAGATGACTATTGCGTTCCTCTACCTATTTTGATTGGAGAGGGACGGAGTTCCGAAGAAGGATCAGTGACGGTCTTCATGGGGGGTCACAATTTCAATCTTGTTGATCCGCAGGAAGGATTACAGTTGGCTAAGCGTTTCCAACTTCCTTTGAAGTCCGCCCTCCGAAAGATGCATCTTGAGTGTACCGACAAGGCCATCCAATCTCTTTGCCTTATAGTAAGTATTTTCTTTGTGCGAGTTAAAGTTTTGTCTTTACTGTCTCATGATCCTGACTACCACATCTCTTTTCCAGACTTCTGCCCTGGCTGAGCTTCAAAGAAAGTTAAAGGCAGAGCGGGATGAGCAATTTTCTCGCATGAGTGACTAAGTGTTGGCGCTGAGGGACGCCTTGAAGAACCAAGAGAAGACCATTGGAAAGGTCAAAGAAAGGCAAATCAAGCGTCTTCAGGAAGACCTCACTTCGGCTCAAACTCGTTGTAAGGAATTCGAAATAGAGGCATGCACTCGGAAAGCGTGGTTAACAGCCGCTGAGACGTTAGCTCGTTTACAAGAAGAGTCCCTTTGAAGGGCTGAATAAGAGATAGTTGATCTCAAGACTTCTGCTACCAAAGATGCTGTCGTCCTTCAACTTTCTCAGCGTAAGTTGCATGAACGTCTGAAATGCGCTGAAGAGATTTTTCGGGAGGTTAGATGGTACGAAACTCTGCCCCCTCTTGAAAGATCAGCGGATTCGAATTCCGTTTCTGTTGTTTCTTGTGCCTCCTCCATTCTTTTGTAATTTTGTGAAATGAGGATTTTTTACCCCATGATTCATTGAAATGTAATAATCATCAAAAAACTTCTGCTATCTTGCTAGTCAAGCGAGGTTGGGGGGATCTCCTCTGATGATGCGCTCGTTCGATTGTGCCGAGTAGTCCAACTTCTGGTGTGCTATTGAAAGCTCTTGGAATTAGGGCTGCTTCAGCTTGTTTTTAGGAGATTGATTCGAAGATGTTCGCTCGATAGGTCCGGGCAACTGAGACCATTCGGCCGATTAGAGACTTTAGGAGGCAGGGCCGAGTCCGCCTGTTCAGAGAGTTCTATCTCAATTTAACGACACATTCGTTTGGAAGATCTGGGTGACTGAGACCCTTCAGTCGATTAGAAACTTTAGGAGGCAGGGCCGTGTCCGCCCGTTCAGGGAGTTCTATCCCAACTTAACGACACATTCGTTCAAAAGATCTGGGTAACTGAGACCCTTCGGTCGATTAAAGACTTTAGGAGGTAGGGCCGTGTCCGCCCGTTTAGGGAGTTCTATCCCAACTTAACGACACATTCGTTCGGAAGATCTGGACGATTGAGACCCTTCGGTCGATTAGAGACTTTAGGAGGCAGGGCCGTGTCCGCCCGTTCGGAGAGTTTTTTTCCAATTTAACGACACATTCGTTCGGAAGATCTGGATAACTGAAACCCTTCGATTGATTAGAGACTTTAGGAGACACTTTCTCTATGGATCGTTAGAAATCCCGAGCCACGTGCAGTCAGTGAGTAGTAGAAAACATCAAAATCCTGATCAAGAGAAAAGTGCTGGCAAAACTGGGTCATAGGCCGGACAAATGCTAGTAGGAACGTATGGCTCGTGTCAACCGCCTTCATTGTGGATTTGGAGGATCACCCCTCCTGGTTCTTCATGAGATGGTCTGGGATTTGGCCTATGAGGTAGCTCATTTTCCCTTGGTGCATCACGCATGTTGGGGGAAGGCAGATTCCTTCCTTCTATACTGATGAACTTCTGCAGTTTCCCACTGCGGACCAAGAATTTCAGCTCATCCTTGAGTCTTTTATACTCATCGGTCGTATGGCTGTAATCCCGATGGAAATGACAGTACTTGGACTTGTATTTCTAGGATCTTCTTCTGTAAGGTGCGGGGGCCATCTGACGTATGGTTTGTTCTTTATTTGATACAAAACCCGACTTAGAGTTTCACTCAGTGGGGTGCAGACGCTGAACCTTCGCGAAAGTGGAATTCCTGGTTTGTCTCTTTTCGGGGAAGGCCGGTGTGGCGACCGACTGCGCTTTTTCTTGCTATGGCAGTCTTTTTGTTGGTCGAAAGCCTCTACTTCTTCCGCAGTAATATATTTCTCCGCTCGGGAGTAAAACTCTTGGATGGATACTGGGGGCTTCTTTGTAATGGAGACCTTCATATCAGAGAAGCACAGGCTCATTAAAAGCACGGCCAAAGCAATGTTATGGTCCAGATTATGGATTTTCAACATTTCTGTCTTAAATCTCTCCATGAAGTTCCTGAGAGATTTCTCTTTCCATTGATGTAATGATAAGTGGGATATAGATTTCCGTTTAGCCCCTCGACTGATTACAAAGTGGGTCTCAAATTGTTATCGGAGTTATGTGAAATTCTTGATACTGTACAAGGAAAAAGAATTAAACCAGGTTAGGGTATTACCCTCAAGAGTGGTAGGGAAGTGTTTGCACATTGCGGCATCCGAGAGGTCTCTAGAGACCATAACTGTTATGAAATGGGCGGACTGGTCGCGGAGGTCATTTGTCCCGTCATACCACTCCATGGGAGGTAGAAGGATATCCCATGGCGTTGGTTCTAACAAGATCTTTGCATCGAATGGCGATTCGCCTCGAGAACATAGGGGATCTTCCCCATCTTTTACACCCGCTCTTTTAAGTTCAACGGCCACGAGCTGTTTAATCTACCATTTCAGATCTTGAGGGTCGTATTGGGAGGCTGCCGATGGTTTCGAAAATTCTTGTTTGGGTGGTTGCTTATATTCGGATTCTGCAGCAGACGAATGGTTATCTGGCTCGAGGGCTTGACTGAGTCCTTCCAACTGTTTACTCATTATTTAGATTCCAGACACTAATCTTTTCATTTGAGACAGATCTGCCTGTTCTAGTCCTGAGGCCATGACTCGTCGTTTTGGGGGAACGGTAAGTTCGGCAGGCATAGGGATGTGCCCTCCTACAGCAGAGGTGACTTTCGAAGACGTTCTAGTCCTTGGAAGCATGATGATTAGAGTAACAACAGCAAATTACTCTAGTCTGTTTCCCACAGACAGCGTCAATCTGTTGGAGGTGAGTTTTAACTCCACAGATACCAGCTCCTTCTTAACCTGAACAGTAGCCGTCGATGGATAGATACACCTGTAAAAACCGTCAGAGGGTGCTCCGGAGGGGAGGTTCCAACGCTCAAGTTAATAAAGAGCGGTTTTCGATTGAAAGAAACAGACTGAGAGTTGAGAAAAGGTTGTTTCCCCATGATCAGTGTGCCCCTGTGTTAGGCTTAGAGAGCGTACCTGGTTCTGAGACCTTAAAGATCCTTTATACCCTTGAGAGGCGTGCGCCACTGGGGGGATTTCAACCTTACCTTCCTTATTAGATCAATCCAAGAATCTCGAAAGTCAATATTTTGAATTAATTACGATTCTTACTTTTCGGGGAGGTCTTCCACTTTTGGAGGAACGCTTTCCTTATTCGAAAGATCTTAGTTTTACCGTTATGAAAATAGGGAGTGGAGGTAAAGGGGTTCTAACCTTCCTTTTGAGTCGTTAAGAGTGTTACCCACTATTCGGTCTCTCGACTAATTAAAGGACCTTCGTGGCTAGTTCGATTGAAAGGTTGATATCTGCTTGCCCGATCGGGGCGATTACCTTTGCTCAGTGAGTTACGTTCGGTAAACCCGGGCGATTGAAACATTATCATTCGGTAGATTCAGACGACTGAGACCCTATCGTTCGGTAGATCCGAGTGACTAAGACCCATCTATAAATTAATTTGGGCGATTGAGGCCCTTCGAAAGATTATCATTCGATCCGTCATGTGTTGGTCTAAAAGAGCCCTTCGTGGCCCTTTTAAGAATTATCTTTTCTGATTTGGGTTTTGGGCCACGTCCCATCAAATTCAATTATATAATGTTAAAAATTGTTAGAAATTTTGATATTTACATGGCAATTGAGGTTATAGTGATATAGATGTTGCTTTCGCCACATGTTATTAAGAATAATGGTCATTAATTTCCAATATCCCAATCTCATCACACTCCATCTTAGCAAACATGCTAAAAGTTTTGTATTTATGGAATCTTGAATTATGTTAAAAGTTTCATACATCAAACGTAGGTTTATAAAAAATGAGGTTTCAAATTCCAAATTAAATGTCAATTTAAAACCTAAAATGCTAGAACCAAAAGAAAGATCTAAAAACAGTACGTATTGAAAATGATCCATATATAAAACTTGGTATAAGACCTAAGTCATATCCACATACACAACCATATCTCTTTGGTCGTATAACTTGTTTAAAAATCTCATCCTTTCTCACTGTCTCCTAAGAGTCACTTGTTTGAGAAGATAAATTATTAAAATTATCATGTAAAAAAAAAAATTATCAAAGAATAAGTTTGAAATTGAAGTAAACTAATTGCTTTCATTTTATCATGCTATAAGAAAATGACCCACGAAAAGCACCTCAAAACAAAAGAAAATCATAATTTCAAAGATTTCAAAAATTAACCATAAATATTGACGGTATCAGAATTTTGAATCATACCTTTGGAGTATAAGTGTCAAGGGAAAATAATGAATGGTTTTCAAAGAACCTCTTTTTGATAAAGAAACTTTCTTATTTTCCTTACTTATCTTACCCAATTTCCATCTATAAGCATTACATTTTAAACATCGAACAAGATTTTGCAACTTTTTTCAAAAAAGCATTCAAAACATGGGAAACACATCTATCTTCAAGTAATCAAGACCTATTTTTTAATAAATTTCCTAACTTCATAATATTAACTAGGTATGGTAGCTTCTGGAAATACATCTACTAAAATGCTATATAGAGTTGTAAATGATTTGTTATTCCAAGTATTAAAAAACTTGACATGTAAAAACTTCACCAGAAATGAGAGCTCTGAGAATTTAATGCATTCTAGATAAAGCTCTTACTCAACATGTTTCAATTGTCTAAAAAACCTTTGTTGCTTTCTCATTTGGTTCATTGGTACGAGACTCTCTATTATCCATTTTTGGTATTTTTAAATCCTCGTGTAGCATCCCAATCATGTCATCTTCATCCACTATTAGAAAAATGGTATCAGTGACAGAAATGTCCGTCACTGCTAGTAAATATTCTATCGTTAAAATTTTTTAGCGAATAAAAATTAGAAATGAAAATTCCATCGCTAAAAATTACCTCACTAAATTTAGTGACGGAAATATTTCCGTCGAAAAGTTTAGCGACGGAAATTTTTCGTCGATAATTTGAAAAGTGCGAAAATGTATTAGCAACGGATTAATGATGGAAATTTACCGTCGCTAAAATATCCATCGCTAATCCATCGATAATTTAATTTAATATTTTTTAAATTATTCCCAATTACCGACGGATTAGCAATTGATTTTTTAGTGACGGAAAATTTTCATCGCTAATCCGTTGCTAAAAGTCGTGTGCCATAAGCGCATGTGCAGCACGCCCATGTCTATGTCTGTCCACGCTCGTGCACATGCCGCTGCCCATACGCAGGCCGCTACCCATGCCGCGCCCTTGCTTTTTTTGTTGAAAAAATATTTTCACCTAGGTTCGAATTTATGTTTTTGAACATATTTTGAATTATTTTAACCACTATACCATAATAACTTATTTGTTATTTCTTTTTTTTTATTTATTTACTTTCTATCTCTCTCTCACAATTTAAAACACAATACCTTAATTTAATAAAAATATAAAATTATATTTAATAAAAAATTATATTTAATAAAAAAATAATACCCTAATTTAATAAAAATAAAAAATACAAAATTATTAATACCGGTTTGGGATGCCACGAGAGGCATTTTGGACAATTGGAATGAGATTAGTGAGGTAACTCCCACTTACCCATAACTCTCATGATTCTTTCCAATTAATTCTCTCCTAATTATAGTAGGATTCTAACGGAGACTAACCTCGCCTTTTTGGTGAGATCTTTGGGTGCAGCCATGAGAAAGAATGGCTTGAGAGAAATTGCAAAAAAATGTGAGAAAATATTCTCTAGAGAGAGAATGTAAAGGGCTTGAAAAAAATTCTGAGTAGGAAATTTTTCATGTTATTCGGATCGTCGAAATGAGGGTTACGGTGTCGTGACACTGTGATGGTGGTTCGATTAATATCGTGATCACAATCCCGAACGTGAGATTCGATCAAAAGATATATCGGATGGTTCGATCGATTTTTTTGGGAGACTCTACATATTGAGATATTTAACCATATACACGATTCTATTTTATTTTTCCCAGAAATTATTTTGTATGCTTCTATTGCGCACGTGAATCAATTAATTCTAACATTGACACAAAATTATATTTAATAAAAATATAAAACTATATTTAATAAAAATACAATACCCTAATTTAATAAAAAAACAAAATTATATTTAATAAAAATACAAAATTATATTTAATAAAAAAACAATACCCTAATTTAATAAAAATTCAAAAAACAAAATTATATTTAATAAAAACATAAAACAATATTTATTAAAAATACAATACCCTAATTTAATAAAAAAACAAAATCATATTTAATAAAAATATAAAATTATATTTAATAAAAACACAAAATTATATTTAATAAAAATATAAAATTTTATTTAATAAAAAAATAATACCCTAATTTAATAAAAATACAAAATACAAAATTATATTTAAAAAAAACACAAAATTATATTTAATAAAAATACATAATTATATTTAATAAAAAACCAATACCCTAATTTAATTTAATAAAAACACAACGTTATGTTTAATAAAAATACGAAATTATATTTAATAAAAATACAATACCATGATTTAATAAAAATACAAAAAAAAAATTTATTTAATAAAAATATAAAATTATATTTAATAAAAAAACAATATCATAATTTAATAAAAATACAAAATTACATTTAATAAAAACACAAAATTATATTTAATAAAAATATAAACTTTTTTTCAAGTTTTAACGACGGATTAACGATAGAATTTTTTCCGATAGATTTTTCCGTCGCTAATTTGTCTGAAATTTATTTTTTAAAATTTTAGCGACGGATTACCGACGAAAATAATTCCATTTCTAATTTTAATGACGGAATTTTTAGCGATGGATTTTTCCGTCGTTAATTTATCCGAAAATTTTTTTGAAATTTTAATGATGGATTACCGACCAAAATAATTCCGTCGCTAATTTTAGCGAGGAATTAGCGACATAATTTTTTCCGATAGATTTTTCCGTCACTAATCGTTCCATCGCAATTCTGTTACTAATTAACAACGGATAATTATCTGTCACTAATTTCTATCGCTGATATCCTATTTTCTAGTAGTGATCTTCTGACTCATCTGATACATTATCTAATTTCAATATTTCTCACACTCTCATCAAATCCTTCTCCATGCATATCCGAGGTAGTATATATTTGAACTATACCTTTGGTCACTAAGTAATACTTCACATCATCTCTAATATGATAATAAACATTGTTACATTCCGTATAAGGATAACAAATTTTAATATCATTCCATGTTAACAAAGGTGAAATCAAGAAAACCTTCAACTTTGTTCATGTATTAATCGCTAAGTCATATGCTTTCATCTAATTTTTATCTATTAGAAAAAGATGTGAGAGATTGCTTAAAAAGAATGTAATGAGAAAGCCTAAAATCCCTTAGGTTAATTTGTAAGAATGACTCTCGAATTGGCTGTGAGAGAGAAATAATTATTAATAGTTTTTTGAACTTTTAAGTAAGCAAACTTTGAAACAATTTAAGTATAAATAAGTATTAAACATGGCCAAACCTAGTTAATAGTAAACGTGTCATACTATTCTTTTACTACACATATGCAATGATTAGGTTTGTAGTCTGGTTTTCATCAAGAGAAGAAAGTAACGATGAGAAAATGGTAACATACCAAAGGTACTTTTAATTTTAAAACTTTTGAATTTATTTTTGTCAATCAGATTTTTAAAATATTAAAATCAATTTTTAGAAAATCAACTTCTAAAATAAAAAGTCAATACTCTGAAAATCGATTTCTCAAGCCATACTCTTAAAATCAACTTCTGAAGTCAATATGTCAATTTTTGCACAAATATTGTAGGCTTGAATTACAGAAAAAATTACAAGACTGTAGCAAAATTGTTTGTTCGGTAGAAAAAAATCCAAAATTATAGAAAAAAATTATCTGTTCTGAAGAAAAAATTACAGACTGGATCAAAAAACATGGTCTATTCCGTAGGAAAAATCCAAAACTACAAAAAATTTATCTGTTTTGCAGAAAAAAAAAATTAGTAGAAAAATAATTGTCTGTTCCATAGAAAAAAATTCAGAACTGTAGAAAAAATTATCCATTCTGAAAAAAAAAAAAAATATAGTCTGTAGAAAAAAAATGTATAGAATGAAAAAAAAAAAAATACCTGTTGCTAAAAGAAGATAGTCGTTCTGCAGGCAATGCTACCAGGAGGATCAAGCACTGTCAGAATGCGAGAGTGAGAGAGAGAGGGAATCGTGAATGGGAAACAGTGATAGAGAGCGAAAGGGCGACTATGAGGGAGCGAGAAATGGAGAGAGAGATAGGGTTTGTGCGAGGGAGAAAGTATGACGATAGAGAAAGGAGTGAGACAGATGAGATGTGGGTGCAAGAGAGGGAGAGAGTTATGGTTTTGAGAGTTGGAGAGAGAGTTAGGGTTTGCGCGAGGGAGAGAGGAGTGAGAGAGGGCGAGAGTGCGACGATAGAAAAATGAGTGAGACAAATGAGATGTGGGTGCATGAGAGGGAGAGAATTAAGGTTTGAGAGTTGGAAAGAGAGTTAGAGTTTGCATGAGGGATAGAGGAGAGAGAGAGGGAGACAGTGCAACGACAGAGAGAGGAGTGCGCTTAGATCATTAGCATATAACTGAACTATTCAACAAAGAGAGGCCCCCACTAATACTTTTCTAGAATTGAGCGGGGGCTAATACCCTCCTCACTAATACTTCTAATGATTTAGTGAGGGTCGTGGCCACCAGTAAATTAAAATAATTTATTAGTTAAAATTATATTTAATTCTCATTAAATAATTTTTACTATTTGATTAGTGTTCAGAAGTCCATTAAATCAAAATAATTCATAAGTGAACACTAAAAGTAAATTTTATAAATATATTTTATGATTTAATAGACATTTTGTTTAAACTCTTAACAATATCTTTTATATTGGTAAGAAGATATAAACATAGTGCTGTTTACAATTTACAAGCAATCAAAATCTGTTGTTGCCACTATAACTCTATTTAGTGTTAGCTAGTGACGATTGTCGCTAAAGAGCGATCAATTTTTTTGTTTAAAAAAAAGTTTTTTTTTAGAAATCAATAGTGAAAGTAGATCTCTCAAGATGGTGAGCTGCTGGGCCACATGTATGGGGTCAACTTGGTCACTTAACCAAAAAATGATAATTCAGTAATGGTGATCATTTTCGTATTAGTTGCAATAATTTTTGTGCAATAAAGTTAAACAACAAAATTTGCACTAAACTCTTTTTGTTACTATGCGTCGTAAGAGATCTTTGTGTCGGACAATTTTAACTATCATAATTGATCACGTATTTAATTTTGTGATAGTTAAAACTTTTTGTTATCGTTAAGAATCTTTGTGTCGGACAATTTTAACTATCACAATTGATCAATTATTTAATAGTGGTCTAAAATTATCCTCACAAATTAGTACTTATATTGTGTGAATTCGTGTGATCCTCGTTGATTTTTGTCGCTAAAAGCCATTTATGTTGTAGTGTTTTATTAGTACCCCAAGGGACTCAAGTCCATTGTTGATCCTTGTACATCAAACTGGGCGACACGACAATCTAATTTAGTGGTTCCATGGGCTGAATCCAATAATCATCTAACTGGGGCTACTGCTCCATGTAAAATCGATCAACTTAGATTAATGATTTATGAATTCATAAACTGAGAATTCTTTTTCTTGATTTAAAAAAAGTATATTTATTTATTATTTATTTAAGGTCAAAACTATAAAAATATTCTCAAATTTTTTAAGGTACTTACAAAAATTCTCTTCACGTTTAGCCGTAATTAAATAGCCACCTAAATTTTTTAAAATTGCTTTCTCAAACTCTTTAGCACTTGCCTCTGTTGGAATTTTAAATTACAAATACCTAGAACTGGAAGCAAACCAATAAAACCAACAACTAATAAAATATTTTTAAAATGTTAATTTTCCCAATTAAAATAATTTTAAAATAATTATAATCTTAGAATTGAAAAATAACAATAATAACAACCAATTCTTTATCTTATTAAGTGGAATTGGTTATATGGATTATTTTATATCATTATATTCTATTTTATGTCGTATATTTACGTGTATGATTATTTTTTTTATATGAAAAGAACAAATATTATATCTAAATTAAAATGATTTATAATTAAATCAAAAATGTGAGTTTCCTTTCTCTTCTGTCTTATCAGCTCGTTTAAATGGAAAGATTTGGAGAAAAAAGAAATGATTAGAAAAGAAAGTTATAACTTTTTTTTTTCCCTTTAAGAGTCTAGATATAAGAGAAAATGAGAGATTTGGATAGATTTGAGATCTCTCCAAATTTAAATTTTTTTTTCACCCAAAAGTAGAAAGAAATAGAGGAGAGAGAAAATATTAGAATTAAATATTTTTATATTTCAAAAATATCCTTTAAAAATTAAAAACAAAACTTTTTATTTTTAATGAATCTCATTTCTTTTTTCTTTCTTTTATAAAACTCCCTAATTAATTTTTTCTTTTCTATTTAAAATTCCCAAACATACTGTAAGAGCAATTTTGTGGGGGGGGGGGGAGCGTGGATGGGAGTTTGGTTGAAGCTATTTGAAAATTTCAAGGGGACTATTTTTCTACAATTAAACTTTGAGGGGATATTTGTAGATATCCCTAAAGTGTAACGAGAGTTTTTGAGTTTTTGCCTTTATCTAATTAATCAATTGTTAGTTATGCGATCTAAAGACATGTAAAATTGTGTACGTAATTGCCAATGACATTAATAAAATTCTCTCTTTATTAATAGATGTTTATTTTAATTAGAATTTTAGTGTTTAAAATATGTTTGAGTAGGTTTCATTCTTAATTCAAATATATATGAATTATAACTGAACACTATAATTCAAAAGATATGATACGTCGCATATTTGTGCATATTTTCTCTTTTTTGCATGAAATTTATTATATTTCATATTATTTTTCTTTTATTTATGTACATAATATGTTCTTTTTTGGAGGCTTAAGGGATAATTTATAAAGATTTGGAGCAACTGAGGTCTGAGAGCAAAAGAAGAAGTCATCACAGTGGCAACCGACCTAAAAGATGAAAGAGAAATGAAGAGGAAAAAAAAAAGAAAAAAGAAAAATAGTAACACTGCTCTCATTATCATGACTATGATATTATTATAGTAGTCATGACTATCTGAGTTTCAAGAGAAAAATGTCATATTGTGAATATTGTAATCACGATATTCACAAAACCAAAGCATCCACATTCTGATGTTGTAAGTACAACTGCGTTGATTGGTTATGCCTTTTGGTCACTCAAGATAATTTATCGATGGTCCAAGAAGGCAATAAAAGACAAGAAGAAGTAGCCACGATCACTGCTGAATGAGTAGACACTCCATGCATATGGTGAAAACGATGAGAGAGGCCTATATTTTATTTCAAACTCTTGAATCTGTGAGATAAATATGCCCATAAGACCATTTCACTTTTAAATTTAAATATAAATATTAAGGGGGAATGATCGTCCCCCATCCCTTCTTCTCTTTATTTTTCCAACTAAGGAAAAATAAGGGTGAACATTGTGTGAGACACAAAATTGTGAGATCTCTCTAAATTATAATACATGTTTAAAAGAGAAATACGTATAGAATATTGGGTATTAAAAATCACTCAGATTTGGAGCGTGGTGTAGGAAAAGTATTAATCCAATTATTCATGATCAATACTACAACTGGATTAGGATATTCGAGTGAAAATTGATCGCGGTTTACATTTTTTATTCGCTTTTGCATTTAAGTTTAGTAGAATAAACCCAACAAAAACTTTATAAATGAAAGAATCCAAATGTATTTCGGACTATTTTACATGACATGTAGGTGCAATCAACTAATCAAAATGGTGAGGAAATAAAAACTCATTTTTCTATTATCTCAAGTCAATTTAAATATGAAATACTATTTAAAAAGAATAAATAATATCATTAACACAATGACTAGGTATTAGATTCTTTTCTTAATAAACCTCCATATTCTTATGTTCAAAAATGAATACAATTATTGTTTAGGATTAAATTTGGAAGGAAATCATGTTTTAGGTTCATTGAGAACTATATTTGATTTAAAGTTGTCAATCTCATTTATAAAACTTTTGTTTAAAATTTTTTATAAAAGAAATTAATATAGAAACAAAAATCTATATTAAAGAAAATTTGAAAAGGATAGAGTGAAAGAAACTTCTTCAACTCTTTCTCACTTTCTCCTCTCATTTCTCTCTCGATCCTAATGCCTCAAGTTCTTCTTCAAGTTCACTTCCAAGCTTCTCTTGAAACTCATATTTATAGTTGCTTGAAACTTCCCTTAGAAATTTCACGTAGCTTCCTTCAAGAGCTTTGTGTGAGGCTTTCCTTGGAAACCACTCAAAAGCTATCCCTGAACCCTCTCTCAGAAACTTCTTGAGGTTTCTTTCAAAAGTTAATTTTGAATCTTCTTTTAGAAGATTTCTGAGACTTTTTTTAGAAGCTTCTGACACATGTCCTATAAATTTGTGAGTTATCAGAAACTCATGTCTTGATAAATGTCTCATCATAACAAGATAATAGTAAAGTTGTATACTTCATTGGATATCCATCAAATTATTCAATATTCATAACACTCCCCTTGAATATCAATTATTCAAAGAATATGTCTCATTAAAATTTTACTAGAAAAAAATCCAGTGAGAAAAAAAATTCTAGTAAAAGAAAAAGAGTACACTATTCTAAATATATTTACTCCCTCTGTTGAGAATATCTCTTGAAATCTTTAAATCGATATATTACAATTTTTTTCACCAATCTTTTGAATGTAGCAGTCGGTAGTATCTTGATAAATAAATCTTTTAAATTTTTACTTGATCGGACTTATTGCATATCAATTTCACAATTCTTTTCAAGGTTATATGTGAAGAAAAACTTTGGTGAAATATGTTTAGTTCTGTCTTTCTTGATATATCTTCCTAATGTTCTCGAATAATATTGTAGAAATATTTTTATTAGAGGATAGTTCGTAGTTTCTCAAAATATAGTGAGTTCTTGATTTTAGTCAAATACATTCTCGGCTTACTTCATGAATTGCTATAATTTCAGCATGGTTCGATGAGTTGACGGCTATAGATTGCTTTATGGATCACCAAGAAATAACAATACCACCATATATGAATAAATAAGTATCCAGTCTGAGATCATATTTTATGAGGATCAGACAAAAATCCAACATCAGCATACCCAATCAATATTGGTTTGGAATTAGTTAAATAAAATAAGTCAAAATCAATCATTCCTTGAAAATATTGAAAAATATGCTTAATCTCTAATATCGTTGTGTTGGAGAAGAACTGAATTTTGTTAATACATGTACAACAAATGATATATCAAATTTTATATAATTAGCAAGATACATAAGTACTTCAATGACACTAAGATATGGTATTTCAGAATCAAAAATTTCTTTATTTTTTTTTCTTATGGTCTAAAAGGGTCTTTTTCAACATCAAGTGATCGAAACCATTAAAATACTTAATGGATATGTTTTATCCATGTAAAAACGTTTTAAAACTTTAGTTATATAATTTGATTAGTAAATGAATATTTCATTTTCCAGACGTTCGATTTGTAAATCAAGACAAAATTTTATTTTCCTAAAATTTTTGGTTTCAAATTCTATTTTCAAATATTCAACAGATTTGTAAATCTCTTCAGAAGTTCTAATGAGATTCAAATCATCAATATATATTACAATAATCACAAAATCTGTTACAAATTTTTTAAGAAAAACACAAGAACATATCTGATTATTTGTATAATCTTCTTTCAGCAAACAATTATTTAAACCGTTATACCATATTCATCCTGACTGCTTTAAGCTGAACAAAGATCTTTGTAATTTCATGGAGTAAATTCCTTGAGAATTTTGATCAAATACTTTAAGTATTTTAAATCTTTTAGGGATCTTCATATAGATATCATTTTCTAATATCTCATATAGATAAGCAGTGATTATATCCATTAAATACATCTCGAGTTTTTTATATATCAATAAGGTCATAAGAAAACGTAATGTAATTGCATCCATTATAGGGGAATACATTTCATCATAATCAAGACTTGATTTTTGTGAAAACTTTTGTGTTACAAGACGTGTCTTATATCGCACAATTTTTATTTTTCTCATTTCGTTTTCGCTTAAAAATTCATTTGTATCTTACTAGTTTTACACCAATAGGTGTATGGACTATTGGTCCGAAAATATTTCTTTTGTCAAGAAATTTCAATTTTGACTCAATTGCATCTTCCATTTTGACCAATTATGTCTATGTTTATATTCCTGAATAGGCATTTGTTCAAGATCCTCATTTTTATTCTCAGTACTCATTGTTATGTGGTATGCAAAATGTCATCAATATTGACATTATTTCGGTTCCATTTTTCTCCAGCCATAACATAATATGATTATCAATACTTTCATGTACCTGGTATTCTTCTGGAATATTATCCATGGCTAGTACATCTTTGAGACAAGTAATATTTTCGTTTAGACCATCTAATTTTTTTGTTCCTTTTCTATCTTAAGGAATTTTATTTTTGGAACTAATCAATTTACCATGTTTTGTATGCGCTTTAAACTCATTAATAACGTTATGTTGTCCTTTAGGGGACATCAATTCTAATATAAGCATTAACAGTCAGAATATGTGACATAATGTGTGTGTAATAGAACTTTTTTTGAGTTTCTCTTCTCCTTTTAAGGAGAAATCCTATCAAATAACATCTCTCTCTCTCTCTCTCTGCCCCGAACAAACACAGAGAGAATTAGACTTGTCCCACTCCTTCGCTCTTTATCTTGGTTTATGAGGTAACTCTCTTTTCTCTCTCTCTCACCAGGTCTTGAACCCGTACCTCAAGGTGTGGGGTCAATAGCTCTAACCAACAAGCTATTGTAGAGAGCTCATGGTTTATGAGGTATCTCTCTCTCTCTCTCTCTCTCTCTCTCTCTCTCTCTCTCTCTCTCTCTTCATGTGTAATTTTCTAATTCCTAGATCTGTCGATTTCGATCATTTTCTTCATCATTGTAAATCGATATTATCTTCTCACACTCTCTCTCTCTCTCTTTCACTCTATAAAATTTGGATCTTGATTGATTTGCATTCTTTCTATGTGAAATTCCTCCTTTTTGATAGAGGTGGGAACAGAGGCATTTTTTTTTTTGTTCTTGATCTTTTTCAATTGGAGATGTCATATGAATTTCTTTTTATGGGGATTCTGAGAATTGAATTTAACTTTGACCTGTTGTTATTATTATTATTTTCCATTGATATATTTAAAAGCGTTCATCAGATAAAGTTCTATTCGATACTGTTGTGTTGATTTTGTCAAATTTAAGGTTGCATCTTAGCTGTGCTTAATTCAATGACTGTGTTGTACCAGGAATAGATGATGATCCTTGTTTTAGGGTTTTGGTTTTTATAATTTTTTTTGGGGGGACTAATGCTAAAAAATCTCATTTTGGGTCTATTTGGATGCATAATGTTCGACTGGTTGTCCATGTTCTTGTTGGGATTGTATGATCTTGGGTGTGATATTTGTTGGATATATATTCTTGCTCATTGCATATGATGTGAACATCTTTCATAGATCCTTTGATCCATTTTATTTGTTAAAACTTGGTCTTAAATTGTGGTTCTGCAGGCTCCTAGAAAATTTAAATTTGCAACTGGAAAATTATTGTTTTTTGCAACTGGAAAATGTTGGAAAATTTTTCAATCGAAACTTAACGACTTGAATAACTTTTTCCATGTTTGAAGAATTCAACTTGTATTATTTCTCTCTCTCTCTCTCTCTTTCTCTCTTCCTTTCCTTAGAGTAGAGGTTACTTCATTTTCAAAATAATACCTAAAAATTCAAAAACCCAAACAACAAAAACACTTTGATTTTAAATAATAACTTTTTTTTTTTAAAAAAAAATTATGATCGTATCTCCAAATTTAAAATGATTGCTAAAGATCTAAATTATCATTTTCCTTTAAATTTAATCCTAAACAATAATTCCGCCTTCATTTTTATCATATATATTTATTTAATTTAAAGTTTCTTACATAGAAATTGTGCTTTCAAATATAACCTATTAAATTTGTAAAATAAAATATGAATATAAATCATTATTATTTTTAAGAGGTGCACTCGTGAAAAAGAAAAAAAAAATTAGCAAATGAACACAATTAGACTCTTTCTTATAGGTGAGATCGGATCGGGCTACGCTGATTTCCGATTTGATTTTAGACGATTCATAGAACCATGGCCAATTTGGTCGCAGTTCCAAGGGCACCACCTTCCGGGACAGGTCGGGCTGGGTCAAGTCCAAAAAAAATTTCCTTGGAACCGGCCTAGCCCGGTTGAACCAAGCTGTGCCAAATCTGATCCACGGTTCCTTTATTTTTTTTGGTTTTTTTTTTGATTGTTAATTTTTTTTTTTTTGGTTTTTTTGTATACTTGGATTTTTTTTTTTTTTTTTTGGTTTACTTGTGTTTTTTTTTTTTTTAGTTCAGTTTTTTTGTGGGTTTTTGGTGTACGTCTATTGCCAAACTTTCCCTTTGATTTTTCAAATCCAATAATTTAATATGGCTACATTTGATATTTTTATAAAAATGATTTTTCAAATACATATTTATATTTTTTTTGCACTAAAAGTTTATTCTTTATCTTCTTCTTCTTTCGTCCCTGAGCTAATATTCATGTCTTGCCACATTTTTTCTCACATCTTTCCAATCCGTATGCAAATCAAGACTTCTAAGGTGTTGTCTGTCAATTTTGACCATTTCAACGTTAAAACTCGTCCACCTGCACTAAAAATATTTTTTGATGGCACTGTAGACTCTGAAGGGGTTAGTACATCTTTGACCATTATGGCCAAAATTGAAAAATAAAAACTATTATTTCTCCACCAATATAAAATGTCGAAACAATCATCGTCATCAAAACTTTCTAACATATTAATATAAAATTAAGTGATTTAATGAGGACAACGATGATATTTTTTATTTATTTTCTAACATATGTAAAGTATTAAACTCAAAACTAAATGAACATGTTGATGAACAGAACTACTACCTACATCGCTAACGCCTATACTATTTTGCTCATTTTGATGTAAGGAAAACAGATTTTGTAAAATAAGTGATGTTATACATTTCAAAATGTGTAGGGTTAATATACATATATGTACAAAAACTATCTACAAAGCAATCAATTAGTGTTTCTATTTCTTCAACTTTTACATTAGGATCTAAGGCAGCAACTACTAAATATAAGATAGAAATTTTTTTATAATATTTTAAAATTTTAATTTTTATTAGTTCAACTATTTTAATAAATCTTTCTACATTTTGAAATTAATTAAATACAAAACAAATTTTTATATAAATTAGGCAAAATTAAATGAATTATTGGGTAATATATACTGAAAAATAAATTTATATAAGTATAAAAAATTTTCAATAAATTAATTAATGTTTTTGTAAGATCAAAAGTGGTTTCATCAATAAAACCATCATCGTAATTAGAATTTACAATTTCGATTAAAACATTTCTAAATGGTAAAAACCTTGTAATATATCGTATATGAAGTTCCACCTAGTTTCAATTTCTAATTTAAATTTTTTATATTTTATATTATTTAATCGATATAAATATCTAAATTCTTGTATTTTAATCGAGAAATTTCTAATTTATAAATTAGATCACGAATAAATTGTAAAATTATTTATGCAACATCTAATCTATCTTTTATACATAAATTTAATATTAACATTTACACTTATTATGCAAAAATACTCCATCTAATACTATTTTTAAAATATATTTTAACGAATTAATGACATAAATATTGGTCAAAATATTATCTAAAGATAAATAAAAAATTCTATCGATTATTCCAAATTCATAACAGACATTAGTTATTATCTTAACAATATGTGAGTCTGAATATGGGCGGTCCTATCTTTGAAAATTTAAAATTTTTTCTTCTAAAAGATATGATTCACTTATCCGATGATATGTTATAACTATAAAATATTCAACTTTTTTAACTCTTCAACTATTCGAAATTATTGAAACTCTACTCTGATTTTCTAAAGCTTCTTCTATAAGCTGATTGTAAAAGTATTTGAACATATTCTTCAAAAACTTTAAATTCAATAATACTAAATAGTAATTCATTTTCATTCAATTTGATCTATTTTTTCAGTCTCTGCATTATATTTAAATGTACTCGGAATATTTTCCCCTGTAATAGCTATTTGTGTTTGCCTAATTTATGATAATCTATCTGAGTGATTTCTTACAATGACTCCTCAACCCTTCAAAAATTTACATTTTTATTGATAAATTTTACAAATCACCCTTTGCTTCTCATAATCTTTAACAAAAAAATTCATACATTAAAATCACATTTTCTAGTACATGTGCTATTAGATTGTGTTTGATTAGATTCCTTTTCTTTACTCCTATGTCAATATTAATTTGTTCAGAAATATTCTTTTAAATAATAATAGGGGAGAGGAGATTGATATGAAAACTGTGATAAGTGTGTTCTGACAATTCTTTTTTTTTTTTAAAAAAATAAAGTAAAAAAATTAAAAACAATAAATTAAATTTGTAAAAAAAAATTAAAAATGCAAAAAAAATAAACGGTACCAATTTGACATAGATCGTGGTTATTTATCTCTAAATCTTGATTAATTTGAGTTTCTAACTTTCAAATCTTATTAAATTTTGTGAGATGTTGGAAAGGAAAAAAATTACTGGTGTTATAAAGAAGAAAATTGTGAGGTTTTATATTGTAGATAAATGATGGAATGTTGTAAATTATAGGTAGTGAAAAAAATGATGATATTGTAATTGTAAATTGTTGGTAAAAAAATAGTGAGATATTGTAAATTGTAGGTGGAAGAAAAAAATTGTGATGTTATAAGTTATAGAGAGATTGTGAGTGAGAGAGTAGAGAATATTGTAGGTTGATAGAGTATAAGAATTTGTTGTGTGAAATTAGAAAACGAATTGTATTTATTTATAGATATCATTTTTATCCTATTAATTTAAAATACCCTTCAAACTAACTTTTTTATATTAAAATACCCTTCAAACTAACTTTTTTATAACCGTTAGATGAGATATTTTGAAGAAAAAAAAAACTGGTGATCGTTGGAATCAGTCCGGCCCAGCCCGACTGCTTCCATAGTTGTTGGAATCGGTTGGGCCGGGCCGACTCTGATTCCAAAATCAATGAAACTGGATCGGCCCAGCAACTATAGTCGGACCAGTCCAGTTTCGGCCCGCTTTTCCAGGGCCGGTTTCCGGCCCGGAATAGGCCCACGCCCCAACTCTCTCTCTCTCTCTCTCTCTGACTCAAACGAGCTATAAATTGCCCTTCCCATCTCTCTGTCCTTTTCCTTCGACCGACTCTCTCTCCTTTCACTTCGACTGACTCAGATCTGCGACTCCTCAACGAAATCTCCTCCAACGTTACTTTGTTCAGGCGAGTTCACCTCTCAGATCTAGATTTTCTTTCTTCATGACGTTCCATTCCGTGAATTTTAATATTCGAAACCTGAGATCTGATTCCAATCACTCTCGCTTTCTCCTAATTTTTTCTCCCTCTCTTAATTCTGTTTGGGTTCCTCTGATCTATTCTTTTTACATAATTTTTATTTACCTCGTGTTCAAATGGATTGCAAAACCAGATCGAATTACTTGGCATTGCATTTCATCAATCTTCTTTGGTTTCTGATTAGATCACGTTGAATTGCTCCTGTTTCCGATTAGGTTTTTTCATTTTCTTGTTGATATTCAATCACTGAATCGAACAGTTTGAGTATTTTTTTTTCATTGAAGTTGTCCGCTTGGCCTGATAGCTTTATTTTTCTAATAGTTACCTAACATTCAATTCTTTGACTTACAATTGTGCAGGTGATCAGTGCATCTCACAGCCGCATTGCTGTTCGTGGTTCTTCTGCATCGGTTTAGTCAAGATGGTAAAACTCGACCCCTATATTTTTCTTTCCTTTCTTGGTTTAGTGATTAGAGATAATTTATTTTATTTATTGATTGAAAAATAGTGAATGAAAAAGAGTTGAGAGTTAAAGAGTAGCTTTCACTTGTTGATTGAATGCATCAAGCATGCTGAATGGTATTGGTGCTTGTGTATAGAAACAGCAATCTCTTGACTTGATGCTAGTAGGAGCTCTGTTGGATAAATTGGTGGTTGATGCAGAAAATTTTTATTGTCATTTTGCAGTAGAGATGCGTCCCATCTATGCTAGGGGTTTCTTGGAAGTGTTAGAATTATGATCCTTGTTTTTTTTTAAGATTTTTTTTTCCATGCTTCTCCTCCTTTAAATGTTTTGACTTTTTCTTATTCCAAAACTTGATTGTTTGGGGATGGAGAATGCATGATCTCACTTAAGAGATAGAAGAGGTGCATTTTTTTTTTTTTTTTTTAACGTAACAAGTTATGGGATGGAATTACTAATGGCAGAGATGGGTAAGAGAACGCCTGAAATGAAATTACCTAATTGTTTACCCTAGGTTTTAAAGGCATATGGAACAGGGGTGGTACATGGGATCAGCATAACCAGGTAGGCAATTTGATTCAAGAGTCAAATCTGAGCCAAGAATGTACCAAAACCAGGTGACTCAATCTGAATTAGATCGGATTAGTTCATGGTTTTGGGAATGAAGAAAATTGGATTTTACGAGCTTGATGTGACCCAACAATTTTTTTCCCCGCCAATGGTAACCTAATAAAAACAAAAACAACTTCAAACCGAATATTGAGGTGCAATAAAACAACTGATGACGTAATAAAACATAAAATTAGGATATGATTTTTGAAGGATCATTAAATATCTGTTGGACAGCACATAAGGACCATTATCTAGATGAGCGAAAACCTACAGAAAACCAAAATCAGAGGGGAAAAATTTAGAAGAGCGTTGACAGAAGATTGAATAGATTAATTCTTCTCCAAGGACAGAATTACTTACTCCATGGCGAAGTGGACATAGGAAGCAACATATACATGCACACCCACACATATCACAGACACAGAGGTGTTATCTAGTAAAGAGATCTACTGAGCATCAGATCTACAGTTTGGCAACTAGAGTCTCAGATCTGTTGCTTTCAAGACCTCTACTTTATGCAACCAAAATCTCAAAGCAGCATGTGAAGCCTTGAGTTTGATTGCTGAAACGCAATTCATTATTTGGAGCTTGCAATTTGCAGACTGTCCGACAGGGGAACCTCTAAAATGTTGTTCAGAGAGAGCCAAAAAGGAGCAGTACCACTAGATGATAGAAGAGAAGGAGAGGGAGGCTTATTCCTTTGAATGACAAAGGCCTCATTGTTTTTTGTCGTCATATACTTCTGGGAGAAAAAGAGAAGTCAGTTATTTTTTTTTTATTGTTCCCTCTATTATGTTGAGCTGCACTTGAATTTTGGGCAAAGAAGATTGGTAAGACTTCTTTTAGGGGATTTAGAGGCGGTACACTTTTAAACTACATGATAATAAGAGTCTTGAATTTTAACTGATTTTAGGGTTCATTTTCTGTTACGTTCAGAGTTGAGTAACAGCAATGGACAGAAGGAAATCAAATGGTTGAGTTCAGAGTGAGAGAGAATTCAGTAGTGAGAAATCATCATAAGGCTTCGTTCATTAAAAGTGATAAATTCTGAGAAAATACAGAAGGTTCACAGTCTGCTAATGCATGACTGTCCAGCCCTAGGCCGAGATACAGATTTCCTACTTCCCCTCCCTTGTCCTGCTATGCTACCCTTACATTTATAACTCCCCTTATCCCCTAACCACTTTGATTCTAATATTCTTCTCACGGTTAAGTTTGTTTCACCCCAGCACCTTCCACATTCTCTTTCTTCTTCCTGTGGTTGTAAACTTGCAATGCTTTTGGTGCCACTGTATCTGCCATGTCATCCGCCAGCTCATCTGCCATATGTCCTCTTGAGTTTCCTGTCATAACATTTTCTGTCGGGGCCAAGATTCTTTCAATGATCCACATATGGTTTATTTCAGTAGGGAATGAGAGGTTATCTTATCAGATTAGTATATCCATATTTTTGTGCTTTATATGCAAATATAAGGCCAAACGTTGGTTGATTAATTTATCCCAGAAAATCAACTTTGATAGGTAAAAATTTATCAGCATAGGATACAACTGCCTTGCTATATATCTATACATATCGTTCATGGTTTCATTGATGAATGCTTCTTTTTGCCTGCAATATAGTTCATGATCTTAAACATTTCTGTTTACAATAAAGGATGGCAGAAAACTGATTCTACGAGACTTATATCCAATTTAGTGCCAGACAATAAACTCTTTTTGCAATAATTTTTTCCCAGAAGTTATTTTCCAATCTAGATACAGAGTTTCCTTGCCTTGTACTTGTTACTTTCCTCTTTCTTCTCTCTCTTTCTGAATGTTTTCTTTTCACTTTGTTCTTTGAAGTGACTAATTGGCCTTATCTGTGATGTAGGTTGTTCTTGCAGCTTCTATCATAACTAAATCTGGGAAAGGTGAGCATTTTTCTTTTACTAAATTCCACAAATTCTACTGAGGGGGTAAGACCTTCCACGGTTAATGAATCTAAGGAGGTGACAACATCCATATCTTCTCAAAGGACCTTGAAGTAACACAAAATGGAGAATTAACTGTGAAATGTGGGATCATTCTTAAATTCACGGCCTCCTTTTTCTTCCTGGAAAAGTCAAAAGGATTGAAAGATTGGTCTCGTTTTTCTTCCAACGTCCAAACTCGTTCTAAACTCTAAATATATCCTGAATCTGCCTGAAGAATGTGAAATAAGAAATACACAAGGTCACAATATTTCATGCTTTAAGGATAATGCATCAAGAAGTGGCTAACTGTATAACAATCTTTCTTGGACATTATGCATCTCTTACCAACACCATCCCGGTCATCTACAAGTTCTTGTGTAAAAATTCTCCTTTAAGCCCTGTGTCAAGGGAGGAAAGCCTCCATAAAAGGGGCTAAATTGAATCATCTATTTATGTCCTGCCATGTATTTGTGAAACTAGTGTTCTATTTTGAGATCTTCTTTTAGTTCGTAATGTGATCCATGATGAATTTTTGTTGAAAACTAAACATTGTAGTCCTTTACTTTCTTGACAATTGTTTGTGTGAGTGTAATATAGGATTTCCTTTCTTTTCCCCTTTTCTTTTCTTCTCTTGATGTATTGCCAGTTGTGTTGTGTCAGGAGTTATATATAAAAGTTTAGTATGACTCCTCTTGTGGTGCTTAATAGAGGTAAACTTGGAGGGTTATGTGGTCTTGCATTTGTGAATTTTTTTGCTAACAATTTTCTATGATTTATATTGCAGCACTTGTGTCAAGACAGTTTGTAGATATGTCCCGTATCAGAATTGAGGGGCTTCTTGCAGCCTTTCCCAAATTAGTGGGGACTGGTAAACAACATACTTATGTTGAGACTGAGAATGTGCGGTATGTTTACCAGCCCATAGAGCTTCTATACTTGCTAGTTGTGACAAACAAGCAAAGCAATATTCTTGAAGACTTGGAAACTCTGAGGCTGCTCTCGAAACTTGTATCCTTTTTGGTTTGCTAGTTGCCATAATGCTATTCTCAATTAGTTATCTTGGTTGATGTTTAATTTCTGTCCAAACAACTATAATAAGCCGGAGTCACTTGTTGATCCAATCCAGATTTAATCGAAGTACTAAAATATTGGTATGGATCTTTTTTAAGCCAAATTTGCTTGGTGTGCTCAGGCTGTTTCCCTAAGCTAGCATAGGTACCTGAATATGCACTTTCTCTAGATGAAGAGGGCATCTGCAAGTCTGCTTTTGAACTGATATTTGCTTTTGATGAGGTCATCTCACTTGGACACAAGGAGAATGTCACAGTTGCACAAGTTAAACAGTACTGTGAGATGGAAAGTCATGAGGAGAGATTGCACAAGCTTGTGATGCAAAGCAAGATTAATGAAACCAAAGATGTCATGAAGCGCAAAGCTAGTGAGATTGATAAGAGCAAGGTATTCTTTGGGCTTCTACCCTTTTCCTTGTTTCTGTCATTGAACATTTATTTTTGTTTTGCCAAGTCTTGATAAATTGTGTTTGTCTCCTTTAGATTGAGAAAGGTAGAGCAGACAAAGGAGGGTTTATGTCCCTACAGTCTATGGGATCTGGAAGAATCGAAGGTAGCTTTAGTGATATGAGCATTTCTAGTGGTGGTGGTGGTGCTACTGGTGGTTTTGGAAGTGGTTCTGGATTTGGATTGCCCTCTGATATGGATTCATTTTCAAGCAAGCCCAAAGGTTTGTTCTCACCATTTATATCTTCTCCAAATTGGTTGTGATCAAGTGTTAGTAACGTGCCCATGCAAAATGTAAAACAATTACAATTTGTTATATGTTCTATATACTTTTAGTTTTCTGCAAAATTTAAGCATAGCCTCTGTTTGGTTTCTGGAAAAAAATGAAAATCAGTAAGAAAATATTTTCTTACAAAATATTTTTTCGAAAAATTTTATTTTCCAAGTGTTTGGAAGTATCTATATTTTTCTTTGAAAATGCTTCTCTATCATTTAAATATGAAGGAACTTTTCATAGAAGACATTTCCATTGTTTGTAAAGTGTTTTTTTTTTTTTTTTTTTTAGTGTGTTGAAAAGTACAAGGCAAATAAGACAAAAATTAAATAGAGTAAATTATGATAAGTTTATCATTAAAGTAAATAGAGTGTGCCAGAATCAAAACATACTATTACTCATTTAAAAATGAAATCTCTGAATTTTCTAGTGAAACTAGAATAACTTAGTCATTTCAAAGGAAATAAACGTTAGATGAACCATAATAACTAGTTAATTCAGCATTTCACTAAAAAAGTTCTACTAAACCTATTACAAATAAGATTTATCTTATGTGTTGTAACTATTATATAAGAAAAGAGATCAGAATGGGACCTATTGTTGTCTTCCTAAGATGAGAAATCCCAAGGAGACTACTAACCGAGGGTTCCAAACCAGCCTCAAAGTCAAATATCAAGTTTTCTTTTATCAACAATTTTGACTCTTATATTATTATTAATTTCTTCTTCTATCCTCTTTTTCTGCTTGAAAAATATCATTGGGAAAATCTTCGGGATGCTGTTTTCTACATTCATTGTGGATTTATCCTAAATTTTGTGAAATATCCATGAAACAAACATTGGGTAATCTCGTTTTCTAGGAATTTATTTTTCTTTTTGGAATTGTCTGGGAAACAAACATGACCATAGTGAGTTGCGGGCTCACAATATGTGGAGTGCTGCATAATGCAGAGGACAATGAAATGATTCCTTTTGTTATTTTTTGTTAGTTTGAAGGGGAGCGTAATGGTAAAATATTTTAGGGCATACAAAGGCCTTTTGGACTTTACTTTTGGCTCTGAATAAAGTTGTCAAATAGTAATGTTGATGTTGTAAACCTCATTGATTTCTTGGTAGATCTTTACATTGTGCAAGTGCACCCCCCTGGTGCTCCCTTAATGAAGTTTTCCTAACTGTTATCACCATGAAACAACAAGGCGAGTAATAATGAGAGTAATAATGAGATACGTGGATACAGATTAAACTTGTACTTGCAGGATAAAAATGATGAGAAGCCTGGCTATAAAAATAATAGATAAACTACAAATTATAATTTTTTATTTTTTATTTTTTGAAGGGAGGAATTTTAGAATACCTCATATTCTCTCATCTTCTCTCTTTCACAAAGTTTAGTAACTTGAACCAGCAACCTAAAGTTAGTCTGGTCTAGGTATTTTAGAATACCTCATATCCTCATTTTCTGGAGGCATTACCCTAATGTTCCACATTAAGTAACTTGAACTAGCATGCTAAAGTTAGACCTGGTAACAACAGACCCAATAATTACAAATCTGTAGTGGAAACTTCCTTTAGATGAAGTTTGAAGTTGATGATCTAGTGAGCCCGAGGAATATGCCTAGGTAGTGTTGAATCGGAACAGAGAAGTGAAAAAGCTAAACCAGCAATCAAGCCCCTGACTAGCGAACATGTCCTCTAGAAGTTCTATGTTATACTTTTATACTGCAGCATCAGTTCCATCCCACTAGAAAATAGGCCCTTTTACAACTTCTTTACAGACTTTATTTATTTATTTTTTTGTTTCTTCTGCTGAATATGGGATCTGTTGAGCCTTACTCTTGTCTTCACTTGAATAACTGACTGAATTATTGGATAGATGCTTCAAAAATAAAATCTCTGATTTCTAGAGATGATGCTACCTGTTGAATCTTTCTTTCTTCGTGATGGAAAGATAGGATGCCCCTTGCTTTGTTCTTATATCCATTGGACATTTTGGTTGGTTATGAATCCTTGTCCTCATAATTCAGTGAACCGGAAAAAAAGACTTATTCTTGTTTGCTTACCAGGTCGCCCAACCACATCTGCTACTGCTCCTCCAAAAGGTCTGGGTATGCAGCTTGGAAAAACTCAAAGAGCTAACCAGTTCTTGGAATCTCTGAAAGCAGAAGGTGAAGTGATTCTTGAGGATGTACAGCCAACTGTTGGTCAGTCAAGATCAGCTGCTCCGCCACCCACTGATCCTATTACTCTGAACATCGAAGAGAAGCTGAATGTGACACTGAAGCGAGATGGAGGTGTCAACAATTTTGATGTTCAAGGGATTTTGTCACTTCAAATACTTAACAAGGAAGATGGGCATATCCAAGTTCAGGTATTTCTTTTTATGCTTTTTACTTATCTGCAAATGTGTACATTTCTTCCAGATGCAACAACATTGTGTGTTACATTGTGAATCTTTGGAGGTTCCGCTGCCATTACTATTCTCTCGTCTCTCTCATACATGCCTATGTGCCCTTGTGCTTTGTATTTTGCTATGCTAGGATTTGGAAGCAAAGATGCATTTTCTGCAAAGCTAGAAAATATAGAATTAAAAATGATGAGATGTAATAAGTTGGGAGTTAGTTCAATTATAGATAAGATGCGAGAGTACCGTCTGAGGTGGTTTGGACATGTGCAACGAAAACCTAAAGACACATCTGTCAAAAAGACTGAGAACTTAAATATAGGAGATTTAATAAAACGTAGAGGTAGACCATTAAAAACTTGGATTCGTAAAAACATAATAATTATGGATTTAGTTGAGGAGATAGTCTTAAATAGGAATGAGTAACGAAGAAGAATCTGCACAAATTAAATCAATTTATTTTTTTTATTTGTCTCTCATGTGGCTGATTGCAAATTTTTTGGATAGAAGGCTTAGATTGTTGTTGCTGTTGTAGGTGGATTGTAGGAGAAACTGTAGTGTCTTAAGACTTGAAAACAACATTGGACCTATTGCATTCATGGGATACTTGTTACACATACCTATCTACATAAATAGGATATGCATGTATGTGTAGAGATAAATGATTTATGCTGTTCTTTACTATATAGATATTTAATACTTTCTAACAGTATCTTTCTTGCCTCCTGGCAAACCCGCCACGATGTTTTCTCCTAAATGTTGCTTCATGGTTTCTTATTTTTTCTTTTACTACTCTTAAAGTTTGTGTCCATGCTTAAAAGGTAGCTTATAAAGTTTCTTATTTTTAGGCTCAGAATTTTTGGTTCTAGCGCAAAAATCACAGGCATGCATTTGTGGTACCATATGCAATTTTTACCTCGAGGCCATGTACTAACACTACTTTGCTCCTTTCCCCTTTGGGTTCATAATTTTTTTTCCCCATTTTTGTGATTATAGCATGTAATTGGAAATAATTATGGCTAGTAAATGAGAAAGACGTATAGAGCCTGTTCAAACCATGAAATGATAATGTTCTATGGATTTTGTTTGTAAGTAGAAGTATTTGTGAAAGAATGATACCACTGTGCTTGGAAACAAACTCATGAAAAGCATTGAACTTGAACAAATAATTCACTATATGAAAACATTTTTTTTTTAATCTAAAATTCCATTATCATGTGTATTGTAGACATTTGCTTTTAAATGAAACCATGTTAGAGTAATTGCTTTACATTCTAAATTTAGTGATTAACTGAATAAACAATTTGATATACCAATTAGCTGTCATTCTCTTATGAAAGAAGAAGAAAAAATATCTCGTGGACTTGCCATTTAATGAAGCTGATTTTGTGCAGCAGATACACTGCTATATTAGTTGTCTCTAAAATCAAGGAGCATGAAAAGTATTAATGTTACAATTTGGAACTTCTGAACTATTGTATGCTTCTCTTAATAGGTAATAGTATTGTGGGTTTGTTTTTTGAAGTTATATCTGATGTTTATTTCTAGACATTATATTAGTTGGTTCTTCACTTTGCACATTCATGTCACTCACTGTGCACACTTTCTGTTGAATAGCTCAATATAATGAATGGTCAAGGATGAGGAATATCTGGAACTTGGCCATGATCTTGGACCTGATACCTGTACCAGAATTCATTTGACATTTTGAAGTTTATGATAATAATCATGCTTTCTTTCATTTTCCAGATTGAATCAGCAGGAAACCCAGGCATTCTTTTCAAAACACATCCCAATATCAACAAGGAATTATTTTCCAATGAAAACATTTTGGGCATGAAAGATCCTGAGAGGCCTTTTCCCTCTGGTCAGACTGGTGATGCAGCAGGTGTTGGTTTGTTGAGGTGGAGGATGCAGACAGTTGATGAGTCAGTTGTGCCACTGACAAGTGGGTTTGCAATTTTTTTGCAAGCATTTTTGAAATATTAATTGCTGTTTACACTCATTCACACCTGCTTTTATGTTACAGTAAACTGCTGGCCTTCTGTTTCTGGTAATGAAACATATGTCAGCATTGAGTATGAAGCATCATCAATGTTTGATCTCCGAAATGTTGTGATCTCAGTACCTCTCCCAGCTCTTCGAGATGCACCAAATGTAAGGCAGATTGATGGGGAATGGAGGTGAGAACTTCTTGCCCCATGTTCTACATCCTTTTCTGCAATTCTTTTAATTATGATCGAGTTTAAATTATTTGCATTACTGACTGAAGTTCATCTTGGGATGGTTTTCATTGGTTGATGCACATTTAGAGCTTAATAATTTCTGTCATTTGTAATTCACTTTTACTAAAGCATACTACACAATATGGGGGATGGATATTCCTCACAATGAAATGGGGAATTGTAAAAGTTGAGGAAATTCTGGCAATATTCTGTTGTTCTTTCAATCTCCTTGTCAATATTTTCCCCTTTCCTTTCTTCTGCCTTGAAGTGTGCCCAAGTCAATCCCTCGATTTCTTTATGCACACTGTACTCTGTACTGATGATAAAATGCATTTCAAATTGCAGGTTTGATTCTAGGAACTCCATCTTGGAGTGGTCCATACTTCTCATTGATAATTCTAATAGAAGGTTGGTGACGAAGCCTTTTTTTTTTATATAGCAATAGTCTATGAAATGTCTTTTGGTGCTTGTGTAAATTTCTGATCTTTCAAATAACTGGCAGTGGATCAATGGAGTTTGTTGTTCCTCCAGCAGATTCATCAGCCTTCTTTCCCATTTCTGTGCGGTTTACTGCTGCCACTACCTTCAGCGACGTAAAGGTTTGGTTTTCCATCTTAATCTTGTTGTTTGTATTGGACTTTCTTGAGTTAGTAGATTTGCACACATTTCTCCTAACTAGTTGTACTACTAGCAGAAGTGGTTGAGGTGGTAACTAATTTGTGTCACATTTACTTTAAAACATATGCCAGGCATTAAAAATTCAATACTTTTACTGGAGAAATAAAGTGCTGAGTACATCATAACCCATAAATCATAGTTGAAGCAATTATTATTCGTTATGCTCATTACATAGATCTTTTTCTAACGTTGTAATTGCTTCTGTCCTAGTCATTTGCAGTTTGCTCCAATTATTTCAAATGAATTGCATGTCACATTGTTGGTTAACTAGCGGTATGGTGCACTTGCTGTTTGCAAAGAAATGTGAAGGATTTGATTTAAAAAATCAGGAAAAAAAAAAGTTACTGAAAAGATGAATTAAATAGAAAAATATCGTAAAGTGGAGTTTTGGGTGGTTAATATGACGTTATTGGGTTTTGAGTGAATGCATAATAAAATGAAATTGAGCTCATATGTTCTTTTAATTTTATTTATTCTTTGTAACATGAATATTTCATGTCCTGTGTAGGTTGTTAATGTTTTGCCACTGAGTGGTGGTCCACCTCCCAAATTTTCACAAAGGACACAGCTAGTCACAGAGAACTACCAAGTTGTATAACTAAGTGATGGTGAACTCTTGCCGAAATGGGTACTACTTGCTACAAACACCACATTTCAATTTGAGGGCATGAGCTTATGTTTTGATTTTATTATATGTGATATGCAATTGTTTGGTTTATAAACTAGTGCCAAGACCCATTTTCTCCATGACAAGCAAGAAGAGATGCCAATGATCAGTGTCAAAATGTGCTTTTCATTTTATCTTGTTTTGGACATTGTGAGTAGAATTTTGAATGCCTTGAAATTTTGAGGGCTGAAAGATCATAATTACTCTTTCTCAGTGTGTAAAATGTGCCTAGACAAGTCCCTTTAAAAGAGAGCCCCCCCCCCCCCCCCGGGGTGGGGGGGGCGAAGAACTTGTGCTGAGAATTTCAAGGGCCTATGACATGTTATTTGTCTAGGTGAATACATGAACAAGCACATTACAACCATCCGATAGATCATTAATATTTGAAAATGCATGAATTAGAGTTGTCAACAAAATTGGAAAGGAATTTTTTTTTTTTCACTTGTCTTTATTTTTTCTTCACTTGTCTGGTACTAGTATTAATGGGATGGATCATTTACTTTTGTTACTATATGTTTAGTATTCAAAATTCTATCTTGAAAATTATATAGTTTGGTATACACCTGTAAATCACCACAGCTACAAAGGAACACTTGATCAAATGAAATTGAACTCAAATGTTTTTTTTTTCTCCCTCCCGTTCTATTGTGTTCCCGACTAATTTATGCTTCTGCCTAGGTTCTATATTTTGCTGTGGATAGGTGGGCTACCTCCCAAGTTTTCCCATTGAATTGTCATACAGAATCTCCAACTTTATGTAACTAGATGAGGATTAAATCTTTCGGAGATTGGTACTTGCTCCAAATTGTAGGATTGCAATTTGAGGACATGAGATTATACTTTGAGGTATTTGTTGGGATGCACAATTGTTTGGGTCTGTAAACAGGTTCTCTTATTTGTTAGGTTTTTAGTTGCATAGCAGGCATTTTCTTTGCTCTCTTGTTACACTATGGGTGCAAATTTATGTCATTTTGGATCTTTTACTAGATATTTTACTATTTTATTATTTTTTGGAGACAGCTATAATTGAAATGTTAGGATATTTATTATTATTACTTGGATTTGGACCGGATGTTAGAATCTGTATTGCCTTAAAATCTTACATAACCCGTGTAGCACATGGAGATTAGGGAAAAGAATTTTTTTTTTTTGGGGGGGGGGGGTGTGAAGAAGAGAAAGAAATGTGTAGATAGTATTTTGTCCAGCCTGATTTAATGTTAAGAATAATTGATGGCATAAATAGCTATTTTGTTTTTATTTGGTATTAAAACATTAAAATATATGAATATGTATATATTGTACCATTTGTTGAGTAAAAAAGACCAACAGTCATGATCACAACCAAGTCTATCCTCACCATGTGAGGTCTGCTTTATGGATGATTTTACATTATTGTATTCTATTTTATATAACATATTTTCTTATATAACAGTTTTCTTTATGCCACAAAAATAATAATCCTTTTATCCCACTAAGTGGGTTCAGTAATATGGATAGTTCTACGTTATTATATTCTATTTTGTATCGTATTTTCAGTTAATAATTCATATCATAACGTCGATATTCAAATTTTTAAATAAATCACATCATATCTTCATATCATGTTGAGCAAAAAAATAAAATAAAATAAAACCGAAGAAAATAAAACTTGGCATGAACGACCTTCTCACTGCTTCTCACAAACACACTCCTCTCCTTTCCTTCTCTCTCCACTGAACAGATCTCAATGCCCAAGTAACATAGGTGACCTTTCCGCCCGTGCCAGGCAGAAGACAGTGACAGGCGGAAGACGTTGAAGCGGAGGATGAAAGTCATGCCGACTGTCTGAATGTCGACGTTGATTCTGGATGGAATTAAGTATGCTTGAGTTCAGATTTCCTATGTTACCCAGGGGCCAGGAGTGGAGCTAAGGAATCTGATTACTCTCTGATTGGTATAGTAACAACTTTTCAAAAACTCCAGATTACAATTTTCAATTCTAAATAATGGAAATAAGGGTAAGAACTTCGCATCACCTTTTAAAAATTCATTAGCCCCAACCAATAGACAGTAGGTCTAGTGAAATAAGGTGTTAGATCTCTTAATTAAATTTTAGATTCGAAACTTGTGAGCGAAAAAAATTATATTGGAAGATCTACTCCTAAATAGAATCTTTGCAAACGATCGAATTGGATTAATCAGAATATAATTTAGAATGCTGGTGATAAGCGGAAAAATGTGATAAAAGATGATCTGCTTGCAACCAATGAAAGTCTTTGTAATTAATTATAGAGAAAAATCTCCAGCTGTGAGTTGTGGTACTGGATTAAATTTTATTATTCGTTTTTAGTTGGTGTAAATTTGCTTCTTTTCTTCACTTCTCATTAATCAAATTCAAGGCAAAATTGGCTTCCCAACTTTATATTCAAAAACAACGTCCAAAAATTTACAATGGAGAAGCCTCTACAATAATGCCAAGGTTTTAGCATATCCTGTGTCCAAAATTTTTTCTTGGGGAAAAAGAAAAGGTGTTAGGCCCATTTGGCTAAGAAAGACATACAACCAGCTCCTAAAAGAAGGGATACATTAGCACCTAATCGAAGTCTGCCATTGCTTTGCAACCTTGGATTCATAAAATCAGCAGCTAAAATGTCCACTAGAGCCATGTAAATCAAAATCCCAGCAGATGCAGAATTGAAAATCCCTTCAACAACTAGAGCTGTTGGGCTATTTTCACTATAAATTCTTGAGACCCCAATTCCAACTAGAATCCCAGCTGGGGTAGTGAGAGAGAAGAATACTGCCATAATAACCGATGATTTGAACCTGAATTCTGCCTGCACCAACCAATGAAAGAGACAATTATCTCACTTTCTTTTCATTCTTTTTCCTTTCTTTTTTTTGCCCCCTTTAGGGTGCATTTGATAACTTGTATTTAGATTTACATTTAGGTATGAAAAATTTAAATGTAAAGATTTCTATTATTATACTAATTAAATAATTATTTATTATTTATTATATTAATATAATTATATCAACCAATTTAATTGTTGAAATTTATTAAACTGTATACTTTTACCTATGATACACAGAAATTTCTCAAATACTATATTTCTTATTTTCGAAACGTCTTAACACACTAAATTAATTAATATTTAAACAAAAATTCTTATATTTTTATATTCACATATTTAAATAGCACTAGACCTTTTTTATTTTGCTTTTCTTTTTTTTGGTGAGAAAATACTAAAACCATGCTTACCACTAGGTTTTTTTACTTTCTTTTCTTTATTTCATAACAAATACTATTAATATTATATATTTTAAACATAATTTGATAAATATTTATAATTAAATATATCGATTTTTTATATTATTTATATATTATAATTTAAATTTATTTATAATATCAATATTATTTAATTTTTTTGTTTGATTTGATCGGTTTAACTTATTAATCCATTGATCCGATTTCAAAACACTGCCTTCCGTTTGCTCTCACCACGCTTCATCTTTTATGGGGCATATCCCAATCCCATCTTCCTTCAATTTTCTTCAATGAATTTGGCCGTTATTGGAAACCTAGAAATTCTCAAAGAATTTACTGCTCATTATTATTTTCAAAAAGTATATTTATTTCCTCGTACCCTTTTTGTTGAAGTAAAGACCTATCATCAATTCATATCCTAATTTCATTTAATTAATCTAACTAGAGACACATTTTAAGGAATCACTAACTTAATATAATTTTTTTTATTTTTAAATTTAAAATTTAAAATTTAATTAAAAAATTTAATATTTCATCCTCTTCGCTAAGACTAACTTTACTCTTTTTGCAACTGTCAAAGCTGACTCTACCTCCAACACATTCATAGACCACCAAACCCAGAATTTGGATGATGGAAGATATTATAAAAGTCTTTTACTTCCAAAGCTTGTCGTCATCTCTTAACAACTATCTAAATCCTTCATTGAAAAATTTAGCAACCCATGTGCTCCAATCCTTCCCTAAATTTTTAGGTATAAAGAAATGAAAAAAATTGGGTACTGTCATTGAGACTATTTATGATTAAAAAAAAAGTTAAAAAAAAAAGTTAATTAGCTAATTAGTTAGGGAGAAGAAGGATATCTCCCCAATAATTATAAAAAATAAAAATAAAAAAAAAAAAAAAATCTTTCTTTTTTTTTTTTTAAATATTCATCGAAGTTTTATGAGTGTATTTTGGAGAAATTATTTAACGATTCAAATTATATAAAATTGTGGAAATTTTGAGAAATTGAAAATGGGATTGTGAGATACCTGAGAGATGCATCCGCCAAGTCCCATTCCCTCGAAAAACTGATGGAAAGACAAAGCAGCCAGCAATGGCCTTATTGTATCTGGACGCTGAGAAGCTCCGAGTGATACTCCAATTATTACTGAATGAACCACTATTCCCAACTCCAATACCTGCCATTAATCACATACCAACTTATTCATTATTCCCAAAAAAGAGAAAAAAGATTTCGTGAAAATCTTACTTGAGAAATGATCCGATGGCGGATGAGATCCAGGGAGGCGGCATCATCATGAGAGGGGATGGCAGAGCCGTGAGCATGACCATGTGTGGCATGAGTGTGGACATGCACATGACCAGCATGCCCACTAGTCCCCTCTTCGTCATCCTCAGCATCCACCTGAGGACCCTTACGAAAATGCACTCTTTTGTAATACCAAGTTGCGAATGAGTCAAGCATTAGAGTGCCGATCGCAGACATCATTGCAACAAACCCAGAAAATGGGAAATTCCCCCATGGATTTTGGCTAAGGCATGGTGATGTTAGGCTATTGAAAGCATCAGGCAATATGTGAACGAAGCCTGTGGCTAGAATTACTCCGGCAGCAAAGGCTTTGATCATGAAGAAGAGTTCGTTTTCAGGTCTCAAAGCTGGAATTTTCTTGCTCATCAATGGCAAGCTCACCCCAATTGCTCCTGCTATCAGAATGGATGCTATTGCGCCTAGTTTGTACTTGAACGCCTCTGTTTTGTTCTGTTTTGATGACTCTGTTTCACATGTGCATGCGGCCGAAACGATTGTGGGGAGAAGAATTATGAGAAAGGATGTGATCTTTGAGGTGTTAAGTGAAATGGGTTTTGAGTTTTTCATGGTGTAGAGAGAGAGAGAGAGAGAGAGAAGATGAAACTATTCTGTTAAAGTATGTGATCGTTTCTTATATAGATGAAGGGAGCAACTATGCTGTCTCGCTGTTGTTGAACACTTGTTGGCTTGGCTTGGCATACTTTATGAAGAGCTCCCGAAGGCTGCAAATATAATTAAGAGGGAGAAAAAAGGACATATGCCTTTTGGTTTATTGGTTGCCATTTGGGTGGCTCAGTTATTTTAAGGTATTTGAAGGCATTTCCATATCTTTCTCTTTTATCCCTAGAGTTAATGAGCATTAGACTTCACTGAAATCATAATCATCAAACATAATTTCCACAATACACCCACCTGCACCTTATGATAAGAATAGATAAATATATTTATAAATTAAAAAAATTAAATTTATTGAATTATTAGGCTGTTGCATTGTATTTACTAAATCTTTGTGAGTTATATTATAAATACGCAACAAATTCATACCATAATTGGGAGAAAAGATTAAGTACAAACAACTCTCATTTAAAAAGGGAGGGTAACATAAGAATAAAAACCAAAAGAATTGGTGAATAGAACCAGAAGAGAAAGCTTTAGGAGGGGAGGACCTTTTAAGATGGGAATGGAGGTGCACATTCAAGGGCGATTGCGTATTCCAGAACACAATCAAAGGGGCCCCCTTTCACGTTCTTTGGGTACACTTGCCATAGCTTTTTGTGTTTACTAGATGCTCAAGCCAATTGAGATCTCATTCTCATGGCGACATCCTACTTTATAAAACTAAATTTTAGGACCTTCTTTAGGATGATATGACCCTTCAGTCCTCTTTATGCTCAAGCAAAATTTATTATTATTATTATTTTTTAGATTTTTGAAATACAAGGTTACTCGGTAAATTTATTAGGTATTTTTGAAAAAAATTAAATTATAGTATGATAATTCGTATGAATGATCACTAAATTAGATATAAATAAAAGAAAGATGAGAAAATAATAATTTATGATGCATACACTCTACGGAGTTTTATTATAATTGAAGTCATTTCTTTATTAAATCTCAAATTCGAAATTTAAAAATAAAAAAGATTATGTTATGAGAACTATTCCTTAAAATGGGCTCGATAAATATTCAAATCAAATTAATTAGAGTATAATTTCATATACCAATTGGTATTGTCCACAAAAAAAAAAAAAAAAAAAAAAAAAAATTATAGTTGAGGTCAATGGTTTTTGCAAATATAATATCAACCCAAGTAGTTCGAAGTGCAAATTTAAGATATTTGAGGGGTAATTTAGACAATTGGTAATTAGGAATATTGAGGCAATGAGGTCATTGAATGAAATGATTAAGAAAGTAGATTTTAAAGAAAGAAAGAAACCTTTTTCTTTTTTAAATGAGGATTGAGGCGGGATGTTTCCCAAGATGGCTTTAAATGTGCCAAAAGAAGAGGGTGGTGAAGACAAAATGTTGTCATGCACTCACCTTCCACGAGGGCCTTTAGCTTTGAAATCATCCAAATGAGGCTTATAGTACACATAGTCAACTTCAAAATGTCGATATTATGTCCCTTTTGTTACACATTTGTTCCCCCACCTAGTCTTTTCATTTTTCTATGATTCTTCTCACCTAATTTTTTATCATGGAGAGAGAGAAAGAGAGAGTATAGCAATCAAAGGACAATCGAAATAGTAGATGAGGTGATAGGTTTTTAGTTGAGACTTTCAAAATTTAAAGAATAAAAAAATTACATTAGAAAAATCATTTCTAAATAAAACTTTACAGATAGTTAAAATTGAATTAATTAAAATATGATTCTGAATATCTATAATTAAAATAAAAAAAAGAGAGAGCACGGCGGTACAACACCAATCACTGTGACCATATCCACACACATCACTTGGTAAATTGTTGGAAGCAAAAATTTGAACTTGGTCCAAGCTGAAAGGGGGACAGCGAGAGGTGTCAATAGGTCAAAAGGCTTTTTATGTCACGGACTTGGGACCTTTGTTGTGGATTATTGGTATATATTTAACTATATTTGTTTGAGATGAATGATCATCATCATCCTCAAGAAAAAAAAGGATGGAAAAGGAATAGTTGTTCAAAGCTTTCATCTTTTAAATGGCTTTTTCTTAAGTTGAACTTATAAATTATTATTTGAATATTTTGAATAAGTATGAGATATTCAAAGATATACCGCGTTGATAATTTTAATTTCTTTTATTTTTAAGAGTTGAATATGTTGATTTTTGAAATTGATCGGGCATGACTTAGGCTCCACGACAATTTGTAAAGAGAGATGTACGATATATATATCTATACTGTTAAAGAAAAGTAGTGACTTATGAAAATTATAGGAAGTGTCATATAAGAAAATAGATATATTTTTTTATTTTTAAAAAGATTAAAAATTTAATTATCTATTTTTCTAGAAATATAATTAATGAAATTATTTGATATTATAATAATGAAGTTATTTGATGGTAGATTAGTATTTATTGTAATTTTAATATTATTAAGTATATAACAATGTATTAAGAGAATATAAAAATATTTTTATTTTTATGTTTAATACTTCTCTTTTTTCTCACTAATCTACCTCTCATTTTCTTCAATAATCCGCCTCTTACTTTACATGGAATTACTATGGTCAAAGTCTCTTTCTTTCACTCCTGTAGTAAGAATACAATCCAACTTTTATTGATTCGTACTTTCAATCTGGGGAATACCATTCAATCATTGTTGGAGTTATGATAGTTTATTTCACATCCATTGAGGAATGATTAAAAGATATTTCAATCAAACTTCCCTGCTTCACTCTCTATTATCTTTGTATCGACATGAATTTTCATTATGTATTGGGTATTTTGTTAATTTGATTCCATAGATTCGTAGGCCTCTTTAATGTTTGTTTCTTGATTTCTCAATATAGCATTAAAAAAATGGTTCATAAGGCTCTTTAATATTTGATTTTGGGTTTTCATTAGAGTTCATTATTTTATTGAATTATTGTCTATAAACAAAAAATGTCTGTGTTCTATTCTTATATATATATATTTCTTTATATGTGTATGGTTTTATTGCGAACAAATTTTCATTTATCTTCCTCTCAAATAGAAATCATATTATTGAAAATTGAAAATTTTATTATTTTTGATGTAAAATTGATTATGTTTTTGTTAGTTAATTTCTTAATATAAATTTATTAAATTATGAACATGGATAGCTCAAAAAAATCTGGCGAACACCACATATGGTTTGTCATGGGAAACGTAGGAACCAGGAACTTAGGCCAATTTCAATTATTATTAAAACTGATACTCAGAGTAATAGACTCCAAAGAATATCCTTGTTGAGGAGAAAAAAAATACATAGCGATGCACAATTGCTCCACTCCTCTCAATAGGGTCTGCAATCTAATTTTAAACGTGCAGATGACTTCCATACTACAGATACGGATGTCAATCGAAGTGAATTTCTTGAAGCAAGACAACAATATTTCTCATATAAGTAAATAGTCAACCTTTTGACCATTGTTTTCATTGGTTTCTATAATAGGATTTTTGGTCACAATAAAGGTGGAATTTATTGGTATTTCTACAAATAGTTTGATTTATTTCATTTTTATTTTAAGAAGGTATTATGAACCTTTCAATTTTGCGGGCCCCTTTCTATTTGTCCTTTTTGCAAGGCAAAAATGTGGTATGAAGAAAGGGTACTAGGCAAAAGACCATCAGTCCCGACTTTCAACCTTTGCTGTAGACAAGGTACTGTTCGACTTCCTCTTGGCTAACTTATTAGTTGGGGGATGGTTAAAAGAGCAAGAGATTTAAAGAAAACAATAGACTTTATAATTCAATGTTCCTATTTACATCTATAAACGAAAAGATCGATGCATCTGTCCTTACGTATTTTGTATAAGTGGTCAGAATTACCACAAAATGGGTTCATTGCTCCCAATGTACATGTTGGGGTCTGATGAAGAAGAAAGTAACCATCTGGCTCTTTTTAATAGTGATGACAGTAAATCAAGGATTGACGGGTCTGTTGTGGAAGGTCTAATAAGGATGTTTAATGGCTTTAAGATTGTAAAAGGTTTCAGAATAGCAAGGGAAATCCAAAAACAGTTTCCACAAGTGCCTATAAGGTTTAGATTAATTTGTAAGCGAAGTGACATTCTCCTCCAACAGTCAGAGAAATTGCTGAATTAATAATAGGTGATATGGGAGAAAGTGATATATGTAGAGGCATTATTGTTGAACACCGCTCTAAGAGAGTAACTAGAATCTATGATTTACATCCATTGTTCATGTCCATGCAGTACCCCTCCTATTTCCATATGGCGATGATGGGATTCACTTAAATATTCCATACATAGAATCGTCAATTAAAGAGAATATAGAAAGAGGGTTTATTACTCTGCGAGAGTACTATGCGTACTTGCATCATCATCATCCCAACAATTGCAACACTTTGATTCAAGGTGGTCATTTGTTTCAACAGTTTCTGGTGGATGCTTATGCAATAATAGAGGAGATAAGGTTTCGGTATTTAAGAGAAAATCTAAAACTATTGAGGAATGAGATGTATAAAAACATTCGGGATTCTGTTTCTCATGACGATTTTCATGGCAGCAATATCGGTCAACGTATAGTCTTGCCTGCTAGCTTTATAGGAGGACCATGATATATGTTCCAGAATTACCAGGACGCAATGGCGATTTACATGTATTGCTATAATTTGGAATATTTTAGTTTTTTCCCCTTTGACTATTCCAAACTTTTGCTAGTTAGCTACTCTTAATGGCTGGTATTATGCATATCCAAGTCTGTTTATAACCTTTACTTGCAATGCTTGGTGGCCTAAAATAACTGAAACTTTAAAGTAATTTCAAGGGCAACAAGCAGAGGATTGACCTGACATAGTTACACGTGTTTTCAAGCTTAAAGTTTGGCTTTTAATGGATGATTTGATAAAGAACAACCACTTCAGCAAATCATTGGCAAGTAATACAAGTTGACATTAAATATGATTACGATTAATATGTTTTATATAGGTATTTGTCACTCCACATTCATTTTTGTCAGATTATATGCAAGGTTCTATTTCAGGATAGATTTGTATACTTAATCCAGTTATGGCTAAGTTACTATTCGGAAATATTGTCCGTATATATTTGAATTGTAAAGTTTAGTTGAATGCTCAGATTGGAAAAAACTTATGTAAGAACATTTTGCATTGATTGAAAAAAGTTTAACATGAACATAACTTAATAACTCATATCAATTATAGCATTCAGTAATATTTATGAGTTTAGCATGAACATAACTCATATGAATCGAATCGCTTTAATCCCTTTCAATTACTTATAAAATTAAGTATTGTTTCAGTTACTCATACAGTTGAACACCTGAAGAGAGGTCTCCCACGCATTTATATATTATTGTGGTTAGAAGATATAGATATATGTCAAATGCATGATGCTATTAATCGATTTGTTTCCATTGAAATCCCCAACAAAGACATAGATCGGAAAGGCTATGAAGCTGTTGCGGCTACATGATGCATGGACCATGTGGGTCTGCTAATACAAAAGCTCCATGTATGGAAGATGGGAAGTGCAAGACATGCTTCCCAAAACAATTCCAGCCATATACAACAATATCTGAGGATAATTTTCCTATGTATAGACACAAAGATACATCAGCTATAGTTATTCAAAACGGAGTTGCTCTGGATAATAGGTTTGTTGTTCTGCACAGCGTTGATTTGGTGGTCCGGTATTAGTCTCACATCAATGTGGAAATTTGTAGTCGAAGCCGGGCGATTAAGTATCTTTTCAAGTACATCAACAAAGGACCAAATAGAACAAAAGCAATCCTCGAACATGTCGATGGAGCAACATATGACGAGATCAAGACATTCTTAAATTGTAGATACCTCTCACCTTATGAAGCTGCATGGAGAATTTTTGAATTTGACATACTAGAGAATCGTCGGTCCAAATTGATCCACCTTCCAGGTGAGCACAATATCTTCTTCAGTGATAGAGAAACAGTAGAATAGATTATTGAAAGACCAGATATAGAAACAACTATGTTTATTGAGTGGATGCTGACTAATCAGACCAATGAAGAAGCTCGAAGGTTACTTTATATAGATTTTCGAATTCAATGGGTTTGGAAGAAATCTAAAAGCTGATGAAAACCCAAAAATGGAGGCCAAGCAATATGAAGAGTTATTTACATTCATCCTGCAGTAGATAAGTTTTATTAATATTTGTTACATTATTAATTATGTTTTGTTATTGTTTTTGTCATTCCTAGAAACTCTTGCAATTTATTTGATATCTATTTTTTTAATACTTGTATACTAATAATGAAAACCCTAAAATGAAGGCCAAGCAATATGAAGAGTTATTTACATTCATCCTGCAGTAGATAAGTTTTATTAATATTTGTTACGTTATTAATTATGTTTTGTTATTGTTTTTGTCATTCCTAGAAACTCTTGCAATTTATTTGATATCTATTTTTTTAATACTTGTATCCTAATAATGGTGTTTTCTAGATGAGCTTTATTACTTGCTTCTCTTACTTAATGTTGTGAGGAGAGCTCAGAACTATGAAGAAATAAGGATTGTAAATGGAGTGCTATTCAGAACATTTAAGGAAGCTTGCCAAGCTATTGCCCTTTTAGGCGATGATCGAGAATGTAGAGAAACCTTGATTTAGGCATCGCAATGGACAAGCGGAGCTAAGCTAAGGCAACTGTTTGTCACAATGATAATGTTTTGTGAAGTCACTGATAAGGTATCTCTGTTGGAAGCCTTTTTATGGAAGACTATTATAACTGCTTTACGTTGCGTGTAAAATTGTCTTTGCTATCGTATCATCTGGTATTGCATCACTCTTCCTCCCCGGAGGTCGCGCTGCTCATTCAATGTTCAAAATTCCTTTGACAATTGATTAGTTCTTGACATGCAAAATTTCAAAGGGAACACAGTTGGCTAGGCTGATAGAAAAGATAAGTTTAATAGTCTGGGATAAGGTTTCTATAGTTCATAAGCATTGTCTAGAGGCTCTGAATAAAACCTTACACAACATTTGTCGTTCAACATCAGACTTAGATATGTAGCACCTCTTTGGAGGAAAAACAATACTGTTAGGCAGAGACTTCAAGCAAATTCTCCTTGTAGTCCCTTCAGGTACCAAAACTGGCATTCTAGATGCTGCGATTTGCAATTCAACACTGTGGAGGCATTGCAAGATATATACACTCACTGTCAACATGAGATCACAGCATCAATGTGAAGATGTAAATTCAAAAAAATGAATTACATGAATTTGCACAATAGCTTCTAGATGTTGGTGATGGGAAAACACCTTTAGCTGAACAAGTTGAAGATACCAAGGGCAATTGGATAAAAATTCCAAATGATTTGCTAGTTGAAGGCAGCAACAACCCAGTTGCAACTATAGTCGAAACAGTCTATCCTGATTTCATTAACCGATATGCAGAGGCAGACTACTTGAGTGGAAGAGTAATTATCACCCCCACATAATAGCATAGTAGAGGAAGTGAACTCCTACTTACTTGACTTAATCCCAACTGTTGAAAAAACTACTACAATTCTGATTCAATTTCAAAATCATCCACCGATAATTCAGAAGATGATGCGCTCTACAATATTGAATCCTTAAATGCTTTAACCTTTCTAGGTATACCAAACCATGTGCTGAAACTAAAAATAAATGCTGTCATTATGTTGTTGGGGAACATAAACCAATCTAGTGGTTTTATAATGGTACAATGCTTATAGTAACCCAACCGTATTCAAATATCATTGAGGCTAGAATTGTAAGTGACTCAAATCTAGGTGAAAAAGTTTTTATTCCTAGGATAACAATGAGTGTGAAAAACACTATGTGACACTTTATTTTAAATGGAAGATAGTTCCCTATTAGATTGTCATATGCTATGACAATTAATAAGAGTTAAGGACTGACACTAGAAGTTGTAGGCATATATCTTTCTAAAGTCTGTGTTCGGTCATGTTCAATTATATGTAACTTTATCTAGAGTTACAAGTTGACAAGGTTTGAAAATCATGATCCAAAATGAAAACAACAGTGACTACTGCGAAACAAGGAATGTTGTGTATAAAGAGATCTTTAATACTATTAAATAGGTTATAAAGTGCATTGTCCATACGTTAACATTATTTTATCTTACTTAATGCTTCAATTTTTGTCCTAACATTTATTTGTTGTCTTTAAATATATTTGATAAAATAGATTTGTACCTTCAGTTATAATATAGGTGCTTCTGTTTGTCGGATACTTCAAGAAAGAGTTAAGTTCAGCCTCTTTTTAATGAATTTAAATGTATTTTTATTGATCCTGTAATCCTACTTTTTTCTAATCACAGTGGTAAAAAAATGGTCGTGCGCCCAGTTTCTTAATTACAAGAAGGCATATTAAATCAAGTTACAGCACTAAGGATGGCTCGAATATGGAATTGCACTATACCATCATCACAACAAGTAATTGGATTTGCCTTCTTAGATAGTGATGAAAATGTAAGTACCTTAAACCCTAAAAGTCAATTTCCATTCCCATAATGAAAAATTCAACTATTATAATATTTAACCTCCAGTGATACCATTGAAACCAGGGGGATGCTATTCATATTCATATCAAAGAAATTGATGCTCACCTATTCAGAACTAAACTGATTGAAGGGTTTGCCTATGTGATCTCTAAATTCCTGGTTCTAAGACCCAACATAGGACATCTATCTATCCGTAAAGAGCTCTCAATTTTATTCAATTCAGTTACTAAAATTCGTAAAATTCAGAAGAACATTGAACTCTACCAATGTTACTACTTTAACTTTGTGTCTAACGAAACACTATCCGACATGGCGAACTCGGACAAGTATCTCACAGGTAATTGATTGTCTTACAAAGTCATAAGAAAAGAATACACCAGAAATCAACACCTTACTTGATTTCTAAAAGTCAACATCTAATTGCATCTTTAAGATTACATCAGGAAGCTGGTATCCATTGGACCAATCTTGCACATACAATTACCTAAATCTGACACAATAGCAAGCAAGCGTGATTTGTACATCCAACAAATAAGGTATGACACATTCAAATAAAGGTCTATTATTCTTGTTTTTTTTATTAAAAAAAAATAATTCCTTCACTGAGAAATGATATTTTTAGTAAATGGTTTACACATGTTTGAGTGGTAGGCAACTAAGAATCATAGTGTGGAAATCTAGGTTCCCCTGCTCTTCAATAAAGATGAGTTGCTTCAAATGCAATCAAAACCTATAATGAATTTTGCTGGAATGGTTGCAAGAAAATTTCAAGGTAACAATACTAGTTCTTACAATGTAATCCACTGCCCTTACGAATAAACTGATAATTGCTACCCCATGCAAGTTCATTGTACTTGAGCACAACAACTGCCACAAAGATATATGTCAATCTCAACATTCCTCAAATTATTGAATTTCAACTTAGGCAATGTTCACTCACCCTTCCTTGACCACTAACAAATAACAAATGTACTAAAACCAATAGCTTTCATTTCCTTTTATATTTTCACATAGGTATGCAACTGAAGAGGGCAATGTCGAGTTTTGTATAGAGGACATTCTCCAACGCTACAAAAACATTGCCTTTTTGCAATCAACTTGGCGATGAAATTTTAAGAAAAATTCGTTTCAAAAATTATTTGCGATAAATTTAATGACAAACAATTTTTTGTCGCTATCAGCTCGTCGCAAATTTTAACGACCAAAAATTAAATTTCGTCACAAATTAACGACAAATTCTGCGACGAATCTAGATATTTTTTGTCAAAAATTTAGTAATAAATTTTACAACAAATTTAAAAATTTTGCAACAAAAATCAAATTGAATTCTATAATTTGACAAATTTTCCAATACCACCATCTACCAACCATTCAACAACAATATCATCAACAAACCACATTATCAACATCATCAACGTTGTCAAATGTAACAATTAAATAACATATAGAAATATCATAATATTCAAATATAATAGTATGCAAAAACCACATTCAAATGTAACAATTAAATAATATATAGAAATGTCAAGAAACACCACAACTACCATCATCTTCAAATAAATCATCACTATCATCATCATCGTCACTATTATCACCATCAGGAGGATTATCAGAAAAAAACAGAAATTGGGTCATCTGACTTAAATCGAGAACTAATTGAAGATGTCGCATTATGAAATTCTGGTTTGCATGTAACTCACTGATTATGTTCTCATTTTACCTTTGTTATGCATGTAATTCTTCAATTTGATTGTCATTTTCTACTAGTAGCTCCTGCAACTCGCTCACCCAGTTGTTTATTTGTATCATTTCTTCCCTTACAACTATTGGAGTGAAGGAAGATTGACCGGTGATTCTACAAGTCCAGCTCAAAGAGTCCATCCCAAGTATTCTTCCTCCTTTTTTTCACCACCACTTGCGTCGACCCATAAAACTATACAATCAACAGATGGCTCAGATGAGCCAGCATCTTCATTACCGATCGAATTCCGCTGAACTCATCATATCTCTCAAGTATTGTCATTATATAATTTCAAATGGTTAGAGTAACAACATATATAATATCGAAAAAAAGAAAGCAAAGTGTTCATTTATAATTTAATAATGTAATCATATATAAAAAAAAAAATCAAAATACAAAATTTCGTTAATTATTAAGCCATTGACAGTTAACAATATGATACAAAAAATAATATATGCATCACACATTACAAATTAAACAATGAGTTTAACTTTAAAAATGTTAAGATAATAAATATTAAGAAGCGAATTGCGACCCTGAAGAGTTCGGTCTTCCATCACTACTTCGTCTATGCCCCCACGTCAATACTGTCAATTATAAATGTTAAGATAATAAAGAAAATAAAAATTGTCAATTTTAAAAAAATATATATAATAGAATACATAAAAATACTTACTATATTTAAATTAACGAAATCTTAGCTTATTGCAAGCCACCAAAACTAAAAAAATTCGTTTCAAATTATCTATAAAAAAGAAGACAATATATTAACGAACAAAATACAAAAAATGAAACATGAGCCACTAAATATGAAACAAATTAAGAATTGAAATAAATAAAGTCAATAATAAATGAACGAAAAAATTCAACAAAAATGTAAATTATGATATTTACCAAGAAAAGTCGGAGAAGGCGTACGAGAGTCAGGAATCACTCAAAAAGCACGAGCACAGCCACTTCTGTCAATTTGTCCTCTACCACCATGATTTTAAGGAAAAAAAAAACAAATTTCATGTCACATCATTTAGACCTTAATGTATTTTCGCTGTCAAACGACTAAGGAAAAAAAATCATATTTTATAATAAAAATAGATATTAGGATATTAAATGTTGTATAATAAAAACTATATTACCACGTATGAAGATAAAATTCAATAAATTAAGAAAACAAAGCTTAACGGCCATCAAAGATAGACTCGGCCAACTAACTCTCAAAGACTCGGGCAACCTGTCACAAAATGAAATCTCACTGATGCATAATAACACAAAGGCAAAAAATAATCAATTAATCAAAACCGTAAATTTCTTTAATTAAAATCCAAAATTTGAATCTATATATAAAATTTGTTTGAATTTATTTAGTTCATTATTATTATTAATCTCTTGTTACATATGACGCATATATGTTAATAAAAGAAAAAGAAAGAAAGTAAAAAATTAAAAAAAAAAAAAAAAAAGATAGCAACTAAAAAAAATGAAAATGCCTAAAATTGAAAAAAAAAACAATATTACACATAATGACCCATTTTACTAGAAAAATAAAATACAGAGGGAGAGGGTGCTGCCCCTCCCTTTCGCGGCGGCCACGAAGGCCGTGGCCGCGGCGCCGTGGGAGGCCGCGATCGCCGCGGCCCTCGCTACCCCGGAAGGGCCGCAACACCAAATCTGGCGGTTCTATCTTTGGATCTGGTGTTGAATCGGCTAATCTGACGACTCTGCCGTCGGATCTACACGAGAGAGAGAGAGAGAGAGAGAGAGAGAGAGAGAGAGAGAGAGAGAAGAGAGAGAGCACTTACCGGAGTGGAGTGGAGGAATTCATTCAAAGAAAAAAAAAAATTTCTAAGTGGAAATGAAACAAAATAATGGAAAGGAAGGAAGCAAAAATTTCTAATTACAGAAAATTTGCAACAAATTTTGCAACTAACACTATGTTGGTTGTAAATTTTACAACGAACACTAGGTTCATTACAAATTTTGCGACGAACCCAAAGGTTCGTTGTAAATTTTGTGACGAACTCTATGTTCGTTGCAAATTTTACAACGAACTCAAAGGTTTGTTACAAATTTAGCGACGAATTGTAGGTTCATTGCAAATTTTGTCACGAATCCGTATTTTCGTCGCTAATTTAAAATGAATTTTTTTTTTTGGTGAATTCGTTGAAAATTTGCGATGAACTCTTTTTTGTTAGAAAATTTGTTGCTAATTGATAATAAACTTTTTTTTGTCGCAAAGTTTGCTACTAAAATTATGTTTTTTTGAGTTGGAAGTCTACATCCATACACTAATTAATGGGAAGAATAGGAAGAAGCACACCTATGCAAGGAAATAAACGTCATATTTGCACACAAATGGATAATGCAAGGGACAAGTGCAGCTGCGGTAACATGGTTTTAGAATTTTTTTTTTTTAATTTTTACTCTTGTATTTCTTACATTAAGGGTATTTCGGGAAGATTACTGAGGATAATGGTTTTGTGTTAGTGTGGCAATTAGGTAAATTATGTTTTATTTTAATCTAGTGGTTGCTAATTCTTGGGAGAGAAGTATAAATACTCAGAAAGAGTCAAAAAAATCATATGTGTGCAATTTGGAAGAATAAAACACACAGCAGCGATCACAAAGGAGAGAAGAAAGGCTTCAACAAGGGGTTTTCTTATTTTTTTCTTCGCTCTTATTTTATTTTATTTTATTATTCGGTTGAGTTGTCGATTAAAGATATGGGGTCCAATGTTTGAACCCCTCAAAAAGTGTATGTATTATTGGATATTGTAGGTGTTTGTAACAAAGAGGATGAGAAATCAAACGTAACGGCTACTAGCAACCAACTTTTAAACCAATCCAACTGATTATAACTAGTTGTAACTATAATTGACAAGTAGTTAGATTGTTTAGTTTGTTAGTTTATTAGAAAATTGGTTAAAACAATTGTATAAGAGGGAATCAAAGAGAGCGAATTTTGACGCAACAGTTGATTTGTTCCTTTAGTGAACTCGAGGTCACGAGTTCAAAGCGTGAAAATAGTTTTTTTGTAAAAATGTAAAGAGAATGTTACGTACATATATGTCCACCATACCCTACCTCCGCACTAAGTTTGAGAGCACTTTGTACACCGAGTGAACCATTTATAAGAAGGAATCAAAGCAAGAGGAATGAGAGACTTTGGATGTTCTCAGAATTCTCACTCCCTGTCTCTCTCTCTAGCCCCTTTCTAGCTCTTTCTCTCTCAATCTCTATCTCTCTGTTTCTCTCTCCCTTTCTATCTTCCCCTATCTTTCTATCTTTCCCTCAAGTTTCTTCCCTCTCTCTATCTTCTCTCTCTAACCCTTCTAATGAGACATGGTACAAGTTCCAAACCAAAAGAGTCAATTCAAACCCACGAAGGGCACCTACGGACCGGTATCTAACGATCGTCATGATAATCTACCAAAGGGCCATAGCCGCCCAGATGATCTACCGAGGGACCTCAGTCGCCCGGATCTACCGAACGATAGGGTTTCAGTCACCCCGCCAGCCGAACGTAACTCACCGAACAAAGGTAATCTCTCCGATCGAACAAGCAGACATCAACTCTTCAATCGGACGGGTCACGAGGGTCCCTTAATCGATCGAGCGACTGAGCGTTGTACAACACCTCTAGCAATTCTAAAGGAATGTTATAATTCCCTTAACTTCAATCTCTTATTTCATAACGGTAAATCTCGGATCTTTCGAGTAATGAAAGCTCATCTTCAAAAAATGGTAGTTCTACCAATAAATGAAGATCGTAATCAACTCATAATATTAACCTCCGAGATTCCCGGATCTGTTAGAGAAGGAAGGTAGAGTTAAAGTCTCCCAGCGGTGCACGTCTCTCAGAGGTATAAGTTATCCCAGAAACTCTCAGAACGAGGGACGCTCTCTAGACCTAACACTCAGGGGTACACTGAACACAGGGAATAGTTTCTCTCAATTCTCAGTTTGTTTCTTTCAATTGAAAATCACTCTTTACTAACTTAAGTGTCAGAGCCTCCCCGCCCGAGCACCCTCCGGCGATTTTTACAGGTGCATCCACCAATTGACGGCTACTGTTCGGGTCAAGAAGGAGTTGGTATATGTGGAGTCATAACCCACTTCCAACAGATTGGCGCCATCTGTGGGAACAGACTGACTCTCTAAAATCTTATGACGATGCCTGCAACTGTTATCTCTGACACAACACCCGCCAAAAGAAGAAGGACAATCATAAGTTTTGATGATGATGACATTCCAATAGGGATAGATCTTCGTCGTGATGACCCTATTGTCATCACCCTCAAAATAGACTCCTGCACTGTAAAAAGGGTCCTCGTTAATCAGGGGGCTGATTGTGATCTCCTCACTTGGGACGCCTTCTGCAGGATGAACTTCAATCCATCTCAGCTTTTGCTATCTGCCGGATCCCTCCAAGGGCTTTCAGACGAGCCCATTTATCTTGAACGCATCATTTATCTTCTTATGACCGTAGGAAGATCCCCTAATCACGCAACCGCTCCCGTCCTTTTCTATGTGGTAAAGCTCTACTCTCCCTGCAACGCCATACTCGATAGACCCAGATTGGACGATTTAGAGGCACTACCGAGCACGAGACACATGAAAGTGAAGTTCAGAACACCGCTAGGGGTGGCTACCATAAGAAGTGACCCTGACCGCTATATCATCTTCGCGACACAAGGCACGCAAGAGACTTTCCCGGTCGACACTCTGGAACCTAGAGAGAACACTGAGCCGAGAGCCAAGCCTAAACTAGACGAAAAAACGATCGAGATCCTTTTGACAAACGACCCTAGTCAAACAATCAGGATATGAGCTAACCTATCACCTCCCTTACGAAAGGCCTTAGTCGCCTGTCTATAACGACACTCGAAAGTCTTCGCATGGACTCCTAAAGACATGCCTGGCATAGACCTGTTAGTCATAGCCCATAAGCTAACCGTTAATCTTCAAACCGGTTAAGCAAAAGAAGAGGGTATTCGCCCTCGAACGCCAACGCATTATCCATGAAGAGGTTCAGAAGTTGTTGACAGCAAAATTCATCCGCGAAGTCAAGTATCCCGAATGACTGACTAACATAGTCTTGGTGAAAAACGCTAATGACAAGTGGAGCATATGTGTATACTTCATCGACCTCAATAAAGCATGTCCGAATAATAGTTATCCACTCCCCAATATTGACAAGCTTGTAGAAAACTCCTCAGAACACCAACTTTTGAGTTTTATAGACGCCTACTCCGGCTATAACCAGATCAGAATGACGCCGGAAGACAAAGAAAAGACCAACTTCATTACCAAATTCGGTACGTACTGTTATTGAGTCATGCCTTTTGGTCTAAATAACGTCGGAGCAACTTTCTAACGGCTGGTCAATACGATCTTCCAAGACCAATTAGGTAGGAACGTCGAAACTTATTTCGATGACATGCTTGTAAAGAGTGTTACAATAGAAACTCATGTTGCAGATCTTGAAGAAACCTTCCAGACTTTAGAACGGTACAATATGCAGCTAAACCCAGAAAAATATACATTCGGGATCACTTCCAGAAAGTTCCTGGGTTTCATGATTATCGATCGAGGGATAGAGGGCAACCCCGAAAAAATACAAGCAATATTAGACATGACACCCCCCAGACACTCAAGGAAGTACAACGCCTGACTAGTCAAATAGCGGCCCTAAGTCGTTTCATGTCAAGAGTTGACGAAAAGTACAAGCCCATATTTGACGCGTTGAAGAAATCCCGACAATTCGAATGGACGTCAGAATGTCAAGCAGCCTTCGAACAACTGAAAGAATATTTGATGCAACTGTCGCTACTCTCGCGGCCCATTCTCAGGGAGGAACTTTACCTGTATTTGGCCATCTACGAATGAAGACTCTATTCCGTAATGATAAGATAGGAGTCCGCCACACAGAAGCCAGTCTATTACATCAGCAGGATACTAAAAGATTCTGAAATTAATTATCGGCCGATTGAGAAGATAACCTATGCTTTGATTGTCTCAGCAAGACGTCTTCGACCATATTTCTAGGCCCATACCATTGTTGTACTCACCGATCAACCATTGAAGCAAATCCTCCAGAAGAGGGATACGTCAGGACGGCTTATCAAGTGGAGTGTGGAGTTAGACGAATTCGATATCCAGTAACGACCATGACTCTCAATAAAGGGTCAAGCACTGACCGATTTTATTCTTGAATGCACTTTGCCCACAGTGTCTAAAGGGCAACTTTCTGGCCATCAAGAAGAGTGGGTCGCCTCCGAATGGACTATCCATGTAGATGGATTATCAAATTCTTCAGAAAGTGGTGTCAGACTCATATTGGTAGGACCGAATGATTTTAAGGCAGAATACGCCCTCCGCTTTGATTTCTAAGCCACCAACAACCAAGCCAAGTACAAAACGCTGCTAACGGGCCTCCGGATCGTCACCGACATGGGAGCACGAAATGTCAGGGTGTTTACGGATAGCCAATTGGTCGTGAAACAAATTGAAGGAGTTTACAAAACTAGAGACCCGGTCATGGCAAAATATTTAAGTAAGTTGCGTGAGACGATGGACCGATTAGGTAAAGCAGACATTTAACAAATCCCTCGTTTAGAAAATACTCAAGCTGATACCCTGTCGAAACTGGTTAGTTCTGATTTAGTTGCTTCTAGTCGAACGGTATATATTGAAAGCCTGTCATATTCAAGCATCGACGAGCCTAAGGAGATCCTCCTAGTCAAAAAACCGCCTAGTTGGAAAGACCATATAGAAGAGTACCTAAGACACGATCGCCTGCCAGAATCCCCAGGGGAAGCAATAAAACTGAAGCAAAATATCGTACACTATGCCTTAATCGATGAGGTTCTCTACCGTAAGTCATTCACTCACCCATATCTGCGATGTCTGACTCCCGAAGAGGGAAATTACGTTTTTTAAGAAATTCACAAAGGAATCTACGGCAATCATCTGGGTGATCGAAATCTAGTCTATAAGGCCCTTCGACAGAGATACTACTGGCCGACCATAAAGGTTGATTCTAATAACTACATCAAAAGGTGTGACAGATGCCAGCGCTTTTCATTGGTTCCTTGGCTACCCTCCACCGAGCTTAATCCAATATCTAGCCCTTGGCCATTTACTCAGTGGGGCATATACATTCTCAGACCGTTTCCCCCAACCACAGGACAGTGAAAATTCTTGATTGTGGCGATCGACTACTTTACGAAGTGGGTGGAAGCCGAGCCTTTAGCCCAGATCATGGCCGTCAAAATCCAATCCTTCGTGTAGACTCATATTATCACCCAATTCGGTATACCACGTGCCTTTATCACAGATAACAGGAAGCAATTCGACAACCAGCGCTTCCGGGAGTTTTGCAAGAAATTAGAGATTCAACATATATTCTTATCGGTCGCTCACCCACAAACTAACAGACTGGCTGAAGTAACCAACCGAACGATTCTGCAAGGACTAAAGACAATGTTGGACGACGCCAAGGGACAATGGGTCGAAGAACTTTATGGCATCCTTTGGTCGTATCGTATTACCCCTGGAAGGGCAATGGGAGAAACGCCCTTCAGTCTGACTTACAAAAGCGAATCATTCATACCCGTGGAAATAGGCATTCACTCGCTCCGAGTAGCTCACTATGATTCAGGGCAAAATGAACGCACCCTACGAGAAAGGTTGGACTTACTTCCAGAATTGCAGGAATTTGTATCAATACAAATGGCGGCCTATCAGCAACAAATGACCTGATATCATAACCGAAGGGTTAGAAGCTGAATATTCAAACTCGGAGAATTGGTGCTACGAAAAGTGGAGGCTACCGGTCAACAGCAGTACGGGGGTAAGCTCGTCCCTAATTGAGAAAGTCCGTATCGAGTACGTTCCATAGTTCGACCGAGAACGTACCGACTCGACAACCTAGATGGGTTAACGATACCTAGAACTTGAAACTCAGAAAACTTGCGCATATACTATCAATGAGTCTCATCACTATCCAACAGTCGGGAGATTTTTCTTAGGCACAACTTAAAATTTTTTCTATCGGAGGGTCTCAGTCACCCAGCCTCTACCGATCGTACGCGTCGTCAAGATAGGATATAACTCCCCAGATGGATGGACGCGACCCACAACTTAAAATTTTTTCTATCGAAGGGCCTTAGTCGCCCAGTTTCTACCGATCGTACACGTCGTCAAGAGGGGATATAACTCCTTAGACAGATGGACACGACCCATAACTTAAAATTTTTTCTATCGAAGGGCCTCGATCGCCTAGTCTCTACCGATCGTACGTGTTGTCAAAAGGGATATAACTCCCTAGACGGGTGGATGCGGCCCGCAACTAAGAAATTTTTTCCTATCACTCGAAATGTCTCAGTCGCCCAGCTTCCGCCGTTCACACAGGTCGTACAAAAATCTTTTGAACGGAAAAAGACTTAAAAGAAAGATCCGTTCTAACAAAGAGTGAAGAAAGATATACAACCAGACAAGGAATGGAAAATGGGAAAAAGCCAAATTCAAGAAAGTAAAACACCATCCTTTCGTATGCGCAAGATCGCGCTCGGTTACAAAAGAATATATACATGCCCCTAGGTCAAACTAATTACACTAAGAGAAATACACAGCAATGTTCTTCCATAAGCAGTTCTCAGCAATTATCATGGAACAAGAAAATGAACCAACAACCAAGAAAGAACACAATCCCCATGACCGGACAGTACGGCAATGTAGCGCCAGGGAAAAAAGGAGACAAGCTCTGGTTTTGTCTCATCAAAGCGACCCGAACTCGACCTACCCATCCAAAAAACAGTATGAGAAACACTCCCACCGTGTCTGGATGGCGAGGACAGACCGGAGAAGGCCATGCAAGGCGACACAAAATGCACCCCCTCGGTGGCAAGGAATCAGATTATGCTGACCAAAGTGGACGGTCAACATAATGAGATCCCATTCCAATAGTCCTATTCTTTGATGAGATCTCATTCCAGCCGAAGTCACCTCACTGAAGGAGAATTGCATGCTACAACACCTCGCAAATAGACCCTTGGAAATGATCATTCTCAACCAAGCGACCATGAAGGAGGAGTATCAATTCTCTGTGAAAGAAAGTGGTGCACATCATGGCTATTTATAACAGTGAAAAGGAGAAGCCTCAATTAATTCAGGGAAGATGAAATGGATCAACACAGATGCAAGTCATAAATGTTGAAATAAACTGTCTTTGGTTCCTTATGAAGAAAGTCGTATCTGATAAGATATACCCGCATTCCTAGCATACAAAATGGGAGAATCAGAATGGGTCGAGCGTCCCTATACATTCATAACGTACAAAACACGCTTCACAAACCTTTACTTATGACTTCTCTTTTCCAAGAAAGCCATAAGTTGGGGGTAAATGATGGGACATGGTACAAGACCCAAACTAAAAGAGTCAATTCTCAAGAAACCCACGAAGGACACCTACGGACCGGTATTTAACGATCGTCATGATAATCTACTAAAGGGTCATAGCCGGCCAGATGATCTACCGAGGGGTCTCAGTCGCCCGAGTCTACCGAACGATAGGGTCTTAGTCGCTCCACCAGCCGAACGTAACTCACCGAACAAAGGTAATCGCCCCGATCGGAAAAGCAGACATCAACTTTTCAATCGGACGGGTCACAAGGGTCCCTTAATCGATCGAGCGACCGAGTGTTGTACAACACCCCTTGCAATTTTAAAGGAATGTTATAATTCTCTTAATTTCAATTTCTTATTTCATAACGGCAAATCCCGGATTTTTTGAGTAAGGAAAGCACATCTCCCGAAAATTATAGTTCTACCGATAAATGAGGATCATAATCAACTCATAATATTAAGCTCTGAGGTTCCCAGATCAGTTGGAAAAGGAAGATAGGGTTGAAGTCTCCCAGCGACGTATGTCTCTCAGAGGTATAAGTTATCCCGAAAACTCTCAGAACGAGGGATACTCTCTAGACCTAATACTCGAGGGCACACTAAACACAGGGAATATCTTCCCTCAATTCTTAGTCTATTTTTTTTAATCGAAAATTATTATTTACTGACTTGAGTGTCGAAGCCTCCCCGTCGGAGCCTCCCCTTCGGAGCACTCTCCGACGGTTTTTGCAGGTGCATCCACCCATTGACGACTACTGTTCGGGTCAAGAAAGAGGTGGTATCTGTAAAGCCACAACTCACCTCCAACACCTTCCTTTGGGTATGTATTTCTCCACTTTTTGATCAACCGCTTGAGACAAACCAGCTGATTACTACTCCCAACCAATTGGCTACCAACTTTTTCCAGCCAACTGTCTTATCGAGTCGACTACCCAATCGACCGGGTTGTGACAAATTGCAGAGAAAACCGGGTATCAAGCAATCAAAATCAAGAAAGTTGTCTCCAGTAGGAACGAAAAATGGAGGAACTAGACTGAAAATAGAAAATTTTTTTGGCAAGAATGGATGACAACTTCATCATCATCATAAAGATGGTGTACAAAGACAAGTTCAAAGAATACGAAAAAAATTTTCTATTGAATCAAGATGTGGAGGATGCAATTTTTCTTCTAACAACATATTTCTACCAAAAAGTGAACAATATGCAACTAGTGCAATTTCCCAACTACTTCTCCGAGCATTATGGATATTTCTCCAAGTCGATCTGATGATGGTTCAGTTTTCTTGGACGAGACCATGTCCCTTTGTAATTCTTTGAAGAGTCTAGAAGTTGAGTATCTAGACAATGATGGAATTTTAGTTGTCAATTCCATTGAGAAGAAAGCATGCAACAATTTCTTCATTTCAGTAAACAAGGAAATGACTGGTACCTTCTGCAAGAGAGAGATACTTATAGAATTGGAAACAATTGATAGTGTTGTAAATGTAGATGACAACTTCATAGATCCATAGTATTGTGTAACCATTGCTTGCGAAATTTCCAATCACCCGTGTGCATCTAAGGCAAAGAAAAGGCGTTCTGCTGATTTCATAGAGAGGATTCAGGAAGACATCAATGCTAGCGTGCATGCAATATTAATTTGATTGGCTTATTGAGGTAGCTGAAGAGTACAACTTGCACATGATACACTGTATTTGATCATGAACTACATAGATTGGTATCTTTCTGGGAAAATAATGAATAGACAGCGGCTTCAATTGTTTGGATTAACTTGCATGATAATAGCTGTGAAATACAAGAAGAAGAAGAAAAAGATATTAAAAAAATATATATTACTATAAGCAACGACAATATCTTCAACACCCTTCATCCTTGAGAACAAGGATGTCAAAACGAAGGAGTATATTATAACAAAGAGGATGAGAAGTCAAACAAAATGGCTAGTACCAACCAACTTTCAGACCAACCTAATTGATCGTAACTAGTTGTAACTATAATTGACAAGTAATTAGGTTATTTAGTTTGTTAGTTTGTTGGAAAATTGATTGAAACCATTATATAAGAAGAAATCAAAGTAAAAGGAATGAAAGACTTTGGATGTTCTCAGAATTGTCTCTCTCTCTCTCTCTCTCTCTCTCTCTCTCTCTCTCTCTCTTTCACAATCTCTTTCTCTCTCCCTCTCTATCTTCCTTTATCTCTCTCTCTTTCCCTCTAGCTTCTTTCCTCTCTCTATCTTCTCTAACTCTTCCTTTGGGTATACATTTCTTCACTTTTTAGTCGACCAATTGAGATAATCAGCCGACCGCCACTCCTGTCTAGCCAGCTACCACCTTTTTCCCAGCCAATTGCCTTTTCCAGTCGACTACCCAAGCTTTCCAGTCGACTAGGTTGTGATAGTGTTGTTCATTGGCAACGCACAAATCACATTTTAGTGGTGTTATTGTTTTCAAGTTTTATGAAAATAAAAATGTATAAGAAACTATAAAAGAAAACAACAATTAATAGTAATAAAGTAAACGAAATTGTGAGAAAATACATTAATATAAAATAAATATAATAATTTTATATAAATATTAATTATTTTATGTAAATAATAGAATAATTATATTTTATAATATATAATTATTAATTATAAAAATAATTTAAAAATTATAATTATAATTATAAGTAAATAAGTAAATAATTTATTAATTATAAAAAATATTAAGATTTTTGTATAACTATTAGTCAATTGAAATGCTTTGAAAAAAAAATATTAATGTTAAAAAATTTTGTCACCACAATTGTTGGCGTGCATCGTGGGTGGGTGCACGGATCGCGTGTGCCACTTTATTTGAGATCCGAGGTTGAGTTGGCGTCAAAGTTAAAAAGTAACGGTGAATGATAAGTTTACACTATAAACTTAAAAATAAGGGCGAATGATCGATGCCCATGAAAGGAAAATGAAACCGTTTATTATTGTTTTATTATCTTCTTTATATATATATATATATATATTTCATTATTTTCTTGCGTTCGTTCAAATTAGGGCAGAAGGATACGGAGGACTTGGGCTAAATCTTTATTTTTAGGCCCATTCCTAGTCAATCCATCCAGTGCTTATCTCCCGAAATGATTCCTATTTCCTATTTTCAGGAGATGTTGCAGAGTAAACCCTTCGCCTTCCTCTGCTGTCAAAAGATTCAATCTTTGAGTTTTGTACCAAAATAACCGTTTTTTTAAAAAAATAAAAATAAAAAACCTCTTTCGTGAATGAAATTCGCGAAATAACTCTCATATGTCGCAGGTTGAACTTGCGACATATGCGTTTAAAACCCTAGCCCTAACCCCTTTCTTCCCTCTTCTTTCTTTCTTTCTCCTCTCCTCTCTTCCTCATGCAACTTCCTGCGAACCCACGAACCCTAATGCACATTGATCTCCCTGCTACCTACGACAAATCCTAGGGCACTTCAGTAGTACAACGACCATCCGTGTGGAAGAAAGAAGAGCCTTCATTATTCGTCTGAATTTTTACGGTAAGTTCTCACAGAAATCCAAAATTTTAATGTATATACATTGTTAATTGGTTCAATTGAAATTTAATTTGATATATGTTTATATTTATTTGTAATGCTCACTGTATATATTGGTTAAAAATTACCCCAATTAATTTAGGTTTTAGGATTTGAATGTTTAGTGTAAATTTAGGGGTTTAGGATATAAATTTAGGGTTTAGGTTGGTATTATTGAATTGATTAATTGTTTAATATTTAATTGATTTGGATTGATATAAGTTTTGAATATTTGTTGAATTTATTTCAATTGATTTAGGTTTTAGGATTTGAATGTTTAATATAAATTTAGCATTTAGGATATAAATTTAGGGTTTTAGGATATTATTATTGAATTGATTAGTGGATCAGTGTTTAATTAATTTAAATTGATATAAATTAAGTATATTCGTAGAATATTTATTGAATTGTAATAATTATAAATTTAAGATTTTAGGGTTTGTTAAATATTGAATCCAAATTTAGGGTATGTTTAGAAATTTAATTCGTCAGTAATATCATTTTTTTTTCAATTGTCGCCATGTTGGTTGCATGTTGAATGTATGTCGAATTGGTATAAATATATATTTAGATTTGTGATTAATTGGTTTAATTTTTTTTATGTTTAGAAAAAATGGCGGATATGGTGAGATTATTGTGCTATAGTAATGGTGAAATCGTAACGGGTGAAAATGAAGTATGTTATAACGCGGTCCTACAAAATTGATTAGGGTGAAAAAGAGTATAAACTTTGATGAGTTGGTGACTCTAATATATAAGGATGTTCGGATAAATCGTATGACACAACATGCAGAGATTTATCATAGATGTCTCGTCTCATACATGCAACATGGTTATCTACGGTTTGAATTGGTTCTGGTCACCGATGATGATGATGTTTTAAATTTAATGGAATTTGCAATGAAGATGAGAGAGTGTACCAATCTCGAATTGTACATCAAATCATATGATAGTGGAATATCCGAATATATGGATGACTATCCACGTATCGAAAATTGAGCGAATCTTGCTCTCGCAGAAGTGGATAATGATGTTGATGAGGAAGAAGAGGCGGAAGAAGAGACGGAAGAAGAGGCAGAAGAAGAGGGTGACGATGAAGAAGAATATGATGCAGAATTTGGTGGTGATTTTAGTGTTGGTGGTGATGCAAATGAATTAATAATCGAACCCTCCTTAACCCATGGTAGTGGTGGTGGTTCTAGTAGTGACAGTGGCCATAGAGGATATACCTATGGCCAAATAGATAATTCAATTCCCTTCATGATGACTGCACCTGGAGGTGATGGATATGTAACTTTTGAGCAAAATTATAGATTGACATGCGATAATTGGAGTTTTAGTGATGAACTGAAGAAATGAATGAGATTTGAGTCCAAAGATCAGCTTATTTATGCTATCAATATGCATCATGTGGAGCACAATTATCAATTTCGGGTTGGGAAATCAAGTGCAACACTTTGGACAGCAATCTGTTCGCAAAGGGATGAAGGTTGTAGGTGGAGGTTGTGTGCGCGTAGAACAAGACATATCAGTGATTTTGTCATTACTGTTGTTGAGGGACCACACACATGTGTCAATGCCGGGTTGATGCAAGATCATAGGCAACTGGATTCAAATTTGATGGCTCGTCATTTCCTTAATTATGTGAGGGAGGATCCTAGTGTCAAAGTTACTTTCCTCTGAACTGTTATGAGTGAGAAAACCACTTATGCAGTTTCCCGTAGAAGAGTTTGGGCAACAAAAAGAAGGGCTATAGAGATGGTATATGGGGATTGGGATGATTCCTATAAACAACTGCCTCGACTGTTGGATGCAATAGTTCAAAAAAATCCAAAAACAGAAGTAAGTTGGAAATTGAGTCCACCAAATGCAAATGGTGAGTTTGTTTTTCAAGGTATGTTTTGGGCATTTGGGCTCAGTATCATGGCTTTTATGAGTTGTAGGTCATTGATAAGTATAGATGAGACTCATCTGAATGGGAAATACAAACATAAGTTGTTGATTGCATGCAGCATGGACGGCGCGAATTATATTGCCCCACTTGCCTTTGGGTTGGTTGATGGGGAGTCACTTGCTTCTTGGTCGTGGTTTTTGAGCTGTGTGCGACACTATGTTATTAGAGATAGGGAGGGTCCGATTTGTTTGATTTCAGATCGACATGAAAGGATAAGGGCAATAATTGCTCATTCTGAATTTGAGTGGTCACCTCCGAATGTTATGTGGCGGTTTTGCATGCGTCATGTGGTCAGTAATTTCAACACACACCACAAAAATCAAACTTGTAAAAAAATTGCTACCGTTGCTGCATTGCAGCCACAATCAAAGAAATTTGAGATGTATATGACGAGAATGAAAGAGATAAAAGAAGATGCTCTTAATTACTTTGCAAATATTGCATGCGAACAATGGACTCTTTGTTATGATGGCGACTTTCATTTTGGCTACATGACAATAAATATAAATGAAAGCTATAATGCCGTTTTGAATGGTGCAAGAAATTTACCTGTTTCAGCCTTGATACTGAAAACTTTTTATAATTCGGTGAAGTATTTTGAAACTCGACTTGGTGAGGCAAGAGCGGGATTGGGAAGGGAAGAGCGATATACAAAGTATGCAAATGTCATGTTAGGGAGATGGATGAGCACGGCTAACCTTCATAATGTTGTCTTATTCAATAGGGAGCATGGGATCTTTGAAGTAGAAACAGGCCATAGACATTCACCGTATGAGCACAAATGAGGCAACAAACAAATTGTGGATGTGACAAATGAGCATTGTATATGTGGAAAGTGGAAAACTTATAGAATTCCGTGTTCGCATGCAATTGCTGCACTTAATATGACTATGATTGATGTTCATATGATTGTCGGGAAATGGTATACATGGGAACATCAATTTACAGTCAATGAACATCATTTCTTGCTGGTGGGAGACCATTCGGGATGGTCTATAGGTTCGTACCTAACCATCATCCCTGATAGTTCACTTCGACGTGAGAAAGGGAGACCTAAATCATCTCAATATCATAGCGAGATGGATTTTCGGGAATCATCTTCGCGTTCATCTTGTGAGAGCTGTAGTGCAGAGGGTCATAATAGAAGGCGATGGACAAGACAAATGAAATGTGGACTTTGTGGCAGACAGGGGCACAATCGACGAAATTGTCCAACCCAAACAAATCCAAATGTTTGATTGCATTTGTATAATAATAAATGTACTAAGTATTGATGTATTAAGTATTAATGTGTTTGTATTAAGTGTTGATATATTTTGTGAAAACATTTCTTATAGATGCAAAGTTTGTTCTTTGTACTAATACATTTCATGTGAAACATTTTATGTTTAATGCATTCGTATTAATGTAAAATATATTATGTTAGTTTTAAGTATTAATGTGTTTTTTCTTTTTTTCTTTTGCAGATGGATCCCGGACCTTCAGATCACACTGTTTTATGCTTACAGCGAGGGCACCGCTCTTCCAGCGTTTGGGATGGAGATGACCAGAAATGGCTCGTTTGTCGTAGACACAAGGCATCGTTACGACGTTGGGACCATATTCGTGACGATGAGAGAGTCCGTCCTCTTCTTCAGCAGTCAGGTTTTCTGGGTATTGCTTGACTGCGATTTATTCAGTTCGATTGGCATCTCATTACAGTCCTAGTTGAGCGATGGAGGCAGGAGACGCATACATTCCATATGCCCCATGGTGAGTTGACCATCACCCTACAGGACGTTAAGACACTCCTAGGTTTACATGTAGATGGGAGTCCCGTACTAGCTAGGACGACGATGGTTAGATGGGGTGATGAGTGTGAGAGGTTGTTAGGTGGGAGACCTCCACGTGAGGTCTTTAGAGGGTACGGTTTGAGTATGACTTGGCTAGCTGAGGTCTTTAGTGACTTGCCCCATGATGCAAATGTTGTTTATATTACACGTTGGACATGAGCATATATTTTGTTATTTATTGGGGGTGTCTTGTTTAGTGATAAATCAAAATATTATGGATATTTACATTACTTATTACTTTTAGATGATTTAGTTTTGACTGGTGAGTGTAGTTGGGGTTCTGCGTGTCTAGCTTACTTGTATAGAAGCTTTGTATAGCTACATACAGAGACTCACATGAGATAGGGGGAGCTATTATACTTTTACAGATTTGGGCATAGGAGAGGTTCCCATACATAACTCCGATTAGACGATCTTTAGACATTCACGGGGATGGTCCACTGGTATTACGGTGACATGCAGATTTTGATGTGACTAGCCTTCCTATGCATGTGGTTGGAGTGTATAGAGAGGCGTTTGATAGACAAGTTTCGGATCAGGTCGTTTGGGTGTCATACACTGAGAACATATTGTCTTCTCTCCCTAACTATTGTTAGGGAGGGATGCATATTTGGCACGCCCGCATACCTCTGATCTGTTTTAGTGTCGCAGAGTGGCACTTTCCAGATAGAGTGATTCGTCAGTTCGGGGGACTTCAGTCTATACTGACTCGCTGTGACACTGAGAATCGACTCCACGACACTTCTACACATGGTGTATAGGTGACTGATTGGTCGGTTGAGCATTCTCGCTACGTAGATATTTGGACTCACCGACTAGATCATTTAGTGTTACTAGACACCTCTTTCGGACCAGCTGTGGACCAGAGCTACTTTAAGTGTATCGTAGCATTACACATCGATTTATTGGCCGACAAGGAGTTTCTTTGGGATATACAGTAATTGTACATCATCTTTTTTTTTTTCATTTATATCTATACTTTACATTCCATAATTTAACTATTATATATACTTTTCTTGTAGTGGGATGTTTTACACTAGATTCGAGACTCCGAGGGCGCCGACGTACATGGACTTGCAAATTCAGCCATCTCAGTCTTGTCAGCAGATATAGCGTGTCTTTTGAGACCGAGACCAGCTACGCACGGTCGCGAGGGAGCTGATAAGAGCCGAGGGCGTGGACGATGCCAAGCGAGACCACGTCCTACGAGAGCAGCACGACATGCATCGCCGGCACCATCTCAGCATCCAGAGGACGTCGCAGGATTTTCGAGCGGGATGCAGAGTTTTTTCAGCATTCAGAAGACGTCGCGGGACTTTCGAGCGGGTATGTAGAGACTTCGTGTTTCTACACACCTAAGTTTGATTTCCCTCAGTTTTCCACTCCCGGGTATCCACAGAGGGGAGTTCGTTTCGGTATTCACATAGATGAGGATGTGCCTCCTCCAGTTTTTATAGATACCCAGTACGACGATGGAGGTCCCTCCCAGATCACACAGATAGACGATCTTGGTTTACTATCTCATGATGAGAGTAGAGATGTTAGACCAGATTTAGGTATTAGACATTATATTAGGAGAAGATGACGTCGTTAGATTTTTATATGTATTAAATATTTCGTATTTTTTGTTTCATTAATAAAAAATATGTTTTATTGAATGTTGGTTTTATTAATATAGGTTGTTATATTTGATTTATTATTCTGTTATCTTTTCCTACTTCAGAAATGTAGAATTTACGTATTGTTGGTTTGATTTATGACAATTGGTGTCATTTAGTTTGAGAATACTATTGCTTTTTTGGATGTGGAGACGATGTTTCGTTCTGATTTTAGAGTCTGATTATTATGAGAATGTTGTTGTATTATTTAAAATTGGAGTTTGAATTGTTCGAATGCATGTTATTAAAATTGATGTATTTAGGGGATGAATATATAGGGAGGGGAGATAGGTTTTAGAGTCAATAGACATATCGCATATTGAATCTATGATATGTGAGTTATTTCGTGAATTTTATTTGGGAAAGGGTTTTTTATTTTTTATTTTTTTATAAAAGGCCGGTTATTTTGGTACAAAACTCTTTCATCTTTTACTGAGGAACTCATTTCCAATGGAGGGGATAGATCAGTAGATCCAACATTCATTCGCTTTTCTCCGATTTTCTTAGGTAACACCCTCTCTCTTTCTCACTGGATCTCGAAGATCAAATTCTTTAACGTTATTCAACCCTCAAATGCTTGATGTTTTTCGGAAATGTGGGTTGAATTGGTAGGTTAATTGAGAGAACTGGATTTTCAAGCAGCAGTTGCAGCAGCGATTTGAATTCCTTTTTCTCGCAACAAAAATGGCTTCATCAGCGGTTCTATTCAATCAGCTAAAGGTTTTGTAACATCATTCATTTTGGTATGGAAATTTGTATATAATTGAAATAAATATGATAGAAAAATTATGAAGCAGGGAGCAGAGCCGTTTTTCTTGTTGGCGGGTCCTAATGTGATTGAATCTGAAGAGCACATCTTAAGGATGGCCAATCATATTAAGGGTATCACCTCCAAGTATGTTTCTTTCCTCATAGCCTTAAATTTATAATTTGCACGCTTTATTAAAACCCAAAAAAAAAAAAAGGAATCATATTGAGTAACAGAAATAACATATGGGATGCAATTCCAACGTAGATTAATACTGTGTACTATGTCTACACTTCTAGATTGGGATTGCCACTGGTTTTCAAGTCAAGCTTTGACAAAGCTAACCGAACATCCTCCAAGTCTTTTCGTGGTCCTGGCTTGGAGCAAGGCTTGAAGGTACATTTTCCCTTTTTCTAAAAACAAGTCTTTCCCAAATCTGCCGTAGCCAGAAAAACTAATTATTTGTGTTACTTCTTTGTAGATTCTTGAAAAGGTTAAAATTGCATTTGACATTCCTGTAGTGACCGATGTTCATGAGTGTATCCAGGTGAGTTTCTTATGTATTCTTCTGGACACTGCCATGTTAAATCATTTCTAACGCCATGCCCTTTGAAATGGGCCCTAGTGCCCTTGAATGTTTTCTTGATGCCTTAGCTGCTTGTCTCGTTTTGAGTATTCTGTGCTTCAACGTCTTTGTCAGGGATCCTAATTTCAGTAGAATGAAATTGGACAAACTGCAAGCTAGTTATAAGTGACGATGATGCCTAATTTTCTCAAGTTATAATTTATTCTGTGGTATATTCAAGGCCATATATCTGGTGGCATCTCATGGTTATTGAAATTTGTAACTCATTTAAATGCAAACGCCACCTCCATCTCTCTGCCAATTAATCGACAATGAGAACCATATTTCTGTCTAAAGCTAACACAAAACACCAAAGACGGCCAACAAGGTTCCCAACCGCTTACAAATCCAAGTGCTTCAATCTTGTCTGCTGCTTTCTTGGTATATTATAAATGATGGCTTATCTCTCTTTGCATGCATTCGTGTGAACTTTTGACTGATTAAGGGAATAAGTTGGGGAAAGACAAAAAGCTGAAGTAACTCTGTTGATTTGAGGTGTGAAGAACTATCTGAATCCTAATAAAAGTTGGCTGCTGGGGGCTAACATTCTTAGTGTCTTTGTGCTCTTACTCTGATGGCTCTGTTAAAGTACTATAGTTTTCATGTGCAAAGATATAGAATTCACATTACATAGACAGCTTTATCTTGGAAGCATTTTAAGGTCATCAACTAAGCAATACACACACACACACAGAGTGCAAGTAATCTAGTTGTGCTTGTGATGATCATGTAAAGTATATCTACATCTTTGAAGTGGTGTCTGAGGAGTATTCAAAAAAGTACTCGTGTTGTAATGAAAAATTGGACATGCCAAGTGGTACCGTATCCTACATGTATATGGTGAGTAGTTATGCTTCATTCACAGGGAACACTTGGTCCTTAAACTCAGGAAAAGGAAGAATGATTGGTGGCCGACAGTGCAAGCTGAGTTTCATTCTTGTTAGTACCTGTAATGTAATTTATTATGATAAAATGATTATTGGAAATGATCTGCCTGCTTCAGAAGGGGCTGTGAACTGGGATTACCTTCTCCTGTTAATAGATGAGGTTCCTGTTTTATGGGAGATGATGCGGAGATTAGTAGCTGTCATATTCATGTAGATTAAAAGAACAAAGTAAATCATTCTCCACACTTATGTTTCAAAGTTAAGGTTTTAGTTGGTTTGTGTAGTACATGATCAATACAAATGATTTGTTTCAAAAAAAGAGACCTTTCAAAGCTATTCCACCATGTTCTAAAACCAGAAATCAGTTGTTTCTGCATTGCTCTGTAGTTTGGGAGATGGGGAACCGCCCCTTGCTATTTGTGAACTGAAGTATTTGTCTGAATAATCTTACTGATTTGGTTTTGATGAACTATAGTGGTTCTGGTGCATTGGAAAAATGCTTCTTTGCTTTGGAAATGTGCTCATATTGGCCATTCATTGGTGTATTTGGAGGGAAGACAATTCCCAAAATTTTGGAAAGAGCATTGGTCTCTCTCTCTCCTTTGGGACGATATTGTTTTTATGCATCCTTTTGGGCTTATGCTTTAGGGGTCTTTAGAGTTTATAGTGTAGAGAATTTGAATTGGGGAGCGGTCCTTTGTTAGCTGTTGTTCTTTGTTCTCTACTTCTTTTGAGTTTGAGGTGTGGTCAACCTTAGGCCTTCTGTATATTCTCTTGTCCATGTATTACAATTCTTTTTCTATCAAAAAATAAAAAATCTTGTTCCATGCTCATGAATATCTGATGAATTCAATCTTCTCTAGTGTGAAGCTGTTGGCAAAGTTGCAGATATTATTCAAATTCCAGCCTTTCTTTGCCGTCAGGTTAGCTCTTTTTTCCCGTCCCCCACCCCCTGGGTTCTGAAGGAGTGCTTTCATGATAAGGAATTATGCAAGTTAGACAGATCAGTTATGAGGGACTTATTTTGGATCAAACTATTTTACATGACAGACAGATCTCTTGGTTGCAGCTGCAAGGACTGGAAAAATAATTAATATCAAGAAAGGCCAATTTTGTGCTTCTTCTGTAAGTAGATGAGTAAGTCAGAGTCATGAAACTTTCTTCTGTTGCTACTTTGTTAACTGTAATAATTTCTTTTTTGTAGGTCATGGTGAATTCTGCTGAGAAGATTAGATTAGCTGGAAATCCTCATGTCATAGTCTGTGAAAGGGGAACAATGTTTGGCTATAGTAAGTCATGGATTCATCAATTCTGTTGAATAGTACTCATACAAATCTCACTAGTGTAACATCCTGGGGCTTCCTTACATGAGAATTTGTCATCATCATCATCATCATCCTTTTTTTTGGGGGGTTTGTTTGGGTGGCATCCGTTGGACTCAGTTCTTGTGAGGTCATTGTATGTGGATAAATCTATGAACATTACACTAGTTTGAAATGCTGACGTTTTGTCATCATATGATGTGAAGGTAAACAGTAGATATAGATATATGTCCATGCCTGTAAATTCGTACCGATGAGGAAATGACCTTAACCAAAAGCATTTCTGAATCTCATGTCTCTTCCTAAGTTCAAGGGAATCGCTCTTCTTTTGCTTTTAGTTCCCAGAAACCTTATTTATCATTTACAAATTTCAGCCTTCTTAAACATCCAAAAAATGCCCTAAATCCTTTACACTAAAATCCTCAAAAAGTCATCCTGTATCAGGGCCTGTGCTTAGAGGAAACATGGCTTAATCATCATCTTCTAATACTTTCTCTGTGCCCATTTTTATTCTTTTGCCATCGGATGTCCATTTTTGGCCATAAGTTTATTAATTATGTCCAATACATCAAAGTTTATATTAACATTTTTTGTTAATGTCATGCAATTTCTGAATGTTTTCCATGGTATGCTTATTGTTTAGATGATTTAATTGTTGATCCACGCAATCTGGAGTGGATGAGGGAAGCTAGTTGTCCTGTTGTAAGTGAAAAAACACTTATGCTTTTCTGTGGCATCTTATGTATAAGCAAGCAATCATGTTGTTGCTGTCCACTTTGTCTAAAGTCTATATCCAAGCTTTCCATTTTATTATATGTATTTTGCTTAGAACCCTCCACACAATTTATGTTGTCAATCATCCTCAACATTATATATGGCTAATTGGTCATTCATAACGACTAGAAATGAACTTCTCGAAACAAATAAGCAAAATGTATGATTGATTCCTAGTTTTGGGCTTTAGGCACAAACATTCCTATAAGGGCTTCTTTCCTAAAAATAATCATATGTTAAAAATTGCGATTAGTGGTGAAATTAAATATTTTGAAAAATTTTATAGGGTGTTGAACAAAATAGGGATGGAGAGGCTGTGAGAGACCTTCAAGGTATTGCTTACAACATCTGTTGCTTCACTGGACAAACCATTTCAATGCAGAAGGGATTAGGAGTGCAGTTTCAGATGGAAAAGTTTAAGTTGCTTAGCCTGTTGCATGGGCATTGCTTATAGGGTGTTGAACCTCAGTGAGTGAAAATCTTCAAAGAACATCCATTGAGTGATTTGTAAAATCATGAATTTCACCTTCTCACTACTGCTCCCAAAGAAGATCCATCTTAGGATAAAAAATTCTACAACCATAACCTTCGTTGCAAGGGTTCACAAAATTCTCACTATTTCAGGTGTCAAGTCATATTTCTCCTTTTTCTTTTTGTAATGTTCCAATTCAGGCTAAACAAATCTTAGGCATCTTGCTAATAGCTGAGGAGGTGGTAGACAAAGGTAGAAGAAAACATAACTGGGAGTACACTGGAAGGACCAATGACAGATAAGTTCGGCATCCTTCCAGTACGGTTCTCAGTTCTAAGAGCTATGCACTTATTTGAGGAGATGGATTCTATGTTGCAGATCTTCTGTTATTTTCTTGTCGGGAGACTAATCTCTGTGTGAGTTGATTGTTTGTCCCTCTTTTGCTGAGGTTTTCGATGGATGTTCTTAGTGGTTAAGAAGGAAACAGAAAAAGGTTTCATTCATAGTATTACCATTGGCTTAAACAAGGTCTGCTCATTTGTGATTCTTAATGGTATTAATTTCTTCCTTTTAGATGATGGTGATAACCTCATTATCCAATCATCTACACGAATCATGGAGAAAACATCTAGCCCTTAAATTCATGACCGAAAGTAGTTGAATCAGTTTTAAATTTGATTGGGGCAGGTTGTCTAAATTGTCCTCCTTGGTATGTTGTGAGCTTACATGCTGCCATTGTAATCTACATAGGGAGTTCCTTTGAGAGCAAGCCGCTTTGAGCTCATAAAAGGCAGGTTTTGCAATGCTTTCACAAAGGAGGAAAAATAAAAATAAAAAATAAAAACCCAAAACAAAACAAAACAACAAAGAGGTTTGGCAGGCTCTATCTACTGCATTTCTCTTGGTTTTAGAAGTATCTATCCAACCCAGTAATTACTTAATGTTTTGGACAAATATTGTGGGCTTTGTCTGCACCTTTATTATCTTGAAATTGCGTTTTGTAATGTTCTTGCAATTGTTACAGTGGCATATATGTCCTCAAATCCTTTTTTTTTTTTGGGGTTCAATTCTCAATACAGGTGGCTGATGTTACACATTCATTACAACAACCTGCTGGAAGAAAGGTGGGGATTTTATTAATTTTGAAATTACAGTTCTGGCCACAGGCATAGCTGATTTGACAATCGTGTATTTCCTAACCAATTATATATAGTAACTCAAGACCTCATCTTATCTTAAGGACTGGGTAGAACTTATTTTTCGACCCTTCTTCATATTCTGGATCTTGTGTGGTTGCATATGATGTGTTACTAATGACTTCACATGTCCTTTTTTTGGTTGACATAGCTGCACATGTATGTAATTAGAAGGGTGAGATGCCAGTGGTTCAGTTTGCATGTGATTGGCCCTAGAAGGTCCCTGAGTCTGTATATGTATTTACTTTTGACAATGTCTACAACATTCTAGGTCCTCATCCTGGAAGCTTGGCCAAAATATGGTCTTCCTTACTACTTATGTATCAATCTCCCTATCTCATTCTTATGAAAATTAACAAGGTGCAGTCTTGACATTTCAGCATTCCTTGTCATGGAAAATAATTTTTTTTTTTTAATATTCTGTTTGGTAAAAGTGATTGGCTTTTGCTAATGTGGATGAAAATATTTGTGCTTTTTGTTAGACTGCTATTCTAATTTTATCCTCCAGATTCCTTGTGCATTTTTTTTTTTTTAATTCTAAGAACTACTTATACTACTCATCTGGAATTTGTTGGCATTTAAGATTTATTTCTGCCTCCAAGGTCCCTCTTCTCTCTCTTAACATTTTAACTGTTCTCATATAAAATGCCTTGCACATTCTACCATTCAGTTTCCTGGGTTCTATTACTTCTTGTTTCTAAAATTTCTAGTCTATGTTTTGTTGTCAAGTTTCTTGTCCAGTTCACTTCTACCTTTCAATCTTTCATATGATTATTTTATTTTTCTTGTTAATGTGTTAGATGACACTTCAAGTAGCCGTCCTTCTCCCTCTTGTTCAAACCATCTGTTTGTTATGATTACATCGTATGCCATTGCAATATCTAGATATCATGCCACCTCTCTTTCTCTACCCACGTCCATATCTAGTTTATCAAAGCTTTTAGTAACTTATAGTTATGTCTCCCTATTAAAAAGACAATTCTGCTTCTGAAATTACTCACAAGATTTTGTCCCCCTGGTACCTTAAGAGCATTATTTGATCCTACTTAAGGTATATGTCTACAAATAATATTTATATAATATCCTATATAATTTTTTCACGATTATTCCTTTCATAATCGTATTGCCTTTTCTAGAGCAGGAAATTCAAATATAATGTCAGTTTCAATGAATCTTTCTAACTGCTATTTTTTTTTTTTTGCTAGTCAATTAAATTACTAAGCTTCTTCTACATAAGTTACACCTCCACTTTTAAAATCACTCCTCCCAATTCTCAATAAGAAACATAATTGTGAAGGAAGAATATTTTAAAATCACTTTTAAAATTGGAAGGTGTGATTTTATGTAGAAGAAACATAGATGCGTCAACTCATTGATGATCTTATTCTATGAGTTAATGATGTGGAATCTATACAAAATTATGTACTAAAACATGAATGTAAAACAGCTGGAAGGTGGAGGTATTGCCAGTGGAGGCCTTCGAGAATTAATACCCTGCATTGCGAGAACATGTGTTGCTGTTGGAGTGGATGGAATTTTCATGGAGGTACCAAATTATCATTTTGTTAATATAATTGTTTCCCTTTCCTACCTTTAATTATCATCTTCCTCCTTTTAGTGTTCCGGAGACATCTCTACCTTTAATAGGATCTGGAACTATAATTAGGCTAATGAAATTAAGAAAATATTATTGTAGCCCATGATGCTAACAGCTGTTGGATGAAAATATTCAATGGAGATGTCACTGTCCTCATGGCAACGGTTCTATGTATCTTCCCTCCCTCTCCCTGGTTCTGAGCACAAAATAAATAAATAAAATACAAAAAACCAGCAAAATAAATATGAAAGAAGATTAAACTCCATATAAATTCTCATATGGACTTTATTTCCTGTTCCTGCAATTCTGGCAGTTTACTAGTGCATTTTAGACAAAGTTCTCCAAGCCACTCTGTGCAGCGCTGCAAATAAATGGATTTGTTCACAAACAACTAGCAACTTGGCTTGTTTAGGATTAATTCAAACTCGGCTAGGTTGACCACCGAAAAGAATGATCTTGAACAAATTTCTTGGGCTCGTTTAGAAAACAGCCCAATCTTGAACATGGGGAAGCTCGGGCTATAAACTCTGTGAACTAGTATATTGCTTATTTTGCATATATGTATATATGTACAACTTTAGCTTTTCTGGGGCATTGTTTCCTTTTTGTATCAAATTAATTACTCTATTAGTTGAGAATCTTTTCCTGTTAGATTTCATGTATATAATAATAAAATTTTGACATAAAGTCAACAAAAATATGGAGTTGTAGGAAATGTGAAGGACTTGACCTGATCTACCTGTTTCATGTTACATGAGCCCAGAAGAGCTAATCCCAAGCCTTTCTCATCTTCACATGAGCTGAGCTCGAACATAGTTGAACAAACTCATCACGAGCTCGAGCTGAGCCCGGACATGCCTTGTAATGAATGAGCCAGCCTCAGCCTGAACACGGCCTGACTCTGCTCGACTCAATGCATCTGCATACCTACCTGTGTGTGCAGGCATATCACAATGTTCTCTGCCAGTCATGCTCAAACATTTGCAGATTCCTTGAAAGCCCTTGATTCCGCCATTAGCCATCATGCTATTCAATCTTTTCTCTATTACATGGTGAAGCTAACATATTTCAATATTTTCTTTCCTGGTGCTTAGGTGCATGATGATCCTTTGAATGCTCCAGTTGATGGTCCAACACAGTGGGTATGTCTCACCTGTCTGTTACTCCCAAAGGCCTACAGCAATTATATTTTTCCATATATTTGGTTCACTTGAAGTATGCTATCATTAGCTGCATTATTATTTTGTTTCATGGAAAATTAATTTTGAGCATCGTGCTTATGATTACAGCCTTTGCGGCATTTGGAGGAACTCCTGGAAGAGCTCATTGCAATTGCTGTGAGTACTATTACTCATCCATAATCTTTCCTGAAAATGAGATTTAGATAATGCATGGACATGCTTTTTCCAACTTTTAGATATTGTTACACATAGGTTTCACTTTGCCAATAAAAGTTTATGACTACTTGGTAGATGGAAAGTGAAAAAATGAAACAAATGGAAAGTGAACAAGTGAAAAAAAAAAAAAAAAGTTCATTTGGACCGTTTTTTTCCCCTTCTCTCTTTCTCTCTCTCTCTCTCTCTCTCTCTCTCTCTCTCTCTCTTTGTTTTGATGGATGCATGGAGAGGAGATTCAATTGGACATAACTAAGATCGTGTTAATTTGCAATTGAATGATTCATTACTACAGGATTTCCATAACCTGTTTCCATTTTCTTTTATTTTCTAAGGCATTGTTCCTGCTTTTCCCCTTTCTCCCTTGGAAAGCTTAGAGACATGCCACTCCTTTTACGGCCAATTCTAGACCTCTGATGTGCTACCATTATCCACACTTTCAAATGCATATTATTTTCAACATGTCAATCTTTCATCCGTTTAGATTGCAATTTTGACATTCTCTTTTTCTCTTTTGGTTCTTTTGGTTGTGGCTGATTCAAAGCGGGTGAGCAAGGGCCGGAAACAATTCAAAATTGATCTCACACCGTTCCGTGATTAGGGATCATTTATGGCTTCTTTGAAGGATAAGCAATAATGTTAGTGAAATAGTAAGTACCTTTTCCACCGTGACCAAGTGCAAGCTATCTTTTCTTGCTTATGCTCAAAATCAAGTGAAAAATTTTACTCTTTTTTCTTTAACTTCAGTCTTAATCCCAAATTTAAGTGAAAAAATTTACCCAAAAAAGAAATTAAAAAACTGAAAAAACAAATGTTTAATATGCAATGTAGTTAACTTAATTCTTCTTTCCCTTTTGCATGAGCTATCATCTGAAGATGGGATTTTCTACTATCTTCATGTATATCAAAATTTATTATGTTGATGGTTGTTGGATCGTCATCCAATGGTTACCATGATTGAGGCCTATTGGATGGTGATCCAACGCCCATCAACCCTATGGATATCAACACATATGGGGATTGTAGAAAATCTCTTGAAAGATTATGAGGAACGTATTTTTGGTTTCCATTTCTTCAGTCTTTGTTCTTTTTTATCCATGCAGGTGAGAGTGTCTGCCTTAGTGTATGATTTCCCAATTTGTTTTTTATTGTTGCCTTTCTTTGTTGCTTTTGTATTATGCTCTACCAATCCTTCTTTAATTTCAATACTCTCTCATTTACTTTTGTTCCTTTCATCTTCCCTTGGTTTCTGACCAAAAATTTCTCTGTGAATTTCTATGGTCTTTTTTTTTTTATTTTTTTTAAAAAGGTTCCAGAAGCCTCGAGTCTTGAGTGACAGTAATTCTACTTGTGCATTCCAATCGACATTCACACACACATATATTTTATATAAAAATCATCTTAAAACATTTCGTTGAACTTTTTGTATCAATTGACTAAAAACTTATGATTTATTGAAATTACATACTAATGTCAAATTCTAATATGTTCTTATTTTTCTCTCATGTGAAAATGTTAGGAAGCTAAGGAATCATGCCAGAAATGCAGTTTTAAAATTATTAATATCAACTGGGATCCTTCAATTTTTCTGTACAACACAGAGAAGTTGCTGATCATCAAGTACCTGATATAATAGAGAGAATCCTTTATAGGCTCATTTGATAAGAATGGCTTGTAATCAGCATGTTGTAGGTTGGTGCATCTTACAGTGGATGTCCGTGATGTAGAGAACTAGCTCAGTTGCTGTAGAACTTTGTGAAGGGCTAAGAGGCATGTGTTTCTTCTCTCCAGCCTTAATTATATTGATTCAAATTTACCCAATCAGGCACAACCCCCCCACCCCCCCCCCCCCCAAAAAAAAAGGAACCTAATAAGTGTGGTGTGTGTGACTTATTTCAAGGGCCAACAGACGTTTAAATTGTCATTTGGTTTAAGGCATGCAATGCAGGGCAAATGGGCCAAATGATTGTTCTAGTTAGACATTACATAAAAAAGATTATGTGAATGGAATATGGGAAAAGATGGCAAAAGCTACCCAACCCAGAAATAAGGGTATCGAACAATTTTAACCATATTGATGAAGTTTAGGAAAGCAATGTAGGGTGTTATCCATGGAGTAAACACCGTAAAGCTGAGTCACTATGGGCAATGTTTCCGGCTATGCTTGTAATGTAATTGTTGCCACTCCCCCAAGACCTCACAAGCTGTCGCAGTATGTTACGGAATAGACCACGAAGGGGAAACATGGTCAGCTACCTACTTGGCATTAATGGAGCAACATGCTCCCTGTACTGTAACATCTCTCATAACATTTTCTGCGCTCCGGGTAGAGTACCAGAATCGCTAAATAAATGGCATTTGTGTAATCTATCAGATTTTGATCATGTGAAAGTGCGATAGAAGGGAGGCTGGCACCTGCATCATATTCTTATCCTATTTAGATTAACTTCAAATCCTACCCTTGTTTAAATAGTTAAATTTGTTTCATTGTTTTACAGATTTTATATCATTTATATTGTTATCTTTAGACCTGTCAATAAATTATAACTTGATACTATCTATTTTCATTTAGAGATCTTGAATTTGAATTATTCAAAAAAAATAATTATCTTTAGACCTAAATATGGGCTATATTCCACAATGGTTGTAGAGATATTTAAAAAAAGAACCAAAAAAAATAAAAAAAGAGTTGAGTTCGGTTCGACCTTGCTGGTTGAAACTAGGAAAGCCTTCAACTTTACCCTAATAGGAGGCCAGATCTAGGTTCTAAAGAAAAGTTAAATGTGAGACTCGACAATCAACCCTTTTTTCTTTTTCTTTTTTTTTTTTTAATAAAAAAACAAGATTTTTTTTTTCACTCGCACTGTGAGTTTTTTTTTTTTTTTTTCCTTTCGCGTCTTAAATTAAAAATATATATATTCAAATAATTGAATACTTATAATATTAAATTAAAATTAAAATATTTATAAAATATTAAATTAAAATTAAAATATTTATAAAATATTAAATTAAATATTAAACTTTTTATAAAAATTTTACATTAAATATTAATTCTTATAACTTTAGGGTTAAAAATAAAATATTACATATTTAAAATATTTAATTCTTACAATATTAATATTTTTTATTTTATTTTTGACATTAATATTTTCATTTAAAATTTCATATTTCTTATATTATTAATTTTACTATCATTTAAATCGTTTTTTAGTTTTGATTCCGTATTTTTTTATTTTATTTTTATCATTAATATTTTGATTTCATATTGTTTTTATTGAATAAAAATAGAAAATAATATAAATAGAGTGAGTGGAATCATATATTTTTCTACTCAGATATTGTCTTATTTGTTATTTATTTACTAAATTGCACTCACATGTTTTTTCAATTTTTATTTAATAATAGTAATATAATTATTATAATTTTAAGTTGATATATATTTAATATCTACAGAATGTTATGGTTATCATAATTTGGCTATATTCTACTCTTCTACAATCCAATATTTGTTATTTTCATTACAACAAATATGAGAAAATTATTATAGTTTGTTGAAACTCAAGGAACATTTTAAGAAAAATCAAAATTAAGTAAAATGTTATTGCATTGTGTTTTAATACAATAATTATATAACAATCATTTTAGTTTTTTAATGAAATATTTAATTTTTACATATAAAATTTTATATTTTTTATGAAAAAAAACTTTTATTTTAACAAATGTACGTTATAACTAGAATAAAATAAAATGAAGATATTTTTGAATAAATTGATTTATTATATATTTGAATAGATTTTGTTATATGTTGTGCTAGTGCCAATATTTCAAAATCAAAAACACATTAATAAAAATCTCTGTTATAATTAAAAATTTATCGGAAAACAAATTTGTTCATTTTTAAGTGAACGGTTTTAGTATAATTATAATTTCTAAATTGATTTATTAAAAAACAATTTTAAACATTTTCAAAATATTTGGTTATTTCCCAATTTTTGTAAATTATTAAAATAAATTTTTCATAAAAAATTTTACAAAAAAGGAAAGATATTTGATTGGTAATATTTAATAATTAATATTTAACAATTTAAAAATTTATATATTAAATATTTAATATATATATTCAAATAATTGAATACTTACAATATTAAATTAAAATTGAAATATTTATAAAATATAAAATTGCATATTAAATTATTTATATAAATTTTATATTAAATATTAATTCTTATAAATTTAGAGTTAAAAATAAAATATTATATGTGTAAAATATTTAATTCTTACAATATTAATATTTTTTATTTTATTTTTAGCATTAATATTTTAATTTGAAATTTCATATTTTTTAAATTATTAATTTTACCATCATTTAAATCATTTTTTAGCATTAATTTCATATTTTTTATTCTATTTTTATCATTAATATTTTAATTTCATATTTTATATTTTTTAAATTATTAAATTTAGGATTTGAAAATTTTCATCTTTCTTAAATTTCATCACAATTCCCAATATCATTAATTTTGAAATCAACTCTTTCTCTCTCTTGGTTGGTCTCTTTTCTCTCCACCTGGAATAATACCAATGTAGATTGAAGAAATATTTTAATTGTTTATGGAATATTTTTTTTCATTTGTTGCAAAAATTTTTAATGGAAATATTTTCCATTAAACTTTTTATAAAAAATTTATTTTAAAATTTCTGCTTTCCCCTTTTTTTTTTACAAATATTTAAATTTTTTTTGCTTTTTTAATAATTTTTCAAACTTACCTTCTTTTTCCTTTTGTTTTCTTTCCTTTATTTGCAAAAATTTTTTTTATGGAAAATTTATTTTAATAATTTGCAAAAATTACGTTTTTTAAATAAAACATTTTGCTATTTATAAATATTTCCCTTTTAAAATTTTTGTTTTCTTTTAATAATTTTCAAACTTACCTTTTTTTCTTCCTTTGTTTCCCCCCTTTTTGCAATTTTTTTTTAAATTTATTTTAAACATTTTATGCAAAATTTATTTTAAAATTTTTGCTTTCCTTTTTTTTTTCAAATAATTGAATACTTATAATATTAAATTAAAATTGAAATATTTATAAAACATTAAATTGAATATTAAATTATTTATATAAATTTTACAATATTACTTTATTTGTTTCATAAGGGTTTTCAAAGAAAATGGTTTATTATTCTTTGGGAGAGATAACCAACTAATGTCATGCACTATTTTCCTATTAGGGTGTTCTCAAAAAAAAAAAAAAAAAAAAAAAAAACTCCACTCCATCATATCCTAATTTATTGAATATCATATTCTTTATATTTATTTTATTGTGAATTCTTATAAATTTACATCTTCATACCTGTTTTTTTAATTATTATTTGATTGATATTGTTTAATGTTGTCAGTAAATTAAAATTGAAATCTGTGTATAGTAGCATACTCTATTTTTTGTATGTTTCAAACTTTAATATCACAGTTAGAGTATTATTTCTTTTGATATAAATATTGTCATTAAATATCATTATTTTTTTAAATATGATCATTATTTTTTTTGATACAAGGAGATACAAATAAGTGAGATCAAATTGAGTAATGAAGGATGAAAGTATAAAAATTTATCGTTTGAGTTGTGTTGTAAAATTTTAATCTTGATATTAGACTCCTCTATGTTTCTAGACATGCAATCTAGAACCAATGTTACGTAAGAGAATTATATCAAGATAAAATTTGAAGAAAAAGAAGAAGAAAATGAAAAGAACTTTCTTTGTATTGATTGAAGAAAATTACAAGAGAGAAGAAAGAGAGCTAATGCAAGAGAGAAGATTGTCTCTCATTGCTTGATTACAAAATGTGGAGAATAGCCCTATTTATACAAGAGTTTAGCTAGTAGAGAAAAGGAAATAAATTTGAATAAAATTAGTAAAAAGGAAAATAGTAAATAATAAAGTTAATTTTCTAAATATATAATGATTGAATAAATCAATCATTATTTAAATCAATTAAATATAGAATGATTGATTAAATCAATATTAATAATTGATTAAATCAACCAAATATATATAATTGATCAAATCAATTGAAATGGTTAAATCAATCATAATAATTGAGTAAATCAATTATTATGATTGAATGGTTGATGGTTGATTAGATCAATCATGATGGTTGACTAGATCAATCAATGAGTCTCATGTTGGTATATTTTAACACTCCCCCTCAAGTTTGGCGAGTAGATATCTATGGAGCCTAACTTGTTGAGAATGTTTTGCATATGACTTGTCGCAGTTCCCTTAGTAAAAAATCAACAAGCTGTTCACTACTCTTCACGTAAGGAGTGACTATGGTCTTGTCTTCAACTTTTTGGCGTACAAAGTGACAATCAACTTCAATATGTTTTGTTCTCTCATGAAAGATAGGATTAGAAGCAATGTGAATGGCAGACTGATTGTTGCAGAAAAGTTTGATTGGAGAAGTGACTTGAAATCCTAATTCTTCAACTAGAGCCTTTAACCAAACGATTTCACTGGTTGCTACTGCCATGGCTCTGTACTCAGCTTCCACACTAGATCTTGAAACTACGGATTGTTTCTTGCTCTTCCAAGACACGAGATTCCCACCAACAAACATACAATAGCCTGTGGTGGATCTTCTGTCCGTTGAATCTCCGGCCCAATCCGCATCACAATAGCCTACTATTTCTGAACTTTGATTGTTCTTCATGCAGATTCCTCTTCCAGGAGACCCTTTAAGATACCTAAGAATTCTTTCAGCTGCTTTCCAATGGCACACCTTAGGAGCATGCATATGCTGACTGATTTGACTCACGGCATATGCAATGTCGGGTCTGGTGATAGTCAGGTAAATGAGCCTTCCTACAAGTCTCTGGTACTTTTGTATATCTGTGAATAGTTGATCAGTATCATTCCCTTCATTAGATGTCGAGATAGGGCTAATGACTGGTTTTGCTCCCAATTTACCTGTTTCCTGCAACAAATCAAGAGTGTACTTTCTTTGGGATAGGACAAGCCCCTTATGAGAGTAGGCAAGTTCTATTCCTAGAAAATATTTAAGTATCCCTAAATCTTTAACATCAAAACTAGATTTAAGAAAATTTCTAACTTGATCAATATGACTCATATCACTCCCAGTAATAATAATATCATCAACGTATATGAGCACAATAGTAATTCTTTCATTATCAAGTTTAGTAAATAGAGAGGAATCACTATTGCATTTTTTAAAATTGTTACTGAGAAGTGCAGAGCTTAGTTTTGCATACCAGGCCCGAGGAGATTGTTTGAGACCGTAGATGGCTTTCTTTAATCTACACACTTGTCCTTCGTGACCTTGGTTGAGCCCTTGAGGTAGATGCATGTAAACCTCCTCTTCCAGCTCTCCTTGCAAGAAAGCATTCTTTACGTCCATCTGGTACATTGGCCAGTTCTTATTGGTTACAAGAGACAAGAGGACCCTTATAGTGTTCATCTTCGCTACGGGTGCAAAAGTCTCTGTATAGTCCACTCCATAGGTCTGGGTAAACCCCTTGGCTACAAGTCTAGCCTTATAGCGATCAATTGAACCGTCGCTTTTATGCTTGATCTTGTAAATCCATTTGCATCCAACTGCTTTCTTTTCTCTTGGGAGAGTCATTATTTCCCAAGTCTTATTCTTTGTGAGAGCATCTAACTCTTCTTTCATTGCTTTCCTCCATTCTGGGTGATTATTAGCCTCATTGAAACTTCTAGGCTCTTGTACTTGATCAATGCCACTCAAAAATATTTGGTGACTTGAGGAAACGTTAGTTGTAGTATAATAGTTAGCAATGGGATAAGATGTGACCTTAGAGACATAGTGATCCCATCTTGATGGAGGGAATCTCAGCCTTGTTGACCTTCTAAGTGGCGGTCGAGATGATGACGAATCATTAGATTCTGCATTTGCTTCTAAGGGAAGTAAGTCTTCTTGGATTTGGTCTCCCCCTTGCTCCTTACTTCCTTCGGTTTTGGGGGAATTTCTATCTTTGCTTTGCTCAGAATTTTCTGATAATTCTCTCTCTTGCTCTTGCTCTGAGTTGTCCTCTTCGTTAGATTGGCAAGAAGGGTTGCTAAGTTCTTTAGGAGTTAACAAGAAAACATACAGATCTTCTTTTTCTGGTGTTCTCTCTTCACTTGTATCTGTAAAATAAAACTCATTTTCTACAAATATCACATCTTTTGATGTGTATATTTTGTTAGTCATAGGATCATAACATATATAACCCTTTTGAAATGACCCATATCCTATGAAGACACACTGCTTCCCTTTTTTATCTAATTTATTTCTAAATTGTTTTGGTATATGTACATAGCATATGCATCCAAACACTTTTAAGTGAGTAATATTTGGCTTGGTTTTAGTGAGAACTTCTAAGGGAGATTTATCTTGAAGTATCTTAGTGGGTAAGCGGTTAATTAGATGAGTTGCGGTACTAACAGCATCACTCCAAAATATTTTAGGCATGTTAGCATAGAACATGATTGTTCTTGCTATTTCAAGAAGTGTCGATTTTTTTCTTTCGGCTACTCCATTTTGTTGGGGGGTATATGGGCATGAAGTTTGATGAATTATTCCATTTTCTTTTAGAAAATTTGTGAATGTATGATTAATGTATTCCCCTCCATTATCTGTCCTAAGCATTTTTATGTTTGCGTTGTATTGCCTAGTGACAAAATTGTAAAAGTTTTTAAATGCTTGTGCTTTTGAAGTGAGCATATATACCCATGTGTATCTAGTCTTGTGATCAATAAAGGATATAAAGTATTTAAAACCTCATCTAGATATTACAGGAGATGTCCAAATATCAGAATGTACAAGATTAAAAGCATTTTCATAAATTGTTTCAGAAATCGGATAATGCATTCGAGTTTCTTTTCCAAAAATACAAGCTTCGCAATATCTATCTTCACAATTTTTTGTTGGAAACAGATATTTCAAAACTTGCTTACTAGGGTGACCTAATCTAGCATGCCATAAAATATAACTTTCTCCTTGATGTGCCGTATATGCATGATTATCTTGACTCAAAAAGTATAGATTATTTCTTCTGAATCCCCTACCAATCACTTGGTTTGTTTTAAGATCCTGAAAAACAACAATATCAGGATCAAATATAACTTTACAATTTTGGTCCCTAGTAATTTGGCTAATAGACATAAGATTAGAGGAGAATTCGAGAATATATAAAGCATTAGCCTTTTTTCCGAAAAAATTAATTTTCTCAAATTTTCTTATATTTAAATTATGCCTATTAGCAACCTTGACTGTCTTATAGTTTGGTAGAGATTTCACTTTCTTAAATTTATTCTTATCCCTAACCATATGATGGTCGCAACCCGAATCTACAAACCAATCTTGAAAATTCAAAGTTGAGTTTAAGCAATTACCTGGATTAGTTGTTCCTTGCTTGAGCAGTATCTTTGATATGATACTTTCGATAGTTGACTCAAGTGATGCATTTTGGGCCGCATTTGAAGATATTTGGTCCTTTCTCTTCATGTGTTCAGGCCTTAGGTGAGGATGAAGAAACCAATATCTTTCTTGTGAATGATTTGACTTTTTGCAATGAGCACATATCTTTTTGGCCATGTGGTGCACCTTATTGGCCACTTGCCCTTCTGTGGTTGAGTTGAAACCATACCCTTCTACTTTGGATTGAGGAGTATCCTCAAATTTCATACTTGCTTCTGCTCGTTGGATCATGGCTCTTACTTCTTGATAGGAAGGAAAATCCTTCATTCGAAGGATTTTTTGACGAACATGTGTGAACTGTTCTCCAAGAGAAATGAGGAGCCCAAAGGACTTGTCCTCATCCTCTCTTTTTTGTAAAATTTTGAAATCGGTTGTGATCGGTCTCAAAGTTTTGATCTCGTTCCAAAGGTCTTCATATTCGCCGAATAGTTGGGAGAGAGTTTTTTCATCTTTTTTGATATTGGCAATTTGCCTCTTTATCTCAAAAACTCTTCCTAAATTTGATTCTTGCCCATAAAGATTATGCATTTGATCCCATAGGGCTTTTGAATTTGGAGAGCAAGTGACCATAGTTCTATGAGTTTGATCCATAGAACTTGTGAGTAGGATGAAAACTTGGTCATCCCTCATTTTCCATTCTTCAAATGTTGGGTTCGACTCTTCAAGAGGATCCTTTGTAATGTGACTCAAGAGATTTCTTGAGTTTAAGGATCTCTTAATATGAGCAGCCCATTGGAAATAATTTGAAGATGTAAGAAGAATGGAAAAAAAGGGTTGTAAATGAAAAGAATTGATTTGGGAAAAATGATCACCTAACCTCGAAGAGGAAGGAATTGAAATTTGCTCTGATACCATGTTGTGAAATTTTAATCTTGATATTAGACTCCTCGTATGTTTCTAGACATGCAATCTAGAACTAATGTTACGTAAGAGAATTATATCAAGATAAAATTTGAAGAAAAAGAAGAAGAAAATGAAAAGAACTTTCTTTGTATTGATTGAAGAAAATTACAAGAGAGAAGAAAGAGAGCTAATGCAAGAGAGAAGATTGTCTCTCATTGCTTGATTACAAAATGTGGAGAATAACCATATTTATACAAGAGTTTAGCTAGTAGAGAAAAGGAAAGAAATTTGAATAAAATTAGTAAAAAGGAAAATAGTAAATAATAAAGTTAATTTTCTAAATATATAATGATTGAATAAATCAATCATTATTTAAATCAATTAAATATAGAATGATTGATTAAATCAATATTAATAATTGATTAAATCAACCAAATATATATAATTGATCAAATCAATTGAAATGGTTAAATCAATCATAATAATTGAGTAAATCAATTATTATGATTGAATGGTTGATGGTTGATTAGATCAATCATGATGGTTGACTAGATCAATCAATGAGTCTCATGTTGGTATATTTTAACAAGTTGTTCCTGAAAAACATATAATCATCATTATATTTACTGTATCATATAAATAAATCAATAATATGAAAAATGATTGAATTTAAATATTAAAATACTTATAAATGTAATTTTTTACGTAACTAAAGAAATACAATCCACGTCTCTGCGGGCCCAGAGACCAATTGAATTCATAAAGCTGCAAAATTTTTGGCATCGACATCGTCCAAGGTTTAAAAGTGCAAGATATTTTGTTCCGATAGTGAACAACCTTTTAATCTTTTATTTGCAAAAAATTATATTTCTAACTAAAAATTATTTAATAATAATTGACAGCTATTATAATAAGTAAAATAAAACAAAAACGAAAGCATGAGGAGCAAATGGGGTTTCTATTGGAGCCAAAAGAAAAAAAGAGAAAAAAAAAAAAAGGATAATAAGAACAAATGATGTCACCTCGACTTACAGGCCTTGTTTAATTTTGCTCGAAACTCTTACTTATAAAAAAAACTCATGGATTCATATTTTGCCAAAAGGAAAAGGAAAAAAAAAAAAAAAAAACACTTGATCTTACCAATTGGTGGAATTATTTCTTCTTCTCACTCTCTTTTATGTGTTTCAATTTGCATATGGTACACATTAAAAATAAATAAATTGGACAAGAGGAGAAAAAGAATTCTATTAAAAAAAATCACTTTAAGAGGAAAATACATAAGAAATTGATAATAAGAAAATGAAATTATGATCTATTATTGGGTATTTCTTACAAAACTAATAGATATTAACATACCCATATTTCTTTGGTTTTTAATTAGAAAAAATATGACATTTTCACATTTAAGGCCGCAATGTGTGTGCCGATTGTTGTTCTTAATATTGAATCATACATTATTAAAATAATAATTGTGTTAGGTTTTGAGAGCAAGGAGAAATTGAAAGAGCAAAAAATATGTACATATCCCTTTATAGTAAAATTATATTATCAACCATGGATAGTCGGTCGAGTGGATAGATCACTCGACCCCTTAACTAAAGAGATGAGTTCAATTCACGATTTGGGTATGAAACATATTATATTGGAGAGACCCCTATCTTTCGAAGGGAAATCTCAGACGGGTCGGTTCGGATTAATCATAACGAAATCTCGGATACCGAGCCGTCGAAAAAATATCCCGTGTAGACCGAAAAAAATTATATTATCAAATTTTGAATTTTTATTACGAGAGAACATGTGTGAAAAGAACTGAATTGATACTATAAAGGGTCATATAGTTAATATCCCTAATATATATATATATATATATATATATATATATGTATGTATATATATATATATATGTATGTATATATATATTTGACTGAGTATATTTGTATTCTAACAGTGAATCCGTTCAATAGTTGTATAAATATAGTTACTCCCACTAAATAATTCAAAGGTCTACAAAACCTTTTATTGAAATAAAAAAGAAAAAAAATAATAATTGTATGCATAACATGATATAAAAAAGGTGATAAATTTAATAAAAAACGAATTTAAAATTTAAAATTAATTCATACTGAATTTATTATAAAAAAAATAGAATCGATAATAGTAAAAAGTTTTAATCATATTAAAATTGATTTTTTTAAAATATATGAGTTATTTGTAAATTTATAAACGGTTTCAAGTTAAAATTTTTTAATTTTCAATGATATTAAGCGTGACAAATTTTAATTTTGAGTTTCAAAAGGTAATATAAAAATAAAAACTTGAGGACAAAGTGATGCAAAATTCGCAAACCGGCGGTGGCAAAGGAGGAAAGAAAGAAAGAAAGAAGATAGGACATCTTGGTAAATTGAGAGAAAGAATGAGGGTATTCTTGTAAAACAGCACCACCATTCAATTATTCAAATGCCGTTCGACTAAGATTCGGTCCTCACATCGTCTCTCTCCGTAGTAATTTCATTTTGTCATGGTGGCAGTCAAGGTACACAGAAACCTTAATTCTTCCATCTTGATCTATTTTTTTGTTTGCCTTTCTCAAACAATTGTTTTGACCCCGTTTATTCTAGGGCAAATCAAAAACAAGCAGCAATCGAGTTGCAGGGCATCACGGCACCAGAACTCGTACATTTTTCATCTCTTTTTTGGGGATTTGTCAATCTCAATTAGTTTTCTGGGGTTTCTTAGTCTTGATCCGCAGAAATCGACTTAGATTCTCCGCTTTTTTTTTTTTTTTTTTTTTTTTTTTTTTTTGATTTCAGAAATGGGTAAAGGTGATTTCGACGTCTACAGCGATGCAGATACCGAGTATGTTTAATACTGACAGTCATTTTCTTGTTTCTTTAATGGATTTTGTCTGATGATTCTTCTTTTTCTTAATTTTCTGTGAATCATAGAAAAGAGCCCTCATCTCTCGCTTGTATGTTATGTTTATAGTAAAAAACCAAGAACTGAGGTTTTATTTTGATTTATTCGGTTTTGGGTTTCTGGGAGTTAATACAATGTTGTTTTGTTGTACCTTGTAAATATTCCAGTAAGAAGACTTCGGTTGATGCAAAAGAGACCATGCAAAAAAATACAAAAGATTCAGAGGTAAGTTCTTATGTCCTGAGTACTGTGTTGAAGTGCATGTCAGTATTATGCTAAGTCAAGAAGTAATACCCTTGTTTGCTTACTTCTTTAAAGGTTCCTGGCGTTAAATATCTGGACAAAATCAAGAACAAGGCACAAAACCCTGGTGAGATTCAATTCTTTTTTAGGATTAGAATGGTCTTATTTAACTTATTTTCTAACACCTTGTGCGAATGTTTTGAGAATTGCCACCTCACTGACTTATTGTAGCCCAAGTAAGTTTTGGGAGAAAAGCACTGGCTGATGTAAGCAATACTCGGGGCTCAAATTCAACTCGCCAGCGGTTCAATGACTCCAAAACAGGGTCGGTAGTGCCAATATATTAATATTCTCTAAACTACACACGTTTGCAATGAATATATAATATAACATAATATAGCTTGGCATGGCAACTCATATTCATAGAAGTGTAAGTAGTGAAAGTGAGTCTCTGGTTACCCTCTTTGACTCAGGTGCATCTTAGACATAAAATTGCTAATATTTAAGAAGAGTGAATTGGAAAATACTTCTGGAATAACATATATAGAGAAAACAAACACCGATTGCTACTTTGTGCTAGTTATAGAAAGAAATTTGAATTTGTATTCATTTTAATTTTAATTCCTAGCCTTTGAGGAAATTTTATTTATTTTGGATTGCAATTTTATTTTCATAATCATTGTGTTTAGCATATTGTTTGCAGTTTCTATAAAACATCCTCCACACCACCCTTTTTCACTGTGGCTCTGCCTGGAATGATTTAAAATGAAATTGTTATCCTTCAAGTAGCCTTTACAACTGATTTTGGTGATAGCACTAGGCCTTAAAATTTGCCTTCATTTTTGGTTTCTAAAAATTTTTTCATTTTGCTAATATCATATATTTGTATTTACAATTGAGGGAATATTGCAATGCATTTTCAGTCATAGCATTTATTGGGTATTTTCTGTATGATCTATGAGAACCATTTCTTTTTGTAAGTCTTTTTATACTCTTATATTTATAAAATGCCACTTGCACTTACTTTCTGTTTCTTTTTTTGATCTATATCCATTCTGCATGTGCAGACAGAAGGCCTCAGCACTTTCCAGCACAATGATAGCTAGTCATATCTCAGGCAAAGCTTTTGTGGTATGGAAAAGAATCACTTAATATTACTGTTTCCTTTTTCTCTTTCTTTGGTCGAACAAAGTGTTCTGATTTATATATTCTTGTTTTTTGTTTTAGTTTTGTCATATAATTCTGTTTCCTTTTTCTCTTTCTTTGGTCAGGCAAAGTGTTCTGATTTATATATTCTTGTTTTCTGTTTTTGTTTTATCATTCTTTTTGGGATGGTGCCATACTAATTTTTCGAACTATGTCCCAGCTCTTTGTTAACTCATGTAGCTTATTTGCCAATATATTATCACTGAATTAGAGCTGTTGACGTTTGACTTTAAGTCATGCGATGCCTTTTGGAGCAATTGGTGGAATTGATATTTGTGCATCTGATTCTTATTGTGATGATGGATCTTTTTAGCTAGGACTTATGTAGCTTGAATTTCAAGAAAACAACAAAGGTGCAAAATTTAGCAGGTTAAACTCCTATTTTTCTCAATAGAGACCACATTGTGTAGTTATGAGCTCTATGAATTGATTTCTTTTATTTCATATTTCTGATCTAGTTCTTCAGTAAATTGCAAGTTGTTAGTCCTTTCTCATTTTCTGGACCTGTGGTCTATTCTTGGCCCATTCCTTTAGTTGTTCTAACTTCAAATACCCACTTCAGTATGGTAAGCTTTACCCTTTCTGGTACTGGATCAAGCTTTCCTTGAAGATATTTTCTGACCTTCCGATTTATGGCACCTTTAGTTTAAATACCCACTTCAGTATGGTAAGCTTTACCCTTTCTGGTACTGGATCAAGCCTTACTTGAAGATATTTTCCAACCTTCCAATTGATGGCACCTTTAGTTTTTAGATTTTTATTTTGTGCTTTCTTGTAATATTTTCTAGGTTGCCACCTATTTTGCAAGGAAAGTGGGTAATAGTTTCTTTCGTTCTAGTTTTTGTTTCTCTTGCCTCCTAGTTCCGACATATTGTGTGTTTTTTTTTTTTTTTTTTTTTTTTTTTTTTTTTCTCTTGATTTAATTTAGGGAACACAAGCTTTTTGCACTCGGGGTAGTGGTAAAAGTTATGCCTTAAAGACAGGTGTGCTGCCATTCTTTGTCCTTTTTGTGTTCTAGAGTTGAGAAATGTGTCATCATTTCTTACATTGTTGGATGAATAGAAAGCATCAGAGGATCCAAGGTCTTTTCTTGTGAGCAGAATAACAAGGGCAAACTGAGGGAATCTTTGAGTACTAACAGCAGGCAAGTGCTGGTGCAAATCTGTTTGGATTTTACCTTATACATGCATAAATGATTCTTCTGTAATATCCTTAAATTATACTGCCTTATTTCTCAGGAAAACTGTGAGAGACCATGTGATGCAGACAAGGTTAGAGACATCTATGAGCTTTACTGGATTGTGCATCAAAATTGATATAATCACGAGGTTGATTTTTATTTTATTGGTTTTGCATGAAAGAAAGTCATTACCGATTTTAAGGAAGGTCAACCTGGGTGATGGTGTTAGTGAGGATTGGAAGGTACTAGTGGCTGCATATTTCATGTTCGCTCGTTTGCTTTCTTGCTTAGTTGATTAATATTCTTTTTCATTTTTCTTTCATGGAATTATATATCAACAACATTACTTTGTTTGCACAATTCACTTTTCACCTTACACTTTCCTGCCACATCCGGGTTCGCACTTTTTAGAGGATTTTTTATATTCATAAGTTTAAGGAAATCTTTTGTCACCTTTTGCAGGCAGACAGCAGAAAGAAGGGAGGAAAGTGTGGTCTTCCTAGTAAGATGCTATACTTTGTGCTTGCAATTCTATCTCAATTACTGACCAGTTTCTTGTGCTAATTGATCATGTTTGTGCTTGTCATTTTTCTTGTGTTGGAAAATATAAAGTCAGTAGGAAAGGAGTATCCTCAGTGAAATGTGGTAGGAGAAGTCTTTTGAGGAATCCAACAAGTGATGGTTTTTCAACATGGTGAGTGACACTAAAGCCCTGGATCCTTATTAACTAGCCATGCATTCATATTATTTCCCTTTTCCCTCCCTGTTTTTTCTTCGTTTTAATTATATATTTTGGCATTGGTCTTATTAAGTTGAAATCATATGTTATGTGATGGATTTTGCATAGTATGATAGTTTCTTTTGTCTATTAGGTGTTCTGTTTAACATATTTCAACAAGTAGTTTTTGCGTTTATAGTTGACTAAAATTGCTAAATATTGAACTTGAATTCAAAGAACGTAGATAAACATTCTCTATTGTCTGCTTGTTTTCCAAACTTTTCTTTTGGTGGAATCTCAAGAATTTATAGCTAGATTGATGTGGATTGGAAGAGAGAAGAGAAGAGAAGAAGAGGGAAGGAAAAGAAAGAGAAATCATAATAGGGAAAGAAAAAGAACTTTTGGGAAATATTAATTGTATCATTTTCAATGTTACAATTAGGGTTTTCCTTTTCTTATACTGTAGGATGATTCTTAAAAAAATAATTAAAATATTTATTCCTCTAGAGATTTCTGAATAATAAAATATAGATCAAGCTAAAAATTTCTTAAAAATGTAATATAGCTTCAATGACTAAAAACTAATACGAGACTAAAAACTAATACGAGCAAACAATAAATAACTCTAGCATAAATATTGAATTTTATACCTATAAAGGGCTCACTCGGTGCACAAAGTGCTCCCTGACTTAGTGTGGGGCAAGGAGAGGGTGGGTATATATGTACGCAGTTTTCCCCTTGCATTTTGCAAAGAAATTGTTGTCACACCTCGAACCTGTGATCTCAAGGTCACCAAAAGAGCAACTCCATCATTGTGCCAAGGCTCATCCTCATTGAATTTTGTATCTATGCCTAGCATAAATGCAAAGATTTTTGGATTGTCTAGCATTTCTCCCCAACTAAAGTGCATTTACCTCTGGAGAGTGACGATCATCATAACTATCCGAAAGATCTGGAACCAACTGGCTATGCTCCTTCTCGACAAGCCAATTATTATTGAAGGAAAGCCAAGGTATCATCAGAAATTGGAGGACTGCACCAGAGCTGAACTGGATGGTATCGCTGATACAACAATCTTGTCATGAATATTGTTCTCAATCAACTTGATCACAAGGAGGCTGAAGAAGCGAAGGATGTGGCTAGAGTAGTGGAGCTATCAATGAACATGCATGAGGCAATAAGCTGATATAAACCAAAAGATTAAAAGTAGTATTTAAGACTAATAAATTTTGTATCCAAGAGTGAAACATCAAAATCTTATATATTATAAGTAGAACATGAACACGAGATAAATTTACACGAGAAACCAAAATAGAAGGGAAAAGATCATGCAGCAATAGGTTGGCCTCTTGCACAAACAACCAGAAGATGCTGCAGGCTTGACTCCTCAAAACCTTAAGCTTCCAACACTTGCAAACCCTAGCCCAGAGAAGGGAGCACACCTCTAGATCTAAGTTTTCTGGAAAACAACACTTTTCTCTGCGAACATAAAATACTTATGCAAAGCCCCTCCAAAACGGACAATATCGAATTACTACTCTACTAAGAATCTTATCACACTAAAACACTAAAATAAATGGGACACTTATTCAAATATTAGTACTTACATCATAAGCACTCAATTTTTTAATGATTAGTAGGCACACATGAAGACAATATGCTCAACTAAAAAAGGTTGATTTTTATTAACCTTGAACTTTTTGCATCTTTTATTAATTAATATTTTCAATGCATTGAACAGAGGATGTAAAACCTTATAGATTTCCTTTATGATTTATATTTGTTTCTCATCCAATCTTTAGGAATCAATAAACCTACCAGGAAACATAGTTCCCATAGTAGTAGATTAAGGTAACAAGCATCAGTCATGATAAGAGCTCTGGTGTGTGAAGAGTTGCATCTTTATACGCTATAACCAACCTCTCCCCCTCTCCTACAAAATGGGAAGCTAGCCATACTACCCAAAGGGATGACTGGATCACCTCCCTTGTAGGGAGAGATAGTGCTTCTTGGGTATTTCACTTTGACACTACTTTACCTAAAAAAAAAAAGGTGAGCAATGTCTTGGAAATAAAAGTCTTCTTGTTTCTCAATAGTGAAGTAATATAAAGCTCATTAATTTATTATGTAGAAAGCATAAATAGTTCAAAGCCTTTGATATACTTGTATTGAACATGATATGCCTCGGTTTGTAGGCTTATCCAAAATATTATTTTAAAGTTGCCTAAAATGTCTTCGATATGGTCAAAATACATAGTCTGATATGGCTGGAATCAAGAGAAGTGAGATTCGGATGAAAACCTAGCTCGAAGCTTTCTTTCAATTATGGGTAAACAAGAAAGGAAAAAGGAAGGAAGAAAGAAAAACCTTCGGCTAAAGATGAAAAAGGAAAAACCTTTTGGTTCCAACTAATTGTTCCTCTACTTATTTTCTTGAAATTATTTCGTGCACTTCTTCATTTCTTTTCTTATTCACTTATGTATTCTTTGGATTTAGGATTTAGAGAATCAACTTCATATATATATATTTTTATATATATATATTTATATATATATTTATATATATATCTTGCTTTGTTTCTACTTTTCTCCCTGCCTTTATCCTCTATCGCTCACTTATCCGTAAGGTTTAAAGAAAATTTTAAGAAAAAATTTAAACCAAGAAAATATTATTTTGTGTAATGTATATATAGTTATTTAAATATTATGTGTTATATTCCTAGATTCTAGTTTTTGAAAATTTTCATATTTTCATATTCATACGTGTCATGTACACCACTAAACACTTGTTTGTGCTTCTTGGAATTTTGTTTCTAAGAATGTACTAGAAAAGTTCAAAACATTATACTCAAAGTTATATATGTAAGTGAAGGTAGTTTTCTCAAAGCATAAGCTTGAATGGTTAACTACATAAACATAGTATAGGAAAATGGAGTTGTTAACCACGTAAACATGGTGTAGGAAAATGTCTAATGCATTCATACGAGAGAAAAATTATACCTCTCTTTTTTATATATATAAAAAAGAAAATTATACTTCAACTTATTTACTTTGGCTTCTATTTCACAAGTGTCGTTAATGTTTGTAAAGATAACAAAATTTTTATATGATCTCATAACAAATCCATGTTTATAGTTTTCTTTCGTTATGTCTCCATGATTTTATGTGCACATGGGGATGGAGAACTAATGCGATATGGATAAAAAAAAATTATCATATTGTAACTTAATTATACAATAATTTGAATTTGTTAATAGTTTATTAAAATTTTCATTGGATGATAAGACCATTATTGTTGAAGAATATTGCCAAATTTGTAGTATATTCTTTATCAATAGGAAAAGAGAATATAATTCATATCTCATTTGACTTTGATTTGAAATTCAATATATATCGTACCAGTCTATTAGAGTGTATTTGCTATAAAATCTGGCAAGAGATTTTAGGTACGTGTTTGTTAGTAAATGATAATTTGCAAGAGAATTTTGTTACCCTTTTTCAAATTGGATCCAAATGTTTAGGAGTTATAGTATATTTTTCCCCTGATTTAGTTTTTCATGCCAAATTATAGTTGTGGTGGGTGTTATATCATGGCTATTGTTGTAAATATCACTATATATATATATTTTAAATTAGAGAGGAAAATAATATCATGTATGAGAGTGCAAGAAAAGAATAATATGCTGTGAAGTAGAGGAAATAAATTACATTAAAAGAGAATAACTTTCCAATCCCATTTTTTCCCCTCTAAGCTATAATCATTGACTACCCCTAACTGTCGACTGACAAAGAAGTATACAAACAATTTGAACTCAAAGGAGAGAATAATGAATACATTGGCTTCTAAAAACCCTAGCATCACTCTACAAATATATGAGCCATAAAAATACTTGTGCACAGCAATTTAGCTAACTTATTGTAACCAAAACCTCTGAAACCATTGCAAACAAGTTACATTTCAATTTTAAAATTGACGATTCAGTGTTGTCAAAAGCGGTGCCAAAAAGCACCACTACCAAATGTTCAAGACATTGTGCGCTTGCCTAAATGAAGCAAAACATGATGCTTTAAATTTTTTGAATTTCAAATAAAATGTTGTCCAAGTTCAAATTCAAATTGATTATGTTTTTACTCTTCTTTAGAAATAATGATCATACCATTCCCAATCATTGTCCTTATGGATCAGATCATATATTTATATAAATAGAAAATATATATATCTTAAAAATTAATATTAGATAATTAGAAATTTAAAATGAAATTCAAAATACTAAATACTAATACATTGTCATCTAAAGTCATAACAAATACCAAGTAGGTTAAAAATTAAAATATCATTATTATTATTCATTAATCTTCAAGAACATAATTTCCGATGCTTTCCTGTATTTCACTTTACAACAAAAAAGAAAAAAGATAAAAAAAATTGATATTATTAATTAAAGAATTGTTGAGATATGCATGTTTTATTCTAACCTAATTTATGTAATATAATTAAGGAAGGTATTTGGGTTTTATTTTTCCCTAATTTATTTAATATAATTAAGAAAGGTTTTTGGGTTTATTCTTCCCTAATTTATATAATATAATTAGGTAGGGAAGGTTTTTGACTTTATTAAGTTGGGGCATATAATAAGGGAAAATCTTCCTTGACTTTCCCTAGGGGGAGTGTCGAGATATGGAGGAATGGGGTGAACAAAGAGATTTAGAAATGAGGCTATAGCTCTGATACCACGTGGAAAAAGAAAATAATGAAAGAAGTTTTTGTATTTCTCCAAACTCTTTTTATATAGTTTCAACCAAATATATATTCAGAAGTTATAATGAATTAAAATTGGACGCTAGCTATGAAATGGAAAACTTAAATATAAAACTCTTTGACCATTTATAAATCAAGGAAGATTTTCCCCGATTGTATGCCCTAGCTTAATAAAGTCAAAGACTTTTTCTAATTATATTATATAAATTAGGGGAAAAAAAACTGAAAGACCTTCCCTAATTATAAGAACAATATCAAAACACAACAATTTCTGCAGAATTTTAGGATAACATTAAAAAAAAGTGAACAATATAGAAAAAATGGATTTTTGGCGATGACAATAGAACATAAGAAGACAAAAAATAGAGAAGAACAGGAGGAGAACACGCCAAAAAAAAAAGCATAGGAGGAGGAGAAGGAAGAAGAATTTTCACAGCAACAAAAAAGAAAGAAGATGAAAATGAGAAAAAAGAATAGAAATTTTCTATTAGAGCATAAAATAATTGTAATTTTATGAAGAACAAAAGAAGACATAAAAGACAGCCAGGAAAAAAAAACGCATGAACAAAAAAAAAAAGAAGTATAGTTCGATGAGTGATTTAAAAAAAAAGAAGATAAGAAATTTCAGCAGCGTAATGCCACTAAAATGGACAATTGAAACGAGAGACAGAACGGAGAAAATAGGAGAGAGAAAAAAGTGAAAAAAAACATGAATTGAATTGTATCACTGTATATGAATAAATTTTTGTCCTTACACTAATATCTGACTCTCTTGTATTCAGATGTCCTTTGTCTCCCGCTTCAACTCCAAGAGGCTTTTTTTTTTTTTTTTTTTTTTTTTCTTTTTTAAATCTTTGTTCTAATGTTTGGTTTTTCATGACTACCTTCACTTGTTTCTTGTGGTAGATTTAGAAAAGGGGAACATGTCAGAAGTACAAAATCAATTAAAAAAAAGCTCAAACTTGGAGCTTCAATCAGGCACTCTTAGTGCTTGGAGCACGAACTCCACGTACTCACCTAGGGTGTGTTGATTGAAGCTGAGGGCTTGAGACAAAGGTTTGGGCTCTTGCCTCACGTGGGCACTATAACGATGATAACCCTTGATAGTAGTGGACCGAAAGGTCTTCAAAAGATTTATTTATAAGGAAAATGCATTGTTTCTATTATAGCATTTATGCTTGATATTGGGGGAAGATGCGTTAGATGTGCAACTCAGATGCTATCTTTTAAAAGTGAACACTTGGGGGAGTATAAATGATTTTATCCTTTAGTTGAAAAGCATATTATCTTGATGTGATCTTGTGGTTGTGCCATTTCTTATTTCTGAAAAAATTATCATATAACGGTGTAAATGTAGCCTCATGTCTGTTTTGCATTCATTTTTATACTTAATACATAAATCTTATGCATATTTGTCATAGTTTATAACTAAAAGTTTTATTATGAGTGGTCTCTTAAACTATGAAGGAGTGGAAATAATTGTCATTTAAACTACAATATGCCCTCCTGGATAATTGTAGAGCACTTTTCAACTACATTTTGTCTTCCCACTCTGTGACTTTGCATGTTTATTTGTTGTACTTGTAGTCACACTGGACATATAGTTAGCATGTGTATTTTCTATGTTTGGTCCCAAACATCACTATCTTTGTCCCTATAGGGCTCAAAGGATTCCTTCAAATGTTGATTCTGCAGAAACTTCAAGCAAACTTGCCGAGGTACATGACACACTCCTTTTAGCTTATGCTTTTTCTTTTTCTCCTGGCTTTGGTTTGCTACTTGTATGGAAGTGGGTGATAATTCACATTGACTTTTTCTTTGTCAGTTTCTATGTTCATTTATACTTGTTCAGTTTTTTTTTTTTTTTAAAATAACATACGAGGGATGGAGCCTCGATTTTTCCCATGGGTACCTAAACAAAAACAAAATACAATGTTATAATGAAACATATGAAGTATATATTAAACAAAACTATAAAAATTTTATTTAAATTAAACTTTTTAGTTTTTCTAAAATTGTATGTTATTGAATTAATTCCTTATAAATTATACATAAATAAATTCATAAAATTAAAAAATGCCTTAAAAATTGCACATAATATATATAAAGAGGGAGTGCACAAAAAAAAAAATTAATAATAAAACTGCATTCAATGTGTATATAAATCAAAGGATGTCCAAACAGAGAGAGGCTTTGACCTGCATGAAAATAGTGTTAAAGTAATGTGAGGATAGTGTATTTTTTTTTTTTTTTGTCCTTTGTCCTTGTTAGCTTTTGTTCTTTTCCTTTTTTTGGTCCAGAGCTTTTGTGTTATTGCTTCTTTGCCTTTGTGCAGTTGTTTTTTTTCAAAACAAAACAAAGAAAGAATGAACGGCCTACGTCAATAAGTTAGAAATAGAGAGAACTAAGGTAGAAGGTGAAAAAGAAAAGACTAAAGAAAGGAAAAGTGGGGCGGAGGGGGAAGCGGATATGATATCTGTAGCATATAAGATTTCTACCTTATTTTAAAAATATTTTGAGGGCGGGCCATGGTCCCTCCCAGCTGCCCCCCAAAAACCGCCTATGTAACATATTAGAATACACCAAGAATTTGACCGAGGACCTAAGGTAAAGGATGCAAGCAAATTTAAGTTTGGGCTCACGTTCACATATATATTCTCAATAATTAGAGAGGAAATTTTGTATAGATCCCAATAGCATGAGTAAGACCTATCACCAAGGAGCTTTTTTTTCGTAATTTATTTATTTATTTGGTATTTAAACCATGATCATGCAAATTTCTTTAATTGTTAATAAAGTCATAATTTGGTAAACTGTAACAATATTTGGTTTTGTTATGGATTGTGGGTGAGCATTGGTTTTTTAATGACTTTTTATTTATTTTTTATCTTGTTATATTGCTATTTTTATGCCATGAACTTTTATTATTTTGAATAGGGAAAATTGATTGCGAAGCCATGCCAAAATGCTAGTAACATCCTTACAATGAAGAAAGGTGTCTACTCTTTCTTCTCTCTCTCTCTCTCTCTCTCTCCCTTTCCCCCCCTTCCCTCCTTTTGGTGTCTTCCTTTGATGTGAAAGTGAACTAACTTTTCTGTTTGGAACAACTAATAGTTGCAGAGAACCAGAGATCTTCAGAGGGCAACATTGCCAAGCATCAGATGCATGAATCTAGTCAAACAGATCATATGCAAGTGAGGTGTGACCTAGTTACTAATATTTTCATCCTAATCATGGTTCAGCTTTGAAGGTACTTTAAAGAATTGATCCTTTTCTGTCAGGATAAAGTCAAGAAATCCTATTGAAGCAACAAGGTTTGTAGGGAGAGCAAATTTCCGGCATATTATAAAAAGACTGAATTGTATATCAACCAACCACAGATAAGCCTTTTACTTTTTTACTGCTTTTAGGAAGTCTTTACCGGTTCTGAAGCAGGTCAACCTCATGGGAGCCAGTAAACTGAAGGTTGTTTCATTTGCACTCTCCATGTTTATTTTTTATTGCGATAGATAGGATTTGAATCTTTTGAAATTATAATATAATATATCACAAGATGATAGAGTATATTTGCTTACTTTCTGTTATAATCAAGTACTTTGGCCTCATTGTATCTTCTTCAATCCATTAATGTCTTATTGTATTGGTTTTTTCTTGCAGGAAACTGCTGAAAAATCTGAAAATGGTAATGGAAGAATTAGTTTTCCATCGAGGTTCATTGTCCTTGGAAATTCCAATTCTATGTCAGCATAGGCAACTGTTGACATGTTATACATAACATTCTTCTTTATCATTTTACTTTGTGTTTCAGTTAATTCTAAAATTTATAAAAAGGTGTTTCCTCCTATAAGCAATGCTAGAAGCCATCTGAGGAAAAGAGCTAGTGATGGTTTTGTATCAATGTGAGTATGAAAACTCTGAAACTTTTCTATTAAAATAGTTATGGTAGTTGCAGGAGTTTCTGGTCCAGTTACTTACCAATTAATCTTTGAAGTTCATGTTGGTTTCTCCTTGGACTAATCTTTGCACTCTTTATTTATTTAATTCTTAAATAATATGCTCACAATGAGGTATATCCTTAATTGGTAAGACTAAGGTGATATTTGGTCACTAAATAAGGATCCTATTGTCTACATGTGACAAAATGTTATAACTAGTAGAATTATCTATTATATTAAGTTAATTTTTATGGTCTTTCTTTATTTAATGTCCTTGTCACTTTGCACTTTCAACTAATTCAAATAAATGTTTAATTAAACGATTGAAGTATCAAAACCATATATATTTCAGTCTTCCAAACCTTATTTGAGCACAAAAAAGGGGCCTCTACAGTTGGTATGCAGCGACGAAAACAAATACTCCCTTTTGTGATTGTTGGAAGAGAAAGGAGGGTGCTCAAGATACAAAGGGGATCCCAAACTGGAGTGGATAAGCAATCGATTTTGTTGGAAAGGGCTGCAGATTATACGATGAATCAATAAACGACAGAGAAATTTATTGGATCAGGATGAAGTGACTGGGCATGTAATCGAGGGTTTTCCTGATGATGGATTGGATTGTGATTATGAGGATGAAGTTCGAAAGTTTATGGGTTCAAGGATGGAATGCAAGTGGAGGAAAATAGGGTGCATGGAGATAAATTTCCAAATGATTTATATATCAAGGTTTTGACTGAGGAGGTTCAATTAGCTAACTCAATTTGGGACAAGTTTTAGAATAATGATGTTATATGCAGGGGAGTTAGCTCTAGAGATTTGAGTTCTCTAGGTAACCTACTCATTGTTATCACACCAGCGGATGAAAGGGGAAAGTCACAAATGGTCTCTTCTAAACAATTTAAATTTGCAATTATCAAAACGTAACATTGCTCCGATAGAATCGAATCCCACTCTTCTTGTTATATAACCAAGAGAAAAAAGAATAAAAAGGTAAGTGGAGGTGAGAAAATTTTAGAGCCTCAAACGGGGTAGCATCGATGAATAATGGTGTTGCACTGGAGAAGGGTAGCCATGGGGTATTGAAAGAATGCAGAATGTTTTATTATCCACATTCGAGGAACCCTCAATTTTCTCTTCTATCGGTTTTATTTGTGCTTTATTTATTTATTTCTTTTGGATTGGAGTCTCAAGGATTGACAAAGGTCTTAGACCAGAAGAGTTTTGGAGGGGTTGATGTTTTGTTTTACTCTTATGAGAATCTCCTATCCTTGAAGTTATGCTGATTCCTTTTTCATCAAATATATTCTGTTTTTATCCTAAAAATATATATAGCGAGATTGATAAAAATTAGACATAACATTAGATTTGTTGTTTTCATTTATTTTCACTTAAATGAAGAAATCAATAAAAATTTACTCTAATAGTAATAACACTTCAAAAAGAAGAAATAATACTTTTGTGAATTGTCATTTACTTTTGATAACCAATGCTACCTCTTTCTTGATTTTATCTTGGCTTGTTCCACTATTGCTTTGTTTTTTTGACAAAACTAATACTCTTGTTATTTTATTTTTTGCACATTTTTTGCTATTGTAAATCAAACCTGTTTTTCTTTTCAATTTGTTAGACTTGTTTTGTATCTAGTTTTGCTTTGGAGAAATCCAGTTGAATATGAACTTGTTTAGTTGTGGAAATGAAAAATGTTTCTGATGATGATCTATTATGAAAATGAGATCACATTGATTTAGATAAATTAATTGAAATTTGGCCCATCGTGATTGCTAAATTTGAACAAGCATGGTTTATTGGATTTATAACTTCATTGTATGAAGTTGTGGCTGTTTTGTCTTTTGAACATTTCAAACTTTTGGACATTCTTCATTTGGGCAATTTATGTCTGTCACTAATTTGTGGATCATGTTCTTTCAAATTTGACCATTTGGCAGTATCTATATTGTTGGGAGGTGTTCTTTGTGAAAGTTCACCACCAATCATTTAAAAAATGGTCCAGAATGTGCATAAAATCAAGAATAAAAAGCCTTCCTCTGCATAAAATCAAGAATAAAAAGCCTTCCTCTCTCCGTGTCTTCACTCTCTCTCAGTATCGTTCTACATGAGTGTGTTCGTTGTTATAGTGATCTGAATCTCATCTTTTTGGGCTGCTTTTGGTTGTCAGAATATTGAGGATTGCATTCACAATTATTCTTGTTTGGAATTGTAATGCACACTGGGTGTGGAGTTTTCACAGTCATTGTGCAACATATTGTGGAAAATTACTACTCAAAAGGCAGATTCTTTAAATAGCCTTGCCCAACTTTCTCTTCCTTCCATAGTCTGTAAAATCCTTCTCTCTTATATTGTCTGATCCATTCTTGAAGAAAATTTAAAACAATGGAATTATCTTTATTTGACTGTGCATGGACATCTTTTAAATCTGAACCAGGTGAGAAAGTTGGTGCAGTAACTTTTGTTAAAGCTCTCTCTCTCTCTTCTCTAACTTTTGGTGCTACCAAATTGAAACGAAATTATATATATTTTTTGAAGATATATTGAAGTTGATGCCACAATAGATTTGGAAAATTGAGGGTCTGCAAAAAACCATAGAGACGGCATAAGCTGCATCAATTTAGTCTGCCATTCTAGATGATTATTTATTTATTTACTTATTTTTAAATTTGACATGTGCAATATTGTGAACTATTGGGTCTGTAACCTATTTTTGTCATATATAATGTGTTTGTTTAGGAACTCACTGGCATGCTATTTAATTTGGATGTTGTGGTAAAAAGTTTAGGCATAAAGCCTTTGATGTGATGAGAAGCTAGATGATGTGACACCTGAAAGGCCATTTCCTCTATCACGTGGTGCATCAGCTAACAAGAGGAAATTCATTTATATCATTTCCTTACTTTAGGATTAATGACACTGATGTGTCTGATCTTTAGTGTGGTGTAAGGAACTTAGACACGAAGCCACTGATACGGCATTGAAAGTTCAGGTTGTTCCCATTTAATCTTGTTAGATTGTGTAATAGACTTGACAAACTATTTCATGTGTTAGATTGAACAAAATAATGTTTTTGTCCATCACACTTGCCCAATGTTTGTGCAATGATTGTAGTTGTTCGTTTTTGCTTTAACAATCACATTGAACCCTGCTCTCCCATCGCACAATTGTTGTGATTCACGCCACTGTTTGGCCACTTGCTTGAATTATCAAGGGCTGTTGGGCAAAAAAAATATATTTCTGGGAGAAATTTTTAAATCATACTCACCTTTTTTCCCCCTAATGCTCATTGTATATTCACAGCTGCTTTGAACAAATAAGGTTTTTTCTGCACAGAATTGCTTTGCACATGTAAATGTAATGCATGTAAGGCGGTTTACCATTTGCCTGTAATTTTCCAGGGCCTCAAGGAGTCAAGTTAAAGAGGATGCTCGCTATCTAATGAGGAAATCTGTCAAGGTCTGTAACCCATTTGATTCAGCTTAGATTCTTCCTTTCCAACCTCATAAACAGATCATTTAGTTTAATGGTTTTGCATGATTTTTAGTTCAAATAACATCCATCGGCAAGCATTGGACTATTATAAAAGAGATACCCTGATTAGAAGTCCAATGGTCTAGGCAGTAGTTCTGTTTTGACACATTGACCTTTGTTGGAGAAGAGTTAGTAGTACCCTTGGCATGTTGGCACCTGCTTTTAGTTTCTGTTGAAGTTGGCCATGGTTCTTGCAAGTATAAAGAAGTATTTTAGGCACTGAACAAATTTCCCTTGATAGCTCTTACTTGTATCCTTATTATCAACACATCTTGTTTACTTTTGAGTCTTGTATGAAAATTTATATTTATGTTTCCCTAATTTCATTGGTTCTACACTATCTTCTCTTATGCTATCTGAAAGCCACTCTTTTTTAATTCAGCCAATTCTGAAAGAAGAGGTCAAAATTTCCAATAGGCCACACACTTCAAGCTCAAACAAACCTATATCAGTTGTTGCAATGTCCAAGAATGAGGAATCCAATACATCATCTCTTTCTCAGACTACTGTTTTTGAACATAGTGAAAAAGGTTGTCCTTATGAGAAGTGCAACTTGGATGCTAGACCATTCCATGACAGTTCGAGGAGAAAATCTGATCGCAGGAGATCGTATACATCTCTACTAATGGCACACTCAAAGGTAGAGAGAGTCACATGTTGTATTATTTACATTCCCCCTCTTTCTAGTGAATCTCAATCTCCTTGAAATTCTTCCTAGATGCTAAAGGAACACTCGAAGCTGGAAAGACTACCAAACATTGATGACAAGTGCAACCACCTTGAAGTTGCTGAATATGTTGATGAGATCTATTGCTATTATTGGGTTACAGAGGTGCTTTTTCATGTATCTGTTTAACATTTTTGATTTTTAAAGTGCTCTAGGATATCTGCTGGACTGTATCTGGAAAAGAAACCCAAAATAACTGGTTATATACATAAGTTTGTGGAAAACTGATTGGGGGATGGATTAATATCCTGCTCCTGTCTTTAGGCGATTTTGCTCATGCCTAGACTTCTGCTCTGTCATGTTAATAAAGTAAAATGTATTGGGGTGGAGTTGATATTTTTACTTTGATTTTTGTGATTTTGCTAAAATCCCATAGCTGCAGGCACAAAATCCATCTTTGGAGAATTATATGGTGATTCAGACGGATATTACACCGCAGATGCGTGGAATATTGATCAACTGGCTAATTGAAGTAATTTGCATTATTCTTTAAGCTGATTTGTTCTGTCTCTTGTTTCTGGCTTATTTACTTGTGAGGCTTGTGCCGTACTTGCATTCTATTTCAAATGTAGGTACACTTCAAATTTGATTTGATGCAAGAAACACTGTATCTGTTAGTTACATTGTTAGATCAGTATCTCTCTCTGGTAGCTGTTAAGAAGAATGAATTGCAACTCGTAGGTCTAACAACCCTTTTGCTGGCATCTAAATATGAGGATGGTTGCCACCCAAAGGTGAGTGGCGAGTTCAGATATTCAATAGATTGACCCAAACACACTATTTATTTATTTTTATTTCTTTGCTATGCCAAAAACTGTGTTTATTTGATTTCAAGCTCCATTGAAACAGGTTCGGGATTTAATTAGCATCTCTGCGGAGTCATACACCAGAAATCAAATGCTTAAAATGGTAATTTGCAATTTCTTGGATGCACTGGATCCATCTTTGATACTTATTTCAAGTTTTCAATTCTCGTGTCAAAACTTATGGGTGTAGATATCATGTTAGAGAAGACTGGTTTATGAGGGATTTTCAAAGTAGGCTCTCTTAGCACATCTGGAAACTAATTGCACATATTAAAACTATTTCTATTTATCCAAATTTATACATGTTTAAGTGCTAGGTGGCTATACTGAATCATAATCATGAATCAATTTTTAAATGCAGGCATGGCTTTATTAAGTTGTGAGACATGACTTTCATTTAGAACATTAATAAATTAATTCTGTATAGGTTCTTTGGTTCAGGATTTCATGATGTTGGGTTTGTAGAAGGGTAGACTTGAGATTTTTGAAGGTAAATATATCAATCAGGACTCTTTCAACTTGTAGTTCACTTTGAATCAATACCATATTAGATTAATTTCTTTGGATTCATTAAATGTCAAGAAGGATAACTCTGAAATTAAAAAAAATAAAAAATAAAAAGTAAAATCTTTGTAGTGAATCTGGCAATGAGGGAATGTCATCAGCAGATGGAAAAGTAGCTAAAAGTAAGTTACTTGTTTTACTTGAATCATTAATTTTATGTGGCAACACTTGGTGCACTGTTGGATCACCTGTAGCTTATGACCACTAAGTTGGCTTGCATGACTGACGATTTCTTTAGAAGTGTTTATTGCTTTTCTGTTGCAACAAACTTCCCTTTTGCTAGGTTCTAATAATGGTTTGCATGGACTCCATTCAGGAGAATGTTATTCTTACAAGGTTGAAGTTTCGTCTCAATACTCCTACACCTTATGTCTTTATGTTGAGGTTTCTGAAGGCTGCTCAGTCGGATACAAAGGTTTGCTTTTATGCTTTACTATCATTCAACATAAGATTATAAGATACAAAATCGTAGATGGATTCGCCCATGACTATTATGTTGTTGATCATAGCAATTTGATGAACAAACCCAAGCTGAAAATTATTTGCTTCTCATTTAGATTACTGCTTTACCTGTTCATCTGATCCCTTAGCTAATTTACTTCTGACATCATTGATTTTCTGGCAGCTTAAACATCTTGCGTTCTACTTGCTTGAGCTGTGCTTGGTTGAATATGAAGCTTTGAAGTTCAAGCCATCCTTGCTAAGTGCTTGCGCAATTTATGTTGCTCGCTGCAACTTGCAACTGGCTCCAGCATGGACCTCATTGCTAAGCAAACATACGTGCTATGAAGAACCCAAACTTAGGTATATTCGTTTTTTGCTATTAAAATGAGGCATGCCTATTTTCATGCTCCAACTTGTCAGTACATGCAAATGTTAAGATATCTAATAACTGCAGGGAGGGTGCAGAGATGATTTTAAGATTTCAAAGAGTTGCTGGCACTGGACTACTGAATGTAACATATGAGAAATATTTGAGTGCTGATCTCTGTTGTGTTGCAAGGATACAACCTTTGGATCGGCTTCCACTTTGATATGGCAGGAGTGAACTTTTACTAATTTCTTTTGCCTTCCTACTAAAGCATCGTAAGAGGAAAGGGAAAGGGTAAGGGTTCCTTATCTAGTTAGAAGAACCTGCTCTTGGATGTTCTCAATCTTATTTCTGTTTTCATGATTAGAAGCTTTTTTGGTTGCAGGAACTAAATGTTTTCTATTGCCATGATCTATATGTTGTTAGTACATCGTATCTATATTAAGGAAAAATCTCTGCAGAGTACAGGACCGCGGGCTGTAACTTCATGTGAGACAACGAATCTCGTTTCTGCATAGTTTGTGTAGTTTTTTTTGTGCAGTTCCCTGCACTCGGAGTAAAAGTTGTTCCTAGTTACACATGAACAAGTGTTGGTGTAAGAACTTGCCATCATATATGTTGTACTTGATGTATTTCTCTACCCTTGATGATTTGAAGATATATGATAGTGAAAATTAGTGTGGAATCCCTTTTATTTCTAACTGAATAAACTCGTGAGGTATATATATCCAAATTACTTTGGTTTCTTTCACTTGGTTCTCTCAGCTCTTTTGAGCTTGTGCATCAGGATTTTCTATGGCATTTATGGGTCTAGTCTATCATTTGGCATGGTATAGAAGAGAGAGACACAAGTTAAACATGGTTGTACTTGGCCAACATTAAAGCAAACATCAGGTCTCTGGCACACCTGGTGTTGGTAAACAAGATAAATACCCAAAAGAATAATTTGATGAGAGTTTCATTAAGCCATACAAGCGTAACAATCATTGCAATTTATGAAACTTGAAATTCCCAACTTTCTCCTAATCCAGAGTACATTTTGAGTGCCTTTTCAAGCCCTCCACCATTTTCAACCCGACTTCAATGTTTTTATTTCAGTCTTCTTGGTCCTCCTGAAGCATTGCATCAAGAGAGAGAGACGATATTTTTATTTTTTTTGGTGTAACCAATTAATATCTATAACATTAATCCGATTGGAACATTGTTTGACCCAATTTAAAGGGAAGTTTCCCAATGTTGTCTCCCCCCCCCCCCCGGGGGCTCCCCAAGATTTGATTAAGGGATTTACATTGTTATTCATAAGATGGATTGTTAGTTGGTAGGAAAGAGAGACCAAATGTATGCAACACACACGACTTTTCTGTAAACACCATACCAATGCAATTTCTCATGCACATGACCTGCAATTGATCTGCCTTAAGTAATGAGAACTTAGCATCAAAATGTGCATATGAATCCCATCGTAAACATCATCTTTGTAGCTTCAAAATTGTTGCTAGCATACACTACCAATATTCCGGTAAAGTCTTATATTCTCTCCCTCTCTCTCTCTCTCTTCTTTTTTTTAATAAAATAATAAATTAATTCTCACGAGAACTTGTCTAACATTATAAATAACAAATGTTACTATCATAATTTTTTCCCCGCTGAATTTGTATACCAAACAAAATCACTTTTTTTTGTGCATTAATTTTAAATCTTTTTTGGTATAACAAAACAAAACACCAAGATTATAGCACATGTTTGATCTCTCTCTATCTCTCAAATTTAGTTGGAGGTTTTGTGATGGAAGGAATAATATATAAGCAATGATTCAAGTGGCGACATTACCCATGAGATAAGCAATGAGACTATCTACTTAAATGCTTTGAACACCACACACTTGGATGGTGTCCATTGTTTTAGGCATGAGACATGATCTCTTAAATCTAAAAGCATCTTGTGCTTTTTGTCCTAAAACATTTGTTTTGTAACCCTATAAATACATATACCATTTTTTTGGTAATAATAAATACATATACCATGAATGAAGGGGGAAAAAAAAATGCAGAAGCTTTTCTTTCCTCTTTATCTTCTTATCGCACTCCTTGTTATCTCACCTTTTATCCTCTCAGCATTAAAAAATTGGTAATAGGACTCTTTTGATCCAGGGTGATTGTGAAAACAGAGCTCAACAAAACTTCTTACTTGAAAACCCTCCAAAACATTAGGGTGCGTTTAATTACGGAAAACGTTTTCTAATTTTTCATTTTTAATTTTCTTATATTTTTTATTTCTAAAGAAAAGAGTAAAAAATTTAGAAAATATGTTCAAAAAATACTGATGGTATCCTATTTAATAGGTCTCCAAAATCATGATAGTTATCCGATAAGGAAGACAATCACCATCAAGATCAAATCTTTCCATATTTTTTCAGAATTATAATTCTCGTGGACTCTCATAAAGTCCTAGACTTTCCTAAATCTTGAGAAAATCTAAATTTTTCATAAGTCTCTAATTACAATTCTAACCATCTTAAAAGACTTCAAACAAAAAGAAACTGAGGTTTTTCTACACCCATAGGAAGTCTATAAATATAGAGCATAGACAACCCTCAAAGGAGACTTGGTTTTGACACACGAAAGAGAAACAGTTCTATATATAGTTCAGAGAGGGCTCTATACCCAAATCTATGTCATTCAAATAAGGGTTCCATACCCTATTCTACATATCATTCAGATGAGAGTTCCATACCCAGTTCTACACGTCGTTCAGATGAGGGTTCCATACCCTGTTCTACACGTCCAGAGGGGGACTTGGTTTTGACACACGAAATAGAGGCAGATCTATACATAGTTTAGAGGGGTCTCTATGCCCAAATCTATGTCATTTAGATGAGGGTTCCATACCCTATTCTACATATCATTCAGATGAGGGTTCCATACTCGTTTACATACACCGACAAAGGTAGGGCTTCATGCTCAATCTTATGCGATCAGAGGTATGATTTCATATTTTACTTTATACACGATCAGAGGTATGATATCTACGACTACTATCAGTCTTTACCTTATCACTTATACTGACTTGAGCGTCGGAGTCCCCCCGTCGGGCTAGCCCCGGTGGGGTTTTTGCAGATTTCTCATCCGTGAAGAACTATTGAATACCACCGCCATCGGCTTCCGACTCGAGTCGGAAGAGCATGTATTTGTGGGGCAAAAATCGACTCCAACAAATATATATTTTCCTATCTCTAATTTTCTCTAACAAAATTAGAAAATTTTGAAAAATATGGATTTATTTATAATGGAAAACAGTAGAAAATACCCTTAAGGCTGTTTTCTATTTCTCTTCATAAATTGAAAAACCATATTTTCTAATTTTCATTTTCTAAAAATTAAAAACTTGTGTATTTGAATACTGTTTTATTTCTTAAAAAAAAATACTTTTTTTTTGTAGAAAACACTCTTGTTTTCTACAAGTAAACACACCCTTAGATTTTTAAATTCTCTAAACATTGATGCATAATTCTGATATCCTTTCATGGTCTCAAACAATTTTTCCTTGTCATCACCTCCGGTTTTCAATGTTGAAAACTACAAGGATAAGCTATCAAAATGAAGGTCAACTTGTGACCATATGATCTCTAGGAAGTTGAAAAAGGGGAGAGAGACTCCATCCTTGAGAGCTAGTCCAACCTTGGTTCAAGTTGAAAATCATAGCGAAGAGTGCAAAATAATTCAAAGTTCTTACTTGCATTCATATTGTAGTAATTGAAACCATTTTCACTAGGATCATAGTATGCGAAATTGCATAAGAGGGATGGGACAAACTCAATGAGGAGTATACAGAAAACACTAAACAAATACAAGCCATGAATTTAAGAAGATTTTGAAGCTCTCAAGATGAGGAGACTGAGAATGTGGAGGAATATACTAATAACATTATGAAGCTAGTCTACCAAATTAGGTTCGTGGGATTTGATCGTCCATATTCAAGGGTCATGGAAAAAATTCTAGTAACTTTTTGAAAATTTGAAGCAAAGATCTCCATTTCTCGAGAAATATAGAGATCCATCAAAACTCTATATAACATAACTCAATAATGCACTCCAAGTTGTAAAGTAGACATCTATGAACGAGAAAATGTCACACAAAGAGCTTTTCTTATCAAAAACAAAAAAGAAAGATCAATCAAATGGAAGCAATGAAATGTAATTATCGAAACGAAGAGCATATATAAAAGGAATTCAGAAAGCATCAAAGATGAGGAAAGTAAGGAGGGTTTCTATTGGAGGTGGATTTCGGCTCCACATATACTGGCTTCTTTTGACTCGAATTGTTGTTGCCAGGAATGATTTGAAACTTGCAAAAGATCGCCGGAGCCCTCCGACAGGGGAGGTTCTGACGCTTAAGTCAGAAAGAGCGTTTTTCAAAAGAAATGAACAGATTAAAAGCAAGAGAGCGAGAGAGCTTTCTTGTGTGCCAAATGTAGGTCTCATAGAGTGTACTTGGGTTTTGGTGTACCGAAAACTTATGTACGAAGGTGCTGCAAGAGCCGTGCGTATCCGGGGTATTACAACCCTAGTGGATCTGGGGGTCCGAAGATCTTGGGATCTTATAGTCAAATATTCTATATGTTTCGTGATATTTGTCATTTAGGAAGTTCAGTGTTACGAAAAGATCTCTTCCGTTATTGATTAGATTCTGAAGGTTTCCTTCCTTATCCAAGAGATACGATTTGTATCGAAATAAGAAATAGAAGATCAATGTAAGGTCTAGTCGAATATCACCTTTAGCTAGTAAGATCAGTTCCTTAGGGAGTGTTTGCTCATCGGCCGAAGGGACATCGGTTCAGACCCGCTGAACACTTCTTTGGGTCAATTGAATTACCTTTGTTGGGAGCTAGCAAAACGATCAGTTAGGATAATGCCGATGACATTTCTCTTAGTGTTTCGAGCCGTGTCCACCCTTCGGGGAGATTAATCCCGGTTTATCGACACGTCCAGGTGTACCAGCCTCTTTAGATCATGGACTTTATAGGATTGAACACTTTCCATATTGGATCATTTGAACAGGCTCCCATCATTTGCCCCGATTCATGATGTCATTTCGTAATAAAGGCGCTACGAGTGATAACCATTGAAAAGGCACGAGGCTTCTGACATGACACGTGTTGCTTCACATTTTATAAATCATCTCCAATACTCTTTATAAGGCTAGTCTTTTTGATGAAATAAATACCTTTGCTTATTGCATTCGTTTTGCTTCCGCATGAATTATCACAGCGTAGAGAAAATTTTTCTAGAGGAAGATGGCAAGAGGTTCTACTTCTCAAATCTCTCCAGGAATTGGCAACATCAGAAGCATTATGACGGGACTGGAACTTCAAGAAGTTCAAACCGACATGTTGATGGGTGACGATTATACCATAGTATCTGTTACAGATGAGGATAGAGCCAATAGGGCGCTAGAGGGATGTGTTCCAATGTATAAGCAATTGGTAAAGTTCGGTCTACAGGTGCCATACACTAGTCCATTTACAGAAGTACTGCATCATTGGAATGTATTTCCAACATTGTTGATCCCAAGCGCTTGGCGTTTAGTTGTCGTCGTGATATCTCTGCTAGAGTTTTATTGTCTTTATTTCGACTTCAAGATTCTAGCGGCTATTTTTCACTCGTGAGATGTGGGAATAACGGCTCGACCTAGGGTTGGTATATGTTACAAATCTAACCTGAGTCTGGCTGGGGATTTTGTTATAAGGAATTCATTGATAAGAACTGGATATACAAGTATTTCTTCGTAGAGTTCAAAAACAAAGATCTTGTGCCAATGCTTCCTAGTGCCAATGGGAAGCCATCGATAGGGTTGAAACCTTCGGCTTCCTCCCATCATTTTCGCTTTATACGATCAGTTGGTAGCTATTGTAAGTCCACTCGAACAAACATTTGCATTGATTTTTTTTGTGGATGACCAAATACTATCCTTAGTTGCCCTGCTGATAGGAGAGAAGAGAAAAATCGATAGGCCCATTCTTGTTGAAAGGGAAGGATCAAATTGGTCAATGCTCGAGATTCCTTGGAGGAAACCCTATTAAAAGCAGTCATGACTATCAAGGAGGTGTAACCGAATGCCAAGAAGTCTAAGAAGGTTGACAGGGCATTTGAGGCCCGACCAAAGCTCGCATCCCCTTTGTCCAAAAGGAGGAAGATCATACTGCCTAAGCTATCAGTTGAGGGAGGATGCAAAGGAATCAAAGGAAATGGAGAAACCTTGTCAGTGCCTCCAGAGCCTGTGGTTGTTGATCCACAGGGGGTTGATAGCTTGGTATCCGGTGACCATTCGTCATCAGCCAATGATGAGAGCATTACCGGGTTGGAGGTACCCAAAGTAGGAGAACCTAAGGGTATTCCTAGCATTGAGGGGCAATTATCAGAAGGAACGAAGATTCCTACTGTTATAGTGGAAGAGATGTTTGGACTGTCGAGCATGATCTCGTTATAGCCTCCTCGTCAAGGAAAACTAAGGTGCCCGATGGAATTGCCATTCCTCTTTCCATTTCCATTCGGTTTTTCGATGGCAAGAAGGGTTCAAAGGAGAGGGGAACGGTTGTTATCTATACCGGAGACAAGCAACATAGCTACGTGGATTTGGCTGAGGTAGACCGAATAGTTGACCGGTTTGATTTCTATCACTACGAGTTGGAGTTGCATAGGATGTCTCAGGAACAAGTTGGTGGAGCCCTTAAGTCTCTTGGTTTGATGGTACTATTATTTTCAGCACTCATTTCATATTGTTTCCTCTTTATCTTCGGTTGATCCACTTCTTTTTTGTAGACAATGACTTTGGCGAAATTCCAGGAGCGGAGAAGGAAACAGACGATAGGACACTTGGAGCAAAAGGCCAATCAATTCAGTAGTCAGGTTTTGGCATTGCAGGATGCCCTCGATCAGAGGGGTGAGGACATGGGAGTGGAAGAGATGCTTAGAGCCTCGCTTGCCGAGATGGAAGAAGAGATAAAGAGCTTGTAATTGGATCTAGCTTTGTACCGAGGGCATTGCAAGAAGCTGGAGGTCGAGACGAAAGTTCGTGAGGCACGCTTGCAAACTGCTGAGACGTTGGCTCAATTGCATGAAGAGATTCTTCGGGTGGCGGAACGAAAAATAGCTGAATTTGAGGAATCTACGACTAAGAGTGCCGCAAACATTAGGGATTCCCAGCACAAACTGACCAAGAGGATGAAATATGCTGAGGAGATAATCCGTCGGTTTGGTTTGGAAAAAACTTTACCCCCGAAGGAATGAGTCATCAACCAGGAAGTGATGGGCCAAGACATGGCTTCTGTTAATCCGGTCGACGCCTTTGCTGAACCTATCATGGTTGTGGTGGAGTCTTCTCATCAGGAGATTCTAACTCTGCCTCCAATCCCCCCTGACTCTTCATAACTTCTATATTACTGGCTCTCAGGATTTTATACCATAGTGAATTTAAATAGAAAATCTCTCTGTATTCTTGCGCTTGTTATGTATTGACATCAGGTGACATCCCCTAATCACTCGAATAGTGATGATTCATTAGTTGTACTTCATCATTTCAGACTATTTGAAAAATAGTGGCCTATTTAGGGGTATATTGTCTCTGACGGGAGGTCTACCGTTATGCTTGAATATGTTAGTCGTTGGGGGGACTCTGTCTTTTTGATAGACTACGTTCGTTAAGATTCAGTTGAAAAGATGGGACCCTTTAGGAGAG